>JAUMTR010000003.1:4967083-4982880 GCA_032270685.1 Microctenopoma stevenorrisi
CACACACACACACACACACACACACACACACACACACACACACACACACACACACACACACACACACACTCACACACCTTGGCATGGGAGGAGGAGAAATCCACCTTCTGCACTATGACATATTTGCAGAGATTCTTCACTGGTCTTTGCAGCGATTCAAAGTAATACTCATTTATTTATAAAGCACCTTTTAAGTGCAGATGCTACAAAGTGCTTCACAAAAACAAAAACCCATAAAGTCATAAGAGTGAAGTGCGTAAGGTACCCGTCATGGTTGTACGAGGCCAACACCACACTGGGACTGGAGTAGGCGTTGCTGGTGACCCAGGTGCAGTGGACAGCGAACATCATCAGCAGCATCAGCATGAGCATGGTGACTATAGACTTGATGTTTGGACCCAAACCCTCCTCTGCTTTCTCCTGCTCTGACACATGTTTGCGCACTTTTCCAGCCTGCAGGGGGAGACAGACACTCTTATGAAGGACAGCAGAGTCTAAGGCAACCCAGAAATATCAATTATTTAATGGGATAAATTCTTGAGTAAGCTAATTGAGCAGAGAAACCTTAAGTTAGCGGCACTGTGTGAAGATGCTGCACAGAAAATTGTGAGGTGAACCCTGTGATGAGTTAATATTTTACGTCGGCTGCAGAAAACTGAAGTCATGAAATGAAAACTCGGGTGAGGAGACTGCGCCTATGAAAATGAATCTTTAACTAGCAGTTCCAATTATTTGGTCTAATACTGAAACTGTGGCTGGAAGTGAGCAATAATCCATGTAAATGTGGTGGCATAACATTTGACTTCTGCCTGTAAGCGAGAAACAGAACTGACTGTCGAAACCTCTGCTGCTGGTCTGACTGAAACTCAAAACATCCATTAACAACGAGCTTCGTAACATGAAATGCCTTTGACAGATTGGCAACATATGATGCTGCTGAAGGTCTTCTGACCCTAGAGAAAGCGTACCACGAGGAAAGACCCGTTACCAAGCGTAACCATCACGCCTGGGAAGCTACTCGAGCAGCCGGACGGCTACAGCGTATTTGTCATTTACATTTAATGTTTCATGACAACGTAACGCATCATCTCAATAATAAAAGGGGATTTCATCTCAAAAGATCTGCAGAGCCTTTTGTTTAAGCTTTACTGCTCTCAGTTCGAGCTTCTCTCTGCTGGCACATTTCTGCTTTCATTTGAAGTTCGCGTCTTCAAGCATTGCTGAAGCGAAATACTGCCAGCACAGGGCAGCGGGGATACTTAAATAAATACCACCATCACAAGAAGAAAAACAAAAACGGTCTAGGTGAGAATGGTCAAAAACTAAAAGGTGAATTATTGAAACATCCCATAATTTGGTGAAATGCATTAAACGCAGAAGATGTTATTAAAAAAAGTTCTTTAGATGAGAGTTTTCTTGGTTGCACATTAAATGATGAGGACTAGAATAGACGAAGACACTTTTCAACCATATTATTTGCAGTGATATAACTATATGATATAAAGATATATATATCTATATCTCTATATCTATCTCTCTATCTCTCTATAACAAAACAGTGAATCCAGCAACCAGTTAAAACTCAACAAGGCGCGACAGCTACAATTACGGCAACAGCATCACATTGTAGCAACAAAGACTTAATGACATCAATACTGAATCTCACGCTGCCAATTAGTTTAACGACTTTGTCCTGTATTAACCTTGTCATAAAGATTCCCAGAATTCCTCTTGTCATCCTCATCGCTGCTGTCCTCAGCAGGGGGCTTCTCCCTCCTAGTGTCGTCTCCCATGTAATGCTCAAAGACACTGGAGAAAGCGACAGCCGACAGCATGCACACCACCGGAGTCAACGTCAGCATCAGACGCACCATCACACCGGCAAAATAGACTGCGCTGATGGCATACAGAGCCACTGGAAGGGAGAAAGGGAAGAGGGAAGAAAACACGGCAGGTAAAGGTCAGATAAAGAAAACAGTGGGAATGTAATCGGATGAGAAATGAGGCAGAGAATGTGAGGAGGGCGTCGTTAGAGAAACGCTGCATGATCAGTCTATGTTAGCTCAAACCTTAGATATAGCACGCTCGCTTCTCTCCGTCCTTGAAAAGTGCCCAGCCACATCAACAGGTGCATGGCTAATCGATAGCTCTAATTGGCTGATTACGTTGGATGGAGAAACGGGCTGACTACATAACGACTGCACCGCAGCAAAGGCTCTGTGCCCTTGATCTTTGCCTTCTTACTATGAAAAAAGGAAAGTTTACTTTCAGGATTTCTCTGGATATTCATTTAAATCCAGGAGAAAAGACTCCTGACCCCTACAATCGCTCTGGTCGGATTTTATTTTTACTTCGATACAAAGTAGGCTTGTTAATTATTACTTGCTAGTAGTTAAGTAGCTAATTGACAGCAACAGTGATTATGGGACTGTCCTAGTTAAAATGACAACGAATGACACAACAGAGCTTCAAAGCGGGTACAGCTATTTCGGGAAGCCCTCTTTCTGTTAGTGAGAGCGACTGATTCTCTCCACAATCAGTGATGGAAATGAGTATTTCAAGACTTAGCAGGATTAACAACTGCATTAGGAAAAACGCCAGGTTCCCTGACTGAAAACACTGCATTTAGAAGGTGAAGTACCCCACAACAAAGTAAATTTAACTACATACTATATTACTATAGTAATACCACGTGGAAGTGTATTCCTCTTTAAAATGTGCTGCTGTACAAGGATTAAGAGAACCAATGTTTGTATCTGCAGTATAAGTTAGGAGCGCTGCAGGTAGTAAATACGGAGTTACTTTAAGTACTGCACCATGTGGGTAATTTACTATATTACTATATCACTTCTGTCAAAGAACCGGAGAGGAGTAAAAGTACTGTCATGAATGTTCTTTGCTTAATTCCCCTCTACAGGAACATAGGAATTCTACGCAGAGAAAGCTACTTCCAGAACCAGTCTCATCATAACTCTGTGACAACTCTGTAACCCTAACCCTTACAAAACATATATATTTTTTAAACTGTTAAAAGGTGTGATCTCAACGAAACGTTCTTACCGAACACGCGCTCGTCATTAATGTTCTTGATGCAGAACCAGAGGCCTGCGGGGAAGGTGCAGACGAGGATGTGGAGGTCGAAGAAGAACGAGACCCACGTCGTCGGCTGGTGCTCCGACACAGACGCTATGATGGGTATGTGGATCTTTGCATAGCTGGGGATAAGAGAGGGGGTGGGTGGGGTGGAGAGGGAGACAGGCGGCATGTAATTCATGTTGGGTTGAGTGCGCTGGGAGTGCAGAGACAAATTATACAATACAATCTGCTGATTAACTTGGGAATTATGAGCAAAAAAGATAATTCACCTCCCAGCATGCTTATGGTAGATTATGAATAAATTCAGCACTGCTGATTAGTAACGTTCGTCTTTTTGCTGTTGGTTTCTGATCTGTGTTCCCTCTTTATTCATTACGGTCTTTTACACCGCATTTCTCATATGACTTTAAATGTTTCTCTCTCAAAAGCGTTTTGGCGACTACAGCTGGGAGAAAGAAAGCAACACAGGAAGGAATTAGTATCGGCCTCCAAAGGAAAGAAAAAACATTCCGCACTGCTTCAGTCAGCAATCAGGAGGGTAAAATTGATTGGGTGTGCAGAAATATCAAACACACCGCAATGCATTTGGAGAACAGGGTGCTATTTGGAGGCAAGACAGCAGTGCCTATGCTGCTCTGCTGTCCCTCTGGGACAGTGCAGGGGGGGTTTATAGATGTCTTGGAAAACACACACGTGCACTTGACCGAACAAGTGTTTCATCGATAGTCTCAGTGTGAAGGTCAGCAGAGCTTACCCAGTGTCCCAGAGAGAGTAGAAACGGCCGCTCCACGGAGCAATGTATCCTGGAGAAAGATAATACAATCCATAAATAAACAAAATGCTTGTTTATATATTTAAAAATGCTTTCCATGTTGGTTTGTGGGTCACTGTATTACTGTGTATTAGTGTGACACATTCATTTGGCTGTTCCTCGTTAGAACAAAATGTAAATATTTGTAGGGTAAACTCCACCCAACTGTGTACTAAATCCTGTTATACCTACAGGTGTGGTGGATGAATATAAATAAATATAATGTGGTCATTTACATTCACTTATTTAAAGCCCACTGAAGAGTTCCTAAGGTGTCCTATGTCTGAGTCAAGCAATATTCACCGATACATAAAAAAGAAGCAACATAAAGTAGAAAAATCTTTGCTATGTGAACACAACTTTATATTCATCATTTATAATAGGTGTGACATTTATAATTGGTTATGAATGTCTGAAGTGCTCTATGTGACTATGTAACTCTGTGTGTGTGTTTTTAATCAAATGAATGACTGGAAATGCGGCAACATAAGTCACTACTCAGCTTTCATCAAATCACAGCAAATAAACTAGTGTGAAGCCGAAATTTCAGTCCACGGTGATTCCAAACCTGAGAAGAGACAGCGCTGATGCTGAAATGTATTCTATTAATGATAATTACTCAAAATGACTTGTTTATAAAAGTAGCTGAAACCGTTTAAGTTGCAAATTGGACTGCACAGGGCATTTTATGTGTGCATATAAATGTCTTATATAGAATATATTTTGGTTAAGCTTTGATCTGGAATTCATTTCAGCTGTGAACTATTGCCTGGAGGCTCACGCACACACACACACACACACACACACACACACACTCTGCAACACAAACGCATATATTTGAATACTGCATCTCAACACTAGCAGGAGACTAAATCAATACTGCAAGAAGGGAGTCTTTAACTTTGAGACCTATACTGCGACCACACAAAAAATACAGAACAGAAACTAGTCGAGAAGTTGAATACAAAGTCGAACCAACCAGCTATGTGCATAACAGTTCAACCAGGCTAGTCGAGACAGGACATATACAAGTTCACAAAAAGGCACTTAATACGCCACAACCGTTTTCCAACTTCTCGTCTCACTTTATATTTATTTATCATTTGCCTTCCAGGTTTAGTTTTCTGACAAACCAATAACTGATTAGCAGCCCACTGGGGAGGTCTGGAGGTCAAACTATCAGAGGATGGAGAGTTTGAACACACCAACTTTGGCTCACAGAAAGAATAGTAATAAAGAAGAATAACAGAAGATGGCTGAAATCCCACATCTGGATCATAATCCAAATCAAATTAACTGATCCTTGCACAAAAAGCTATTTGTCCACAAAATTCCAGCCAAATTCACGGAATTTTATTACAAGTCATGCTATAATACAGAAACAGATGGGGGTGAAACTGTAGCATCTTCTGCTTTCACAGTAGTACAACATCATTAAAAAGTTAGAAATGAGAAACGATCTCGACACCTGCTACAGTCTTGACTGAAAAAACTAGGAGAAACTAACGGTAGAGTTTTTTAGTTGGCAGTATCTGCATACGTGTAGTGATTGTTGAGATGTCTCCCAGTGAACAAGGCCATGACAGGGTTCAGGCTCAGGCTAATATCTGCAGCTGAAAGTCAATCATTTACAACATAAATGACTCTCTAGAGTACAGTAATTTAAGCCTAAAACTTACAAACAAAAATGAAGAAGAACGTATGACTGAAACAAGTAATCAGTTATTGTTTATAATAATTTTGCAGTTGATCAGCATCATTAAATAATGTGAGTAACGGTATTGACTGTACTTCTAGGGACAAAGAAAATATGACATGGTTTCCACCTTCCGTAGATACACGTGAAAACATGGGAGCAGACAAACCTGTGTATGTGAGATAGATCACTGTGAGGAAGACCACGCCGGCAGCAAGAGACACTCCGAGGAAGAAAAGTGTCTGGAACTCCTGTCTGGTCAGCCTGTCCTTCAGGTACTGTAGGAAGGCATAGGCTTGAAGAAGTGCAAACACACCTGAGGAGAAGCCACAGGGGGAGGGGGGGACGATGAGCAAACACACACACACACACACACACACACACACAAAAAAACCCCACTAACTTGCACTTAAAATCTGAGTAGGCCCTGATTCATGCGGCCTCCTGCAGGGTACAAAGTAGGTTTATGTGGTTGAGAAGTAAGAAGCAGCGCGGTCTGAATTCTGTTCGGCAGAAGGCTCAACAAAGCAGGTTGCAACAGCCCCTTTGGTTGTTCGCGCCGATGTGGGAAGCAAATACCGCAGGACAACGCATTTCAAATGCATGAGTCATATTTATGTAAATTAGTCTCTTTCCCTCTCCTTGTCTTTCTTTTTGCAGCAGGTTACACAGGCATTTGCCCAATGCTGTTTTAGTTTGTCTGCTGAATTCGACATAAAAAATTGAGAAGTTTCCAGTTTCCCTCTGTTTCGTCACCTTCCATGCTTTGACAAACCTTGTGTGAAATCACCCTACTCCTCTGCTAGACCTCCACCACCCACGGCACATCTCACCCATTTCCAAGGTTAAACCCCTAACTGTCTCCTGGAGAGCCGCCATAGCGCTAACACGATTGTCACTCTATGCCACCCCGCTTCCTGCCTCAGGGACAGACATCTCCAAGGTACCGACAGGTCCACGGCACTCTCTTCCCGTCTCCCACTGTGCTCCCTGAATGCTACCACCAGATGTTCTGAGCAGCTGCTACCCCGGCGACATAAAAACCTGCTCTCTCTTTGAGAGATAGAGAGTGGGGAGCAAAAAAAACAGAGTGAGGCAGAGATGATTTTCGGTGGTTCATTCTTCAAAGGCTCTCATAACGCTGTTTGTGGAAAAGGGAACAGGGACACTTCAACGTACGCCTGGTGCAGTGCTGAAGGAATTCTCAAAAAAAGGTGCTGCTTGGCGACAGTCCTCTGCCAAGCAGGATGTAAGTGAACACAAGGAACTGTGCACATACATACGCACCCATCCGTGCTGTCAGGGAGCAGATGGACCCATTCTTGAGAGGAGAAACTGAACGCGCTCCAATGAAGTAACCACAGGCCAAAAAAAGAGACATACTTAAAGTGCGAAACCCATATAGATGGCATGTGTTTCTATTTGGTAAATGTTTTCTAGGACGGTCATGTGCTATTTTACAGACGGAGCATGACTAACGTTGTCAAGGTAGGGGGAATCAATTCCTGCTGAAACCAACCAACCTTTATCTGTGTGCACCTCTGGGGCTTTGGATAACAAGCAAGTTGATAATGTAAAATCAAACTTTAACGCACAAATGTCAGCAGGGTAACAGCATTGAAGAAGAAGACATGAAAGCTCTGACATACGAGTGTATGCAGCACTTATAAACCACTCAATACTTAGAGTGCATTTAAAGAGGAATGTTTAGCACAACGTGAAGTCCTAATAATAGCACGACAACAAAAGTCTGTTTATCGTTGGTTCACGTACAAAAAAGGAAAAAAGCTTGTGCAGTCGAACTTGTGATATTTGGTGAGTCATGACTGAGAAGATGAAGCGGCAACATCTCCCATGAAAACGCCGACTTCATCACTGCACTGAATTTCAATAATGCTGCAATTTTCTAAAAGTGAACTGAAAAATTCAGGATAAGACATTCTGCAGGTAGAGGAAGTGGGACTTACCAGCAGCAGCCATGTGCTCACTGGTCCTGATTGGCTGGAAGCCAACAAAAGGGATCTGCATTGACAGTACAAGACCCACAATGTAGAAAGTGCTGTAGGCTGTGAACAGAAAAGAGACGAAGACCAATTAAACAACCAAAATAAACCTCTGCACTAATAAAAACCTTCAATTCTACTCCTCCGCTCCAGTTTGCCTCCCACTACAGGAAATCAACCTCAATAGAGGTATTTAAAGTTTATTGATTTTCACCGTCGCACCTCAGAGGGAATAAATACAAAATACCTAATCTAATGTCATTTACTGAGAAAATGGGAGCTGGCTCGGCGCAGTGTGGCAGAGAGGCCTGGAGTGAGAAGACTGTGCCGAGAACAGTGCGACTCCCACCTTTGTAGCTGGGGGGGAACTGATTCGCAGTCGCACCAGCTTAATTAAGATTTCATACTCTTCCTGAAGAGTGTGTCTCGTTTTTGAAGTAGTTGTGACCGCCCTCAGCAATCTCTTTCTCACACATCTGCTATTGACTCAAGACAGAGAGGAGTGAATTGTGAGGAAACAGACTGCGAGGCATTTTATTAAACCAGGATTTTCCTTTTTCCTTCTGTACTTTCCTTCATTGTGACTGAGAGACACCTGGCTCTGGAAGGAGGAGCTGGAAGATGAAGTGAGGAGGAAAGGTGAGGAATATAGAAAGTGCTTGACAACATAATGTCTTTTGTGTCAATAAAATATATTTCTCCATTTGCTACCAAAAGCTTTATAAAAAGGTGCCTGGATAGCGTTATGGCCGCAAAAATCTCTGTAGAGCAGTTAAAGCTGAAGGAAACAGTCACCACACCAGGAAGTAGAATCGCATTGTTGAAAAATAGTTTGTAGATAGAAATGAGGTAGGTCAAAGTCCCCTCAACGTGAAGGGGCCCTACTTCATTTTCAGAGCTCTCAAAGACTATGCTTTGCAGTTAAAGTGAGAACAACATATAATCACGTGTAAATGATACTTGACACGGTACCATTTATCTCGACCCCACAGGAGTGCCTTTTGCAAGCTCACAGCTGAGCAGGTGAGGGACGTGCGCAGTGTCTGAAGGACTGAGCGTGAATTCTCTGAGCCGCTGAATAATGTGCATGAGTTGCCAGATGCTTTGTGAAACTGGGAAAGCGTGTATCGCAACTGGCCTATGTTTCCTGGTAGTCAGGTAGTCACAGATGGAAAAAAAAGATCAGGTAGCAGGTGGTTGCATTTACTGTTAAGTGGTGTGTGGGCGTGTCGATGTCTGTAGCGCCAATGATGGAACCCTAACAGGGTAGAGGGAGTACAAGCGCGACTGGGCATTTGTGAATTGTTTTGCTAAATTGTTGGAAAGACACATGGAAGGGAGAAGAAGTTTGTTTACTGCATACATTTGTATTATAACCAGGGCACTTTGCAGCTACTGTATGTGGCAGAGTTTTAAACATGACGTCGCACCCATAGTTAGCGTCTGCAGTATTTGCTTTTTTTTGTGTCTGTGTGGCATAACTTACCAATGTAAACTCTTCGGCTGAAGCGTTGCATCAGCAGCAGCACAAACACATGCAGAGGAATCAGGTTGATAATGAAAACATAGCCTCCCCATGCGGACACCTAGAACACACAGACACATGTCAGTGAACACGCCTCTTTCTCATTTCCTTTATTTGTAGAGAATCAAAGAGTTTCACATGATCAATTGTTTAATTTGTTCCTCCGTTTCAAATAAGCTAACCCTGCTGGGTGGAGGCTTTCCAGCTAAAATGCTACAAATTAGCTTTGCAGGAAAGATGTCGGCTTTCCTTGGGATAGAGTGAGCTAATCGAAACCAATTTCAGTTGAGATACAAAAGGTTTTCCCATACTGTCACCAATCAATGAAAACAATGAATCTCCTTTTTATTACAAAAACTGAAGAATTAATTGTGCCTTAAGGAGTACAGAAAAAAACGTGCTCCTAACTCTGGGGCAAAAACAAACTATTTGCAAACAAATTGGATTACTGGAAAGGTCTTTGTTTTATTGACTAAATAATGAATGTAATGGGTCTGTGGGGGCTGTTTTTCTCACCTGCATATCACAGAACTAAAAATAAAACAAATAAATAAAACGTCCTTTATTTTAACATCAAGTCCAAATGCTGTTATAGTATTATTCTTTTTTCTGTTTTGCTCTTTGTTGCTTCTAAACAATAGTGTAGACTGGAAACTTCACTATAGGTGCGAATGCATAAGCAATTACAGGCTTTTGTAGCTTGGGAATTGAGGTTTTAATGCTACCCACCACACCAAAGTTGACCAGCCATTGCATTTCATTCTCAACCTCTGGCAACACTGACGTTTTGTTACTTTATCACACTGTTAGCATTTCTGATTTAACAACTTAACTCCAATTATTATGACAATTATGTTAAAGAAAACAAACTCACTCATATACACATTATGGCAGCAACTAAGTATTAATTTAACTGCTGATTGTCTGCTGATTACTTTGCCTATTAATCCCTTGTTTAGTTTATGCATTGCAAACAATTGTATTAACAATGCAACAGACGTGTGAACAAATCCTCACATTTGAGAAGGTGGAAGCACAAATGTCTGGTATTCTTGAACAGAATGATTAAACCATTATTAAAACAATCAATGCTTATTGTTCAATAGCCATTAGTTACCGCTATAACAATAATTATATAATGTGTGAGAAAGAAAAGGTTAATCTAAAGACATGCCAATATGTGACTTGCATATTAACTCTAAACTCAATTTGAATAAAATAAATAAAATTAAACACAGGCAGCCCACCTTAAGCAGAATAAAGGGTGTAAAATACTTTACTGCCTCTTCATTAGACAACACACAGCTATAAAAGAATAGCTTATAAATAAAGAATCTATAAATACTAGGCAATCATATGTTAC
The DNA here is from genome assembly GCA_032270685.1 of Microctenopoma stevenorrisi. NCBI lineage: Eukaryota > Metazoa > Chordata > Actinopteri > Anabantiformes > Anabantidae > Microctenopoma > Microctenopoma stevenorrisi. The sequence continues at coordinate 4,977,578 of JAUMTR010000003.1, forward strand.
ATGTTTCATATACAACTTGAGATGGGCCAGTGAGTTTAAAAGCTCCACTCAATTTATACCTCAAGCATATCTGAAGTTCCCCAAGTGTAATAGTACTGGATGTTGGGGCTATAAAACAGCTCCACATAAACTTCACTAACAAGTTTTCAATTGCCTATACTTGACTACAGCAAAGGGCAAATGGAAACGGTGAGAGCACTACACTGAAAGTCAGAAGCGTGTAGGGAAAGTGTGAACGAATACAGAAAAAGTGGAGGGAGGGAGAGAACGAGAGTGAGAGCACAGCGGAAATGAGAAAGAACAGTAGTAAAGTGGTTGAAAGTGAAACAAAAAAGAGACGGCAGACAGGGAGAGTGAATTAAAACTGAAAAGGGATTGCATGTGCGCAAATTGTTTGATCCTTTATTCACAGCAGCTTGTCAGAATAGGCCCCAATGCACCTGCTAAGCATGATGAAAAGAGCATTCATTACACTTCTGCAATCACGGGAAAAATGAGCACGACATGTCTAATTGATAAAACCATTAATATGCTACATTAAGGCAGGGAGTGAAAGAAAAACCTCCCAAATAAGTTCCTTCCCGTTAGATGCAATTATCTCCTGGCAGTTGATTGCATCCAGTCTTTGAGCTGGTGACAGCCAGTTAGTAGCATGTGAACCATAGCCTGATGGAATACCAAAGATGATCGTTTCATTGTTGACGCATGGACGGCAGACTGAGCCTGCGGCCGAGGAATAAAAAAAAAAAATACATCACAGTCGAAATGGAGACCGACTGCACAGCATCACTAAGTGCAATATGCAAACATGTCTGCTATGTGCCCTGTAAAAAGGGAAGGAAAACCAAGAATAAGACTAATTCCCTCATCGCATTTGTATCTGTTGTATATTGTCAAAATTTAGTTAAGAAATCAAATCTAAAATGAGGAGATAGCATCAGAGATATTTATCAAGAGTTCATTTCAGGTAATCAAGGAAACGTTTCAGTCCTAAAGTTCCTACTAGAGCACCACGCACAGATGAACGTCTATGCCTGTACACGAGTATGTGAGCACCAGTCGGCTCCATTTGAAATTATGGTTTCAACAGCAAGCTCTCTGCTCAAGTCACAGGCTAACTGCTGAGGGCAGGAATGAGAAAATGTTTAGAGCAAAGTCTTTTAGCCGTTATCGCTCTCTGCATTTCATAGCGGGCTAATCTGATGACCGCGGAGCCACTCAGAGATGGATAGAAAACACAGCATGCAGCAGGAATAAAGGGCTTACTCCGTGTGTAAACATATACATTTGTGAGTGCGGTGTTTCCTGACTATTTGCTCTTGCTGGTTGTCTGTCTGCTTTTGCATGTACTCATTTGCCAAATGTATCCTCGGTAATACCAGCGGTGATTTTGAGTCATTTAAGATGACATTTAAAACACTTTAAAATCAAGGTTAACAGCACAGCTGCAGTTGTAACATACTCAGTGAAACTGGATCAAGTTTGGTACAAGGTCATAAGTTGATTGCTTAATAAGCATATAATCATACTACTTAATAGCATTAAATGCTAAGTGCAGTTGAGACTGATGGATAGTTCTACAGTCAGGGATTAAACTAAATCCAAACTTACCGATGGTGCAATATGAATGGATAAAAGATCAACACCATTTTACATTTGACTGCATAAAATGTGAGAGCTGGCACAAAATCCACAATGAACGTCTGCAGCAAATGCCATGGCAATTTCATGGGTCAGACAGACCCGCCAACCCACTAACTAGATCGCAAATCTTTTTTCTTCATGCATTTAAACAGTTCTTGATGTGCTCTGATGACACAGGTTGCTCTCCTATTTGAGGCTGTAACATGTCAAGAGAGAAAAGTAGGTCAAAGCTCTGGGACTGAAAAATGAGATGCTGTTGATCCATGCTGCTTTGGCTGTCCTCGCCCTCACAGACTCCTCCGTTACCCCGGGAGGGATGAAAGTAGTATGTTACACAGCTACTCAACCGGCTCCTGTCCCATAACTAGATTCTATAGCTCAGATTGTGTCCGTAATCCTGTCCTATTGTCCTCTTTCCTCTGCTTATGCCAATATCCAAGCAGGGGGTCTTCTCCTTCTTTGTCTCTATATCTGCCTTAGGAGTGTCACATTTGATCAGGCCCCATGGAAAACTTTCCCTTTACTACATCCTGATTAAACCGACAGCGTACGGTGATGGAGTGGAAAACATTTGTGGGGGTCAACGAGTGTATGCAGCACTTTACACGTCGGATTAAAAGGAGACAGTGTTGGTAGTGTTGATGAAGACATACAAGCCTAGCCAGTTGCTTTCCTGTTAGAGGACCTCTCTGCAACAGTGGGTGGGCTGCAGATACAGTGCAGAGAAACCTATTGCTGAGGAGAGAGAGGGACGGGGTGAAGAGAAAGCAGTAACAAGGAGGGAAAAAAAAGCACTGAGACTCAATGTTCCCACTGTTTCTGACTAGGATAGTGCAGAAGTTGCATCATAGATTATCTCTCATCTTACCATTCTGCATTTCTCTCCATCACTCTGTCTCCTCCATCCTTCTCCTCTATCTTTATCCGTCCGCACCTTTGTCCTTTTCTGACTCCACTCTAATTATCTTTCCGTCACTCCACCCTTTCCTGTCCTTGTTTCTCTTATCCTCCCTACACCCTCGGATGCTGTGGCTCAGTGTGATCAATGAAGCTGGGTTTGGGTAATCTGTATCATTTGACATCTGTCTCACTGGTGGCCACAGAGATTTAGCCTGGAATGAGCAAAACTCTGGAGATTTTGATAGGCACTCAAGCTCTCTCTCCCTCTCTCTCTCACACTCACACACACACACACTTTGCTGCTAAGGCAGTGTTTCTGGATCGGCTTTTTATCACATCCCTCTCATCAACCCCCTGATGGGCTCGTACCGGAATTCATAAATAATGCAGAAATCACAGCCTAAACTGCTCTTCCTGTTTTTGCCATGCACCGACATGTGACGCTAGACAAAACGCAGCCATAACACTTTAAAGAATGCTCCAGCATTACAGTCACCGGACGCTCCACAAACACACAAAGTAGAATTAGTTGGGAAACAGTCTCATTTTCAATTTGTTTCAACTACGGATGAAACCATTGTTTGAGAAACATGACACCCGTTTCTTTCGTGTATTTATGTCCAGTCACAGATAATTATTACGGTCCCACACTGCTCTAATAGCAAGAATCAAGAGGAGGAAACTACAGAATAGCCCCAACACGAGATAGTTAATGTGTTAATATTAGGTTTTCATATTAAAGAAGCTCATGAATAACTGTTGCTTTATCTCATCTTTGGAAAAACGTGATAAAGGATCATCTTGCCATCCAAATGAAGCTACCAGATGCTGAGTTAAGTCCTTGCTGGACTTCATCCAGTGTCTTAAATAGGAATCTCGGAGATCAGATTTTGACAGGTCTCCTATTTTTGTCCCTGATCTCTCCAGATTTCTGTACAGAGATCACACTCAGTATTTGTCACTTTAGTCTACAGAAGCAGTTTTTTATAATGATAGAGAATACAGTTGAGTGAAAGCAACTAGTGAGCAGTAAATCAGTTTTCTCTGTTTGATACCACAAACAACAACTGGAGCCGAGCTGTGTCTCGTGCATCTGAACAGGACAGTATCCCCAGACAGCTTATTATGCAAGTCCTGCACATATACAGCCTACAGCCTGGATGACTCTGGAAAGAACAGACTATATAGCATGTGTTTAGCTAATGTTAGCATATGGGTCAGGTCTGCATTTGCCATATGCAGACATTTGACATATGCACAACTGTCCATTTATTTAAAATAGCAACACTTAAATGCAAAAACAACATCAGACCTGATGCAACAAATAAAAAACATGAAAATGAATACATGACAAAGCATTTTGAAATATCCATCTAGCATTCAAAGTCTGTCCTCCACATATTTTTTATAGGTACAAAAAATCCTTTATTGCCTGTGAGACGTTTCAGATTCAGATTTTATTTGTCACGTGCACAATCATACACAGTACAATATGCAGTGAAATGCTTGTACGACAGACAGCGACCTCTGGAATGTAAAGAAATATAAGCAAGGAAGAGGTACAGAGTAATAAGGAACACAATAATTTAAGAAACAAGTTAAAACAGAGAACAATAGAATGATAGAATGATAGGACGTTTGTTTTCCTATTTGTTTGATAATTGACAATTAAATTATCAAATAACAGGAAAAGAAATAGAAGGGGGATTTGCCAAGTGTTGCTATAAATCTGGAACTGGACTGAGAATGAAAACAAAATGGTAGAGATTAGATTAACTAGAGCTGTTAACTAAAGGTTATGAATTAATCTGCTGATGGTTATGTTAGTCATTCAGTACGTCAGAAAACAGTGCTTTTTCAAGTATTCTTACCATGTAGAAGTAAGAGAGACAACAGCCAATGGTCCAAAATACCGAGCCGGTCTTCACCGATTTCACCTAAAGAGAAAGAAAAAGCAGAAACTCATCTACTGCCACAGACTACATTGGCCATTTCCTTCAACAGCAAATAAGTAGACACGTAGCATTATTCTTGATTTCAGGCACTAGACCCACAGTTTGTGTTTGTTTTATGCTCCCCCGCTCAAGAAAAAACATTAATGTCCCACTGAAAAGGTTTGTTTAGTCCATTATCTAATGGACTTGAAAGACATGCATTTCAAAAGTCAAATGTAAAATGTCTAAAAACCAAGTTGTATGCACACAAGGACACAAAAAGTGAGACAAAAACATATGTGATGCATCTTTAAGACAAGGTGAATGAGCGCAGATATACAACAACCATCTGTGGTGAGAAAGGCAAGAAAAGTGAAGACATTGTAAAAACCAACATACACTTATGTCATTGACGAGCAGGGTAAGTGGGCTGTCCATCCAAAAACGCCTCATACTTGATGAGACGGGACAGTCAATTACCACGGTCACAGACGGACCACTGGATCATCCACTAATCAATCAGCTGCACACACAGATACACACCTATGCAAAAATGAGGTGGTCACAGTAAGTGGGTCTGACCTGATCACCATTCTCTCCTATTAGAATGTAGAACTCTCTTTGCAGAAAGAAAAATATTTTTTAAGGGCTTTGTTGTTTGTGTTTGCAGATGAGGAACAAAGCTGCATTTTACTTATCTAAGGGAGATGGGTGGTTTTGCTGATTTTGCATACATCTGAACCCCAGTAACAACTAGACTTAGCAATTTCAGAAGAAATCGCGTGGGGGAGCATGATTGCCGCAAGACGCCTGCCGGCGTCTTTG
>JAUMTR010000003.1:4988248-5022534 GCA_032270685.1 Microctenopoma stevenorrisi
TTAATAAGAGAGATCATATTACTCCTACATTAGCTTCTCTCCATTGGCTCCCTGTTAAATCTAGAATAGAGTTTAAACTCGTTCTCACGTATAAGGCGCTAAATGATCAGGCCACAACATATCTTAAAGACCTGATAGAACCTTATTATCCCAGCCGAGCACTTCGCTCTCAGAGTGCTGGGTCTACTTGTGGTTCCTAGCGTTTGCAAATGTAGAATTGGAGACAAAGCCTTTAGCTATCAAGCTCCTCTCTTGTGGAACTAGCTCCCAGTTAAAGGTCGGAAGGCAGACTACCTCTCTACATTTAGGATTAGATTGATAAAGCTTATAGTGATAGATGGATCAGCTGATTCTGAACCTCTCTCTCCTCGGGTATCCACAACCTTAAAGCTGTAGTTGCTGATCTACCCCAACCTGCCCAGTGCTTCGTCTGCTGCTCCTTGTTGTTGTTGTGATATATTTTACCTGCTGTTTTTTTCTCTATCCTATGTCCACTAACCCCAACCGGTTGAGGCAGATGGCCACCCAAGACAAAGCCTTTTGACATCAGGCAATATGGTATAATGCATAGTGCCAAGACAATGCTGGGATTTCATTGTGTCCTGCACACAATCAAAACAGCAATTGCATGTTGTCGCAAAGAGGCCCAAAACATAACTGAGTCACCTCCATGTACCTCGGTATCGGAAATGGTGACAGACATAATCGGATATTGGTATAAAAGCATTCCTAATTTTATCCAATTCTTATTTTTTCCGTTTAACAGCTGAATGATCCACTGAGTCCACTGATGCTGCACAAGAGCCCGATGTACTTTGACACTGAATTTCAGCTTTATCTCTTTAGAAGTTACCCCTGGCTCTTTGTCAACCATTTACAATATCCTTCAGATCAATCTAGGGTCAATTATCCTCTTGTGGTCATATCGACAGCCGCTAGCTACAGTTCTTTGGACCTTACATTTTTTGTAACTGTAGTCACAGGGACATCAAGGCGCCTGGAGATCAACTTACCGCATGAAGAGTGCACACAATGATATCAAACAGCGAGACAGAGTGACTACATTTTACCATTTAAATAGACTGATAATCTTACTGAAGAAGTGTGGTGCTAATTTCAGGGAACACAATCAAATTAATTATAATTTTGCCATTTTCATTAGTTGTATTGAAATAGTTGATTAAAAAAAAAAAATCAAAAACAGTGAGAATTATTCTTATTTTTGTTACTTTTATTACTTTTGAAAGTTATGGTGGTGGGGGGTATTCTGCCTGTAGACAAGATATTTTAAATTTTACTCTTAAAGGTCATGGTATTGTGAAGAATTTACAGTGCAGCTTGCTATTTTCTGGGCTGAAAGTGGTTCGTCAAAGATGCCCAGCGTGTTTTTGAAGGCTCTTGATAAATAATTCAACATCTCAGGCCAAGCACCATTTGAAAATGGAGCTTCTTTTCTGGTTGCATAGAGCACGTCCCCTCTAAAGTAACAAAGCACAGCTGGCTGAATGTGAGATTTTGACTTTTTGTTCCCAGCTTAAAGAGATTAAGGAGCAGAGGGAGTGAACATTAGGACTGACACATCATAAAGAATCAGTGTCAACTAATATCTCGTTACAACGGCAAATATATATCAGAGCTGTACAGACACAAATGAAGAACTGCCTATATTAAATTGCCACATACAAGTAAATCCTTCCTCATTGCACATTTAAATAAAGTGTCAACTGTACATACCCAGAGGTAGTAGGTAAACTGGAGGGCAAAGATGGCGATGCCCTCATTATCGAAAGAACCCGCGACAGAGCGGGAGATATAGCCAGGGACAATGGCAATGAAGCAGGCCGCCAGCAGCCCTGCACCCTGGTTCCACAGCTCTCGCGTCAGTAGAAAGGTGGAGATGGCAGTCAGGCCGCTGAAGACTGGTGCCAAAAACACGCACACGTCACGGATGTGGACCGTGAAGTGAAGCAGGTTGAGCACATAGTGGATGAGCCCTGCAGTCGCCATTAAGCCTGGGTAGACCTGAGAGGGAAAAGAGAGAGGCTGTAAGAGCAGCAATATAAAAGTAGAAGAAACAGACCGTGGGTGACCGAAAGGAAAAAAGTAAGGGTGAAGCACCAGGAAATGTAGCACAAAGAAAGCCAGCCAGCCATAACAACATGGAACGTCGCTCCAGCAAAGCCAGAGTTGATGTACAGAGTCATTACCTAATCAATATCTCAGCAATTAATGATCAATACAGTTTACTGATGAACATTTAGCTTTCAGCACAAAATGTCAACGATTCAGTGCTGTGCGTCGTCATACTCAAGCCAAATGATATTCAACTTGTTTTCCAGATTCTTTGTGTCGAGTGTGAATCCATTACTGTGATGTGTTGAGTCTTCCAGAGAAAATGAGAAATTATACCCTGCTCTCAGTAAAAGCTAGGGCCAGAGTAGGTGATGCCTCGTGGCCCCGTCTCTTCCACACATGAGAAATGATCCAATTAATCCTTCTATATCACACGCGCTAAAGTAAAAAAGGAGGCTATGTCTGTCATGTGAGCGATGTCCCTGGTGTGTGTCCGTGCCTAGCTGGTAATAAACTCGGGTCATCGTGGCTCCAATTAGCTGATGCCCAAGATACCTACGCTTCCTCAACCAATCAACTTCAATGACCATCAACCATTTTGTACCTCTTGGCTCCAAGGATTGGCCTGTCTAATGGGGCAGTATCTTGCCATTTCCAAAAGTACTTATGTAATTAATAACTACATTGAACTCTGTGGTAGGGCACTGGTAAGGGCTGTTAAATCATAGCAAAAACCTTCAAGATATTTTTCAGTCAATATCGAGACTGAGACTTTGAAAACACTGAACTTAAAAAACTAATGCTAACTGCATCAACTGAAAAACAAAAAACATTTCTAACATAAAGCACAGTGTGGCACAGATGTGCGTGTACCATAGTAGCCATGTTTTATCCACCATGGTTTTAACCTACTGATTAGATGAGAGCAGCAAAAAACATTATAATAAATGTCATCTACCAAGGCTCAGCAAGTGACTGGCAAATGCAATATTGATGGAAAAGAGACATCACTTCCCACAGAAGTTAAAGTTAAGAATAAATGGTCACAAAGCTACTGAGAGAACAGGTGTCTTATGTAAAACAGAAAAGAAAAAACATCTTTGTTTGGGCCAGGTCAGCAAACATGCTCTTCTACATCTGTTGTAAAATTCAATAGATTAAAGTGTCTCAGATACATTACTCAAACAAACCACATTTTGTACATACTTCCCATTAGTTAGTTAATTTGGTTCTCATATGGTAATTGATGTGAACCTGAATTTGAGTATGAAACATACAAAGTAAGAAAAAAATCAGTATAGCAAAATACATTGTTTTATTTTTTGGATAATTTAGGTTTTATGAATGAAATATTTTTGTATAGTTTATTTTAAAACTATTTTCTCAAAATCTACAATCATAAATGCATTACATAGCCTTATATTATGAAAATATCAACTAGAACTAACAAAGGCACTTGAGTCATTGTCATTATGGAAAAAAAAACAAACACTTTATTAGCTCGACAGTGCTCTGTTGTTCTGGACTGTCACATTAGAGAAGCATTCCTTCCTTATCTCTGGCTCAGAAGAAGGAGCAACTGACAGTGGTCCTCTAGGGAATGGAGGGTGGGTGGGAGTGGAAGGGAAAAAAATAGAGGGCAGCTGGACTGGTAAAGGCAGAAAGGCACTCAGCTGTCACATTAACTGATATCGGGTGGTCTGTCCAAACGGCGTGACCCCACCTGAATGCTTAGAGTCTTAACGCTATCATACACAATTAATGAGGACTGTCAGGATCATCTGTCTGATTGGAGAGAGAAAAAAAAGAGTAAGGTCAGCAGAAAAATATGGACAAGGGTGAGAGCAAAGAATGTAGGTGTGGGGGGGGGGGGGGAGGCAGGGGCAGTGACAAAAAAGGAATTGTGAAATATAAAAGACAGAAGATGTGAGTGCAGGGTAAACGGTTGAATGTAAGTTGACGGGGCCACGAACCAACACCGAGCATGAGAAAAGAGGCACGGGGAAAATGTCAAGTTTGTAATTCATTAACTATTTTAAGTTTTCTAAATAATGTCCATGAATGGAGACTACACTATATATTGGCTTTGAAAGTGTGTGCCAATCCTAGATGAACCCATACCCCTGCATGTTTTAAAAGCATAGGCTTGATGCAAATGAGAGCTCTGATAGAGTTATTTTATGATGTGTGGGAGTCAACGAAATGCCCTTCTTTCCTGAAGCCCGTCTATGCTTAGAAAATTATCTAGCTCAGTCATGCAAATAAATGGGATTTTGACAACTGGCCTACACAGTAAATGAGCAGGTGGATTTGTTACTTGAGTAACTGCCGTCAACAGGTCCCTTTGTCAGATCATCTCTGCAAATTCCTAAAAAAAAATTTGCATAGAAGTATTTTCACTTAGTATAGCCACCAGAATGACAAACACACCTGCTACTGAAAACCTATAATAACATGTAACTCTATACGGCAGAAAGCAACTTAATTAATAATGTACATTTGTCACATATTTTTAAATCATTCAGATCAAATAAATGTTATTAGGCAGCGATAAAAAAACCCCATTAATAAGGACTTTTTTGTGATTAATTGCACTGCTATGGGCAAAATTCTAAGAATAGATTCAAAAGTAGTTTATTGTACACGTATATATTTTAAAAGTAATGCTCTATGAACTAAAGTGTATTTGGTTTGCCCTTTAAAGAAAAAGCAGTATTAGCAACTCCTGCTCCTGCTGTAGAAACACTGCAAGGACAATCTCTGTAATTACTACGAGATGCTCCAAGACATACCGTGGCCAGGAGAATCAGTTCACAAAGTATACCCACCGAGTCACTCGTCACTGCTCAGTTCAACGCTTTAATGACAAGAGCATCAGGAACCACACTGGCAAAGTGTCAGGGAGTTCAGGTCCAAAAAGGAAAACTATCTACAGACAAAACTTGAGGGGAAGTTTTACCTTACACTGACTCACATCCCCTGAGCTGTAACAGCTTACTATAATCTGCTTCAAATAAATCGTGTAAATTTTGTTGCAGCTTTTTTTTTTTTTACTCAGATCTTTTTTTAAATGCCAGTACAAGTTGACAAGAGGAAGGAATCCTAAAACTGTAGGCCTTCCAATTACCGGTCTAACCATGACTTTTATCTCCCACCCTATGGGTACAGGCCTAACCCAAACATCCGTCTACTGTAACCAGCACATCTATTATAACAAGACAGGCATGTCATGTGCAATTACCAATAGCTGACGGTAATTGCTCATGACAGATAAATGCTGATGGATGGTTTTTGGATTCCAATTCCTTAGGTCTCATATGCCATAGTGAATACTATTTTCAATCATCAGCATGTAGTGTGGCTACTGCTCCCACCCTGCACCATCTGCTCGGTGCTGTAATGATAACAGTATTTGATAGCAATCCTCCGCATCAACATGCTTCACTGTCGCAACCGTGCATAGGAACTCTCTTCAATCAGCCTGCAAGATTCTTTCTATGCAGAGGTAGAAAGACAGAGAACTGAAAGAGTCACATTGCAGGCACCGAGGGCCAGGCTCTATTGCAGCTTCTCGGCAGGACCCAATAATGGATGCATGTTGGGAGACATTTGCACATTCATCTGCCACTGAGGACATGGATTATGTAGTCCTAATGCATCATTAGCTTGTGCAATTACGGCTAAAAATGTAACCCTTGTGGGTCCACAAAGCTTGGCTGAGAGAAAAGAAGGCAGGTGGTTATGTTAAAGAGGAGAGGGAGATGGATAGGCCAAAGGTATTTTACTCACACCGGCCTCAGAGTTCACAGAATGCAAGACTGAGAAGATGAGGTTGGGAAAAGAGATGCACAGAGGTGGGGAGGAGGAGGTTGCAGAGATAAATTGCGTGGAATCGGCACATTGTATTCTGCACAAAAATGGTTCAATATTTCATAACAATCAGTGCTGCTGGTAAACACAGAGGCTGTGCCAGCCAAGTGGAATGTCATATTCAAAGCCATTACTACCAGCGTTGCTACTGGGTTGTGATTTAAATTCATGTTACCCTGCAGAGTCAGAGTTCTAGGGCATTCCTGCAGAGCCTTTCCTCACCTCAGATAAACCCATCATCCTGCTACAAAACCTCAGCAATGAGGATATCCACGATAGCCCAAAGATCTACTATCCATTTTCTTACATGAAGCACAGACCAACCACATATCCATGAACGATCCTCATGTACTTGTGAATTAGTGGACGTGGTGAGCCTGAAAACCTTTCCCATGGTGCTGCACAGTTGCTAATTAAAAACATTTCAGAGTAACACATTACATTATTAAACTGAATGCTCTACGCCACACTGTTTTATGGGAAAACTTACTGTGCCACCAACAATCCTGCCCAAGGGATACCAGGCCCTTTCATCAAACCAGTTGAGGAACTCGTAGAAGCCATTTGTGGTGAGATGATGTGTTGATCTGTAGTTAAACCTGAAACAAGAAGGAAAATAAATGGAGTAGCTGAGTACAAAGAAGAAAAAACACAAACACAGACAGAAGGAGCATCAATTTCTATTTATAGATTAAACTTTGCCAAAATGGTAAAGCTGTTGACACAACCCAGAAAAAAACTTTAGGAAAGAATATGTTACTCTATTTCCAGACTTGCTGAAAGCTGCAGAAACTTGTCCTGTTAGAATAGGAAAGATAAAGCCGTCACTCACTATGAGTCTTCGCACAGATGCCAACAATTCTTGGGTCTGCCCAAAATGAAAAGATGAATGACTCTCACACTCATTGTGCCCTCTTCTGAACAAAGGCTGCTTATTGTACAGATAATTCCACATGAAACCACTGGCATGCGCTGAGGTGACAAAGAGACAGTTTAACAGGTCTGGTGTTGAGACAAAGAAAGAAGTAAAAACCGAGAAGAAAGAATAAGTGTAAAGAATATCACTGCAAATAGGCTTTGATTCACACCATAGCTATGATAAGCTGAGGGGTTTGGAGCACTGTCAAGCAGCAGAACAAAAGAGCTGACATTGTGTAGGTGACTGCTGCCAAGTAGAACCAAGCAAGTGTTAAGTACATTCCCAGAGACACTGCACAGTCCATTATGTGCGGCACGTACAAAGCCTCGTATAGATCATAGCAGTAACTATAGCAAGGCCAAACAGTTTACTGTGGGAACATGACCAGCTTTCCTTGTATGTACGGGCCGGGCAGTAAAGAGCTTCTTCTCAAAACAAAACGGTTCCGTGATTCCTGTTGCATCTACCAGAACAATACCATCAGACAACCAGAATAAGGTATGGTTACACAAAGGATCATATGATGCTACAAATAACAAAAAAAATACAAAAGCCATTTAGTTTGACTGTTTAAACAGCCTTATTTTTTGTTAAATATTCATTGATTCACGCTTTCCCAGGACTCTGCCTGCTTGGTATAGGTGTGAGCAAATACAGTTCGACATTGAGGGAATTAAGGTTAACAAAATATTAATTATGGCTTGAAAAGAAACACATACCAGACAAACCTTCCACCTGCCCTGAAGGTAATTAACAGTTTTTCTTCACCGTATTCAGCACGCACTTATTCAGTTTGTGTGCAATTGTGCAGGCGTATGAATGTGTATTCAGACGAGGGCCAACAGGGAACCGGCCAAGAGGCAGCAGCAGAGTTGTCACAAAGCTGCTAGAATTTCTGCCACTCATGATCAGGACAGTGCGTTTAAAACTGCTGGCATGAGATGTGGCTCATTTATCATCAGAAGGTGCCTGGTTGACTACCGCCTCCACACTGCACCAGAATCGGGAGCCCTCCACCCTCATACATAGCCTGACATCTTGGCCTTTTATTTTCCAGACAACATTGTGGCCAGACATTAGTTATTTCAATCCCAATACCGAGTCTAGTGTCTATCATCATGTTTCGAATTCAAACAACCCACTTCCCCCATAAATGAAAGGCAAACATTTCAGTGACAATTTTGTTTGCAACTGTTTGTGAAAACATTTAAACAGGTCACACAGGAACCTAAGGGTGTAAGGGATCTGAAACTAAGACAACACAAAACGGCTCATATCCTGCCAGGGTACAGGTTACCCATGTTTAATAAGCACTTCAACTGTGATTAGTCCTTCAGATTGTTGGTGATAAATGTTAGAAAAAAACTGAGATATGTAACAAATCATGACTTTAGAGACCTGCCACATTTAACATATATTTTATGATAATTATATTTCTGAATAATTGTTCAATAGGAAACGAAATTTTAAAAAGATTGAAAATCGTCTTTATAACATTGCTTGTTGAGTCAAAAGGGTGCAAAGTAAAAATCTGATGTACAATAATCTCTGTGCCTTGGATGAAAACCACAACAGGTATTGTGCCTCTTAAAATTATCTTGAAAGCTACGGAGGAGCTGACATGAGTGTTTGTGTGGGTCTCCGCGGGCAATCATATCACTCAACAACACGAGTCCTGAGGGTCTAAATCTGGTCACAGTACAGACTAGGACAAACAATCCATCTGGAACCCAAGAATGACACAGATACAAATATACGCGCATCTCTGTGATATAGCTACAGTAACAGTGAAACTCAAATTAAATTGTATGAGAAAGGGCATCTGGCATAAAACCTGTGCCAAATAAATAGACTGCCATCCTTTCTAGCATCCCCAAGGTGCCTAAAAGATGACAACATTAAAGTTTAAACGACTGCACATAGCTTGGAAAAGCCAACTAAACTGCCCATTGAACATCCATCAGTGGTCAAGATAATACTTTAGTGCTTTCAATCTGAGAGTCTATTTCCCCATACACTGAGGAGTGCAAAGAACCACACGGTTATAAAGTGCAATGCTACAAAGGCAGCCAGGTGTGTGAAGGTTTTACCACAGTGGGACTTCAAATGCAGGTGGAAATGGTCAGACTACTCTGCCTCATTGTTCTTCACCTGTCAAACTGGCAGGGCAGAAACAAAACAAATTCAGAGAAAGCTTTCTAAAAGACATCTCTGCTCACTGTTAAATCAAATCCACGAAACGCGCTTTCCAAAGATCTCATGGACAGCAGAGCAAAGTGCTTCATCCTTGCCCTGGCCACTTGATGGGGCAGATAATGTAGCTCTCCCAGGCGCATTAGCAATTTAACGCAGAGCTGCCAATATGGTCTCAGGCCACAAAGCACACATTGACTAGTGATGCCACTGCAGAACCCCCAAATACCAGAAAGTGAGCTTCAAGCTGTGCCGCACAGGCTAATAGTGCCAATTAAAAACATTCCGGGGGATGATAAACAGGACAATAAAGTGAAAATGGGCCCTGTATATCACCTGCCTGCTTAGAAAAGCAGAAAATAAATTTGTACATCACACAATGAGACCCATAAGATGGATAGGTTTGATCTCCATGGCAGCATTTGAATGTCTATGATGAAATAGGCAAAATGAGACACCCGATAAAAGGGTTTACCTTGATAGATGAAGGTGGAGGATGGTCACGAGCCCAAACCACAACAGTATGTTTGCACAATAACCGCAACAAATATTCACTTGTGATCCCGAATGGTGGATATAATGCATTATATAAACTGTGAGGCTGCGAAGGACGAGGAAGGTTATAATAATGTTAAGAGTAAATAGATATTTAAAAGGCAATATAGAAATAGAGGAGAATAGTGGTTGACTGATGAATTTCAGGCATTTTATGAGTGCATTTGCCTGTAAATTACAGCACATGAACACGTACATTTATTTGGAAGCACCAGTGCGAGTGACGCACACAGACACATTTTATTTGCACTTGAAAAGAGCAGTGGGTGAGATTAGCAAATTTGGAAACACAAATGCAGTGTCTGTGCTGCAGCCTGTCTTTTTTGTGCATCTTTGTGAGCGAGGGCAGAGCTTAGCCCTTCCACACAGAGCAGGCAGGAAAACAGGTGAGATGACACTTTGCTAAATTCTGACTGCATGTCATTATGTGACTTAATAGCCTCCCAATAGGATTACGTTTTTTTAGTCCCAATTCCAAGTCCTGTTCCAAAACCAATACCTCTATGCTGGTGGAAGCGGCTACACTAACTAGATCACTGGACAGCTGCCCGACTTTTAATAGTGATCACTGTCCTGCATGCCTGCCATCAACTGACAAGATGAGGCATGCTGGCATATTATCCAGATACATTATCACTTTATTGTGGTGGTGGTGGAGGAGGTGTGTGTTGCTTATTGCTCATTGACCCAGTAAAAGTATTTTCGATGGGTGATGGCAATTTTATGTACATGCAAAAAGTTATGACTTGATATATCTGAGTTTATGTACTGGAAGAAAGAGACTGCCAGGACACAGTGCATTAAATAAAAAACAATAAAATTTTGATGACTTCAATGCATTTGCACTGATAAAAACAACTGCAAAATTAACCAATGATTACTACATAGGACAACTTGCAGGCCGCCACATCACAAAACAACAACAATGGAATTTCAATCACTGAATACTGTACTTATTAAATATAAATTATTACCACCTTCCTGCATTGGACGGATATAAAAAGGCTCTCTAATCTACACAGACCGTTTGTTTTAACAATCTAAACAGCTGGCATTAGTGATAGAACCAGATGGGTTTCTGTATTTTGAGCCTTGATGGGGCGATTGCTGTGTCAATATGCGAACTACTGCCTGTTGAATTTAGTAAATGTAAACTGAAAAATAACATTGGATTCTAACAGAATAAATACTACTGCCCAATAGTCATTAGCACCAATGCGTATTATTGTGGGTCAGCATTAACTGTTTATGTATTCCAGGAGATGCAGATTCGTAGAAACAGTGGGCTGCAGACAAAGGTTGTTAGAGCCTCATCCTTTATTGTCTGCGTCTTGGGGAATGGGTCTGAGCTGCGTCTAGGCCTCACTAATTGTCACAATAAATGTGTACGAAGCTCGTGGCTCTGAGATTCGTTAAGTCTTGAAATATGTTGCTTTTTGTGTAAAAAGTTATTTGGGGGCAATTAACCAATTCAGTGTATATTTTCCTCACATCAAACTTATACAGAGCAGAAGCACTGCTATAGACAACCCAATTACCCTTTCACAGATCGACAGACTCTTATAAACACCTGTGTGAAAACAGCTTGGCAATACCCTCCACAATGGCAAGATTTAGAACGCCTTCTGGGAACAATCGATCTTAAATTAGACCATTTTCTTAGCCAAGCTGGACAAGGTGCTTACACAAGCTATAAGCAGACAAGGAGAGGTATTGAATAATAAATGATCACAGTGATCATGTATGCAGCAGTCTTAGTTGCAAAGTGTGGAGCAAACAAATGTGTTAAAAAAATGTCTACAAAATAGATCATAGTTAACATACAACCGCAAAGGTAAAGAATGACTTGGAGTGACCGTAGGGGGCACAGGACAGTAGAAGCTTATTCAGATACTTTGTAGTTTCCTGCCGTTTAAACTAATCAACCACAAACCGATTTGTAATCTAAGTTAAGCAGTTGCAGTGTTTTCTGTGTGCTCTACTTAACAGAGTCATCTAGAAGAAAGCAGTAACTCCAAGCGAGGCCTCGTGGGACTATCCTACAACCACAGAATCTTCTGTTTCTCTATGTGAAAAATGTTGTTTTACTTTGTGGTTGTGGTCTTTCAGCCATTCAGGCAGGACGACATGACTCTAGGCCTCCTGACAAACTCACAACCACAACATTTTCTGCTTGCTAAGTAGGACAAGTAGTCCAGCGTTCCTTTCACACAAGCAGCACACAACAGCAGATTGTGTCAGACGCGTGCGTTCTCACTTGGGAAACCTTCATTTGGTTTCACAGAGGGGTGCTCCCTGGATAGAGCACGCAGGAGGCATTTCAAAGAACATAAGATACACTTCAGAAATCAATGTTTCGTTAACAGCAAATCAGAGCCAACTGCATGATTAGAAACGGTGTTATCTTCCATCGTTTCCCACTGTTCTGACTCCTGCCAGTGTTAAGTTTCACCTGGTGGTAATTCGAGTCACTGGCTTTAATGACAGGAAACTTTTTGTATCATGCACAAGCTACAAGTGCTTCACCACAGAGAGTTGGTTGGCTGAGCCTTCAAGTGGAACCAACGCAAATTATTAATTAATTGCTTAGTGTCACTGTGTTCTTGAATATATTGTTGAAGACATTTATTCGAAGTCACAAAAACCAGCAAACTATTCTAAGGCTAATTGCGAAGCTAACCGTAAGCAAGAGGCTAATTTAGCTGGTTGGCCATTGTAGTCCATTGTTCAGCCTAATGTGTGATATATGCTATGTTTTTATGTGCAAACCTTTCTTGCTGTTAAGTGTGCTACTGTACAGTGTTGTTGCATCTGTGTTGTAGTTTTACAAAAAAAAAAAGAAGATACCTGAGACGATTCAGTAAAGCGGCTTCAGCCAAATCCACTAGGTCTTTTAAATTTGTTCGCCATCTGTCAGCCAGGACAGAATACCCACTTCTTTCCCAAGCAAGAGAAGTGGAATACAACAGCAGATGGTACAGTAAACAGTTCCCCATATCTTCTTTGCGTTAAGCAGGCCGACTGAAAAGGAATGCCTCATCAATTACTGCAATTTACCCATTGTATTCACACATGGACTAAATCAAATATTACTGGGATTTTGTAGGGTCTGTTTATGTCGGTTTAAGGTCCGAGCTGACTGACATTTGCAATCTCGTGTGCAGCTCCTCTGGGTAATGTCTCGAGAAGTTTAGAAGATACTGCACACACAGAAACTCAACTTCTTTCTCCTACCTCGATTTATGTAAGGTAACATTAAGATAATACACCACAAACTTACAACAATTGACTTCAAATGTCTAAACATTTTAGAAGAACACATTTGTTTCTAAATACCTGAACATTAAAAAGAAATGATTTCGGGGCATTTTCAGCATTTGTGTTATTAATGAGAAGTATGTGAGCTTATGGTGAATGAAAGCCTAATATAAGCATGCTGAAAAAAGGGTTGCTCTAACAATGGAACAAACAGACTGGGGGTCGGCGCTTATAGGAAAGGCTGAGATTATCAGTGCTTGCAGAACTGTAGGGCGATGTGTAGGGAATCCATCAATGACAAAGCCATTAGGCAACTCTGTTTTCTGTGTCCAATAGCACTATACAGAGGTGGCCATGTGGCATACAACCAACCAACTGAGGTTACTTTAGTATTGATTAGTAATTATAGAATAAAGATGAAAAATCCAATCCCCAAAGGCAAGTACAGTGCAGAAAGCATCCTTAACTGAGATGGGAGTGTAACCAGATGAGACAGGCTCCCTTACAACCTTCCGAAGCAGACAGTGCGCAAAATATTACTATAACCTAACGAAAAGGAGGTTGGGCTGACATTACCTTGATCAATCTTGAAGTAGCCACGATCACAGACTGAATATTCCTTTGCATGACTGCAGAAATGCAGCCGAATCTCACTTCAAAGCAAATAGAACAGTTTTTAAGAGATTAAGCCGCTCCAAGTGTGGGCTGTAATGCTATGAATTCCCCACATAGCTTAGCTTCCTTCTTCACAAAAATGCCCGCAACGAAACATGGATGGGACAAAAGACTGGAGAAAGGAAGGGATAAATATGCACAACTCCACATGAATTCCACCAACGAATGGTGAAGATGAAACCTACAAACATACCTCCAGAAAAAAAACATACTCCGGCTAATTTATCAGCTGCAGCACTTTGCATTTTTAAGAGTGAAAAGAAGGATGCTGTGGAGTGTGCCATTTTCAAACAGCAAAAAGAAATATCAATCCACAACAGCTAATATCATAAGCAGCTTCAAAAATAAGACGAAGCTTCCAGCATGTTAAACATACACATTCAGACGGTTATTTGTAAATTGCATTTCTGTGGTAAAATGAAAGGCGTAATCATCCATAACTGAATGATGAAGTCTGAGAGTTGAACTGATGAGTGGACTTCAGTTGTAACAGATGTTTCTGTGACAGTTGCCGCACACTAGACAGATTCCAGATGGAAAATAAGTGAGATTCTTAGCACTGAAAATTAAAAGCAAATAAAAAAAGAGGTGTGTCAATAGGTGTAATGTGCACTCTTTGTGTGGCTACAACAATAAGGCATCCATGTGTACCAGAATTCTAAAACCAAGACTTTACTTTGCTTGGCAGACGCTTTTATCCAAAGCGACCTACAGGGTCTGGCTCAAGGACACACCTGGTAAAAGATGGACT
This sequence comes from Microctenopoma stevenorrisi, assembly GCA_032270685.1. NCBI lineage: Eukaryota > Metazoa > Chordata > Actinopteri > Anabantiformes > Anabantidae > Microctenopoma > Microctenopoma stevenorrisi. The sequence continues at coordinate 5,002,543 of JAUMTR010000003.1, forward strand.
GGGAGTCAGGCGGGGTTCAAACCTGTGACCTTCTACATGCCAGTCTGAAGCTTGACGCATTGAGCTACCAGGCCGCTTTAGAATGCAAATGAAATAGACATCCGGGCTATTATACTGCAAATACCATGAAACCTGTTTTATCTGAAATTTTAAAGGTGACATTCAAATTCATTCAAATGGTCAGCATTTCATCTAGAGATGCATCAACTGATCTAATTCACTCTATGCTTCCTGTTCAAAGCCAAACAGGAAACAACTAGTAACAAGCCATTAGACATGGTGAAGGAATTAGCAGTTAATCAGACATATTTTTCTCAGGGGGAAGGAAAGGCCAATAACAGAATTAAAATAACACGAATATTGAATTTACATTTGTCTGGTGGGCAGAAACAAGAATCCAAATGAATGGTAATGTTTTTCTGTGATAGCTGAATCACCATCTTAACTTAAAAGATGCTGTGCTCAATTTGTTTTCTGTTTATAATTCGTCAACCATATGTTCCAAATCTGTTCTTCAGGTCACAAAAGTCTCCTCCTACAAACTCCTCTCTAAATGCTGCACGGCCATTATGCTGACTAAAACAAAGCCCTGAAAGTAAGTTAAAACCGAGTGAATTAATGCCAACCCAAGTGTTGCATGATGAGTTCATTCAGAAGGTAAGGAGAAGGATAACAAATGTACCACTCACAAAAGCACAAAGTCACAGGATTTCAAATTGTGGCACATGAATCAAAGGACATGGATGAAAGGCACACCAATTCCACATTTGGCCAAGTCCACTGGGGCAGAGGATTTGCTTTTATCAAAACGCACTGTTAATACAGAGTCAAAATAGGGAAGGCACTGGGAGAGTCGGGCAGAAACAGCAGGCAGCAGTGAACCCCAGAGATAAAGGAGCAATTACTGAGACACAAAGAGCTTTGCTGTCATAGCGAGTAGATAATCAATCGGACATCACAAACCCAAACGCCATGGACAAACAGCAGTAATAATTACATGCCTAATGATCACAGGCTGAGATCTATATTGAACAATTTCTTGAAGTAATGTAAACTGTTCCTCACGTCAAGGAGCTTAAATGCAAGTTCACAATCAACTTTATACTCTAATTATTGACAAGGCTTTACGAGGAAGATAATTGAGATAGGTCTGCAATTCCCGATAACGTACTTGTGTTCGCCCTCAGAGTGTCCTTGCTATCGATTTAAGGGCCTCAGCTCAAAGGCTGTAATGCTTAGGAAAACATGTAATTTTTGAGCTACACACAAACATACTAAACACCCCACAGAGAGGTTCAAAGCCCGAAAATCCTGCAGTGGGAGTAAACTGAAGGCAGCTGCTCACAGCTATCTACAGCTTAAAAAAAAAAGCATCTCCTCTTCATCCCAATTTCCACCTGCTATGAGAAAGCAGGGATCCGGGAGAAACAGATCTATTAAGATACCACAACGGCCAGAAATTAAACCATAAAACCGGATGTTAAAAAACACAGCTGTAGACAATTAGGTCGTCTACATACAACCGATTCCTCTGGACAAAATGTTGTTATTGCTCTGCCTTTGAGCATAATGTCTTACCATGAGCTACAGATTCACTAAGAGACAGTAACAAAGCCGGTAAGACATTTACGCCTCATTGGCTTAAACATCAGAGCAAGGCGCTCAATAACACTCGAGTCAAGATGATACTGAGCACTTTACACAGCCTCACTCAGCAAACCCGACAATCATTAAGACAGCGCGCCTACATCATAACACAAGTTACTGCTGCCCCAAAGCTGCCATATCTGCATGAATGGGCTTGCCACTGTGGCTCAGAAATCCTGAGGGGTCAAAATTTACTGCCAGGGCTGAGTAATTATACACACACTCGTCTGTTCCACTGCGGTCCCTTCATCATTATTTCCTAACACATCACTGCCTCTGCTGTTTCATGCTGCATGTCTATGAGATAATAGGGAAGAACAGAGGGGGTGCTTCCCTCTCTCTTTTCTTTTTCTCTCCTTCCCTGTAGTTATGACAAAGCAATGTTTCATTCATCCACGAGGGAGTCTTTGAGGAAGGATAAATTCTCAAATCTTAGTCTCTTCAATGCATAGATAGTATAGACGCATATGGTGTGTGCAACCTACTGTCGCTATGCAACAATAGCCTCAGGTGGGAGCTCGTTCTAGAGAAGCTGGTTAAATCAGAATTCAATTTCTACGCTATAGTTATGAGGCAGGATTCGGCACTGTCCTGCCATGAAGTCCAACATTAAGTTGTGCACAATGAAGTCGCCAAAGGCCCGAAATAAACTCGATGCTAATTACATGGCCGTTGTACAACAAGGCACCCTCGTGTATATGTGGAGCACTGGTTGCACATAATCAGAAATTAATGTTAAGCTTACTGAAGGGGTAGTTCTGCTTGGTAAGTGAGACAGAATCAAACCAATTTAGCAACAGCTGCAATCCCAAAGTTCTGGTCGTTTGCTCTTGGGTTTACCCCGTTTCAGATTGCACACATTAAAAGACTGGTAGTATGTTTGGAGTTAACCTTTCTGTGAACAGCTTACATAATCACCTCGTTTTAGTGACTACATCAACTTTCATTTAAATTTTATTTAAATTGAATGAACCCACGTGACAAAAATACATCACTCAAAATTACAAAGGACTTCAATAATTTGGTGCATGACTAAGTAAACAAATCATTTCAGAAATTGAAGGCTTTTTATTCAGATAATTGGATGGACTGATAAACAAAAGCCGGCATTTTAAGTATTTAAAACAAATCCCCTTTATGGCTTTCAGTAACATTAATGGCTCACATAGTCCTCAGTTGAAAAGAAGCACATTAAAAGACTGCCTCAAAGAGCCATTGTCAGATCAGGTCTTCTTTGTAGAACCTCAGAGGAACACAGACAACACGAGCCCAGAGCTGCAACCCAATGAGCGCTTGTTTGATGTAGTAGTCCTTAATGATCCACGCAATCTAATGAGCCACAATGTCAAACGCAGACATCACAACAGGGGACTTCCAGACTTGGTGGAACAGAGAAAAAGCTACTCCGTCTTAACTGTGACTCTGCATGCATAATTGCACTGGAGGAAAGATGATATTGATTTGTTTGTTGGTGGTGGGGTAATTTCTAGTAAAAGGAAGGACAATAAGCCTTTCGCTTTTCTTCCAATTAAATGTCACCCGAGATGTGGTGCAATAAACAAAAAAAGAAGGTTTTGGCAAAATGAATCGAAGCGTCACACACACAGGAAATAGTTTTGCTCAGTGCTTGATGCAGTGCAACAAGAACTGCCATGGTCTAAACTGTCACCATAGTCCACGTTAACACTATTTTATACACCTCTCAAAATGTGGTGCCTTCTAAAACAGCTGTGTGACCTATTTTGGTCTGAGGAGAAAAGAACTGTGAGGAACATTGCATAGATCCTCTTACAGAAACAAACCTAAGCATGGTATAACGTGGTACACATACACGAGCCAGAGTACAAATAATAGCAAAGGTGTGACCAGAAACAGATTTAAACTAGGTTGGTAAAAGTACTTGTGACCTACACCAGCTCACATAGAGTATAATGCACATTTCCACAGCATCCACTCAGTGATAAACTAGTTATGCCATACTATAAATATTCTAAGTTTAAGTTAAAAACTACCAGGGTAATAAAATAGGATTGAGAGGAGGTGAAAAAGGTGGAGGGGAAGTTGTAGACGGTGTGTGGATAAAAGAAAAAAACAAGAAAAAACAAACAAAAACAAAATACATTTAAAAAGGTTTAATGTACTACCTTACCTTTTGTTAATATGTTATTTGTTGCTTATTAAGCATATTAATGTAACAAATATTTATATAAATATCAACTTAAAACTGAATACGTCAAGTCAAATTGTGTGCTGCTTATTGTGTAGTAGAGCAGATTTTTAACAGAATAGTTCGACAACTGTTTGCTGGGTGTGCTTTTATGTTGGTACCTTGGTTACTTTGGGATTGTCATGTATGGGTCTAAGTTTAGTTTGCATTCAGTGGAATATTACTTGTCTATAGCTGCCTTTTCCAGGACATTTTACAACTTAACAGGTAAATCTGGAGAATTGTGGCATTTGCATGAACGGCAATACAGGGTTCAATGGAAACAGAGGCCACTAAAACTTTCTTCAAAGTTGCTCCCATGTATTGTGTATTTTTGTTTGTGCCAAGCTACTACGGTGACCCTACTGCCTCAGGTTATCACCAAAATTATGAACAAAGCATATGAAAATAATGGGCAAATAGGACACAGCCCACTTAGGAAGCACATCAAAGCTTTGCCTGGCAAGTGGTCAGCACTGATATGATATGAGAATGGCATCTACAAACTCGGGATGAGCTGAAATCTAATCACTCATTCCACACTGAAAACACACACTGCCCTAATCCGACTTTGAAACTTCAGCAAAGATAAAAATCAAGCAGCACAAGCACTCACAGATAATATATCTGTGTGAAATGTGCAGTGATAGCATCTTAGTAGAAAACAGGCCTCCAGGCAAAGGGAACACATAAAAGGCAACAATGAACTCATCCTGGATGAAAACTCCACGCTCACTCACCCAAACCCGACAGACTTGGAGCGGTGAATGGGAGCAAAAGCTTCCGCTCACTCTCTTGTCTGGGTAGCAAATCTCCAAATCCCAGCCAGCAGGGGAAACCGATCCAGCACCCTATTACAGGGAGCCTGAGAGGTGACACTACAGTTCATTCACAGCCAAATTCAGCTTTTCTTTTACGGACACCATCAAATCGCGCCCAACCTTCCCTGGGAGTGTCACAATGACACCATACCAGAGCTAGCTACAAGCCGCAGAGAGCTCACGAGCTGTACACTCGTATTACAGAATACTGTAATATAAAAAAAAAAATGCCAGTGTCAGAATGCCCTCTATCAAAGCATGAAGAAAGAAAGAATTGGGTACAGTTTCTGGTATATTCCCAGCATGTATACACATTACATTGTGCAAAGGTGGTAAAAGTGGCAATACCACATCATGCTGTACCTTCAGGAACATACAGTAGCATCTTTGGTGATATAAAATCAATCCTGTAAACCAAAAAAATAAAATGGTCACAAAATGTAAAAAAAACTGGCCAAAATGACCAACCATTTAAAATGCTAAATAGCCTATGACCCATAACTGGCAGCTAAATCCTACTGGAATTCACATCAAAGCATTATGTGCCAGATAGCATTAGCAAGTATTAAAACAATATAACAATATATTTCAATTAGTTTAACCCTAAAGACGTCACTGTTGCACTGATAATCTGTAGGGGGTTAGCATGTTATCAAACGTTAAAGAAAATACACCCAAATCTTAACACTGGTGCACTTGTTTCCATACACAGCGGTTTAATACGGTATTTATTGCCATGAAATTTAATCAGTCTAGGTTTATGTGACGTTTAAAGTAACTTGGATGAAAGGTGAGAGTTTTTCAAAACCTCGGCATAATTCTCTCGATTGAAATGACACCCTGGGTAGCTCGGAGGACCAGATGGGAGCTAGATCACAGATTGAGAACAAGACTTACTTGCAAAGTCATGCCCCTCATGGGAAGAGAACAGTCACATAAAAGAAACCAAGAAAACTGGCAAATAAGAAACTGAGAATGTCAAAGAGAAAGAGTACTTCTACAGTCTACTACAGTTGATTTGCCAACTGGATGGGGAAAAAAGTATGTCTCAAGGTCAAGATAAGCAGACATGGTAAATGAAATTCTAACGACAGCAGTAATTGCCAAATTGTTGAAGCTATATTGAAAGGGAAATGTCTAAGTCTGAGGTCACATATCTCTCCTGAGTGAAATCATATCAAGTGCCTAATGATCTCATTCATATATTCCAATGAAGCTTTGGGAGCATTTAAGTGGAGAGGGACCTTCATTAGAACTGGATTCATTCCATAATTGTCAGAAATATTGTCCTTGATCTCACCAGCTAGGGTACATAAGCGTAAGAAATACACACACACAGCTAAATTGCAGGTCAAATGCAAAAATAAAAATGGGAAGGAATAGCACAGACCAGCAAGACAAAGATGAAAAAACCTATAATTTAATTAGTATAATAAAGTTATTGTAGGTGTTTATCAAAAACATTTACATGTCCTTATATAAATTATAGTTATAATAATTTCTGAATGGTTACATCATTACAAAAAAGTTTAGTTAAGACACTAGATCAATCCAGATATTTTACTACAACCATATCCTTAAACAGACACTGAAGCAACCTACAATAAAAAAAACGAATCTTAAGGTCAATTTGAAGCAGAACTGAAAGAGATTTTACTACAGTTCCTTAGTAAAATCTAGTTCCTCTAGATGTTTTCATAGAAAGTCAACCAAAGGCGTCTCTTCTTTACTTGCCTGAAGCCTGCACCCTTCAGTAAACAACCTCTACTCATAACCACCCGAGTATCACCATGTTACTTCTCTACCATACGAGCCGGGTCGTAACAGACCCAACACAGAAAAACTGTTTTTCTATTTACTCAGTCATAAGGCCAGGTTCAAATTATGAATACGAAATTATGTAGTTACAATACAATATCTGTGCAGACCATCCATATGCAGCCTAAAATGTATGCACCAATATAAAAGGTACCAAATGCAGAAACCATTACCAGAACTAGTCATCCATGTCCGACTACGAATAACCTGCATGGTCAGCATGCCTTCTCCTGACAAAAGAGAAGATGAGAGGAACGTGAGGGATAATTGGCATGACCACAGTATCCATATGGCGGCTGACTCAGAAAAGTACTGAATTTGACTGCCAAACTGCTTGTGTGACTCAATAACAAGTTGAGATGAACACAAGTCCAAAAATTGCCGCCCTACTTCTCACCCACCAAGCAAAAACCATGTCAAAAACACAAACAATGGAACAGAGTTTCTGAGGATGACTACAAGTTTCAAGGACAAAGACTGGGCTCCCAAATCAAGTGGGTCAAACCATCCTGTGGTTGGGAAACGTAGAAGGACATGAGAGAGTACAGCACCAGGGACAATGATTAGCATGTGGTAGGAACAGCCCTTCGATTCCTGTGGTGCCACGTGTCTCAAGGACACATTAAATTAAAGAGCTGGCTGGGGAGAGAAAAATCATTTTATTTATTAATTTCTGCAAATCTGTTCTGAAGATTAGGAGGAGGCATCATAAAAGGCAATGTGTGTAGGCAGAGTTGTGTCTCTGCAGACTGAAGTGCTGCAGGAGCAGACTGCAGGCGGAACGAGACACTGTATACTGACCTTATCTCCATTAGTATGCATTACAAGTGTAATTATTCAAAAGTCATGACCTACAGCCTTCCTGTTATGCCCTTTTCACATTTACAAGATGGCAAGGCTCACACTGGCCAACGATACTGTATTAGTTCTATTGAACCTTGAGCACGTTATAGCTACTCTAATTCTAGGACTGAACCTGAGACATGTCAAAATGGGTGTCAGCTTTGTGATGTCGAAAGAGAAAATAATACGACACAGAGTCAGTTTTGCTCTGCGGTGGTCAGCTGAGCTGTGATGTGTTTTGAATTCTGAATTCAGGGATTAGTGTAGTTTTTCTGACGCCGTTTCTTGGTTCTAGAGAGTGAGATTCCGTTTTATAAAGACCACGGTTATAAAGAGTTGTTACTATACTTATCTGTAATATGTAGTTAAAAGGCATAAATCTGTTATAAGCCTATAATTGTTCACTTGAACTTCATAGGATCTCTCTTATTGTCAAAGATGTCTTAAGGCAGAAAACACAGTTTATCTAATGTATCTAAGTGCATTGATGCCTGTTGTGGGCTGCCTGTAACCACAATGACTCACGTTATTCTCAAAGCCCTCCTTAGACTTTTTATAGAAGCAGGTTAGCTGCATGCCAACAATGCCCAAAGCTTCCGTCAGGGGAAACATTTTCTCAGTCAGCACTCATGACATTCTGCTGACTGTGATAGGTATGGAGATGATAGTGGAAGGTAGAGACTTAAAAACAGAGAGTTAAAGGTGTCTAGTGCATGTCACATGCACTACAATAAACTCTTATGGCTCAAAACCAAGTTGAGACGAGGCAGGAGTTTGAGCTTGTTTTCGGCCCGTCTGCATTACTTTTTAACACAGGTGTAGTACGATCTGCAAATTCCCAGGTGGATGTAAGATCAGACCCATTTAAACTTTTAATGATGACCAACCTCCACCTCGTATCATAACCGGTGAGGCTCACCCAGACTAGCTGCCAGCTGCTCTACTTGATAACAGTGATGACACGGCAGTAGCCTGACAGGCTCCTCTTTCTCGGCCAGTCAGACTGACAACCTATTCCAGCTGTCAGTCTGTCCTGCTCGACATCGCTTCATGCGTCTATCTGTCATTCCTGATCCTATGCCCCGAGACCTCTTTCGTCCACTCCTCTTTTTAACTGCACCTCCATACATCTGTGCCACGCAACAACAGAAAGCCACCCTGGGCAGTTGTGTCCTTGCCTGGCTGTCAGCTGTTCTAGTAACCTGAAACAAAGCCATGGCCTCAGACCATAATGATCTGTAATGTCACACGAGGTGGGCTTGCCAGTGAATAGGCCGCGACAATAAAGTCATCCGCTCTCAATGGGCCGATGAGAATGAACACAAACAACAGCTGAACAATGGTCACATCTGCAAAAGGAAAACGTTGACAGCGTTCTGCCAAAACGGAAGAAAGTCCATTGGCAGGCATACAATGGCCTCAATAAGTGTTACCATTTTAAAAACTAAACCAAAAATGCAAATAAATAAGCATCTATTATAATATTACAAATATGAGGCATCAGGTGATAATATATGAACAAGCATTATCATTAGTTCTTGTAGTTTGCATCCATGTTTCTCTTGGCTTTATAAAATATATAAATAAATACCAGAATAACTCACACCTTAGGTCCCAATTGCACCATTCCTCGTCTTTTTAGAGATCAAACAATGAACCCACTAAATAAACAGATTATTAAATGATAACATTCACAGCCTACACTTACCTAAAATCCCTTAGAAAACTGTGACCCTTCTGGACTCATTTCTTAAAACACCTCATGGGTCCTTGGGGACCAGTTTCAGTTCTGATGCCAGTACCTTGGTCAAGGACAAGAGCAGTGATTAATTTGTAACACTTCTCAATTTGGTGTAAGAGGAACCTAAAGCACAGAACAACCCAGAAGATAATATGAGAACATACAACTCACAACTTGTCCCGTCTGTCCCGTCATAAAAGAAATCACTGTGCTGCTGATGCGTCAGCATTTAGGGATATTATGATGTGGCACAAGCACTTCAATCGGATATAAAAATCATGGATTCTCCATAACTGCGTTGGGCTGTATATCTTTCCCTATAAACACTTCCAGTGCTTTACTCATAGATCTCGCCCTCTTTGAATCTGCATAGATAGGTTGAATAGCTGGGAGAAGGAACTGCTGCTTCCTAATCAACACTCGCATCCTTGTTGTTGTGTTGTCAGTTTTTCGTTGTCGTAGGTAATGCTAAATCCATGACGCTCTGCAAACTGAAACAATGCTGGGGGCTCCTAAAGTGTACTTGTCACTTGGCATTTTCAAGACAGAGCTGCATTTTACCATAACATCTAAGTTTCACTGGGTTACTGGTATGAGGCTTCTTTTGTTCAACAGACAAGAAAGAAAATGAAAAGGGCTGGAAGTAAGGATATCGTGGAGGATTTCGTGTACAGATCTACAAAACCAGTGACTGTTATGGATCTACATTATATTTTTGATGAATTTTGAAACTGATTGAAACGCATATGGTTCATAATTGTGCAAGTGGCTCACGGAAAGTTTACCTTGAGTCGAGGAAAACAAATGTCAGACCTTCTATGAAGCAATAACATAATCTAAATGGCAACAGAGCACAAGGTATTTAAGAGATGCCAAGCTGACTGCTAGCCAATCATCTAACCGGGGATCTGGCCAAAGGATAGCACACACAGAATTAGGCAGGCTATTCTCATGGAGTGGTAACTTAATAGAACAGATCATTAGCAGAGAAGCAGTTTGCTAAATTATTACACCATAGCGTTAACTACAACTACGTGACCTTCATAATGACCTTTACTTGGGAATTATGTGATTAAGAGAGCTCTCCACCTAGGATTTGCTGTTGATATTAAACAGTACATTTCTGGGGAGTTTCTGCAAAATCTTGAAGGGATTAAACTGAAGGGAGAAAAATTACTCACGATTAAGCTGCATTGAGCTATTTCAAGTATTCACTAATGCTTTAGAGATGCTTTAGGTAGCTGATCTTATTAAATAGGCTCTGCTGTAAGTGGTCTATCAGCCACAGAAGACATTCAATTCAACCCGGGGCAGAGAAAATAATAAAATCTGCCTTTCTTCCCTGCATAAAACATTACACATGCTCATGCAGACACAAACAAAACTGATAATGCTGTTTTTGTAACAATTAAATCTTTTTGGCTCCACCACCGAAACCTCCCTCCGATTAGATGCCTAGCAGGCAACGATTTCTTTTCGCCAACTCCTACTGTCCTACCTCCGTTTCTCTCACTTTCTCCTCTTCTCTGTATGCAGGTGCAGTCGCCCACAGAGCTCCATGCTGACTTCTGTCAGTAAGAGGACAGGTATGCATGATAAGCACAGATCATCTTTGTTCCCTCTGTCTCACTTCTACCCCACCCCCCACCCTTTGCATTCCATATAGAGGGCATCGAGGACCAATTCAAATGCAACACTGAGACGAACAGAAGGGGGGGAAATCCAGGCTAAAACAATATTCAACAACTGCCTAACCAACAATGAGCTACAGCAACCAGTCAAAGACTGTCTTTACAGATATTAGCTTTTCTGAGTACAATTCCACAGATTTACTCTTGGGATAAGCTCTACTTTCAGGTTGTTTCTGCATATGCATGATCTACTGTACACCGTCTGTCACTCATTATTTAGTCATTGTTCAGGCTTTGCACATCCCTTCCCCAAAACTACAAAACTAGGACTACATTCTATAGATGTCAGCCAATATTACATGTCTAACATTTCTGTTTGCCTGAGATGGAACAATAAAGGGAGGCCTCTGTTGTGCCGCTGGTGAAAATCAAAGGATGAACATTGACGTCTGACCAGTTGCACGCTTACGCGCCACTGATGCTCCAAACAACCTCAACAAAAAAAAAGACACAGTAGAACACACATACACGGTCTCTCAAAGGGAGCAGCGTCAATTACAGCCGTGCATTTGTTTAATGGACACGCCGCTCCTTCTGTTTCCCCACCCCGACGGATGAATTGTGTAGGCTAGGTGGTCATGGAACGCCAATCACATCAAGCGCCCATGACAACACAAAACAAACAGCTTGACAAAAGCTGCATCAACCACGCATCTCCAATCTGCATGACACACGCTGATGCGCCAGCGTGTACGTGCACGTAGTTTGTACATAACTTTCTATAGCATGTTCTCTAGATGGAAACGCAGGGGACGCATTTCGTTCTGCTGCCCAGGTCTGTTTCTGGGCCAGTAACAGTGGATCTTGTATTAGAGACGACGCTAACCACCACCAACCACCAGTTCAATCTGTAAGATGCCAACAACCAGTACATTTCTGAACGATACTTGCTAAAGCACTTTGAAATTCAACCAACTACCAATAAATTGATTCGGGTGAATATTATTCCACATAGTTTACAACTTCATAAGCATTACTGAAACCTTTTCACAGGCCCTCTTAAACATAAATGCTTGTTTTAGGACTACAAATACAGTTTCAGTGCAGTAGTTGAGGATTGTGCAAACAATCAGTGTTCTGAGAAACCGGTTTTCCTGGGTAACTGAGGGACAAGTCACATTCGCTTAGTGTATATTTGCTTATACGAGCAGCAGAAGGGTAATGAGAATTCTCCTCTGCCTCGGTTCTTGTTTTGGAAGCATGTGTGTTGGAGAGATGACTGACAGGGCTCAGAGAAACGCAAACAGACACACGCGAATCCTTCAGTGTTAGATGTGTACAGGGCACTTTGTATTGGTTTCAGTTGAGTTAAAATAACTCGAGTGAAAAATGGGGTACCTTTGTTCTTTGTAATGATCTTCCCTTTCATCCAGTCCACTCCTCTCTGCTGAAAGTAGTGAGTGTTTGTAGCCTTTGTCCTGCGCATGTGCTCTTCTAAAGAGCTGATTAGAACCCTGGTCACATGCATAGCAGGTAGAAATCTGAGTTCTCCAGAAGAAATACACCAGGCAAAATCAAATTTCCCTAATCTCCTAACCCAGTTGCAGGCATCGGGTTTCTCATTTACATGACAAAAAGCCAGAGTAACCTAGTTACTTGGGTGTGCCTTTCAATAAAGAGAAGAGATGGAAACTCTTCTCTTTATTGAAAACCACTTTTCTCAATTGAAGCAGCTGAGAAATGTAACGTAGCAGCCGCAGCTATACTTATTTGCAAAAAATATTAGTCATTACCACATTGTAGCCTAGCTTATACAAACAGTAGAGTAAGCTGAACCTCCCCCAACCCCACATAATTAAATGTAAAACTAAACAAAACACTTAACTGGCTTCAAACACCCTGTGAAGCTCCTAATGTGCAAGTGAGCACACAAACACAAATATTGCTCCGATTGTGCAGCAGAGCCAATTCATCACACTAACAAATTGAGCTAGCTCTCAGTGCCATTATCCTCCATCAAGGCATCTGTGACTTGTGTGGCCTCCAGGCTGCTGACAAGCACCTCTTGTTAGGTAGCAATCTTGCTAACACATTCAGAATAGCCCCACCAAATTGGCTGACAGGCCAATTGGGGAATAAAAACTGGGGCATCAGCAACCTCAATTCAGTGAATGAGTCAACGGGCGTTTTTCCATCTTTATAGTGTATACTGTGCCTTGTTGTTTTCCCAGCATCTTGGTTAGCCTGCAAATAGCTTAACACACAAACGATTGCACATTACTCACACCTAGGGGATTACCTCAGAATTCAGGATATGAAGACAGCAGGGGGAGAAGAACAGTTGTGTCAAATAAAAAATGGTCCAGTTGACAAAACTAACCTTCCTTGGAAACAATAAAAGCAAAAAGTAAACAAGAAAATCTGGTATGACACTGTGAGCCTTTAATCGTGCTATCTGGTTCCTTCCTTGTGCCTGATGCTCCTTTCTGCCAGAAGCAACTCATCTACACAAGCCCCAGGTGCCTTGGAACAGATCTATCGTTCTCCGTCTCACACATGCAGCACACATCAGATTCGCAGACTCCCCCTGCTATGCCTGACACCAGTCCACTGGGAGGCCAAGCCTGGGAAATGGTACTTAATCTTCAAGGGCTTGACATCAAGTCATTCTCACTGAATAAAAAGCGACAAAACACATCAGCAAAGGGACAATAAAAAATTAAGTGTGGCTGCATATGTTACTTACTATACCTGTGTCATGATATCACTCCTGTGATGGCCAGGCCGGCCATGCTGAAGCAAAAAAAAAAGTCAGTACTTTTCACACTGACGTTTGCTGCAAAATGGCTAAAAGGATTTCACAGCAACTCCAGCCAATTTCATGAAAGCATGTCCATAATGGCAAAGGAGGGCATCCAGTAAATCCGTGTCTACTGTATGCAACTGAATACCATATTTAAACTGAGTATTTTATAAGCTGTCAGTCATGGGTTTAAGTGTGGATGACAGTTAGAACCAAGTGTGTGTGAGGAATGATCACTCACGACAAGCTACGAATGCACCACCGCACTTGCCAACATGTTGCAGTGCAAGAACCTATTCCTGGGATGATCTGATCTACTTAAGAGATAGAGGTCATGATTCGTTTACATGTGAAAAAGGCACAAGGAAAGAAAAACAGATGTGCATGTGTGAAAACGTGTACACACAAGTAGTACTGCAAACCCCCACTGCTTTTGCTGGCTTTTCAAGAAAGCTGAGCTGGTAACATCACTGGTGGCAAGATTGTATTTTCACAGCACTTCACAACTTTCTGCAGCAAAGGAGGTTTATTAAAGGGGTCAGAAACACTATAACATCCCTTCTGAGGTGTTAACCGATATCAAAGTGATGTCTCAGACAGTGGAGGATTGTACAAAGCATCAGTAAAACCGCTGACATTTCAGGTGTTAAATCACATTTCTCTTGTTTCAGGATTAACAATCAAAAGCAGGCAAATATCTATGTAGCTGCCTCCCAAAATGTGAAGGATTCTTTATCACTTTCTGTCTATAGAGGTGCAAGTCAAACACTAAGATGATAAGAATACTAACGCAGATGATAAAAGGGGTTACAGTTTTCTTTTTAGATTGGCGTTCCTAAAGGGATAAATCAAGGCTACTGCACCCACATTTTGCAGAGTACATGAGCAGAGGCAGGTTGAGGAATGTGCAGGCAGGATGTGCTGTGGTGGAGGAGAAATGAAGACGATGAGTTCTGATAGTGTTGGAGCGTGTTAGGCAGTTTCCCAATGGTTCGTGGGCAGAAAAATCTTCTCCTAACCTGGTAACGCTGCTGTAGCGAGTGTGTGTGCACATGGCACACACTCGCTACAGCAGCAGATGGCACAAACACTACAATCCCAACTGGCTTTTATGTTAACCTAAACCTTTTTCACTTTACTAAAACTTAAAGAACGGCAACTATTTCTGGGTGTGAAATTTTGTGCTAGAGAACTTTGTATCTGTCAAGTTCAACAAGGGGACAGGGCCTTAGAGTCTTTCTTGCATATTGACCTTACAATGAGGAAAAGCGGCACTGGTATCATATTAGTATTCCGCATCAACATGATTGGGGATATAAATTCTGTAAAATAAATTTGGATTGCACATCTTTCAATTTATTTACCAGACATTTTTGTGACAAGCAGTAAAAACGTACTATGGAATGGTATCTTGAAATCTTTGGTAGTTACAGCTCCCCTAAAACACAAAGCCAAATTTCTCTCATGCATGTACTTGTTTAAAGGTCCATCTAGACCCTAAACAAAGCTCCAGTCATGTAAGACAGCAGCAGTTCTGACAATGATAGGTCAAAGAGAAAGCGAGAATGTAAGCTTGCTAGTGTGAATGTACGTCTGTGCTTGCTAAACCAGAGTATCCAGCTCATTATCTGCCCGACAGGGATGCTTTTTCTCCCCTCACTCTACTGTCAAAAGAGATTTCCTGACATAACTACAGTAGGGAAAAAAACTTGACAGCCTCCAAAGAAAGTTCCACTCCAGTACACACTTGGTAGTGCCTAGCCATGCACCTTCCACCATAGTTACATTTTCCTTTCAGTACCTTAATAACCAGGACGGTATATTTGTATAAAATGTAATTCAGGGAGAAAGAACCTATCAGATCCCAGCAGCAGGGTGGAAATGCAGGTACTTAAAAAGAAATACATTTGTTCCTGATGTGGCCAAGCAGTTGCACAATCACAACTATCATCTTAAACAGTATACGACAATATTTTTGGCATAAACCACAATCTGCCTGAGGAAGATTGAGTTATAACTTTGGTTTAAATAAGGCATAACTTTAGAAATGAATTACTCTAATTAATAAAGATGAAAAATGAACGCCAACTAATCTCTCCTTGGTTTTAAAATAAATATGAGGAAAAAACAGAGCAGTCAAGTCATATGAGGCACTTGCCCACCCAAAAAAAAAAAAAAAAAATCAGTACAGCTTGTGGTGTTTGCATATTGCAGAATAAACATGACACTTTGGTTATTGTAAATCCAATCTTGATTCTTCAAATTGCCAGCTTGTTTAACGTAATGGTTAGCTGCAGATAATTTGAAGCACTGCGCACAGGGAGAATCAATAACAGCACTCAAGCATTGAGACAACAACACTAATCATGTATGCCGGGGAGTGATGGCCTCTTCCAATCAGCATCCTATGCGTCTGTAGATGTAAAACAGTACACTTTGTCCCCCTCGCAGCCAAAGAGATTATGTTGTTGTACATGGTGCAATATGATCAATTTTTCAAAGATAAATATATCTTTGTAAATTTCAACAGATGGTGCTGGGAAACATATATGAATAATGTTCAATTCAGTTTTCTAAGCAAAAACATACTCCGAGGTTGGCTGAAGTGTTAATCTATAAAACTCGAGCAGCATGACAGGCTCAGTAAAGAATTCCTGAGGGGGCTAAATATTGAAAAATGTAGAGCGCTGGTTCCCCGTCCACTGTACAGCATTTCACACAGGGGTCAAAAGATGACTACAGGTGGAAGTTGATGTTGCAAAATTTATGAATAGTGGACAACAAATATATTTCTGGTGTACATCTATAAAGTAATCATCATTCATGGTCTAACACTTCTTAAAGTGAAACCAAACACAATGCATTATCCTGCACAGTTAATGCTGCAACAGACGGTTCCATCCAAGCATTGCTTTGTTTTTGGGGTCAAAGAGAAAATGTAGACTACTGATAGCTGCAAGGGTTTATAGAGTTCTGCATATCAAAAAGTGCCTTTGCTTTCTTGTCTGTGACATGTTGCCAAAGAGATGTGCATTTTTAGCTCTGGAACCAGGCAAACAAATGCCACTATATAACCTTATACTGAGGCACAACAGCTCCCACTGCTACTGTGCAGCATATCAAAATGCCATAGGTGAGGTGTGTACCAAATGTGCAGCGTGTTGTACAAAAACCGTAAAGTACACATTCTAATGAATGTGTGACACTTACAACTAATCATCTACCGTGCTAATGGCTGTGTTTGGAGTAACTCATCTGAACCACAGCAAACCTGTCATAACCCTAAGCTCTGACCCTTGGCTATAAAATGCAATCAGGTTATCAACATAATGGAAAAGGCAAGTGTCACCCTGAACAAGACCAGCACCTGTCCTTGAAAATGAATAAATGAAGGCATGAGTAGTGATGCGTGACTGAATGGCACCGAGTTTATGAGGGGAGTGAGGGAATGATGATGCATTACAAACATGAGGACACTTGTGAGCCCATGTGACACTGTTGCCAATCGAAATAATCCCGCATTGTGATGACTGACACACCAGACCGGATAAATTGGCTTCCGGGTTGTAAGCAATCCTAAAATATGATCAGCAACCGTGTAAAAATCTGGTATTCCAGGACGCATTTTTCTGATCACCGTTTCTTAATTCAACAGCAACTTATAGTAAAAACTAAGAGAAAACTTATTTTTAAAGTATATTTGCCTCAATCGATCATATCGACTACAACAGAAGCAACGACTCGGATGTAGGAAGCATAAAGTATATAGTAGTTTTCAATGAGCTGAACTGTCATTTTGTGCATGGATGTCTCTCGGGCTAAACAACATTAAAAGCTTTTATTCGTGCTTTGTGTGTTTGACCGGTGCAGAAGTGGAGTGACAGAACTAGCTAACGTTAGCTGCGCGTCCGTCTAATCAGCACATGTGCAACGTACCGTCAACGTCCGCTGTACAAACTACACTTAGGACTACTGACCCCTCACATTTAAAGTGCTTTCACCAAGTATATTCAAGAGAAATCCTGCTCTCGGTCACTAAAGAAAGCATCCTGAGCACGAGGAGTTAGGTCATGTTACCAGATCAATACTTAAAACTGAATTAAATTGACAAATAATCAAAGAGTTAAAAATAAAGGTTATATTAATTTAGGTTTGCTTTAATTAACAAGTGCGATGTGGACCTCCCGTCTGGTCTTTGATTGCCAACTTCCACTGCTCCCAGACGACCAGCCTGCCCTGGCCATCGTTAGCTAGCTTACCATGGATCAAACTCGTGGATGATGCTCTCGAACCGGATCACGGCGAAAAGTCTGGAGCTGAACCCTGCCAGACAGGCCAGGAAAAGAATGCTAAACGAGAGTAAAGACTGCCACCCCGCCGGCTGAGTCAGTCCGCCAGACAGGCCTCCTTTGCCCCCTCCTCCACCCACGGTACCGGCTCGGCTGTTCCCGTGCACTGAGCTCCCGGCGTTGGCGGACGCTTTGTGCTTGCCGTCGCTGACTGCGTGGTGCTCCGCCATTTCTGCGCGCTGTGTCAGTTGGATTTGCTAGAGCGTCCTCCTGCCACACTCCCGCGTCTCCCTCCGCTGCGTATTGTCGTGAACTCCTCTAGTTTGGCCACAGTCTCTTAGGTATCCAGTCTCCCGAGTCCCCTGGTTATATATCAATATTAATTCAGTGTCGCCTCTCCGACGGACCGTGGTTACATCCCGAAACGCACACTCACGCACCACATACCGAGCCTCCGAACAGTCAATCCGCTTCACGATTGAACACCGGTGGAAAGGGCGGGAGGGACGCGGCAGGCGGGGCGTCAGGAAGCGCTGCCAGCCTCTCACAGATCGACAGGTACGAGGGGGCTGGGTTTTAGGACTTTAGGCCAATCATAGGGGCGCAGCGGCTAGATAGACAAACCAGTCCACCAATGGAAACAATAAATCATGGCTGAGTGATTGAAATCAGGATTATCCGTGTTATATATGAAATTGAGTCACCACGGTATTCTCTATAAATTAAGTCGTTAGCTGTCGGATTTAAGTCAGGTACATAGAGTTGGCTTGTCATTTTCATAGAGTGTAACAAACACGAAGCGAAATATCCATATAGTCTTTAGAAGTAAACAGTTTCCTTGTGTGGCTGAGTCAATTTTGTTTTATTTCTATTAGGTGAACATTCTCAAAGTTTCTGGTTTTCTTGACTATATATTTCGTGATTTTTGTATAATTTTCGTTTATTTAAGCACTTTTGTTCCACGTTGCCTGTTGCAAGGGGGAAGTTAATTGATGGCGCACGGGGAGGACGCACGCATCGCCTAACAGCAGTCTACCGTTAGACCGTTGGTGACGCTGTTACAGGCGGGTGCTCTTTTTCTATGCTCTCTTTATCGGTTAAGCTAACGTGTTTAAAGTTATATTGTGTTCAGATTTCGTGCCAAAAAAAGTAATAACATGTGGGTTTTTGTTTTAAGATTCTGTTTTCGAGTTTGATTAATAAGTGTATTTTAGTGGTGCTTAATTTAGCGTAGATTTAGTTTGATTAGCGTGTTGTCCGTTGGTGTGCGTCTGTATAAACTGTCCCCTTGCGTGTTCATAGGTGTGTTAGATTGTTAAATTAATTGTCTTTTTCACTATTATTGTGCTTATGCATTGTGATATGAAAGAAGTTATTTGAGTAATTAATTTTGTTTTATTGGAAATTTTATTTTGAAATTGAAATAAAGACCGTTGGTGACGCTGTTACAGGTGTTGGTGTCCTTCAGAGTGTCGAACCATTTGAAAACTGCTACATTAGTATAGCCAGGGAGTGGTACTGGGGTCCCGGTAGAGCTGCCCGTCCACATAGAGCCGGTCCACGGCGATGACAGCTCGGGATCCCTTCTCGATGAAGCCGCGGCGGATCGGGAACAGAGTCCTGCGTCGCTCCGGGATTGCTCTGGGGAACTGGTCTTTCACGCTAAAGTTTGTTCCCTTCAGCTCCCTGCCGCGGCTCTTCACCTGCTCCTTCTGCTTGAAATGTCCGAACTTGGCCACAAAGGGACGCGGCCTCTGCGCTCCGGGCCTCTTGGCTCCGAGCCGATGGACTCTTTCGAAGCGGATGCTCATGCTTTTCATTTTTCATTCATCTCTTTGTGACATCACAGTGTGCTCGTGCTGCTCAGCTAGCCTAAAGTCTCTGTTCGTGCTCAGCCTCGCATTTGTAGGTGTCTTCAACACTGCCATGATCAGCTTACGGCCAGACCTCCTTGAGTATCCCCGATCTCGTCTGATCTCGGAAGCTAAGCAGGGTTGGCCCTGGTTAGTAATTGGATGGGAGACTTCCTGGGAATACCAGGTGTTGTAAGCTTTTCTTTTTTCATTCAACTCTTTGTGACATCACAGTGTGCTCGTGCTGCTCAGCTAGCCTAATGTCTCTCTCCGTGCTCGGTCTCGCATTTGTAGGTGTCTTCAACACTGCCATGATCAGCTTACGGCCAGACCTCCTTGA
>JAUMTR010000003.1:5029785-5050183 GCA_032270685.1 Microctenopoma stevenorrisi
CCCAGCACTAGCTCCTTGTAAGTCGCTTTGGATAAAAGCGTCTGCCAAGCAAAGTAAAGTAAAGTAAAGTAAAGTAAGTGACTTTGTGGATCACTAAGACCACTTAAAGGTGACGTTACATGCATATATTTGTGTGTTTACAGTGATGAGTTATTGTTACCTAAACACTCTAACACACTCTCTGCCCTTCGCCGCCCACTCCACGGGTTAAAAAAGAATCACAACTGAGCAGCTGACAGAGATAAACAGCAGGTACAGCAGCTATGGCATTTGACCTGTACTAAAGCTGGTGGTGTGATCGTACTTTCTGATGCACTGTGGACAGGCAAGCGATGAAAAGGGCTGCGAGGAGAGAATCAGCCACAGAAAATGCTGTTAACATGTGCTTGCCAATAGCAGCTGTTTAAATGCAATCCTCACTGGGACCCAACACACTGACTCGAGTGTTTGGTGATTGGTGAGTGCTACAGAGTATGAGTTTTAGTAATGGAAAGACCTGTCACATCCTAAGCTCTGCTCCTTCCTTTTCACAGTACAGCGATTTCATTTTTCGCCCTCAAAGCCTTAACATCAACTCACTGGAGTCAACACTTCAGCCCGGTTGGTTTCAGAAGGCACAAATTATGTCTATGTATGCAGAATCCAGTAGAACCAGCATGCCCTCTACTGGTTTAGGAAATAAATGCAGGTAAGGCAGGTTAAGCGCAATTTTCTTCTGCAGTGTTTGTGGCAATCAAGTAAATAAGTGAGCAGAAACTCCCAAAATGGCTTGATTAAAACAAATGCTGTGGGAGCATCAGAGACTACAAACTAGTAACTAGTAAACTAATTTACTAAACAGAATAAAAAACAAAAAAAGGAAAAGGAAGAGTATTTTTTGATTATATTAGGTACATAAAAAGCACCTTGTCTGTTCTCCACATTATTTACTATTGCTAAAGCCACAAGTGAGTGAATACATTTCCAAGGTACAGCTATGCAAACTGGCATAACAGGATTAAACATAACAGGATTACACTGACTGACGATCTGCTAAATGATTCGTGTGTAATTGCTTTACACTTGTCCCACACTGTTACCTAAACTGCACCCAAGTGTACAGACCTTTTCTGGGCATCCGTGCTCCGCGGCTGCTGCAGGAACGAGGTAAAAGCTCATTTGAATTTTCTACTGAAAGGATGTCATTCTATTACTGATAGTACTGCCACTAAAACGTGTCAGCGGAAGACGAAGTGCTTCAGGAGGCAATCAGAGGAAGCCACTGTCTTAAATATGTATCTCCCTTTGCTGCAGGGAAATTGGCGAAGCAGCATTTGTTGATGAAAAATGAAGTGAAATGCTACTTTTGTTACTTTTGACACCACTGTTGAAATCCATTTACAATTTGAAATTAGAGCTCATTCATCATAAGCATGTCGATCCTGCGTTGGTGTTCAGTTTCTCTGTAGTGTAACCCATACCGAGTGCGCCTTTGGCAGAGTTTATGTAAACAGAATGTACACTGTAAGAAGGGCAATGGAAATTTTCCCTGGGAGATGACAAGTCAGAGCGCTGTAACTGATGAATCGCTTTACTACTGTTCCCAAGTGCATTTGTTAAACAGTTCGTGTATTTTCAATCATGGTCGCATCACAATTGCACCAGGGTTTTGAATGAGATAAATGTCATTTTAAAGTGTTCCATTTTCACCTTCCATTCTTCTTACTTACCTCATAAAAAGACAAGTACATATTGGCACAGGCAGGTAGGCAGAGAGCCACAGACGTCAGGCACATGCTCCAGTCGGAGACAGTAGCGGGTTTTAGCGGTTTTAGAGAGCTTGTCATCCTACAGGAGCTGAAGTGATTACTAGTAGAGCTTATAACACCAAAACAATATTTCCAGCATGTTACTCAGCTGAGCAGGAGACAAAACGGAAGATTCCACATTTAGCGGGGCAGTGGTTTACGAACCCCAGGACTGCTTGTTGGTATCAATTCTTCTTATATTCAACTGTGCTTCATTTTTGATCCTGTTTTAGTTTCAGATACATTTAACATCCTACTGCATCAGTGTTAATAACAAAACTGAGCATAAGACTTGCACTACAGCAATTGTGATTCCTTTACATTTTTCCCTATATAAAGCATAGAAAAGTCTTCCATGCTGATGGTGCATTCCCAGTTTTATATGGGTTGGATCTGTGTGAGCTGGAGGGACCCGCGCGCATGGTTTGGCGAGTGAAAGCGATGAGAGGAAAGTGGCTGAAGGCAGTGTAGACTTGTGGGTTCTCAGTGGGATCAGAATCATAAGAGGACAGCATTAAAGCACCAACCTGACACAGTGCGTACAGTAACACCTTTAATTATGGCTTAAAATCTTTATACAACATTTCACTTGATATAAATCTGAGCATGGGATCAGAATTCCCTTTTACATAAGAAAAGCTTTTATAGTATATAGCCCTTTATACATCCAAAATCTTTTATTCATTCTCCTGTGATGATTACGCAGGCTATGTTTTTCTGGATCAGAGTCCTCTGAGTAATATACATTTACACACACACACACACACACACATACACAGACACCTTTTTCCTTTTAGGCTGATTTGCTGTCTCTGTTTTACAGTTCACGGTTCTTGAGATTTGGTATCAGCCTTCCCTGCAGAATACTGGTTGGATGCATTTTTTTTCTGTTCCTTTGCTGTTGGCAATTTCTATTTCCAAGAAAATGACTTTGCACCTTGAATCGTGTGTCACATCCAGTTTTGTTTACATCTATTCAAGGTCACCAGGTCACCTAACATTTATGCAGCCAGTCAGATAAAATAAAATGGGGTTTATTAGTGTAATTAAATGTTTTACATATTCTCTTTGACCCCTTTTCCTAAATACCCTTCGTCCTATACCTGAAATGTTCCGGCAAAACTAAGAACAACACTGAATATATTTAATTTAGTGTGCATAGATACTAATAAAGTGCAAATAGTATTTGGTTAAAAAAGCTTAATGTGATTTTCCTGCTTGTTTGTGACAAGTCTTTCTGTCTTTAAAGCATGTACAAGAGAAAAATCAAATCATCCACTTGGGTTTATATGTAAATTGGCCCTGATCTGTATATTGTATACAAGTCCATCTCTGGAAACAGTTTATTTTCATCTATCTGATTTTCCAGTTTGTTCCTCCGTTACACATCTCTGGCAAACCCACACTGGAGGTGCTTTCTCTCCAAGCTGCTCAGCTGTAATTCCTCAGCTGCCCCTTGTGTGGGCTGCATTTCTGTTGAGCTCTACTTCTCATCCACCACCAGGATTTCTTCGGGGATCTTCTCCTCTGAGTCAGAGCGCTCTGACAGCTTGTCCAAGTACTCGATGTCGTTGAAGCGCTCAGCAACACACTGGGCTGTCAGACGAGCCTCTGGGTCGTGGTCCCAGCACTCCTCTATGGAGGCACACACCATCTGGATGCCCTGCAGGGGGAGCAGTGGAGCACACATTTAATCAGTCAATACTGACTTGCAGCAACAACTGAAGCTACTGTATCTGTGTTCTTCCATGTATGCTCTGTATCTGTATGCCAGTGTGTTTTCTACCAGTAAAAAGAATAATTAATATTAATATTAAAAGTTTAAAGTATAGACTGGTGCAAGTACAAAATTATTGAGTAATGCCAAATAATCAATCGATCTCTGCCACTGTCATGACAACACAACAGTAGGCTTAAGAAACAGCAATACTCCTTTGAACACATCCCGGTGTTATCATTTTCTTCTTTTGGGCAACTAAGGAACTTTATCTATATATTTACATTAAATTGAGTTACTCTACAATGTTTTTATATTTATTAACAAAAAACCAAAGGTATGTTTGAGGCTTCCAGGCTAGTTATATAAATGAAAACACATCATTATGAAACAACGTTTTAATTCTAACTTTAAAATCATAATTAAAAAGGTTTCAGGAGTTACATAGGGAAGTAGAAACAGTTGGTGGTGCCTCTTACCCTGTGGTTGGTCCAGCTGTTGGGGATGTCGGGTCTTCCTCTGTCTCTGAGAACACTGTCCTTCATGCTCTCCACACACGGATGCTCTCTCAGGTTCCCAAAGGGAGGCTCATACTCCTTCACCTCTGTACGTTAGCAAACAAAAACAAGAGACATAGACGAAACATTAGCCAGTCACCTACACAAACAGTGAGCTTTGGACGTTATAGGCAAGAAGCAAACTTTGAAGTAGGACCTCTGTCCAACAGAGGGTCCAGATCAGATGGCCTACAGCGCACACATCGCTAACACTCCTCAAAGGATTCACTGTGTGCTCCAAATTAAAACTGCAGGTTGCCAATTTTAAATAGCCCAGAAGCAGCGCAAACAACTAAGGAATCCTATGCTGCTGCTACATGGGGCCAAGGGGGAGATTTGCTGAAGAGAAACACTTTTGTGTTATCACATTTTACCCTCTGCACAGGCAATTTACCAGTTGAAGTTACTCCGGGCAGGATTTCAGAGCACCAGGGAGAATACAGCCGGGAAATAGCAAAAGAGTCCAAAGAAAATGTGTTTACATTAATTTATATATCCTCTGCGCAAAGCAACTAATCAAATTAAATTCATGCCTGTATTTCCTAGACACAAATGTGTCATTTGTTATGGAAGTAAAGACTAATTGTTTTAATAGTCTACGTTATATTTCTGACAACGGTCCTACAGCTGCTGTTTAGTGACACAGAGCTTTAAGGATTGCAGAACAAACCGACTGTGCACAAAGCTTCTGTGTGAAGGGTTCATTTTACTATTTTATAAAATCACAGAGCTCAATAGAAAGATGCTAAATGAGCACAAAGAGATACAAAAATGATTAAAAACAGACACATGGCAAACGAAAAGATCCTGTAGAGACCAAAATGATGAAGAGACACACAAAGCGCCCACACAGTTTCTTCCGAACCGTCCACGAGTGCGGGCTGTTAGAGGCTGTTTATGTATGAAAGAGTTACTGCTTGTAATTAGTTTACTGCAACCTAGGGGTACTTAGGTTGCAATAAACAAAGAAGGATGTGATTTCCATTTTATTGTGCTAGAACCCGGTCCTTTAGTTTCTCTTTTGGCCTCAGTTATTGCTTCTTTTTTTTCTTCTAATTGTGCAGATCTCCTACAGACCTGACGGTGGATTTGTGCTCTCATTTATTCAAACAATACACCTACAAGGCAGTTCAGTCACTGATCATATAATTAGCTGCTGCCTCATTAAAACAGGCCCCAGATACACAGATTTCAAACATAAACTGAATGAATGGCACAGAACATATTTGGCCTGTATCTCTATGTAAATCTGTGCCCACAGTTTACAGCAGTGGAACAAAGGATTGTCAGAGCTCAAGATTGACAACGCCCGATCACGAAGGGAAACATGTTGTCTTTGAAGTTGAGCTGCCACATCTTGTATGTCGACAATTGTTTATGCCTGAACAATTGTGAAACTAGAATAAAGTGTCCACTTCTCAGTACCCTGTTAGTAGTATAAGTCATAGTTTCATTTCATTGTTTCAAAGAAGCTCAGGGGAAGTCATGAAGCCCGTACACAAGCACGTGGGACAGAACCTCTCGCAACAGAGGACTCTTTTCAGAAGCTGAAACTTCCTATTTTTTTATAAGCAAGGTTTCTTTGGTTTGGCGTAAAAACAAAACTTCACCCGTCAGCCAATATTCAAGTAAAACAGAGACAGATGTTTCTTTTGCTTTTGACAGGTCTGAGGGAGTGTGTAGCTGTGTGCTAGAGTGCAAACCCACTTCGTAAACTGTCGGGCAAACATGTTTATGTGTTCAACCCAAGACAATGGGTCCGAAATATATGAACCACACTACTGAGCACTTCAGTGTAAACAAAAGTGTGTATTCCAGGATGGAAAGAGTGGCCAGCCCCGCTCTGAAAGGAAAGATGTTTTTATTTCCAAGTCAAACCTTAAATTAAACTCTGAACTAGCAAAAGCCATTGAAAACACAACACAGGGCATGTGAGGAATGCTGTGGTTTGCAAAATCCACAAACTGCATACTGACAAGATTCCCGCAAAGCCATAACAGGTTCAGCACAGCGACAATGAAGAGCTTGCACCATGTCTTTTACCACAGCTGACATGTAGTGATTGAATTTTGCATTGCTAGCACCTATGTCTATTTTCCATGGTAGTTGTCAGGCAAATCTGTAGAAGCTATCTGGGATCTGCAGCCAAAGGAAATTCAATTAAATATAGCACTTGCATCAGACTCGGGTCAGTTTTCTATGAGTGTCACCCTTCAGGTGCTTTGTGATACACAGAGCTCAGACATATTGGAACCCTGAATGTCTACATGTTTATACTACAATGCATATAAATAAATAAAATAATATAATGGGACAACGTGCACTTAAACTTGTACGCATACATGTTTAGTTACAGACTATATGCTCAAACTGTAAAAAAGAGAAACAGAAAAACAAAGACAAATTATCTCACATTATTTTTTACATTACGTTGTTTGTTCTTGTTCTTTTCTAATTCCAAGTGAATGTTCTGTCTAATTATTCTCACCAAGCCACAACTACTGGAAACAGAACAGAAATCCTGTCACTGAAACACATAAATAATACAGGGGGACTGCGTCCAAACAGACTTTCAACATGTACTTGGAAATACGTTTGTCATGTGATGACATGAACATTGTTGAGTTTGTCTGGAAGTCTGGAACAGTCTACGTGACTAATCCCTTCTGAGCCACCTCCGCTGGTTTTCATTAGGCTGTGGTGGCTTTGACACTTGTTTCGTGTTGCACACAGGTTGTTAAAGTTATTTAGTACAGATGCATGAAAGTATGTTGCATGTTAGCAGAACCTATTTCTGTACATATGGCACCGACTTACGCTGGAGGCGAACCCTGCAATTAACCAGAGATGATACATGACCTAACCTTCGCCTAACCTCATTAAACGAGACCAAAGCTATTTTAGCTCACACTGGATACAACTTCAGCGAAACCAAATTCGCGTACACATATTTTGTCCCTAATTTATCCCTAATCCAGTGGTTTACAGTCCTGAAACACACACACACACACACACACACACACACATAGACACAGACACAGACACAGACACACTGGATGATCCAGTCCTACAGAGCTTGATGATCTGACATCTGGAGAGCAGCTGCTACAAACTCTCCAGTCTGGCCCAACCTGTCCCTCTGGGGACTGAAGACATTTCTCTGTGTGCAGCTCCACGTTCAAAAACACACACTGTGATCCCACTACTTATACTTTGCACCACCCACCCAAGGAACGCCCTCATCATCTGTCCAAGCCCTAAAACTGTACCAGTTAAATTATACAGGGGAAACATTCAAGGCAAAGACAACAAGGCTGAAGTTTTTGCTTCTCTGTGAGTTGTGTTGATCTCTCAGTTTCCCTCTCGCTACTCTCCCTCTGTCTTTAACCTCTGGAAAGATAAAGAAAGCAAAGTAATGACTGGCTGGTGCTGTCAACAGATGGCTGTGTTCTCCTCACCTGGCAGATCTCAGGTCAGACCACAGCCCCGGGAACTGTGGCAGAGCAGCAATGCGGCTGTCTGCCACTAAGGCACAGAGCGCTGATCAGACATCTGTCTTCCACAGACACACACACACACACACACACACACACACACACACACACATACACACAAGCAGGTGGCATCAGAGACGAGAGGCTAGCACAGCTTTACCCCAGTCATTAAAACAATGCCCTGGGATGTGTCACCCTGAGTTTGTGTTCATATTTTGTCTCAGGCGAGGTGAGTTATCAAGGAGTCATGAGTGACTCACCAACACAATCTTACAAACCATCTAATCCCACATGTATGAACGCCACACCATGCCAGTGAAGCGAAACCAAATGACTGCGTTTCATCTAGCGAAGGTCATCCTTCTCTACAACGTCAGCATCTTTCAAGGTCACAGGCCTTAGTTATTGTCTTAATGTTTCAGCATGAGCATGTCTCGCTGGGTTTCTGGCTTAATGAACAACATATTTCAGCTCTTTACTCATCAGGGAAGTTGCCATGTGCAGACAAATGGATGGAGAACATGGAAAAAAACACATGAATTAACCCAGCAGCCTCTTTTTTTAAATCTCTATTTTGGTCCAGGGTGGGATGGGAACCCATCTGCTTCCTCTTTCTTTAATAAATCTAATCTTGCCTGTCCTCTCCGTCAGTCTGTGCGGGCATGAGTAATGCCGGATGGCTGTCTACATTGTAAGGGAGCAGTAGGAGAGTGATTCCCTGCTGCGTCATCGCCTCGAGGAGGAAAAAAACTACGATGTGGAGAGAGAAATGTTGAGAAACTGTGCAGAGGATCAACTTCAGGGGCAGAGGATGGGGTTTGTCTGTGACAGGATATTCAAAAACATGTATTAAAGAGGGGTCCAGGACAGCGTTTACTGGCATGTAAAGTAATAGGGAATGAAACACTTGGACATGACTGGAGGAAGAGAGGAGGATAAGCGGGATGAATAAAGCTGTTGTCCTCCAAATCCCTGAAGAGGAAACCAAGCAAAGTGCCCCGCGAAGCGCTTTCCAGGGAGCATGGTTCCAGTTACTCCATCACTAGCAACATGCATCCTTTTTGGTCTCCTCTCAAGAGACACTAACCAAAACACATTGTCTTAAAAAGAAGATGTCCATATTTACAAGTCAACTTGCACTAGAAAACTCTGCTTGCTCTTTGCAAAACAGGAAATAGACTATTTTTTTTAAAGGTGACCCCACAGGGCACACAAATACTTGAAGGAAAAGCAAAGGGGATCATGGGTGGTGTTTTTTTTAACTCCAGAAGGAGTCTTGGGCAATATTAACTATGGAATAGAGTACAAGAAGGACTCCTGGGGGGGGATCATGGTATCAAAACAGGAAGACGCCAAAGTAGAAGCTTTTATGCCCAAACTCTGCTTTCAACCACTGCTCTGACACAATGGAGACAGGAGCAGTCAAAGAAACAAAATGGACCACAGAGACACCGAAGGGAAGTGAAAACAAATGACTGACTGTCTACGTGAAATACTGCGCTGTGGCTCGCCCTCAGATAAGCACCCATCTCTATTATTCGCACATATCCTGGCCTTGTTTTTGCTACAGAGTGACAAACATAAGTAACGGCACATTAGTAAAGTGACGGGTGATCCTTGAGACTTCCACAAGATGGATCGCTGCATCGCTTTTAGATTTTGTTCCCACGGCGATGAATGGATCGTGGACAACACACACATACAGTAGGTCCCGTCTCACAATGTCGCATATTTACTGAGTGAACTCAGGGCGGAGTGGCTCACACTGCACCTAATTGGTAAAGTTGTCAATATGCTTGTATTCCTTGGAGGTCAGGTAAGCTGTGGAAGTAATTTTTCTTTTTTTTTCTACACTATTTCTGAGGACATTTACACAGGCTCTAATGGGAATTCCATCAGTCAGGGCTCCATTGATTTCCTTTACACTCAAGACCACAGCTAATCTCTAATTTATCAAGAGAAACACAAGTATCCTTATTATTAACTAAAGGTCATAAGTGTAGTAGTAGTCGTACTGTGCAACGATGGGAGCATCCTAATTAAAGGAATAGTTCACCCAGGAGTGTGTTGTTAAACTGTGTCAGTGGAGTAGAGGAGCCTGGAGTCGGTGCCTCTGGTGATGACTGTACTGTTATCACTGCAGCAGCAGCCACTGTAGCTGGGACGGCTATTCAGGATTGCTTATGTGCTTACATTTGAAAATGTCGATTTATGTCATAATGCACACCTGCTGAACCAGCTCTCTCCCCAGTAGCTATAACCGTTGCCATGGCAATGCACCGCATGACACCCGAGCTGTGTGGTTAACGGAGGAGCACTAAAATGAGGGGTTTCTCTTTTACGCTGCTGAGTTCAAATAACTCTCCTTTACCAAGGATTACACCTTTAACATATCTGTGCTGTGTTTTCAACATATGCATAGAGTGAGCTGTGCTCTCACGTCACATGTCATCTTACCTCCAATTGCACTACACCTGGAGATGATCTCCCATAGTACAAGAGCCATGGAGTAAACATCAGCCTGCTTGAAAGACTCAATGTTTTCTAGGTTGATTCTGGACTCCAACACCTCTGGGGCCATGTACCTGGCTGTACCTACCTGAAAATGGAGATATGGAGAAAAACGTTATTGTCACTGATGTCAGCGATGTCAGCGATACGTTAGTATTTTTTCTTGGTATTAAGAATTTTATGTATGTATAAGAATATTAATATACAATGTGTTTTAGTTCAACATTCTACAGTGAGAAAGATTTTTCACGAGTGTAAAACATTCAGGACAGTTGTCAAGCTTTCCTGGAGTGGACGTGCACGCACATTCACTTCACGAGCTACATCTTTGACCCTACAGGCCTCACTGAGCACAATTTAAAGAAGATTGAACAATGTATGGTCTGCTTAGAAGGGCGGCCAGGAGAATATCTCCTCTGAACATGAAAGATGTGGTTTTAGTTGGGTTGTCAAAACAAAAAAAAACAACTAAACACAAGACCTCTGAAACAATTAATAAAAATAAGATAAGATAAGACCAAAGTGGAGTTGTTTGCCCTTAACGCCCAGGGTCACACTGGGCGTTAAACCAATCAACATTGTAGCAGAAACACCTCATGCACATGGCCTCATCAGCACGGTGGTGCCGAGGTTGGGCTTGTTTGCAGCCATAAGACCAGGGCAGTCAACCATCTGTACACTGGGGTATTACAGAGGCAAACGTGAGGCCATCTGTCCAGCACACCAGTAAAAAAGAAATAAAATAATCAATATTTTGTCCAACCCTCAACTGAAATGCTGTGACTGAAGCATCATTTTAAAGAATGGTTCAAAAATCCTCCACAACAGTATAAGAGACTGATAAAATCACACAGGAAAGGATGCTGCTAAAAGATGGATCTACTACTACTGATGGATCTACTTCTTTCTTTCGGGGCTAATTTCTGTTAAATAAATTCTGGTGCTGTTTGTCTGTGAATCTAAACATGATTGATGTATAAAATAACTGAAAAAAACAGAGGGAGTTCTAATCTCATACACGTTTCTTGTCTTCTTATCGCTTATAACGCTGGTGCCTTGTCCGCATGCATTAAAGGGTTTTACAAGTGCATTAGGATTCTATGCTGCAAAGGGTGAGGACTGTTCACAATGACTCATGTTCATAACCCAGTGTAATATGGCTCTGGCATATTACATCACTTTAATGAGTCCATTAAGAATCAATCAAAGCTGTTTGCCTTGTGACCATAATAAAAAGACAACCTAAGAACACTGACAGCACTATTTCTATCAGACGTTTCTATCTGGGACCAACATAAAGAGACTGCCAAATACTCAGACATGGCTGAGGATTAGAGCTGGAAAATGTATTGATACCGAGGGATAATAAATATATTCAAAGAAACGCACACGGCAGGGCTTAGGGTGGCCTGTGTGTTGGATGCCAGCACAATTTCTAAAAGAATAGAATTTCTTTTTCATCTCAAAAGTGAAGCCAAATTTCAGATTGAAACGCTTTACCTGTCCACTGTTGGCCAGCTCATCGACGGACAGAGTGTTGTCCAGGCGAAGGGCGAGTCCAAAGTCACACAGGCAGCACGTCAGGTCGCTTTTCATCAGTATGTTGGAGCTCTTAATGTCCCTGTGTGCGATGGGCACTTTGTAACGACCACAGGAGGTGTGGTCACTGTGAAGATGTGCCACTCCGCAGGCCAGCGAACTCCCGAGCTGCCACAGCTCGTGCCAGCTGATGACGTGATGAGTCAGGTAGTCCTGTAGATTCCCTCTGGGCTGATAGGCTGTGATCAGCCAGTACTGTCTGTGCATTTTTCTTTCCTCTGCTGTCAAGAAGTGAAGCACATTTTTATGTCTCAAGTCTGCATCTGAGAAGATTTCCTTCTCATTCTTCCAGGAGGCATACTCCTCATAAGAGAAAATCTTGATGGCAACGGTCTCAAAGCCCTGCTCCTCGCTGACGGAGGACCCCTGCTTGAGTTTAGCCTTGTAAACCTCTGCAAAGCGTCCCTTTCCAACCTGAACATCCAGTTCGATGGGCAGCAGCTCGTTGTTGTGGTTGAGGTTGTTGGCATGTGTGGAGCTGCTGTCCGAACCTTCATCATCTATCATTATGGCGTGGGCATCACTGAAGTCCAGCGGCGGACCCTTCTTCCTTCTTCTAGCTTGGCGTTGGCGGTACACCCGATAGCAGTAGAAAAATGTGATGACGACAACTGCCACGACCAGCAGAGGCACCAGGCTCACTAAGATGACCGCCACCACCTGGGAATCCACGTCTAAGGGAACAAAAAAACGTTGAGGAGGAAGATACCGACATCTGCAGTATATGTGTGACGGAATAATCTCATCACGAGTTCCAGTTAATCATATCATATAATCTCTTTAGGTTTCCACACAGATACAGTATGACAATAAAATTTCATGACTACTTTAATAATAATAACATTGTATAATATAATATAATCATGTATTGATCAAAGCTACCCAACAGCTGCTACATGTAGGTTAGTTTCTCAACCACGTTTTTATTCTTCAAAGAAGATTTGAATAGTTGACGTTCATTCTTAACAAGTTCTTTACACTCTGCTGTATTTTTCACTTGCACAAGACAAAGACAACACTCTCAGCAGACTGTATCTAGGTAAGAGTGAAATAATATTCTCACAAGAGCAGAGCAACCTGACTCTTGAGGAATGTCTGCAAGCAACACAAAGCTAAAGTTAGCGCCCGGGGCACAAATGCAAACTGCACCAAGCCCTGACCCAGTCAACCACATATTGTATCTCTTTATAGTGTATGTCTGATTCTTATAATTTAGGGGGTGGTGTGTCTGGGAGCTGCTCTGGTTTTGGCAAACAGTGAAAGTTTATGCTTGCGCTGTTTTCATGGTGCAGTTATTGAAGCTGCAGTCATAAAAGACCTATAAAAAAAGTATGTGACCAGACATGACAACCCCAAAGGGTGCGCAGTTTGATGGCTTCTTAATATAATCATTTATATACCATAGCCTCGAAAATTAGAGATTTGTATGATGGCTACAGCAAATGTTTTAGAGCACATGCTTCCAAGTTTGAATCAAACAATAATGACAAACCTCATTTCTGAGACATGTCTAGATATGAGGAACAAAGGCAGACAAGAGAAGGGAGGAGGAGGATGACTGGGGAAGACAGCAAGCTGACTGCCCAGTCGAGTTTTTTTTTCTTCCCTCAACAGGAAACCACATGTCTGAAATCCTCAACATGGCCCCAGCCAGTTTGTTTGGCTTTTCGTCGAGTGAGAAGCGAGTTCTCTCAGCAAACCTGTCACTGTGCCTCCTGGACTCGTTTCTGCAGCTCTGGCCAAAAAAAGTCTTAAGTATTGAACGTCCTAGGGAAATGATCTGCGAGTTCCAATACAATTTACTATTTCTTACCAAGTTACCACAGTTAGTTCTTATTTTCACTGGAGTTGTTTCATTAGAGAAATTCTCATGTTAGTCAATGAGGAGTTACAGGGAGTGCGCAGACATTCTTGACACTCCGTGGATGTATTTCCATTACGTGGTCTGCTCCCTACAGATGCTTTTAATTTCCCAGAAATGCACCTCTGTGTTATTATTGCCTGGATGCTGTAGTCAAAATATGTCTGATTCCAGGGCCGATGTTGTAACGGGAGACTACAAGCCAAAGTCTCCAGAACCTGTTTGCAATCATGTATCTGGGGAGAATTACAGCGCGCCGCACACGTGTTAGCATTCACGCATGATGCCTTACATGACAGGCTTATAGGAAGTGGTATAATAATATTAGGCTGACCGCGACTACGGCGTTACAGTCTCATGTGGTACAGATGTAAGAACCGTAAAAGTCCCACCTAATGGTTACATGTTAATGCAGCATTGTAACACAGAGAAGAGCACACATGCAGGAGATATGGGACCTACGCAACCTAAAGCTGCATCAGTGTAAATATTAAATAAACCTCAGACCAAATAAACCTTCTAGTGTGAAATAGATGGATTCTAGTAATGCATTATTATAAATTATCACCCTAATTATTCCCCTCAGACCTGGGAAGTATTAGGTTTAGTTTTTTAGACCTTTAGGTGGTAAAATCAGATCACACACGATGAGTATAAAGGTTTTACATATGTAGTATTCAGTATCCAGTTCTCAAAATACATCCACGATCGAACTCTGTATGAGTCAGCGTGAAAAAGTGCAGAAAACGGTGGAAAAACAAAACAAAAAGCAACACTGCTTTAACTTACTGGAGTTAAAAAAGATGTGTTCGTTGCACTCGTCCTCAGAGCAGGAACACATGAACAACTGCGAGCCCATGCCCTTTCTTTTTTTCATCTCACACTTGCTGTTGTTGTAATCCTCCAGGACCATGTCGTACAGCTTCTGAGCTGGGTTGTGGCAGACGGTATCAAAGGTGATGTTGTCATCTTTCTTCCTCCTTGGAAAAAGAAAGCACGCAGAGAAAGCACTGCCATTTACTTGGGAACCTTTGACATCGTGCTTGGCAGTGAAGTTCACGTCGTTTGATTTGTGTTATCGTGTAACAAGGCGATAATGGCACATTTACAGTTGTGCAAATAACATAACTTGCTCAGCCGTCCAGTGATGACGTGATAATTGTAAATGCCAGATTTGTCCTTTTCTGGATTCCTCAGTGTCAGCGTTATGTAAATAGCGAACAAAGAGGTCGCATTCAGAAACGGTGAGATTTTAAAATACCACTACAACCAGTAAACAAGGAAAAACTCTGAACCTGCACAAATATGCATTTAAAACATTTTGCTTACCGGCTGAGAGACATTTTAAAAAGGTGCCGTTGTCCGTGTGCCATTAGTTTTCTGCCAAGCTCAGCTCATAGCATCCCCACAACACCGCTAATATAATACGTAATGGCAGCGCGGCCTTAAGCTTTTAACACCAACACAAATCTGTTCTCACATTCTAAGTCAGATTCGACTGATGGGCGCTTATGTGCTGTCGTAATCCACACAATGCTGACTCATAAAATGTTCACATACAAAGGTCATTTCAACAACAAGAGTGTTTAATGGGTATCTAAAGTATATGCATTGCTCTATGTCTTACTTACTGATCTTATGTGTGAATTTAATTTATGATCATATCCCTTTGGTTTACCTTGTATTTCAATAGGAATGTAGTTTGAAAATGCAGCTATTGTAATTAGACAGGAGTCCACTTACCAGATACACACGCAAACATCGTCGTCACTGGGGCAGATCGATGTGATGCTGCAGTGCACCTTGCAGGTCCCTTTGCCCGTACAGGTGGTTGCCTGGACGTCACAGA
This sequence comes from Microctenopoma stevenorrisi, assembly GCA_032270685.1. NCBI lineage: Eukaryota > Metazoa > Chordata > Actinopteri > Anabantiformes > Anabantidae > Microctenopoma > Microctenopoma stevenorrisi. Next base: position 5,045,161 of record JAUMTR010000003.1, read on the forward strand.
ACTTGCACAGTCTTCTCACCTTCATTATACTGGCCTCTGAAAAAAAAGGCAAAAGGGAAAAAATGACAATGGACACCACGACATGAGGCGAGGAGGAACCTGGGAGTTGAACCACTGACCCTGGGGTTCAAACGCAACTGCTTTGTCAACTGCTCCACGTGCCGTCACAACACAAGACAACCTCAACTATTCTTTCTAGAGTGGTGGACAGATTCTCTTCCCCATAAAGTCTGAACCATAGCAGCCGCACACATGTTGGCATCCGCCTCCGTCGGTCATGTTCAGACCTGACTTTCCCCGCAGGCAGACCCGATCAGTGAGACAGATAGGATTATGTCATGAGCGGCTGTGGTTCTGATAATCATCTGAGGAGACAGCTGCCAGACAGGCAAGAACAACAAACAGAGGAAATTCACAGGTTTTTTTTTTTTGCAAGAAGTCTCTAATTTGTCAAGCTGATGAGTAGGTGCTGCACCGACTATGTTTGAGGAGGTGAACACTGTTAGTGTCTGCGTGAGGGACTAGTTTGACTGGTGGTGTTTGTGGTGATCCTAAAAAAAAAGCGATCTACCACCAGTAGTTGCAACATAATCAGGAAACATGGGTCATGACTTTATCAGAAGTACTTATTTAGTTTCCTTTTTGTACACAATGCACAGCTGCTCGAGCTCATGCCACTTGTCGTGAGTCTATGAGGCAAGTGGGAAAAAGAAATGATAGTATCGAGAACACCTGACGAGCGCCTAGAATCTGGACTGTTACAGTGAAACCACATAACCGCACGTCTTGAGTGGATGCTGAACCTGCTTCTTGCGTCATAATGTGCAACTCGGGACCAAACCAAGAGGAAAAAAAAGTGGGCTCAGCGTACAGCACTCCTTAAAAACACTGCGAACGGTGTGTTTGAAGTGGTAGCTGGGTGTGTGTGAAGATGAAAATGACACAGTTGAGTCACATGAGCACACAGTGATTCGTTTTACATTGTAACTGACTAAAAGACTTCCTGAGAGTCTCCTCCGCATTTGTTTGTATCTGACTTTACACTGGCTTGAGGAAAAATGTGCTGTGTGTGCTGTGTGTGTGTATTTGTGTGTGTGTGTGTGTGTGTGTGTGTTCCTAACCTGACACAAAAAGCCTACTGAGTCACTTTTTAGACCTTTCTAAAGGGTTAGACTAGGGTTAGACCTGCATTTCTCAGCTGCGGAAACACTGTACGCTCTACGGCATGATATAGCAGCTATGCCGAACTGTATGTCATGACATCCTGTTTCTGTTGCCTTTCACACAGCGCCAGATGCACTTTCACAACCAGTTAGCAGGATATTGCAGGCGGGTATTACTTTCTGGACCTGCATTCACTGAGAGACTGAGGAAGTAAGAGCAAAGTGTCCGACAGGGTGGTTTGAAGATCAGCTCAAAGAGTAAATCATCACTGAGGGGAGAGTCCATGGCTGAGCAGCAGAAGTAGTGGGGAGGTGGTTGGATCTGAGTAATTATATCATTAGAGCAGCTCATCTGAAAGAGCATGTCATTTAAACCCAGGAGGCGGGCGATGGAAGGAATGAATGGTAGTAATTGTCACCCAGGGCTGCATATAATTGCAGAGAGGGGGAAAGAGGATTAGGAGCAGCCAAAGCCACTTGGTGCCGCTGGGACTGTGCCTGAGACAGATGAAGGTAAAACTCTTAGTCCTCCTCAGGAAGGCTGGTACTAATGTGGCTGGAGATAAAGCCATCCGATGAGGGCTTTTAACAACAGCTGACATCCGCGCGTAAAAGTGTGGAAACCAAAATAAAGAAAGAAAGAGGCTCCCGCATGCTTCACGGCGAACAGAAAGAAGTTGAGAGCGTGAACAGACATTCGTTTACATTTCAGGAAGACTGGTCGAGACCGCGCCAGCACATGACACGAGACATATATATGAAAAGAAATAATAACGCGCGTCACGAACGCGCGTTTGGTGGTTTTTATCCTAATTCACTGGAAATGACGCGATAACAAACCACAGGCCGGTGTAAACACGGAGAGGTGAACTCTCACGTGAAGACAGTAAGCGTTTTAAGTACTTTGAGGCACTTTGACAAAGTTTGGAGAGTTGGACTCACCCGTCTCCTCCAGCAGAAAACTACAAAACAGCGTCGTTCCGCACCAAAAAGCGAAACACTGACGGAGCTCCATCTAGAAACGGACTGCACACTCCCCTCTTTCTCATGAATCTACCGAAACCTTGACAACGGCTTGATATTGGGACTCTTTGAGCGAACTTTCTTCTGCCCGCCTCCCCAAACGCTTCGCAGCACCAGAAGTGGCTCTGGGACTCGCAGCACCTATGCGCACTTATCATAAAACAGGAAATCTTCTGAGGGGCTGGACATTTTTTTTTCTCTCTTCTTCTTCTTCTTCTTCTTCCTCTTCTACTGCTGCTGCTGCCTGTGCAGTCAGTCATGCTCCTGTGGCTCCCACAGCCTCCAACCTTGTCATTAGGAGGCTGAAACCACAGAGAGCAAAGACTTGAAATGACATGCTCCAAAATAGCTTCTCCAGAAGCTTCGCTTAGAGGCTACAAGCACATGCAAACACCCTAAGTTACTTCAAAGCAGTCACACCTTTCAGATCTCACTTCAAGTGGGGACTCTCAGAGGAAACTGCTGGGTCGTGCTCATATTTAATTCTGTGCCCGGATTATCATTTTTTACACACACAAAAAAAACTCTCTTAGGAGTCCAGTCCAAGTCACTAAATCAACCCTTCCCCTGCTTCTCGTTTTCCTGGAGAGTTTCCAGACTTCACAGTTAATCAGGGATGACATAAGAAGTGGCGAGACTCTCTCCATATCTCACAGTGTTGCTTTTTAAGGAAGCCACGCAGAGGTGAGGCCCACTGTAACGCCCATAAATCATAAATCTATTGCTCTGTTTGTATTTGAGCGGTGATGTCACGTTCCAGGCCCGACCCCGTGAACCTGGAGCTAATAACTCTCAGCGCAGGACGTCTCCTCCCTCTCGCACCACCTGCCTCGCTGAGCTTTGTGTTGCTTTTGGTCAGACAGCGTGAGTGTAGGTGCAGAAAAAGCAAGATGCTGTTTCTAGCTGCCTTCAGTGGGTAGATATTATTTGCACCACCCTTTGTTTTACTCTCTGGGTCAGGTTGTGTTTGTTCAAGCCTGTAGGCCCAGCGGCCGCTGAGCAGTGCAAGACGGGGTCCAATCCACAAGGTGGAGATCCGACAGCGCTGTGAACCCGAAACAGACGTTTCCCACTGACCTCAGTGCATGTGGACTTCCAGAGGGCTGCGACATCCTGCTCACTAACCGCAACACCCAAACAAAGTCTTTTATAACTTTACTTTATCTGCCTCGGTTCAACAGGAAGCACGCAGCACTCCGGCGTGCCCAGAAAGGCATATTTAAAAACAATCTTTTATAGTGTTTCCTCGTGTGCCTCTTTGCCCACTGCACACAGGGTTCCTCTGTCTTTGAACGCACAAACACAGATAAACAAGCACGAGGCAAACATCCTGAGCGGTATTATTGTCAATAGCAGGTGCCTGACGTTCTTGTAAACTGCTGTGGTCGATTGGAAAGGCAAACAGAGCAGCCCGATGACAAATCTCTGGTCGCATGCTCGGAGATAACACAGATAGCAAACAAGCTCCATGTGCAGCACATTAAAAGGGAATTTGGAAATGTCAGTCTCTCTGGGTGTTATATATGAGCACGGTGTTCCTCCCACACGCAGGATTGTATGCATGCACGTTTCCTACAGGAGCTCTCCCACACACTAACTGGACGTGTGCCACACGGCTCAGTAAGCTGAGGCAGAAGAGCGCAAACTGAGGAAGATGCTGAATCGCTGGTAGACACTGAATCTAGGAAAAACACTTGACAATACAGTCAGTGTTCTGATGAGGAAAGCTTTTGTGTGAAGTTGCACCAGCTAGACGCCTCACGCTGTTTGTCTTTGTGCACTACTTTAGAACAAGACAGTGTCAGAGGATAAACTGCATAAACACAGCTCCCTGCAGAGGAAAAAAGACACCTTTAAATGATGCTTTTAAGTCCCACATGCCTGGGCCTGTGGATTATAGCATACGTAGCATGCACATTGCGTGTGAGAAGTAGAAACAATCAGGGAATTTAAATTAAGTTCAGTCTCACGATTAACGTGTGTGCATGTGCAACAGGAATATGTTTCTTCAAAATGTGTGTTTCTTCTTTCTGACTCACAGTGCTTCTTTTGAATGTGTCAGTCTGTCAGACAAATGTGTCTCAGGATGTGAGTCTTCAAACCTCCAGGTCCCACTTTTTACAGTTCCTCCGGTATTACTACAGTAGTACTACAGCCTTCAAGTGGCAGCTGAAATTTCAGGTTTAATGCATTTTCATCATAAAAAGAAGGCGTTTGGGGGCAAAAAGTGGAGGGTGATACTGAGTTAAAATAGGAAGTTTATATGGATCCATCGACTTTTAAGAAACTGTTTCCTCACGTGTGTGGAGAATACCTGGACAGAAGTTGTAATATATTTAGCGTTTCAAGCTGTGGCTGTATTTTGTGCCTGTTTAACACAAGTTCAGCAGCGTCTGATAACTGGAAGCCGACAATGTCCACAGTATCAGTCCGTCTCAGATCAATAGATGAGAGTTAGATGACGAGATTGAACCACTTCATTTAATATGAAGCGGTTGGTTAGCTCAGCTTAGCAAGTCAACTAATGTTTGGATTAAAGAAAGTTTTAACTTTTTGATTACTGCCGAACGATTTAACGATTCGATAACTGCCATTCAGCGGCTTTGTTTTTTTTTTAGGTTCATATTTATTATTTATAGGTTCATATTCCTTGTTGTTGTTATGATCTATTTTACCTGCTGTTCTTTTCTCTCTCCTCTGTCCACCCTGAGTCTGGTTCTGCTGGAGGTTTCTTCCTCCTAAAGGGAGTTTTTCCTCTCTACTGTTGCTCAAGTGGGACTGTTGGGTTTTCCGCATTATTTTGATTATATATACACTTATATTTTTGCAAGGTCCTA
>JAUMTR010000003.1:5050405-5102936 GCA_032270685.1 Microctenopoma stevenorrisi
AAAGTGCCCTGAAATGACTTTCGTTGTGATTTGGCGCTATACAAATAAAGATGAATTGAATTGAATTGAATATTTAGTGTACTGAGAGGACCGTTAGATCAATCCCACCTAACTCTGAATAAATAATGTAGAAGAGGTCTATTTTCTGATATCATCTTATAACTGCAATAAAACTTACCGTAAGATATGAATTATTGAAAACTCACAGAAACCTGCAGGAACTTATGTCACGTGCAGGAAAGAGTTTGGCAGGCTTCTGAATACATTTTTTGCGTTTTCATTTTATGCCCTTTGTCCTGTCATGAGACAAAGTACTGAGGAAATCTGACTCAAGATGGTTTACACGTGGGCTCGTGCCCACATGCGTACAAACAGTCATAGTGGTGTCCTTGGTGGTACCGACACAGTCACACATAATAACACGCAGCTTCACACAATAACGCTGCTGGTAAACCTAACCCTAACCCTAACCCTGCGAAGGCCTGTTCAACAGCAACCTACCTCTGGCGTCTACAGCGCTGCGAGCACACTTTATCTCCCTGCATTAGTCAGATGTCGTGAAGGAAGGGAAAGTTTCTCCTAAAAGCCTCAAAGGTTACGACCTCTGATATCACAACATATGAAGGGCTATAACTCGGCAGCAGGACGTTAAGCGTCGTCCAAAAATGTGCCAAAACTTGCCTTAAGAGGAGAATACATCACAAGGGGAAGCAAACATGTTTCTTGGTTTCAGTGTGGAGATGGAGAAACCAACCCAGAAGAGTGCACCATCAGCCTTTCTTCTTTACCATGCTGCAGAGAGATGAAAACACGAAACAAAAACTCCTGACATGCATAAAGGTATCTATTACTTACGATTAGGCTGATTAAAAATAATCAGATTATTATAGCAACTGAAAGCAACCCCTCGTGGTAAACTTAGAAGATCACAAAGCAGCGAGAGGAGGAACAGAAAACAAACAACATGTAAGCTGGAAACGACAACAAACAACACCCCCATCTTCCTTCCTTTACTGGTATTGTGTGGAATCCATCTCTTTCCTTTGTGTGTAATGCCTCACATTTTAGTGGCTTTTTCCCCACAGATGAATCCCGATGATCTAATTGCTTCCAGGAACATCACGCTGTGATCTGTCAGCTGTGCAGTGTAATGTTCAACCAACCAAACCCTCTACTGCCATTGGTCGCCAGCCCGTAACTACATCTGTGGCGATAGCGGAGAGATGATGAAGAATGATGGTCGTGCCACCCACCAAACCTAGATTACAGGGAACAGACTACGATTTAGTTGCCCTGGCCCCAATAAAATGTTTCAATATGGCTCCCTAATGTAACACGGGGGGACACGGGGGGACACGGTTAGACACAAACGCAATTATAGTGATTTGTGCTCTGATGGAGCTGCATGTTAAAAACTTTCATACGTACGGCAAACAAAAGAATAACGCTACACATACAACTTATGTATCAAGGAGAGACAACTATCAGTGCAATTGTTTTAATAGTTGTCGAAGTAGAGTAGAGCTCTGCAGCACAGACGAATAAGTGTTAGGGTTTGGTTTTAGTCTTTTTATGAGAGTGTTTAACAAGAACAGAAACATAAAGACACTGTTGTCTACCTGCCTATAAACTGTTCCTCTGAGGAGTTGGTGGAGATCAGAACAAAGCTAAAAACACAGTGTACCTTGGACTTGCATCAGTCATCATTGTCAGTGCTTTTTTTAGAGCTTATGATGCAACACCACACTTAATAGGATCATTTACTGCGTCTGTGTTCTACTACACTGTAAATACCAGTGTTTCACTGAAGGTTTAATACTCAAAACAGCATCTTCTAAGTTTACAGTTGATGCACTGTGTGACGCAGCTCGGGGATGGAGAGGATGGGCGTGTGCAAAGAAAAAGCCATTTGCGATGATGTGCAACAGGCTGCTCTCCAAATATGTTTAGCTAGAAAGCCCAGTGATCATGGTTTCCCAAGAAACCCACTTCTAATAAACAGTCAACATCAGTACGTGTTTGAAGGGCAGGTCCTCTTTGGTCTGAGTAACCACGAGCGTATTTACAAACATCTGCAGATTCTCCCTGATCAGACCTAAGATTCGGCTGTGTACTTCCCTTGGGAAAGGCTGAACCGGGATTGGGATGAAACAACATTCCAGGAGAATGAGGTTTCCAAAAATGGGAGCAGAGAGTAGATTAATGTTATCCAAAGAGCTCAAACAGCCTTTAACAACATAAGAGACGAGGTTGAACTGGTGGACCGGATGCTGGCATTCCCCCTTTAATACCACTTTGATTACTTATTGAATAAACGACTTAATATACTTGTCATACACACAAAGACTCGTAGTGTTTGTGTTTGCGGCGTGACATTGATGTCGTCACCTTCAGATGAAAGGAAAAACAAAAGAAATCCCAAAATGGAATTCAACATACATCCACATAATCCACATATAACAAAACGAGATTATTTTTTTCAGAAATTCAACAATACTATAGTTCAACCACTTTACGAGCTCCTGATATGAAGGATAGTAAAACACAGGGCCGATTCTAGGCCTTTGGAGGCCCTCTGCATGATTAATGGGGGGGGTTAGATATTTGAATTATATTTAATTCTACTAAAATATTTTTTAAAAGTATAAGTAAAGTTTCAATTTTCTGTAGTGTAACATCCCAGATGCTGTTTAGATAGACCTTCTACCCAATGAAATGTATTTAAATTAATTGAATTTATTAATTTAAGAATTTATCAGCTGAGATTAGTGACACTGTTTCCTATAAGGGTGATCCAGTAATGTCTGAGGCATCAACACATTAGTCGGACCCTCTCCACCTGTTTCTGTCTCTCTTTTGCATATTACCCACTTCTCATAAACACTTTTAAAATAACCTATAATAACCAAATAAGATCAAATGAATTTCAAATGAACCGCTTTAGGCTCAACACAACCCACAACCGACACGACTTATTAGCTGAAACAACCTCTGGTGCACATTGGGGCCAACTTAACAAGCCCCCCGTAACACTTCCCTTGACTGCAGAGCAGAGAGGTTGGGGCTAGGGGGTACACGCTGGGTGTGCCAGCCCAGGAAGCAGCACTCATCCTGTGCCACTTTCTGCTCTTGTTACGGGCAGGAAATCCATAGCACCATAACCCAACACAGATAAGGACGAGAAGCTGTAGCATGGCCACAGGGTAAACACTGCCGGACAATACCACATATTCTGTGTCTATGTGTGAGCGAAGGAGGGAAAAAATGGGAAAATAAAGAGGAAGATTGTGAATGCATGCATGAAATATAGAAATACTGGTTTACCCAGGTTTGTTTAACTCTTGTATGGAACAGTATACAGTACTTGTAAGTATAAACAGTTTGAAAATGTTTCACAAGAAAATAGTTTTACAATGTGATTATAATGATTAATAACACATTATTTTTTGCTGGAGGTGACGCCAGCAGGTGGTTAATTTAACTTTGGTAAATGTATATTATTCATTTATAACAGTGTTTATACTGCATACAAAGGGAGTGAAGGCATCAGCCAACACAAAAACATAGAATAAACACGTGAAGGTGGAGATTACATACGTACACATAAGTCTATCCACGCGAATATACGTATAGCGTACGTATAACCTTTGACAACTAAAATCACAGTGGCTGTGACCTTTGACCCCCGACCATCAAAACCTAATCGGTTTGTCCCTCACTGCAAGTAGACATTTGTGTCAAGTCTGAAAGATTTTGTGGTGCTTGCTAAATAGAAGGGTTAAAATAAGGCTGTATTAAAACACTTTACATTTCTCATGAAGTATTTAGACACTTTAAGTGTGAATGTGATATGTTTAATATCATCATCATCAAGTCTCTTTGACCCAGTGAGATATTTGTCAAACTTTCTAAGCTACAGTTGAAATGCAATGCTGTGACGTCAATAGTCCAAATGGATTCAATTTAATGCCTCGTTCCGTGAAGCCTTTCTCAGCCAAAACACACATAAATTCACCATGACTGTGAACATGCATTTATTTTCAGGCACTCTGTGGAAATTGACATGAAGCTTGGCTCTTGTGAATGACTTTGATCGCGGAATATCCTGCTCGCAATTTCTTTCTTTCAAACATACTGTGCATGACACGGAGTGAGATTGAATCTTTCTCGCAGCCTGTGCATCAACGCAGCATGCAAATGACAAGAAAATTACATCCCCCCTCTAATAGAGCCATTGTAGGCTCCATTCAGTACTCTCACTGTATTGCTGTTGCATGTAATTCTGCTTAGAACAAGCCGCTGATGGGATATCACAACATATTCTCCAGTGAATACACCTGGCATGTTTACAGATGTGAAGCCTGAATACAGACGTCTGTGCCTTTTGAAAACACTGCTTCCACATAAAATGATTTAAATCACTTGGATAAAGGCATCGATTTCACTTTTACTCCTCAGAGCTGATGCAGTTCAGCCTGGATTTCTCCACATCCCAGTGTGCTTATCCTAACAGAGCGGCAGCCAGATTTCCCGATGCAAGGAATTTCCTCCCAACAACTCCTGACACTGGATGATTAGGATATTTGAGGAAATCTAGCTTTAGTGCTCAGCTCCGCTGTACAGCAACAACGTACAGTCAAGACATTTAAAAACACTTAAAACCAAACACAGAATATATGAATATATCTAAACTCAGCCCAACTTACCCGGGCTTTGACGCAGGCCTGTTGAAGTCATTTGTCAAGCTTTAACATGCAGCCTTTCCTGTTTCGTTTTGCATGTGGTTGTGTGTTAATGAGGGTCTAAACGAGTCTTACAACACAAATCAGCTGCTGCACGCACAATACCAGCACTGTCAGTGATGTGCTGGCCTCTGTTGATACGGCTAATAGAGCTCGTCTTTTCTGTGCAAAAGAGTTCTGTCCCTCGCCGTCAGGATCCGAACCTGAAGTGTCCCAAATATTTCAGATGGCTGTTGAAATTTAGTTTGGAAGTATTTTAATGGGGTTTCAAATCACCGGAAGGAGCAACTCAAAATTACCAGTGTGTTACACTAAATTTGCAACATTTATGTGTCTCTTTCAGTCGGCAGAGGAGCCCAAACCTCAGCCATAATAGATCAGCAATGGGAGGTTTCTTTAAATGTGCTTTCAGTGTGCTAAGATTAAATTCTGAGTGGGAGTAGTCCCTGTCGTCCACAGTAATCCATTCAGGACTACGCTGTATATTTGGCATAATGTGTTCTACATAAAAGCTCATTTTCTTCCACAGCAGCCCATTTTCATGCACGCTGCCCCTGTCGTTAAAATCTGCAGAGGAAATGGACCACACTGCGTCTATTTCCAGGACAGCCTCTGCGGTCCAGCCTCATTAAAATGCATTGCATTATGGCCCAACTTATACCTCAAGTTGCTGCATAAGCTCTTTGTTTTAAGTGCAGCTGCTAGGTGAGGTGAAGTTTCCCCCCTTCGCTTTTGGACAACCTCAGCACATGGAGACATTGTTAGAGGCACGGGAGGTGAAAAGGTTGAACGTTTCCAATCTGATAAGAGTGACTGTGTGTGTGGCTTTATAAAGTGGAGATTTTACAACCGACCCAACCCTGTCTGCATTATCTGATCACTGGCCAGGCTACGAGAACAATGATAGTAGGGGTTGTGTGTGTTGCAGGGTTGTTGTATTGTGCTCACAGGAAAAACGCAGCTGTCCAGAGGAAAGAGTGCGGTCACCTGAAATCAGCCACAAAATTACAGCTCACTTTCAAGACTTGGATTTTTCAAGTGGGCCTATTGTGTCTGAAACAATTTGTGGTGCGCTGGAAAAGGAAAGTGGAGTGGCAAAGTATGCAAAACATTTTGAAAGAATACTTTGCAAGACAATCAATTATAATGTCTAAATCTGGAGCCAGCAGCGGGACACGACCCTGTTAGACCCTAAACTGTTGGTAGACTATAATCTGCCTTATTTATGACGTCTGCAGGTAAATATTCAAATATCATTTCACTTCGCACTTGCAGAGTTTCACTTGTAATTTCAATTGTGGATGTACTTGCTGTTTGTGAGACGATGGCAGAGTCATTGTTCACGTTTCTTCGAATACTTGAGTATATCCGAGGGATTTAAAAGTCAACCTGAATGTTGCTGCACATTGTATTCATTATTACAGCTGGGAATCTGCTGGTGACATTTTTATTGTTTTCATGTAGAGACACAGCATATTCATTGGTGGGCTTAGAGAGCCAGACTACCCCCCCCCCCCCCATGCTTTCGACCAGAACTACCAAACTTACTGCACAGACATGATATGTGGGATCAAGGTTCTCATGTAACTTTCAGAAGGAGAAGAAATAATGTGAAACTATGACTCGTGGAAACACCTCAACCTTCATTCTCTGCTCTGAGTGTTTGTCCCGCACTCACCTGGTAACTTTCTTGTCTTCCCATCAGTCGTGACACCTGAAACCTTTTGTGACTATATTTACGTTCAGGTTTAAAGACACTCCAACTTATCCGACCCTCATTTTTTAATCTGTCCATGCCGCTAACTCCAGATGTTCTGACTGCAGGAGCTGCCAACTGTGTTCATCAGGCATACCATACATCACCGCCACACATCCCAGGCCTCTTTCATCTCTCTCTTCTCCTTCATTTTCTGCCTGTCTCTTTCAATTCCTCTTGAAACTGTTCTGTACTTTCGTAGAAAAACAGTAAGGAATGTCTTGGCGCTCTAATACAGCGTCTTTAGACACAGCAGAGCACTTTGCCTGCTCGCTGCCAGCTCCAGTCTGGACGTCTTAATCTTCATCACTGTGTACACTTGTTGTCCAGCGGTACCATGGCAACCAGGCTTTGCTCTGTCAGACCTTTGCTATGATATCTGGAGTTAGCAAAAACACACACACACACACACACACACACACATTTGGGCAGAAAGAGAGGCCAACAAGAGGAAAAGCAATAAAGAGTGAGAATAAAAATGCCAGGCCAGCTCCCAGAGCAGAGCAGTGATATACCGATGAGCAAAGGTGAGGCAGGTCTGTTTGGTTCTGTTAGTCTTGGCAAGTTTTATTCCTGCTGGCCCTCTGCTCTCATCATTAGCCAATTTCCAGACTCCAACCTGCTTAAATAATGAAATATAACTATATTTATTATATAACTGTGCTATTAAAATCAACTGGTTAGGACAACATCACTGGGCAGACGTCCAAACATATGGGAAAAGGCAAACACACCAAACACTTATCTAATAGAATCACACATTACAACAGATGTTTTAGGCTTACTTCCAGTAACATACAACACTGCAGACATAAAAAACCACGCTGGTTATAAACCCTAACTAAACCCCTTGGAAATGTACTGGGAAGGTGGAGGCAGCAGAGGTTTTATAACCCTTCTTTGCATAGTTAACGCATACAGCACACGGAGAGTGAATCGAAAAGGGTAAAGTAACAAAAACAAAACAATGAGCTCAAAGAAGCTGAAAACTGTGGACCGTTCCTCTACCACCTTCCTCAGGCTGGGAAAGTTGATTCACAAGAGGAAACCAGACCAGACAGCTCTGCTAATACCTGCGGATCGCTGTTTCGTCCTCAGGCCTGATCACATGCACCTATACAGACACATACGTAGAAAAACAACCGATGACATCATGTTTGCATAAATCCACAAGTGTTAAATCATTTTTATATTAATTGCAGAGTAAAATGTCAACACAATGACATGAACAAACGTTGGCGCGCTGACACACATGTGGGAGCACTTAGGAGAATTTGGGTCCCATTCTGACTCCAACTTCACCTACGCTGACTGGCTTTGTAGTTCAGCAGAGCAGCCATAACATATGTAATGTACCATAACGCTGAGGAGATTAGAAAACATTCTGGTCTCAGGAAACATACTGTTGAGTTTAGAGAGAGAGAGAGAGAGAGAGAGAAAACATCTTTGCGGTACATCTATCAAGCTGTGTGACGGGCAACAGCGTGTGTGCAGGGCATAGTCCACCGACCCAGCATAAGCAGCAGCTCGTTCCACTCATCTGCTCACAGTCTACACGCCTTTCCAGCATCTTAACCCCTTTACCACCTCAGTCAGTCAACACAGACGTCGACACGGAACTTCTAATGTATTTATAGTGCGGTATTTCCTGTGCTTCTCGCCTTTAACCAAGTCCACCTTCCATTGTTATTCATGCTGAACAGGGCATGACATTTGTGGTATATGCAGCGTTCTTTCACCACACTCCCATAACATAGCGACCTAACAGGGGCAAAGGGTTAACCGGTTGACAGATGAACCAAACACCCACTGATGTGACAAACAGGAGGGCCAATAAAGTGAAATATAAAACACCTTCACTTGTGCTCACAATATTTACACAGAAATCAATGTGTCAAAGTTCCCACAACACACCAGACTTTTATTCACACGACCTCGTTGTAAAAAACACACACATAAACAAGTAAATAATTTGAGGCAAAGAACAATAAAATTTGAATCATTAGTTTGTGTAATATTTCCACTCTACAGAACAGTGAAACTGTGAACCAAGTTTTTATATATCACATTTTCCCAAAAGACTTCCACTCTATCTCACAGTCAAACTCTAATGTCTATGTACAACTATATTTTTATGTACGATGCGAGGTATCTACTCAGAAAAACTGTGTTGAAGGAACTAATTAATTTGGTCATTCAATTATTTCCAAGGCTCAAAGAGAAACAAAAATATGGTGTTTTACAGTTTATTGTGTAAATAATCCTCATGGTTTCAGCTTACTTTTGATTTCTGAACACATCTGGTGGAGCTTAGGTGTGCCGGAGGCCCGCAGAGTTTTACAGCCCCACATGTTGGCAGCTTACACATATTCCTATTACGGTCCCACAAATCTGGAGGTCTGGGGTGTAACGTTGGCCCCTCCAAACATGTGTGGTCTCCCTCTTGATACCATGGCAAATGTTTGCCGTAGTTCACATCTCCTATTGTGGAGTGGATCGTGAGCCATCTTTATGTCAGTCAGGTTTTTCTCCTTCTGGTATGTCCCCTGTTCTAGTTCTCCTGCTTCCATGTGCTTTCCTGCTTCTCAAAACTACCTCTTCTCTCTCCCTGTGTCACATTCTCTTACTGACTGTGAATCCTTCATATCTCTCCAAGGTAAAGATTCATGGCTTAAAGTTCATGTATGGAACGGAGTGGCTGGCAAGCGAAGAGACAGTTTACTTAGTCCTCAGTGGAAATGGGATTAGAGGTTTAAAAAAGATTTATTTAAGAAAAAAAAACTTCTGAAGTACCCTTAAGGGTGTAAATGTGTGTGTTAGGACCTTCAGTAGCCCATAGGAGGAACTCATACATGTTACACATTGTTCACTTGACTTTAGTTGGAAACCTGCAAAGTTTCACTGCGACTCTGTTAAAATCTGTGAAATTGTTCAAATAACAAATATATTTAGGCAACAACCATCTATTTCAGATTTCACAGATTCCCTCTGATATGTTTTCCACCACATAAACTGTTATACAGGTCATTCACTGATCTAATTATACTCACACACACACACACCTAGCCTGGTATTGTCCTCCGCTACCTGTCCAGCCTCACTGTGAGGGAGACTAAAGGTTAGCTCTCGCGTCCGGCCTGATGGGAAGCTGTTGTCTAAACATACTCACTCTCACACACACTGTTGAGGCTTTTGACTGTTTAGACCCCTGTTCTCTCCACACATAACCACAAATCAGATTCGATATCTCGATTTGCTTTGTGCTGCAGCTCTTACATTATACTGGTTGAATATTTTCCCAGTCAGACGCTTGTCTAACCTCAGGAGAAAGACCAGTCTTTCTGAATAATACAGAAAAATCACATCCAAAACGTACAGATCGGATCAGAAGAGCAAGAAGAACAATCTGGTCAATACCATCTTTATCAGAGTTAATTGAACATACTGGATCAATTGGATATTGGAAAACATCAAATGTGTTGAAGTAACAACATCAAAGATGTGATATTTTTTACAGTGTTTAAAAGTAAACTGATCTAAATCTGTACTTTAATTATGAGAACTTTGAATGCTTCCTTTTCTGTGCTCTGTATCAGTGTTTTTTGAGGAAACATCTGTTTTCCCTCGTGTTTCAATGACAACGTTACAGGATAATTCTGGTTCACTTTCACTTTTTATTGTCACTCCACTCAGACATTACTCACCAACGTGATTTTAAGACACACAAGTTGTCAGATCATCAGATGAGCTGAAAATAAAACCCAGTTTAGCCATAATGTTCCCATCGACCACACGTGAACTCACCGGGTTGCTCGAATGAAATGCATTCAAAACGATTTGTGGGCTTGCAGTTCATTACAGGAAGTTTTTTAAATGTAAAAGTCACGAGGTCCTGGCTTTCTTCACATCCTCCATTAACACCTATTGTGGTCGCAGTATTGTGAGCGTAGCTGCGCCCTTGGCACAGACCGACTGCTGTGCCACCTGGGGAACAATGCCTTCTGTGCAGACCCCAGGACCTCCTGGGATAAAATTGTTCCACTAATGTCGTTGTGAACTTCAATGGGCTTTGGCTGTGCTCCCAATTCCTGCAACACAATGATAGTAATTCATCATGGGAATATTAAAATGGAGCTGCTGTCCGACCGAGTGTGTTCCTACAGGGATTCTACTGTGGATGTGGGGCAAGACATCCATGTTTTTCATTTGTTCTCCTGTCCACTCGAGAAGCACATCTGGCAAAGGTGTTCACACCTTGTTTTTCAATACGTGCTAAAGGGCTGAATTTGACGAAGCTTAATATGCAGGTGGAATAACATCCAGACATACTTAAAGCTGCTTTAAACAGCATAATCAATGCAGAAAGATATTATGCCTGATATGTTGGCAAGCGAGTAGCTGTTTACACAAGCAGCTGACAGATAACTAATGCATTCATCCAGAGTCTAGTTTCCAGTCATCTGATGAGTCCAATGGTCTCTTTCCATCTAGATATGTGTGTTTGTCTGCTTAAATGTGCAAACTTTCAGTCAGCTGCAATATCACAACTCTGAGCTTCACACTGAAGTCAGAAGACGCAAGAAATATTAGCAGTCAGAACTTACATACTGTAACCATCGTATAGTTTAGTCAGATCTAAAAAACCTAAATGATTTAAGCAAAGAAGACGCTTCCTAAATGTAATTGACAGTGATAGTTAATTGTGTATGTTCCCATAATGAGAAATCCAAATTCAGTTTCTTATAATGAGGTTTACTGACCTAACGCTGCATCCACATATTCCTAGATGAAGCAAAACACACCAAATCCCTCGCGGGCATTATTTAGATTTTAGCTCCGCACTGCAGATCCCTCCTTTGGTTAATTATGTGTCTCTTAGCGGCGTATAGGCTAATAAGGGTGAACCAGGTGTGTTTGTGGTTGCTGACGAACATAGTTTCTTAATTAGATGTGAAACTCCTCGGACTGCACCTGGAAAGTCTGCAGCGTTAAAGGTCCCCGTCCCAATCAACCCAGTTTCTCCTGTTACTCCAGAGGTTTGTTCCCAACCAAAATAAAAGCTACAGCTAATCACCGGTGCTTGTTTGGTACCACGTGAGTCAGGTTTATCACACAGGGAAGGGTGTGAACTAATAAATGTGCTCAGTTCTTGATCATCTTCCTCTGTCTGTGTTGCACACACACGGCTTCCAAATGATTACATGTTGTGATCAAGTGAAAACAAAATCTGAAAAACGTTGGACTTCACTCAAGTATTCATCATCAACAGCCACCAGATTATTCTGTTTCTGTAAAACGCTGCACCCCTCAAAAAGCGTGTTTATCCTACAGAAATCCACATCAATGAGACCATTTGTACGGTGAGCCGGACAGATATATCTCAACGCCCGTCCAAGCTTTTCCTCCCTAATCCTCATATATATATATATATGTATATGTATTCAGCAGATGGCAGATGTTTCACGGGAACAATGTTTTCGTGTTGAGTTTCCCCACTGGAAATGTCCTTGATCTGTATCCAGCGATGCTGCTGCGTGTCTGTGTGTGCGCGGAGAGGGGTTCTCACTCCTCTGTGAAATAGACACACCAGATAACATCTGTGTTGGTATGCTGCACCCTTGTGGTGCTCAGCTGCTACATCTCTGTACGTCCAGATAAGGGAGCTACTTGGCTCCAAGGGCGATTGGATCTGTGGCATTTCACATGATAAAAGATCCCGCTGCATTTCCCCAGATCTAACAGCCATGCAGTTTGTAGTGAAGACAACCACCTGGGGTTTGGCAGAGCAGTAAAATGTTTTTTAAATTGCATGATATGTACCGAACTGGCAGCTGTCTCGTTTGAGCACAGAGGTACTTCCCTATACTCACAGATCAGCAGATGCAAAAAGAGGAAGCGGTAACTGCTGACCGCCAAGTCACGTACACTTGAGTGCACACAGACACACTCGAATACAAACAGTCAATTGTTCTCTATTAAGACGTTCTTTGTCCCAGAATGCCAGTCCTCTCGCCTCGCAGAGACGTCTCAGGCGGGGGAAACTTGGCTACAGTGCAGCCCTGGTATTGACTGTACAGGCGTCCCTGGGAGGGGACAAGGACAGCAATTGATTGGGCCTATATGAGAGCGAAGAGGAAGATTGATTGCCATCGACCCACTTCTTCTTCCAGCAGGCTCCTCCATCTTTGATTATGGCCACTTTGCGCCCAATCAAGTGTGTGTGAACCGTGATGGGGAAATCCCATTGAGAGGTATTAGCTCCATTTGCAAAGGCTGCAATTATGAGAGGATGTGAGGGCCCAAGGTCAACGTGCGACAGGTGCCGTCAGGCTGGATGATAATAACAGGGCTTTCTCTCGTCTCCCCCTGCAATTTAGTCATATAGATAATAGCACAGGGAACACGTGTGTTTTGTGTATGTGTGTGTTCCTTTGAGATTTTGCTTGATGTATCATAAATACTTCTATAATAATGGCTTGAGAGCAGAAAAAACCACTAGCTGCGATGAAGCACGCTCATTTGCAATGCTGATGGAAAGATAACAGTGCACTTTGGTGCTTTTTTCCACATTTTTTTATTGAAAGCTTCATCAGAGAGAAAAACAACTCATAAAACCCAAGTGAAATCCTAACATCCACAGATGTACAGATAGTTTCTCAAAGATCACACACACTGAGCAGCGTGCGTGAGGCGTGACCATGTCCTCCTCGGCGCTGAAACAAAGAAAAGTGGAAAAAAAAAACCCAAAACAAAACAGCAACAAGAGGAAAAGAAAACTAACGAAAACAAATTAAAAACCGCTCTGCTGTCCTAATAAATAGTTCCTCTTTTTATCTGCTGAATGAGTCCCGTGTCTAACACACTTTCTGTGCTGGCTCCCTCTAAACAATTTGGTCGGTTTTTTCCTTAGTGACTGTTGGATTATGTGTTTCTCGGGGAGCTGTTTGAACTCCACCGGGGCTGTGCCGGCTGACTGGCTGTCTCCACTCCTGGGGTTGTGTGGCCAATCGATAGCTCTCATCAAAGGTGGACCGAAGCATCAATTAAAAAGCACAGGGCCTCGCTCTTGAGGGGGGGGCAATTTTTCCACAGCATTATGTGCGTTGAGAGCCTGCGTGAGAGTGTGTGTGATTGTGTGTGTACATGGTTGTCTGTGATGAGTTATTGAGGCATAGTTCTCCTTTAACTCTGCTGTGAGAGTAACTCTGAACTACTGTTTTCCACACAATACACGAGAATCAACGTGAAATGGCTCCAAGTCTGAGGATGAAGCCAGAAGTGCCTCGTAACACCTGGATCTGACATGTAATACACATTAGCTTGTGAATTAGCTTGTATGACAGAGTTGTCGTATCATTAGGACGGCGGCAGTGATTGTGAGAAATGGCGGTTTAGGGACGGATCATTTTTAAGGCAGTGAAGTAAGCACCTTGCCTCGAAAGACGGACACCAGAGAAAACCAAGATATAGATAAAATCTCAAGATTTGTATGTATCAGGTATCTCAAAACAAGTACTCTCACATCAGATCACGTTGACCTTGTAGGGAGTTATCAAAAAAAGGACGGACAGGAAATCAAGCGTTGCCTTTTTCCCTCTGTTCTTTTACAGAATCCTTTCTTCTCCCTGCATCACACAGTCGTCAGAAACAATCCAGAGTATCTGGTTTGGCCATGCTGGGGCACCAGATGAGCAAAGTTCACTGCATTACAACTATTTTTATACTGTCAAAGAAAAAGACTGCATAAACCATTTTGGACTTTCTGGTACTATGGCAGCAAGCAACATGACCCTGGCTGGAACCTGTTGGCCCACCAGTCGAGCCCAGCTACACTCATCACTCTGTCAAAAATCAACATTCAACAAGTTATTACTGCTAGTTACAGGTCCGTTTGCAATGAGAGGAAGAGGTAGAAAATGATGAGAAAAGAGTCTCTTTGACGTGTGTGAAGGTGTGATGGTGCCTCAGTGATTCCATGACGGGTCAAGTTGGTCACTTCCTGGAGTCCTGTACACATGAAGACAGAAACTCTGCCCAGCAACAGCTCTAATGATATCCTTCCCTTCCTTACTGCTCATACACTTAGTCTCTCGGTATAGCCGGTTCCTGGTTTGTGCTGACACATGGAATGACTGGGAGCGCAGCGTTTCTGCTGCAGCCTCCTTAAAATTGCAGGCATGCCTTCTGTAAACTTCCAAAAAGGTATTGATATTCTAAAAGGGTACATTATGCCATTGTGCTATTAAGAAAAAGGCATTGCTATTTGTTCAGCTGGATAATCTTCTTGATCCTTGTGAAATATTGGTACCATGCACCAAAAGCAAACACCTCTTATAACATCCTTCTCTTTCTCCATTAGCAAAATAGAGCTGTTATTCTTTGTTGTGCCTTTTTGTCCATAATCTCTTGGCTATTTGTGATCCTATTTCCCTTAATACCATCACTATTAAATCTCAGACTATTTGTAGGACGCTCTGCTCTTCCATGTGCAACACCCCTGCATTATGAGTCCTATTAAGCTTCAAAAATGTCTCCTGTACTCTATAAAACAGCAGCTGTAAAAGGCTAGAGAAGTCATAGCTGTGCTGTAGTCATCGCCTTGCTGAAGGTGGAGTACAACACTTTTCTCACATACACACAAAGGCACACGTACTAGCTTAAAACTGGTCGAGTTATACTGTAGCAGCTCCGTCGTTTAATCAGGACCACTGGACAAACGTTGGCGAACAGAAGAGCAGCGCGGGAACATCCAGGGAGTTTGAAACCCAACTTCTGTCACTTATTCACCGGGACACAGGAGCAAATGACACGAGGTGCTAAATGGCAGATAAGATAGAAAGGAAACGGTAAACCGCTGAATGTTCATGGAGACAATCTGAATGACACATTTAGATTCAGACCAACGTTGGTACACGAAGGACAAAAATGTACAGCATGTATTTACAGTGTGACAGAAATATGGCCTTAAAAGCGAGCGAATTCGTGGCCCAGTGATCAACAGCAGTTAGCTCATCACAGAGATCAGTCAACACGACGAAGGCGCAAGGCCGAGACAGCACCATACGCTCGCTTCCATGTTGTGTCGCGTGTCTTCAGCACAGCTTCTTTAAAAACTCCCCCCTGTGCTTTGTTCTGTTAAAGGATCGCGCTAATAAACTGCCGTCATTTGGGAACTTCGTTAAAAGGCACTCAGTGTACAATCTGAATGTCACGAACACCACCGCGCGGGATGACACGGCTCGATTGTGATGCCATCATTTCCCAAAATGCACTGCTGGACCTGGATTTGAAGGAGTCACATGAACTGTCGCCAAACAAAAAGCTCCCTCTCTGTCTAGAAGAAAGGGGTCTTTTTAGGGACACTGGAGTGGATCCTATTGCCCCAGAGGGAGACAAATTGGGCCTGTCAAGCCTCATTGCGAGAGAGACTGAAATTGGTTTGTGGTTCTGCTTCTGCACCGTCCAATAAAGACAAGAAACCTCAGCGAGAGAGAGAGAGAGAGAGAGAGAGAGAGAGCGAGCACAGGAAGAGGGGGAGAATGACAGCGAGGGAAATGAGAGCAAAGGAGCCGGGCTTGGCCGTGGCACATTAACGGTGCCAGTGAAGCAGGGAGAAAGCGGGGTCTTTTTAGTGCAGCAGCATCACAGCTGGGGCAGAGCGGGCAGGCGTGAGCGAACAGAGCAGCCACACAGCGCTCTGGACACACGCAGGCTGCTGTAATGTCGTCCCACATGCAATTTCTTGAGGGACAATCCTCTGAGATGAAGTCATTGGAAACCCACACAGCTCTGGGATGGGAAGGCAGGATGAGATGAGATGAGATCAGATCAGATGGGGTTGTTTGTGCAACAAATTGGGACGAGCAGGGGTGTAACTGACACTCAGTGGAGGGGTCAGGGGAGAAGCTGCCGTCATCTCGTTATGACTGGCGATTATAGCCGGGTTAGTTTCGACCGGTGTGCTGATCCCTCAGGCCTGTATTGGACATGTTCACGTTTCCTAAATTTTAAACAGTTCTTCTGTGTCTTGTTGTCACAGAACGACGGTTGCCTTTCAACGCAGGGAGGATCTTACCAAGTTCCCTGGTTTGCAGTTAAGCTCTCAGTGAGGAAAACAGTAATTTTCTTAATAATAACCATTACTTTCACAAATACAGAAAGGAAGTAACCGGCACATTGCCCCTTGTATGAGCACAAAGAATCATTTACACACAAACCACAAACACACGTTAAACTAACGAGTCTTAGAAGTACCGGAAGCATTTTTTGTTTTCTCTTTTCTGCTTTGCCATTTTAAATCTTTGTGATAAGTCAAGCTAACCAGCTGCCGGCTGGATGTTCATATTTACAGTAATATCCCCGCATGAGATTGATATTGATCTTCTCCTCTAACTAGCAGGGAAGAAAGCGAATACATTGATTCCCCAAAATGTTCGTTGGAGCATTTTGTTGACTTTTAAAAATGGTGGTTTCAATGCGCTTTGCTGCCAAATTAGACCAGTTTCATCCATAAAGTTTATGCAATCATCGCTCAAGACTTCAAAGTCACTTTTTGTGTGACTAACAACTCAGCTCATGTACAATTTGCAGCAAATACCACTCATCTGCTTATCTGTACAGACAAACACACAGTGACCTAGGTTTGTTTAGACTACGGATTAAAAACCAATCGAACAGCAGCAGTGAGACCACGCGGCTGAGGAATGGTTGAATCCAGGAGATAAGGAGACTGAGGACAGAAATAACGAAGAAGCAGTGCAGCGATGACCACAGAGCATAGCGGCAACATTCCTTAATCTGGTTCCCAAAGTTTTCCCTGCAGGATCCGAGAGACAGAGAGAAAGAGAGAGAGGTGGCGGGAAAGAGCGAGAGGTGGCGGGAAAGAGCGAGAGAGGTGGAGGGAGAGGGAGAGAGAGGTGGAATGCACCCATGACGTAAGGAAAGTGATGAAACATAAAGAAATAAAAAGACAAGAGGAGGAGGGGAGGAAAGAGGACTTTTGTTGGGCCTCCGCCGCTTGCATCACACCTTTAAATACTGATGTCTGTATTTATGAGTTTGCCAATGTGTGCGTGTGTATATGTGTGTGTGTGTGTGTGTGTGTGTGTGTGTGTGAGACAGCTTGAGCAACTGAAGACAATTAGCTTAAACCCGGTGAAAAGAAGATGTTGAGAAGGATAGTAAGGACTGGTCCGGCCATCAAGGTCAAATAAAAAAAAACAAAAAAACAACGACAACAGCAACAACAACAACATCATCATCAACGTTAACATCAACAACAACATCAACATCAATAACAACAAAATCCAACAGAAAAATGAAAAGAAAAAACAAAACAAAACTCTGGTTCAGAGTGTCTCTTCATCTTTGGTATAAAAATGGCCATCCACGGGCTGCATTTGATCCACAACTAGGAAAGACTACAGAAATTGTCAACAATTTCTTCTATTGCTTTTGCACTGATTTGTTTAAACCGTAAGCTCCTACTGAATCTACTGTTTATTTCACTGCCATAATTTTTTTCTGTAGTTTTAATTTTTTTTTAGTTTGTTTCTTTTTATATCGTTTTTTTCATCTTCTTTTTCTTCTTTTTGCAGTGTGACAAGCAAAGCGGGCTAAAAACATCTTAAAGCGCATAAAAAAGGTAAAATGTGGTCGATAAAAAGCACTAATGTCATTGACAGCAATTTTGCCATGTAAAATAATAATTATGATAATAAAAAAAAGACAAGTTCAGCATTTGCAACAGACTGCATCCTCAATGCAGCATGTTTTCTTATGTTTGTCTTTTTTCCTCAATGTGAAAAATCTCTTCAAAGCTCCCCCACCCTCAAGTCTCTTCCCCCAACAGACATTTTGTTTTCTTCTGACACTTAGTTACCTCTGACATAATATTTATCAAAGTTTTCTTCTAATGAAGAAAAGAAAAAAAGCTCTTCTCTATTAAATCTGTACAGCTTATGTGATAGAATCTTTTTTCTTCTTTAGAACAACTCATGCAGTGTCTTGTACCCTCCAAGTGATCCAAGACACTGATATTGTTTACTTTTTTCCCCCCCTAACCAGACGACAGACTTGAACTCTGTAAAAAGTTTCTGGCGCCCTTCAAATTAAGGCCATGAAGATTCAAAAAAGAAAAACACTTTGTTTCCGAATAGATCTAGAAAACTAAAATTTAACACTAGAACATAAAAAAGATTGAAAAGAAATTGTAGCTTAATATCTGAGGAAGACAATCTCTGCGTGTATCTCAAACTTGACTCCCCGTTTCTAATTACAAAATAAACTTCATCACCTACCTGCACATTCAACCTTTTTTTTTTGTTTTTTAATCCGTTTTTCCTTTTTTTTTTACGTGGTTGAGAATTTTCTTTGAGAAACTTTTCAAGCTTCAGCCCAGCCCTTCAGGCAGGTTCCCAGACTTAACAATTTCACTTCGTTGCACTGTGTCCAGCAATTTCCCCATCCCCTTCCTCAGCACTCTTTGCCGTCTTGTTGTGTGTTTTTTTTTCTTGTAGGCCAGGTAGGAAATGAAAAAAGTGTCTTTTTTTGGTGCCTGGGCAATCTGGAAGCAATCTCTTTCTTCTCTGTTTTCCTCACATTCACAGTGCAGCCACCTTCTGTCTCAAGGCAACGCTGTCACAGGAACATTCGCTCAGGCCATTGCTATCTGATAAAAGAGGGGGAAACAGAGAGAGAAGGAGAAGTGGGTGTGGGCGTGGGTGCAGCTGTAATCAAAGCACAATATTACAACAACGGAGGAGCAACAGAGGTGACAGCTGACAGCCCAGTCAGGAGAAGCAAAATCAAGCGTTCTGATCAAGCCAGAGACATAAAATGACATACGGAAAGCAACTTCTCGTTCACAAATAATAAACGATAACATCCATATGTCATTGTGTATTTACTTCTAATGATGAAATAATCTATAATAAAACAGCCAGACGTGAATGTCTTAATATAGTCATAGTAATAAAAGTGATTTGAAGCAGTAGCCCGAAGGCGAGCAGTCGGACTTACTTGGACTGGTATGAGTAAGCAGAAACATGGTCAGCAGCGCTGTCCACCTGGATCTGTTGCTGCTGGCCGGCCACCTCCTGTGACGAGGGAGCCACTGTCTGGGGGGAGGTGTCCGTCACCACTCCCTGCGGACACACACGGAAGGAAACGTGTCAGCTCCAAACTTTCACCAGCAAGTGCAGTGTTGGCACTTCCTGTTGAAAAGTGCTGTATGAGACTGTGGAGTTCTGCTTTCGCCTGCTCTGATCCCACTGCTGTAGTACTGCATGTACTACAGATACTACTGCTGTAGTACTGCATGTACTACAGATACTACTGCTGTAGTACTGCATGTCTCTCCTGTTTTTTCTCCTGCCAATGATAATGGGAAAATGCAGAACAGATTTCAAAACCCTGTGACACCAAACCTGATATTTGGGGCTTTAAATCATTACTATAATTAATATTTGTTTATATTTGTGTATTATTTATGTTTGTTTTACAACATTTTTACTATGATTAATAAGCCTTTCTTACAACAGAATTAAATCCTCTTATTAAGTTTTCCGCACTTTAAAAAACCTAAAGACAGAAATAACACGTTGCCTTTTATTGCATAGAGATGTGATAGTCGAACATAATGATTCTTTAAAAATGTTTGTTCTGGACAGTTGTGTGTACTGAATTTGCCATAAAATCCTATTAGGCCTTTTTATGTGCGCAGTATTAGCAGCAGGCCTCTCGTTGAGTCATCTCCATCACCTTTAACAAGCTCTCAAGGATACTGCGTCCTGCCCATACATCATCCACCCAGACAACGGGAGACACACACCCTGCTGCTGACGCCGCCTTTGACAGGACGACAGTGAGAATGAAACGGGTAAGAGGCGCCGTGGGCTACACTACAACTACATCTCTTTCCTCCGCTCTATCCCATTCCTTCACGAGTAAGCCGGCATTTTTGTTAGGTGGTGGGGGGGCCTGGGAGGAGGCGGGGAGGCGAGTAATGAGTCTGTCAGGGGAAACTGTCACTGTCTGTGGCTGGTGGGCTAACCAGAGCTCCGTGGCTGACGGATGCATGTGTTCCAGGTAGCTAGCAGCCCAGACCTGCTGTGGGGAGAGAGGGAGAGAGGGAGAGAGGGAGAGAGGGAGAAGCGGCACCGCTGGCACTGTGTCTCACTTCAGTTCCTGTCATCTGATACACGACTGATAGTCCATCTGAATACGACCACACCGTTAGCTGCCAGACAGCCGGCCTGCTCTCCTTGCAAGCTGGCCCGCTCATCATTTCTCAGACTGGACTGCCCAAACCTGCCAGGAGCCCTGACAGCCACTGAGGAAGTGTCAAAGTCGGTGCTGCACAAAAGTCTTTCCCAAATACGATAAAACTTCTGACTCATCTTGCTTTGCTTGCAGTTTTCACCCTTGTTATTTGCTGGTGGTGCAAGGCCATTAGTTTATAGAATAGGAGCTATTTACAGCTCGCTTCGAACGTAATCTGTCTCTTTAATGACTGTTTTGGCCTGTTGATGTGGCGAGCAGGTTCAGAAATGGTGGACTGAGTGCTTGTGGGTGTAAGTGATTGGGCTGTCAGCAGTACTGTTGTTCTCCTTTGGGTAAACAGAGTTCTGGTGATTGGTAAGTACCGTGTACATGCGTGTGGGTCTTACTTCGACAGGGACGGCTGTTGGAGGCACAGGAGTGTACTGGGGAATGTAGGTCCCTTGCATAGGTGCTGCGGCGGCTGCAGCAGTCATGTACTGGAACACAAACAAAATACACACCTATCAAAAACCTTGCATAAAAAGATCCTGCTAGGCACATCAGAATTCCTAACCCCAGTCAAACACTGATCAAACACTGATACCACATTTCCCTGGAAGTCTCATTCAGTGCAAGGCGCCTGCTGTCCCTACCGCGTCCTTTGGAGGGCGCTAAAAGAATATGCGTGCGCGTTCAACAGAGCAGAGCAGAGGAGAGCAGATCAGAGGAGAGTTGACGGAGGAGGAGGAAAAGATGTCCCGCTGTTCCACCAAGACTTCACAGACAGGCAAATGCACCAGGCCAAAGCTGAGTAACAAAATATAGAAGAAAAAAAAATAAAAAATTGAAAGAGAGCGAGGGAGGGAGAGGACAGAGAAGCAGGAGGTCTCTTGCCTGTGGCCTATATTTCTTTAGTCATGCCTGCCCTGGCTTTTAACAGGGTGCTAGCTCACTCCATGATGGCCATTTTACAGATCTGACACAGGTTCTGTTACATGACAGCCACAGGGCTTTCACATGCAATATGAATGAGGACACGCCACTTTGTGCGTAGCTCTGGGGCTCGCTCTGAAAGCACGGTGTGGATGTGTGTGGCGGGGGAAACACGCGTGTGCTAGCGAGCGCCGGATTGGCCCGTGTGTTTTGATACTTTTTAATTAGCGCACGTCTGTGCAGAAAAGATGACTTTATGTGCCCGTCCGAGCGGGCACGTGCATGTGTGCAGCTGTACAAGGTGCACGTGTCTGCGTGAGACAGACAGAGACCAAGAGGCCTGGAAGGATAACTCGGCGGTACAGCACCAACAGATGTGATCTGAGATAAAAGCCACCAGACTGCCCCTCCTCGTCTTCCTGCTGCTTTTCCGGACCGAGGAGAAACGGAAGTACAATCTCTTTTTTTTTTTCCCTTCGCCTCTCAATCCCCCTGCTACTGCTAAAAAGCGTGGTGGCAGTGTGCAGTAGGAGGCAGTAATAGAAGCGCTGTGCCGGGCTGTGGAGCCCTTTTCTTGGCTGCGGGCCCGGCGGTGCGGGTGAAGTGTCATTACCGGCAGCGTTGCTAATGGATCGGGTACGGCTCCACCGCTCACCGCTAATGAGAGCAGCTAAAGGCCATGGACATGGGTGATTAACTCCCCCACCATCACTACACATGGCCAGGAGGAAGCCCTGGGATGGATGTGAGTGCACGTTTGTGTATGAGTGTGAGCGTGTGGGTCTGTGCGTGTGAATCTAAGGTTATCGCACCTCCAGACCTGTCACACTCCGGATGGGGTGTGTCAGTATATCCAGACTCCCTGACACATTACCACATTACCTCTCTGTGTCATCCCTTCTTCCCTCTCACCTTCCTGTCACCCTTCTCCCCCACCCCCCAACCCGCTATCGTCTAAAAGGGCCTATCAGATTGTTGAAGTGACCTTCTCCCTGGCGAATTGAAACCATGCATACCAATGTTTCTCGGGACTTTTTGTCTTCGCAACTCCTTCCTATTAACTTATTCGGCCAACACACCTGTGAGGGCTGCATGAAAGCAAATGAAGGGAAGCGGGAGATAATTAGCAATATCAAAATCTCCCTGTCAAAAGGAGGATGTCCATTGAAATGCTATATTTCTCTGCAGGACTGCACAAGGAATTTAAATTAGGTTTAACAAGAGAATTTAATAAGATAAGATTTTCTTCTTCTACCTTAACCATTAGTTAACCTATTTAATGTGGCAGGTTGAGCAGGGCATACTTCTGCAGTTGCTTCTGTGGCAAGTCACAGGGATGTCAAGCCTGGCTACGGTGAATGGGGTTGCTATGGTGATAAAGATGATTTTTGTCCAATTTCAACTCTTAATACTTCCCTGTCCATAGTCAGGGGACAGGTTTGGGTATATAAAGCATCCCTAATTGGCAATAAATGGTGTTTTACTCTCACAGTCACACACACACAGCCACACCTATACATCTGTGCACATGCACACACGCGCGCACACACACAGCGCTGCCTGAAGCAGATGGCGTGTGCGTATGTTTGATGAACGGGAGGCCTGAATAGCTTCTTAATGAGGGTGGTGTGAGTAGACTGCTTAAGTCACCTCTCCACCATCACTCTCCATGACATACCTATAGTAACTACAGTATAAAGTCAGACCGCAATGCAGCAATATCAGGACAAAAGTCCGTAGCATTGACAGAACTACTCTGTTCCCAGAGCGATGGTGCTGTGTACTTCCTGCAATCCGTTTTCCACATCATCAACGGATTCTCTTTAAACTGTAGTTCTTGCACTGTTGGGATGCAACACGACCCATTAGCATATTTAATGCCCAAATAAATCATCCACTCCTCAGTCTGTCGCTCATCACACCTCCACATCCATCTATCCATCTATCCCCTCTGCTGCATCGCATGCAAGGTGGAGGATAAGAGTTGGTCAAGGCAGGAACATCCAGCTCCTCAGTGCGAGTTATTAATGGCAGGGCAGCATCAAGATGGGCTCTGATGACTATTGATCTCTGGTGTGGGGCTTCAACACAATGGGAACTATTGGAGACTCACACCAGCAGCTATGAATCACAGCTGCTGTGAGTTCACAGTACCACTTCACCATGAAAACGTCCTCCATATCTTGGCCTCTCAGGGGACCTACATGGCCAGGATCTGGTAAATCACTTCTTCAAACACACTCCTCTCGACCGACCCACTTTATATCATTTCAATATTTGAATATTTACTATTTCTATTAAAGACGCTCTGTGGCGTTTTCAGCCACTAGAAGAACTAAAGGTTTGTTGTGTAAAGAAAGAACAAATGTCCATAAACGTACATACACGTTACACAATGCACAGTCCTACTGATGGCTTCACATTATTCGATCCACAGGTGGTGACAAAGCAACAAAAGTGTTGTTAGTATTGTAGCCGTACTCTTTTCTGGACGTTTAGGGCAAACAACATACAAACACCTCATAAACCATGTTCAGAGGATGTGGGACAGGAATTTGGGATTACCCACACCTGCTTTTTGTTCTGTCTCTATTCATGGAGATGCTGTATCTGGAATAGAGCATGAATGCACACATAAGACTCAAGAATCATTATTGCTTTAATGATTTGAAAGATTATCAGGCACAAGTTGTGAGGCACTGGGGATAAACAAACTAGGAATATGAATTTAGAATTAACTACTTCATTTACAAGATGCATTTTACATTTGGACACAACATTCTGTATCATCCTTTGGTTGTTGCCTACAGGCCTTTTAAACTCACTGAAAATTGCTCAGCGGTACTGGAAATCAATGTTACTGTTTTTGAACGTGAAGCAAACTCAGCTTCCATGGGTGTGTAAAAGTTAGAAATAGACTGCATGGTGGAAGAAATGCAGAATATCACACTCTACTGAGACTTCTCCACAGAAAACCGAGGGAAAAAGCTCAGATAATAGAGGAAAGTGCTTCACACAAATCTGTCTTCCGGGGACACTGCAGCTGTCAATCATCACTGTCACCATGACAACAGAGACCTGGGTTCTACATGCCATGACAGTAATAGGATGGAGAACACAGAGGGAAGGTCACCTCTTGTCATGTCAAACACTATGTCACTCACACACGAATGCAGACGCCGACATGCCAAAAAACACGCACAGACACAACTACCAAAATGACAAATGACAACCACGCATGCACGGTGCACTAACGGGCACGAGCCAACGCGAGGCGTGACAGATACACTCCTGTTAAGCTGCGAGAGCTGTAAGATAGTAAATAAATCAAAAACAGAGCAATATGCACCAAACACGGTCAAATAAATCAGCGCAGATCGTGGATGGCATGTTTATGTTTGCCATCCATAAACGGCGAGCTTGAGGTTCTTTGGCGTTCTGTAATAAAGTTCTTCGAGGCAGACAGACCCCGAACAGGGGCTGGCTGACTGTAGGAGTCGTTCAAAACAGAACATTTCTGGTGAAGCGTTTGACCATCAGACACCGCTGATCTACGCCGCCTCGCTGTGAGGCGAGGCTTTTCCTGCCACTCCTTTTTTTAAGCGGGCCAAACTGTCGTGCCGAAAAACACTCTCCATAGTGCAAAATAATACAGTGTTCTCGGAAAGCTCCGGTCACCACAGCAGAGTTGCAGCTAGGGCGGACCGGGAATATTTGGTTCTCTTTTGGAGAGAAGAAGAAAACCACAGCCATACACAAACAGCCGCGGAGCAGCCAAGAGTATTCTGAGGTGTGGCTTCTGCTTCGGCAGCCAGATCCAGACGTAATAGGTTGTTGACTTTGGAGACGCCACTCATGGCAGGTGCTCTTCTGTGGCGTGACCAGCGGGGGCAATCAAAACAGCTTCACCACATGTGCGCACACATGAGGAATGTGCACACAGAATCCGCGGTGTCAACTCCAGTTTACTGAGCACACAGATCCAAATCCTGGTTCCTAACCAGTCTGTTAGCAGGCTGTCTCAACCAGGCAGCATGAAAGAGCCTTCACGTGTGGCTTAAGAATCTGCTTTATAGGAAACACGTCTCAATTCCAATAAATGATCAAGTGTGGCGTGTCATGTGCAGCTCAGCCACAGAGAGGTTATCCTACACAGCACATCGCCTCAGGAAAGCCAGGAAGGGAGAGACACAGTGAGAGTAAACCAGACTTGGAAAAATGTGAGTGCCTTAACCCACTTTCTCCTCCAATACAACCCATCAAACATCAGAGACCATCATCATAGATTAGCCTTCCTCTAATCCCGGCTGTTAGCACAGCTGGGGCAGATTAGGGAGAGGGCACTTCTGACAGAGCCAACATGGCGTCACAGTCGCTGACAGCTCACCTGTAAACACACGGGCGTCTGTACAATACATTACTGTTGCACTCACACACACACAGATCAAACACAGCGCCTGAGCAAAGCCGCCTGCCTGCCCCCGGGCAGCAGGGTTAGGGCAGGAAGTCAGACTTCAGAACTGTGTGACACCTCTAAGTCAACTTGATTTTAAAACAGGGGGGAGTTCCTGCTTTAGGGGCCGCTGACTGTAAGTGTGTATGCGTGTGGATTAAGGAAAACCGATGGAGTGATAGATTTGCCATGTGATTTGGAGAGCGAGGGGAAACAGAACGTGTGAGAAAGATAGAAAGAGAATAGAGAGCGGAACGCGAGGAAGGTAGAGAACAGAGAGCCTCGTCACACTGTTAAGCTTCACAGGAAATCTGTCTAATGTGGAAGATCAGGGAAGAAAATATGCTCTTTCAATGCCTGGCAGTGGATGCATGCAGTGTAAAACAAATGATATGGAAGATCTTTGACAGAGCACATGGCGGCAGCGTAAGAAAGTTTGGCTCCCGCACAATTTCTACTTTGTTATATAACAGCAAGCGGTTCGTCACATTTACACGATAGGATCTTTGAATGGATTTGTAGATATTTTGGCACAGACTGGTTTTTCATATTAGATGATGCATTTTTACTGGAAGGAGAATAATTTGAAGACGCGCCGTGAAGAGTGTAAAAGCATAGACAATTTAATTTGGATATTCTCTCATCTGGATTACGGCTGCTTGTGTTGTGGGTGTTTGTGTGTGAAGCGCAGAGCTCATTGTACCACAGCGTGGAGTACTCACACTTCCTGTAGTGCCCAGGGACAGATGGTTCATCTGCTGGGTGAGAGGGCCCATCATGCTGGCAGGCTGCATGGACATAGTGTGGTCCATGGCTGGCGTGATCACTGCACCCTGGTGGAACAGCGGAAAAGAAACAGAGACGGTGAGGCGAAAGCGAGGAGGAACAAAAGAAAACCAGTCCTCCAAGTGAGGATGCAAAGTATTAAAATTATAATAAACAAACATAAATATAATCAAATAAGAGAGTACTGACAAGAGGACGATACGCGATTTGGGAATTTTGGGTTCGAAAGGACAACAAGAAAAAAGAGGAAGTGAGCAGGAGGCCAACGGTAAGAAAAGTGGGAGAAATTATTACATCATCAAGATCTTAAAAGGTAATATAAAGAGAGAGAGAGAGATGATGGTCAGGTAAAGGTGCGGCAAGGAAAACCCAGTCAGAGAAGAAGGAATGTTTTCACAATCAATTTAATACTTCCGTCCATCAAACTGGTCAATGTCTGATGCTGATGTATCAACAACACAGGTTTTGTGCTATTTATCGGTTGCTCCCTGCATCTCTCTCGCTCTCTCTCGCATCCCCTCTTGGTATAATGCACGGCATGTTTCCCCTAACGGGCGGAGGAGAGTGCTAGCAGCTTCCTTTTTCACGGTGCAGTGGAACATGAGGGAGAGCGATGAAACCATTGTTGCTCTTTCATCCCCTGTCATGATAGCTCCATTTCCCCAGCACTGAAGCCTCGGGAGGAACGCGCTCAGAACCAGGCCGTTTTCCTCAGCTCGGTGTGCTTCTCTTCTCGCTTTGTGTGTTTATGTGTGTTTGTGGTTAAGCCTGCATCACACTGTGTGCAGCAGCGTTTGTGCACGCGTTAGAAAGAGCGTGTGCGTGTGTGTGCATGTGTGTGTGCGAGCAGAGGGGCGTGAGACTGTGTGTATATATACGCGCGCGCACCACTCGTGTCTCTGTGTGGGCCTATTGGAGAACAAACTGTGCAGACACTGCCTGTCAGAATCTCTCTGCTTGTCTACTCCCTGCAATCACAACACATTCAGATAACTCGCTGTCTCCCCTCCCCGCTCCCCTCCCTCTCACACTCGGTATGCAAACTTCGTGTGATCCTTCCTGGAAGTTACACCCCAACACAAAGAGAGAAAAAACTTGGCAGAAGGCAGAGACCAGTGTCATATGGACAGAACTAACTGTGTGGCGGGTCATATGGTCAACGTATCTGAACTAATCCAAAGCCTGTTGAGTATTAATGTAAACTCTGAATATTTAGCAAAATATACCTTAAACTACTAATACTTGTACTAAATAAAAATTGTGATAATAGCTCAGTTCGTTAATGTTCTTCAATATATGTATAGTATATGAATAATTACGCCTCCCGCCCGAAGAGACAGCTGGGACAGACACCAGCACAACCACGACCCTTACGAGGGTAAATGACTGAATGAATATAAATAAATAGCAACTTTAATGTCATATTGCCCACTACAGCGCTATGAATTGCTAAGATCTGATTTTTTGAATTTTTGAAGTTTTAATGGCTCAAATTATTTTATCAACTAGTTAGAAGTTTGCTAAAGTATTCATTCATTAATTAATTTACTAAGAACTGCCCATGTTACCTTAGTGGTGGCCTTAAGGACGGCTGGTACCATTTTAAGTTAGATTCATTCTAACGTGTTATATATATTATATATATATATATATATAATATGCTTGATTTGCAGGAGGAGCGACTCTTGTTATGACATTATTATACTGTATGTTATTAGATTATCAAGGGGTAATGTGCAAGAAGTACTTGGGAAAACTATAAGTACCTTAAATGCTGTTGAGTAGTTTACTGTATTTATATATATTTTTAAACAGGTCGTATCACTTGATTAATGCTGAAATGGCTAAATAACTAGTGAATATAGTTGTCAAATAAATGTAGGGTACTGTGTAGTCACTGTGAAATGTGGTGAAGCAGATTTATATTTGAGCAGAAAATGGAAATGCTTCTGTTCTACCGCTGGCTGTGATACAGGAAAACAGAAAGGAGGAGAGAGAGACCAAAAGACTGTGCGAGGAAAGAGGAGAAATGATTAAGGAGGGAGCTGATGGAGGTCATGAGGAAGACAGGAGCAAAGAGAGATGGACAGAGGGAGGGGAGAGGGAGGGGAGAGAGGGAGAGAGAGAGAGACTGTGAGAAAACGCAAAAAGTTAAAGAAATCTGGGAAAAGACGAGGAGTGAGGAAGACAGAGGAAAAGAGGAGAAGAGGAGTAAGAGGGAAGCAGCAGGAGCTGTGGGCTACCTGTTACAGATTCAGTCTCTGACAATGCCTTTATAATGGGAAAGGGAGAGCAACGGAAAGGCTTAATTCACAGACGTGTCAGGGAGAGTTAAGCCGATTTGTGATTTCGATTTTCTGTGTTTGCGAGACTGAGTGTCTGTGAGAGAGAGGTTTTATTGTGTGTGTGTGTGTGTGTATGCTGCTGTCTTGCTAGTTGTGTCTGTCCATCGTCAGACTATGGAAAGAAAATGAGAAAGTGACTGCAACAACTAGACAATATATGTTTTTGCTTTGTCCTCTGTGGGCGAAAGAAAGTAAGATAATGGATGCTGGAGATGTATCTGTTACAAATGTATGCACATTTTTTTGCTGTGCGTGTGCATTTGCGTGGGCATTTCTGTGAAAACCCCATTCTGCTTAGAATGGTATTGATCTTGCGCTAGACAGGAGACAGACGATATCAAGCCCCTGGTTGTTAAATATGTTGATATACACTCAATGACCTGAGACTATTTACAGTAAATAAGAAATCTTATAAAATCATACAGCCAGCAGTGTTTCTAATGACTGCTCATTACACGTAAACAGCAAAGCCGAGTGCTGATTTGCTGATCAGAAATAAGTAGCCGAGACAAATCCTCCTGTCCGTCGCGCAGGCAGCGTTTTTACCACCTAATCCATTAGAGCTAAAGGCTGCAGGCTGTTAGCCCGACGTGGACTGAAGATGCAGTTTGTGACAGATGATGTATTAGGATTCCTCACTTATCATGTAAAAAATATATAAATATTCATGTAGAAATATATCTATCTATATATATATATATTAGTTGGAGAGGTATTATCACAGAAATGTGTCATTTTAGATCATTTGTTTTTTACTACTAATGTTTAAGCAGGATTTGATCTGACATGTTTGACGTTGGGGTTCATTTTACCACTTTACCGTATACTGTATAGTCTGTTTTTTAGTATTTCATGAGCTGATTGTGTGTCTAGTTTAAAAAACATCTCATTCTGAAAGTAGAGCAACCGTAGCCTTGAGGCATAAAAACTACAGTATATTGTATCTGAACTGTAGCAGCAACTATCTTTAGAATAAAACAGCAAGCTGCGATTTAAGAACAGTAAAAACATGACATACAAATATGAAAGTAATCAGTTTTTACAGCATGCACCTTTAATAATAAGTTAAAATCCCACCAAAAAGTGGCATCAGATATTTCCTATAAACACTGTTGCTGCTGTGAGTGTTTCTCTGAGTAACAGCCCGAGGCCTGAAAGAGTTCACACGCCGCTCTGACCTCGCAGACCTGTGGCCTGCTCCTTCAGGTTGTTAAAAACATTTGTACACAAAATCATATCAAATCATAAGTCTAGTTTAGCTCTGAAATGTACTTTCTGACAGGTGAAACGTGACATCTGGAGTAAAACAGACAGAAGAGAAGCACATTTAAAAACTCTGATGACTGTTGAACAAAGCGGCGCTTGTGTAGCCCACATGAAAGAAGACCTGCTCTCGACTCAACACATTCCTCGCTGCGTTTGACTTGTGCTATGTGGACTTCTGTGGATTTGGATACGGACGCTGGTGTGTGTCTGAGTGAATGCACATTGCCGGATGCACGCAGAGGTGTTCCAGCTCCACGCCGCACTGTCAGCCTTATTACTGCGGAGACATTTCTCCATCTCCAGTGACAGGCACAAAGACTAAGCCTGTTCAGTCAGTTGCTCTTAGTCAGGAGAGTCTGGTATTACAGAACATCTGCTGATGATTGACTGGTCTCTACACACAGCACACAATGCCAGGGTCCCTTTTGGCTCCAGGCTCGTCCACCTGAAAGGTCTGTGCAGTATTAAACTACATCCACTGAAACTAGGAATCACAGTCTGGTTACGTCTTTTAAGTATGTGTGCACACCTGCGTTTTTTTTATCTTGATTTGTGTGTGTGTGTGTGTGTGTGTGTGTGTGTGTGTGTGTGTGAGTCTTATTTATCGTTATCTGTTGTGCTTTATCAAGATTTACAACAGACACCCATAAATCTTTGTCACCTGCTTTGGCAGTTTCCGGATGCCGTAAACTCAGATGACAGAGCCAGCAATCTGGGTCTTTCACTCTAATCTAAGGCATCAATCCTTCCTTGGAGGCGAGCACACTACCAGGGTGCCCTACTATTACCAACACGGTCTGTCTACGAGACACAACATACCACAGAGACAAGCCGAGGTGGCAGAGAAATAGTGTTTCACGCTGAAGATTAGCAATCAGTGAAGCCCCACAAGCTGACAGTGATGCATATATCCGCTTATCTTAGCCTCTGTCGTCACACTAAAATGTAAAGTCTCATTTTTTTAATGGTTTTAAAAAGCTTAATTACAAACACGAGACAGACCCACTGGGAACAGAGAATGGTTCATGTGAAAAGGAGGCGGCTATGAATGTCAGAAGATTAACACATGTAGCCTAAAACTGATGAAGGATCTCTTACCTCTGGCACGGAGGTTTATCTGCTGTGTATCTATTCGTCTTGCACAATGAAATGAAAATGAAAGGGACGGCGGAGCAGCCTCCTTCAACTTACTGGGTTGAATTACAATAAAATGTTTTGCCATGTGAATTAACATCTTTAAAATTACACCACCCGCAATGTGAAGCGCTTCAGGCTACGATTACAGGTGAAAATGGAAATGTACGTTGCTAATCGGCCCTGTGTGTTATTTAGTTTTAAGTCTTTAAGTGAGATTAAGTCTAATGTGACTGTGTGTGGTTATAAGGAAAAAGAAAACAGCAACTTGTCCTCAGTGAAGATATGATATTTAGAGATGAATTTGCGGTCTCTGTGTGTGTGTGTGTGTGTGTGTGTGTGTGTGAGGATAAAGGTGCTCGATGAAGCATGTAACAGTATTTGTCATGTCTTCATGGGAGGTCCATTCCCCTCCGCACTCGGGACTGTGCTCGTTTATTAGCCGTCCTCTCGCTGCCTATTTCAGACAAACGGATCATTTTTAACACAATCAAATTTCCAAAATATTTACAAAAGCAAAAAGGAAGATTAAGAATCCAATTAAAAAACACAGTGTCTGTCCACCAAAGCATTTCAGCTTTCGTCTTAAAATGCATTTTTGCTACTGGTGAAAATTTATTTCGAGGTAATATCCAAAACCTTATTGTGAAAATGCAGCTGCTCAATCTTTCTGTCAGTCACCCCGTGGCACTGCAACAATATCCCTCTTATATGAATGAAACTTTAGCCCTGAACTGGCATCAGCACAGCAGCTGCAGTTGTTTTCTGAGAGGGCAGTGGAGAAAAAAGAGAAGCAGGAGAGATAGAGCAGGAGAAAGAGGAAGGAATGAGAGGGAGATATATTAAAGAAGTAAAAGGTGAGAGACAGAGAGAGAGAGCAGCTCAAGGACAACCGTAGCCCTGTCTCAAATTCTGCCTCAACAGTCAAATCCACGAGACCGACATAATGTTCCCCCTCTGAATCCACAGAACACATTTTATGTCAGGCGGAGAGACGGGTATCACACAGTGCACCAATTCACCCCCATTCGATGAGGGCAGATAGTTATGGTTCAATTCTAAGAGGCCCAGTGAGCATCTATTCAAAGTCGGAGCCAGGGAAAACTGGATGGGGTGCAATGGAGAGGAATCCGATAATTCATCTGCAGTATGTAAGGGCCAAGGCGCTCCACCGAATACACACTCCCAGCACATAGAGTTCAGGCTGAGGAAAAGGAGAGAGACGGCGCTTGGCTGGCACTGCAGCTACTCCGGCACTTTGGCAGTTCAAAGTGAATATGAGAGTCTGTGTGTGTGTGATTGATGATCTGCACGTAACTGAGATTTAACGTTAACAATGTGTTTTTGCACTCAGACAACATGTGTGTTTAGGCGGGTGTGAGCTACATATGTGGTTTTGTCCTTAGCGTCTTTAGGACCTTTAGTGCTGCACTTTTCTCCAGTTCTCCGAGGCCCGCTGCCCTGCGCAGCACTGACCAAAGAAAAACATCGACAACGGAAAGTGGTCACGCTGTTCTGACATCCCCGCGCCTAAGTGCCAAACAAAGCACAGGATTAGGAGATCTGAGAGACAGTGTGAGAGAGAGGGAAGACAAATGATAAACCCACAGAACCCGCTGCAACCTCATTTAGCTGTCCACTTAAAAAACAAACAAACACTTTTATCAAGTTCCACGCGGAGTGCTCTCCCCCATTAATTGGGGATGAACAGATTTTGAAAGCTCTCCTCTCCTCACTCTGTCTCTCTTACTGCTAACAAAGTGCCGGCTCCTCTGTGGGATGAGGTCCAGATTTGTATGGATGAACTTGTCAAACTTCATCTAGTCAGCTAAAAACAAAGCATCAGAAGCTGCAGTGTTCCTGGACTCCTACACAATAAGGTAACT
The DNA here is from genome assembly GCA_032270685.1 of Microctenopoma stevenorrisi. Lineage (NCBI taxonomy): Eukaryota > Metazoa > Chordata > Actinopteri > Anabantiformes > Anabantidae > Microctenopoma > Microctenopoma stevenorrisi. The sequence goes on from JAUMTR010000003.1 coordinate 5,083,969, forward strand.
CTTAAGTTACTGACATTCATCAATCATCAATAGTTGGTGTTTAAATATGTTTTAAAGAAACATGTATTGTGGCACTCGGTACACTCCATACTTTACATTTACATTATTTACACAGTGGTGGAAAATAACCTTAAACACAGGAACCACTATATTTTCAATGTTATGCGACAACTTACCCACTTTTTTGGACAAATACTAGAAGTACTGAGTACTGAGTTTGTGTGTTCTACTTCTGTCACCTTAAAATAAAATATGCAACATTTTTTCCTTTTAATCAGCGGTGAAAAATAACTAATAAGCAAACATAGCAGTGTTTAGATTCCTTATGGGGACGGCTCTTCTCTCTAATTCATCTTGGAATAAGGGATAATTGAACCAATTAGTCAATGCTTTGAATTGAATCCAGCTTTGTTCTTACTGCACAAATACATTTTATATTACATGCACAAACACGTGTAGTATCTATTCACTTCTATTCTCTTCTCTTCTCTTCAGTGTGACTGGCTCGCAGCGACCTCTCTCCCTTCCATGCTTGGCAACCTCCATATTGCCAGGACACCAGGAACACCATTGCACAATGCTCCACTGATTTAATACGCAACATGTGGCAGAAGCTGCCAAATTGCAACACAATCAATTGGTTTTTAATGCTTTGAGTAGCCCCCAAGCTCTTGAGGCTAGCATGCTTGGCTAATTTGATGTGATTCACTGAGCTGGTGACAGCCTGTGTGTGTGTAAGGGGAGGTCTGGAGAGCATGGAGATGGTACCGGATACGAACATGGGTCATAAAGGCAGACAGATTTGTCCGCTATGATCCACTGACGGCTGTGACAGCTGGGGTTAGTGCTTAGCAGCCATTTGGTGACAGAGAGAGCCACCGGAACACGACGAGGACTGGGCCACGGGACAAATATGGCTACATGGCTACAGCTGGCACGGAGACGTGATGAGATGCACACTACTCTACAATGCGGCTACTGGCTAGTGGCTACTGCTAATGGCTCCAAGAGGCCTCATGACATATGGCGGGAAGATGGGTGACCATCAGGCAGCCGTACGGGTTGCTTGGGAATAATGGACACGGACCACACATATGACAATACACGAAGTGCACACAAACATGTAGCAGACACACAAACTGTGTGCTCACAGCCAAATTGTGGCAATCATATGCATATTTAATCAAACTCATGCATTAGATGCACACACACACACACACACATACGCACTCAGCCAGCACTTCACATGCTGAGCAGTGACACGTTGACGGATCAAGCTTACTGTCACTAAGTCAGTCACAACTGCAGAAGGTACTATGGTAGAAAAGATAGGAGTCTATGTAGCTGAGTGGCCCAGAGGGCAGCTGCAGCTGGGTGTGGTGTGCGTGTGAGTGTGTGTCTGACTGGCGTGGGGCCCGCTGTGACCAGATTACATGTTCACTGTCCCACAGCGGGAGTGGAAGTGAGATGGGTAGGACTGAGTAGTAAATGGCCGCAGCAGGGAAGCGCGCGGCTGGTTGAGCACTTCTTCTGTGAGTGAGAGTTGGACCATCAGCTGCCGAGTCCAGTGTTTCCCAATTTGTTCAGTGGCGGAGACTCAGTAGCAGCTGTCTCCTTGAGCGAACAACGGTGCTGTGACTTTCAAAAATTGCCAGAGAAAAACTTTTTTTTTCATGAATAGTAACAACAGCAATAGGAAATATTCATTTTCAGCATGCCCATACTTTCTCTGGGTTTGTAGTTTCCAAGGTTTGTGCTCATTGCACTACGCTGCACTGCTAAAAACACCCCCCATGTCTTTTTCGTTGTTATAAATACTAATCTTCAGGTGCTATAAATTCACCTGCACAGAACACTCAACTTTGATAGTAGAGATTTAAATGCTGCAGTGTGATCCATGGTCATAATTTACTTTTGCTGTTTCCCTCCGGGTGGTATTTCTTCAGTGAAAATAACAGCATCAATTATATACCGTAACACACTTCATAGTGGTAGAGCAAAGCAGAGTCAAGCGTATATGCTTTACTGTGTGAAACTCTTGACTCTTTTTCCTGAACTGTATCGGGCTTTAAATAAGGACTTTACTGAAGAAAGTCCTATCTGTGATTACAGTGAAACTGGTTGCTAACTGTAAAGAACCAAACATGCCCTTGACTGGCAAATATGCTCCCAGTCTCACTGACTGAATGCACTGGGAGTAGGAGAATGAATTCACTCAATGTGCTTCAGGGGCCAGAAAAAGCCTCAAGCAAAAAGCCTCTGGCAGAATGACTTAACACGTCTCAGCAACAAAACGAGAACACTTATAGAGCTAGGATCAATTAAAGCTCACCCTTAAAACAATTTACTTAACTAATGCTCTTTGTTGCTTTAACATTACGAAGGCAATTCTGGGATATATTCCAAACAACGTTGCTGGTACATTATGGAAAATATGGATCTGAAACTTAATATAAAAGCTATTCGAGACCCTAAAACATCATAGTCTTCAATTATTGCAATCAGAAAAACATTAAACATCCATCAAGTCACATCCAAAGTAAATTTAGTTTTTACTCATAGAAGGGAAATTTAATTTAGTGTCTAATTAAAATATGAAATAACTTATTTACAGAGTGACCTAGAAAAACAGGACTTTGAACTCAGTGAACTATGTACCTTCCCACTAGCACTAAATACCATTGATGCAGTAGGCTATCTCGCTGTGTGTTATTGGTGAACAAATCTAATTGATATTTATTTTTCTCTGTCTGCTGCCTGGCTCAGTAGCCCAGAGCAACAATCCACCGCCTGTCTGTGCTGCGGTCTGTTAAATGATGCCAAATTGCTTGCTGGCAAAAATAAGACTCTCAAAACTCTTAACCAAAAAAATGAAACCAAATATGTTTGTATACTTAAATAAGAGGAGAACATGGTTGACAGAAGGATGATAATACACTTTTATAGAGCTCAATATAGAAACATTTGGGCTAAAGTGGTGTAATCATTTGTCAAATGGACGTTTTTATGTGATACTGTAATGTCATGTGCATGGAGGCATTTAGCTGCTTTAACATTTGACCTGCAGTAGTATAAATATTTCTTAAACCCTCAGCCACACAGAAGATTCTTTAATGATCAGTCTCTTCTCTAAATATGAAAAAACACCCATGCATAAAAGTAAAATAAATCTCTTTTATCAAGCCCACTTGTAGTAGTTTGAAACTGTAATGAAAGAAGAAACAAGCAGCCATGTATATTTTTACCGGGGGGGGGGTCTAATGGGAGGTCAAGGGCGCCTACTGCTGCTGAATGGGAAAGTACTTACTGTAGGTTGCATAACATATTGTTGATGAGGCATCCATGACGTACTCTGGACCTGAGGGGAAACACAAAATGTAAAACGATGGTCACAATATAAATTTCCCTGAGTCTTAGACAAATTCACGCAGGATCCCAGATAAAGCAATAAGTGCTGTTCAAATAGTCACAATATGTTCAAACACTCTCAAGTCTGGTGGTTTTAAAATGATTGCATCGGTTTTAATGCACCAAAATGGCTGAACTTTACACAGATTCAACTGTGCCAAAGAATTCCACGAAGAATCTGAAAGTCTGGGAGCAGCAAATCCCCCTCCTGCCTTCTCATTATTGCCAACAGTGTGACTTGTGCATAGAGCCCATAAATTAGATTCCTTCCCTATTATAGCCACTATATTAATGTCATACCCGGTGCTGTTGAGAAAAGAGGCGATAGGTTTTAAAAATTCGACGGACAGACCACGGGAGAGGACCCACACAATCTCAATTTTTGCGCAGTAACCGGAGCTTTGCTTCTCCGCGTGCCAGAAGTCAGAGGCATGCCGAGCCGTTGCCAGAGGAAGACATAGAGACATGTATATTTACAAATGTAGGATGAGTACGTTGAGGAGATGGTGAAACAGTGACAGAGAGCGCTCTTCCTCACGCGCCTGCAGGAACGGAGGAACAAACAGAGCTTTTAGATGTTCTGGAGAGAGGTTTTTAGACAGCTTGCAGCAGACAAACACGCAGACTGGCGACTGATCCTCGTAAAATGATTAGATTAAACAAAGACAAACATGGAACAATCTGCCGTAAGAGCAATCAATCCTCTGAGCCAACCGAAACGCATGATCTGGATCCACACCTAAACAAGCATCATATTCTATAACATGATGCCAAGTCTGTTTGTTTATACATGGTAATATTTCTTCTCCGCAGCTGAGCAAGACAGCAGATAGACACGGAAAAAGCTTACTCTTAATCTCTTCTGCTGAGCACTTTTTAGCGAAGACACCGCGTGACCATCGTGCGATTTATTTAACAGAGCAGGGTTGCAGGCTCTAGACGGATACTTTGTTCACCTTAACGCTCAGGTCAGATGTTTTTATGTCAATAGTTATGTACACGCATCCAGTGCCGACGTGCATAATTATAATATAACGATAACAAGAGAAACAGCATTTGAGCGGCCTCCAGTTTGGCTCGAACAGAAGCTTCGTAAGCGTCCAACAAACGAGCAACTTCTTCCTCCCCCCCGTCTCTGTTGTTGTTCTCATCTGTGTTTATTTTTACCAGACTGTGAGATATCGACTCTGACTCTCCGATGACGGCAGATAGAAGTCAGATATTCAAAAAACCCACATGAATTCTGATCCGACTGTTCTGACAGCAGCATTATGGGAGATTGGCTATCGATCGGACCGTGGACCATATACAAAAGTCTTTCACAATCTGATTTGCTTGGTAGCAACAAGATCACATTTGGCCCACTTTAGCACACAATGTGAACATGGCCTTAGACTCTAATCAGACTTAAAGGACAACTTCACACATTTCCAGTGTGCCTAATGCCTCTAGTTGGGGAAAAATATATATGAATATCTATTCATATATTAAAAATAGCATTAATAGCATTTAATCAGAATAAGATAATCCCAAATAAGTTGGTGAGTTAGTATGATGCTGCTGCTAACATATTTACCCCAGTACAGGCATTTTACAGCTACAGTAGGGTCATTGTCAGAGTGGAGTATAATGACCTACAGTTCCCTACCTCTGGCTGAACTTCACAGCTTGTGTTACTATTAAAAACAGCCTGTCAGACAATAAGCCAAAAAAACAGTGACTCTGTCGTTCAGGCACACGGTCAGCCAGTTGGACCCACATCCAACCGGTCACACGTAAAGCGAAACAGCCAGCCAGTTAGCTAGTTAGTAAGTCAGCCAGCCACGCATCCAACCAGCCAGACACATATTTACTCAGTCAGTCAGCGAGCCAGCCCGTAGAGCCAGTGATGTAAACCAGGCCACGGCTGGCTGGCAGCACTAGCTGAGATCTTGGTAGTGATCTGGCTCCTGTCATATGGATCATCAAAGCAGTTTTTCCAGGAAACAAAGCCAATTATCGCTCAAGCTCTCCAGAGCCGGGCATGAGAGAACACCAGAACACTGCTGCTGGTGCGCTTCATTTGCAGATTTGATAAATCAATGCCTTCAAAATAGTATCTCAAAGTAATATAAATATAAAAGGAGAAATGACATATACAGATATTTCTGTGCACCTTGAAATTTTCATTACAAAGGCAATAGTTTCCATTATAAAGGGAGGTGATTTCTTTTTGTCAGGCATGTATGGCTGCTTGGCTTGTCTTCTCTTTTCCTTTTTCTATGTCTCTTTGTACTTGAACAGAAGATGAAGGACTCACCTTCCTGCCGTGACTGGCTGAAGGGCAATATTACAGGAAGCGGCGGCAGAGCTGCCCAATATTGAAACTGTGAGGATTAATATTCCTCAAAAGCCTGGCCATTGTTTTTGATAAATCAATTTGGGAAGCCTTCCGAGAGCGGATTAGAGACACGCCCTGGCCCAGTTTTCTCCCTCCTCCTCCTCTCTCTCTGCCCCTCCGCTGCAGGTACTGGACCGGAGTTTTAATCAAGTGCACCTCAAAGAGGGGCACAGCAACCTTCAGCAACACCCCTCCTCTGCCCCGCCGCCGCCGCCGCCGCCACCCGAGCCTTCGCTATCATCACCCGTACCATCTTTCCTTCTCTCCCCAGTTGACTTTCTCTCCATCTGTCCCTTTTATTTTCTCATCTATCCTTCATCTCCTTCTCTTACACACTACCCTCATCTGTCTGTGTCTGCTGATGTTAAACGATAGCGTCTGAGCGAGAGGGCACATTGACAGAGCCTCTTGATGTTTAGACTCGGCAAGGGGCGCCGCGTGAAATGTGCGTCGACGGAAAACGGTTAACGCTCCTGTCATCTCACAAAGCCAATTTTCACGTTCCTGTTCTGTTCTGTTTCATTACTCCACAGATCACAGCCGTGAGGAATGTGGAAATTCACTTTGGGGAAAGGAAGTGATTGTATCGAAGTTAGTAAAAAAAAAAATGAAGGAAAAAAAAGTCCATTGCTTTAGCAGACGTAGGAGCAGAAAGAGGTCAGAGAACCAGGAGGGACGAGAGAGCTTGTTTTTCCTAGACACTTTCATTCATGATGGGTGATTTTCTCTTTTCTACCCCGTCAGCCTTTTTTAATCCTTTTTCGTTGCTTGTTTTCTGACGCCTGTTGTGTTTGCCGCCTACGAAACAGATGCCATCGAGCGCAGCTGGAGCGGCGAAGAAATGATGAGAGAAGAAGAGAGAACCTCACGCTGCGTCACAGCCTGCCCCCTCTCTCTCCCCCGCCCCCCACACAAAGCAAACCCTCCCATTACACATACAGCAATCTACCCATAGTGCAGGGCATTATGGCCCACCTGATATGTGGAAACGGGGGAAGCAGCGATGAAGGGCGTGATGGAGGTCTGTGCGATCATGCGGTTGGTGGCGATGCTGTAAGGTGAGGAGTAAAACCTAAGAAAGGACGGAGAGGAAAGAGAAAAGAGACCACATAACGATGTGAACAGGAGTAAAAAGGGAGTAATAATTCATATTAGGTATAAAGAACACAATATAAGTCAGACACTCTCTTTCTTTACTGCAAAAATGAGCCGTCTACGTCAATATAATAAAAAGAGACACTTTCAAACTGGAACACAGACATACGCGCTGTGAATTTATGCTGTGGCTTCTTCTCAGCAAACTCTTGGACATTTATTGCATTGTGAGTGCTGCATAAAAGTGTCTCCGAGCATTCTCAATGGAGAAGTCAGACTTTTTTTTTGTAATCGTATAAGGTAGGAAAAAGTCCACCATGGTTAACAACGCCAGGATTAGCTTTCCATGTTGTGGACAGCCGTATATTACATTTACCCATTCTTTCACAGCACTATATATTTAATACTATTTTATCAGCTTCATACTTCACAACTTTCATAATGAAAGGCGTAGTTTATGGACATGCTTTTAAACTGGTGACATTATTCCAGAGTTTGCAACATAAAATGCTGTTATTTATGTTGGGCTTCTCAGAGACTCCAGCTGTAAAACATGTTGGGATGCTACAGATTTTCATAATAATATGTGTTAAGTGAAACTACAAATACTTTTACTTCCACTACTTCTGTGAATCTAGAGTTGTATAATGTTTGTTCATGTGTCTGGGGAGAAAGTGCTTGAAAACAGCAATAATGACACTATGTCAGGTAACATAGTGAAAACATCCTTATGAGTTCTTGCTAAATAAACAATACAACAAAATACATATGTGCTTCTCATCTTATATGGGAAATATGCAAAGCCCACCTACACAGAGTTTCAATAGGGTCAAAAATAAAGAAAACGTAAACCTGCACCTGCACCAACAGCGGTCTTTAAAATCAATGTCACTGAAACACAAGCTAAAGAAATACTAAAACTCGAGAACAGTTTAAGTTTTACTGTAGATGCATTCTATATGTGTAATTTGCATCATAATTATATTTTAAATGTGCTAATCCAATTTGCTTGAATTTTAATATAGCGGTATCATTTTTGCTCAAAACTGATAACTTGAATTAAATTGGCGGCATAATTGACTATATCTGTTTTCTCAGCTGGATGAGTCCCATTTTTTTTAATGCATGACTACTTTAACATTCTTTGCTACTTGCTTCACCCTATTTACCTTCTTTTCCTGGAACATGATTATCCGGCTACATTTCAAGTGGAAAATATTATGAGTGAATCAGTCCTTTTCTAGCAGGTCTGTCGCTTAACACACATGTAAGTGGGATTATTAGTTAGAAGATTTGCGGCAAAGCAGGCGTTTATGAGGCACGCTGTGTGTAATGAGCAAAGCTATTCCTTCCAGTTTTTTTGGTTGGGATTGACTCTGTGTCACTGGGGGATAAGTGGTTTAGGAAGTGGGCAGTGAGGAGCTTCCTGTGAATGAGTGAGGCCAGAGGGAAACACAGAGAAGCCCCTGCACTATCCTTCCTGTCTCAATACTGCAGGGAAAAATAAGACATGTTCCAGGGTCATTTATTTTCACAGCACCACTAACTCATGGCATACAGATGTAGGAACGCAACAACACACTTTCCTCACCCAACCACAATGAAAAATTATATTTGAAGTCTATATAGATTTACTTAATCAAACAGTTACAAAGTGCAGACACTACATTAATCTTTATGTATGACACTGGTATTGACTACAGTTCCGTGAGCCAAGAGGTGAATTTATTAGATGGTGCCAGGTTCTGTAGTAAAGCTCTTACCCATTTTGCATCGCAGCAGGATCATATGTTAACGCCATGCCAGTCTGAAAGAAATAAACCAATAAACATGTAGATTAATCACTAATAAAGAGGAAAAATACAAATTATAATGTGACATTTAAAAATTACAGTTATTACAGTAAACAAAAGCTGGTCAGCAGACAACAAATTATTTTCTTCTTACTCACTGACTATAGAATCAAAAGTTCAACATTTTCAGGAGTTAGATGAAAACATTTACACACAGCTTTACATAAATAGTCTATAATTATATTTTCATTAGTGTGTAATCACCTGAAAATAATTTTTCTTTATCTTAGAGTTTTACATCTACATAGTGCAGGTCCCTTCCATGGAAGCTTCCACATTACACCACCACATTACTACAGTGGCCCAGAAGGGACAAAACAATACTGAGGGTAGAAAAGGAATGTAGCACTGTGTGGAAGATGAAGAAAAATATAGCAATAAAACCTCAAACTTGGCATATTGCTGCTCAGTGTTGTTAGGGTTGGCAACGTATCACCTGACGACCACCGATAAGCTTCAGTCGGACTGTGGCAACATGCAACCTCACCACTAGAGGACACTTACTAATGCACACTGCGCCTTTAAATACATAAGAGGTAATATGATCATTAGGGAGGTTTAAACATCTGCTAGGCAGGCAGGTATTTGTAACCTTCAGAAAAAGCAAAGCTAGCTGTTTCTAATGTTTCTGCTAAGCTAACCACCTGCTACTTCTAGTTTTATATTTACACTCGGGCATGGTATCAATCTTCCCATTTATCTCTTGGCAAAAACACAAATAAGATAATTTCTCCAAATTAATCTGAATGGTTCCTACAAAGTGTGTGTATTTTTCCTCACTCATAACATTTCAGTGACCACACCTTGTCCAGGAAAATGTAACATATTATAAGTGGCATGGCAAACACTGTAAATGTACATGTACGTCAGGCTCATTCTATTTCTGTCCACTGTGTTTCTCTGTGTTGGTTTATCGGTATTAGTTCTCTGTGAGTCTGGAAAATCTGTCAATATGTTACTGTAGCACTGTTACTGAGATAATTCTCTGTACCTTTATTGTACTTGGGCAATAACACAATTTAGACCCTGATTCTTTTTGTTCAAAATAAATTAAATCAAATCTAAATCAACTCATTTTAAATTTGAAAAACTGACATTTGGCAAAGCCAATGTGGAAGAAGGCTTAGTCAATAGGACAAAGTGAATTAATATTGAGGATACCTCTTTTTCCATTTCACTCACGTACGATCATGTTTTTATGAATGAGAGGAAATGAAGAAATGCCCTTTGGAGAGAAAAGGAGTGAGCAGAAAACGGAGTTCTTTGTCTGGTGATGGTGCATGTGTGTGTGTGTGTGTGTGTGTGTGTGTGTGTAAGGCCCTCTCAGAGTCCAGGAGAGAAACCTGTGCGCCGCAATCCGTCATCTGCATTCCTGAAGGTTCTCTCCCGGAGGAGAGCTAATCCGATTTCTTTTAACGCGAGGCTGCTGAGGACGGCAGATTTCATCAGCATACACACAAGCACACTCTCACACACACACACACACACACACACACACCCTTTTCGTGCCCTTCTTCTCTCTCACTTTGCTCTCCTTTCTTCTCCTTTCTTTCCTCTTCAGCTTGTGTCCTCGTCGTTTCTCTCCTAACCTTTCTCGCTTCTTCCCTCACCCTCCTCATCTCTTAATCTACCCCCCACCCATCTTTTTGTACCCCTCTCTTGCCCTTGTTCCTCCAGAGGGCTACCTACACTGAGCAATACTTTAAGGTAATAGTGGCTTAGAGGAGCAGGGGGGATCAGTGAGCCTGGACCAAAACTAAGAGTGAGCAAAAACAGAGAATCTCTGTGGAACGAATAAGTCCCCACTGGCACTGGTGATCTGGGGACATCTGTGTGAAGGGTAGTAAAACCTTTGTGCTCAATTTGTGCGGAAGTGCATTTGCACAATGGCTTTAAGAGACATACCGTATGTTGTGAAGGCTAAATGAGGAGACACACATCAGTCTGTATGTTATTAACACGTTCAGTGTCTATAAATGTCCTTGTTTGAGAGATCAAGGGGCTCTGTCTTCCTGTTTGTGTGTACTAATAGTAGTGGCAGACATAGACAGCTGTCTGGTGAGGCTGATAACTCCCCCCTGAGAGCTGCCCTTGCTTCCATGTGCTGATGAATCCCACAGCAGAGAAGCTCCTGACCGCAAACTCTGCATGGCCAGTGACTAATTACCGACGCAGTCAGCTTCTGGCTCTGCTGCATTGAGGAAAAAACAGAGAAAGTTTGTGTTTGCTTTAGTCTGAACATGTTCCGAGGCTGAAAAAACACGACTATGTACTGTGCAGGTGCCTGTGGACCTAGTTTGGCCTTAAGGGAAGCGGCCACATCCAGATCTGGCCTTCAAAGGAGTAGCTACATATGTTACTTTAGCAAGATAAAGACACTCTCAAATTTAGATTTAACAAAAAATAGCATTGTACATTTCAATATTTTGCACATTCATATGCAAATGTGCCAAACTCTGGTATAATAGCTGTAAAAGCAGCAGAGAATCACTCAGCTGCTGGTTTTTGTGGTTACTTAACATTTAGCAAGTTCTGAACATTTATTTGGCACAAATGTGTTTTCAACTGTGCTCCTGGTTAAAAAAAGGTGCATAGGTGTTAACTTATGAAGCATTTTTATAGTGTGTATGGATAAATATATCTAACACACACACTAGGCAGCTGTGAGGACACCTGTGCTGTACTGAGTCATTGTCTTTGTGTCCTCACACACACACACACACACACACACACACTGACCCAGTCCCTTCTTGTTTTTTTTTTTTGGTTCCAAACACACATTCACTCTTCTTGCTTAGTGGCCAAACACACACATGCACAATCACGCTCGCGCACACACAAACACGGACATCTGTCAGGTTTTCACACAGAGTGGAAAGTCGGATGTTTTTTTTTCATCTACACTCATTCCCCTAGAGTAGGTGCTTGAGAAGTGTGACTTTGAAAGTTTTTTTTTTGTGTGTAGGAGTGTGCGTTGGTGCAAGACAGCGAAGAAGTGAAGAGAGAGAGAGAGAGAGAGAGAGAAAGAAAGAATGAGCACCCATGGCGCTTGGGTCTGTGTGTGTACGAGTGTGTGTGGCAGAAAAAAAATGCAGTGACTAATATGTTTGTCAGCATGAGACGATGAGAGACAGCACTTTCCAGACTCCCACTTTGGGTAGTTTACAAGAAAATCTGTCATATATTTCTCAATCCTCACCAACAGCCACCCTGCAGCACTCAACCCCTTGTAACTCCTGACTGATCATGCAATGTGTTCCCTGTCTTTCGCTTGCTCTCTCTCTCTCTCTCCATATGTTGCTGTGGGAAGACTTCAAACACGGTGGAGACAAAGTGGGAGAAAAGAGACGGCAAGGAGGAGAGATAGCAGCGGAAACAGAGCGAGCAGAGGGGATTGGGAGCGTTGCATGCTGCAGAGATACACTGAGGGAAAAGGTAGAAAAGAAACCTAAGGAGAGAGAGTAGGAGAATATGTAGGCTGTTCCTCCCCCTCTGCCTGCCACAGGACGCAGGAGGAGGTCCGATAAAGAGTGGCATGTATATGTCCACCTCCATGCCTTTACTGCTGATCAAGCACTTTGAGGACTTACTGTGGGTCCAATCCACCCGAATAATGGATTAACTAGGATTTCAGTAGGTTGTAATCCAGATTATTCCAGAGTTTATGATGTTTCGATGGCAGCATACAGGTGGAATACAAAAGGTCACCAAGATTTGAATGGTAATATTTAGGAGAACTAAATACTTTTAGTTAGTGAGAGATCTACTTTTTAAATAATAACCCAAAGCCAAAATCAATGATCGTTTTGTGTAGGACTTAGAGCATGAAAGCGGGTAGAACTTATGTTTCCTCCAAATCATATTTGGAGGAGCAAATTAGCAGTGTGTACAGTAAATATATGGTAGGGAGGGAGCGCAGATGAATGTTAAGTATTTTTAAGCTTGAGTCAAAGACTTTGTGTGTTTGAATAATGGAGTTAATGTAAAGCGTACTGAATAAATACAGCGATGGACAATGTTTCTGGCAGTGTAGGATTTTCCCCTGTATCCTCAACTCCTGCTAATGTATGTATGGACACTCGCATGCAGCATATAGTCATCTTATTGAGTCAACTGCGCTGACCCTGTCAGTGTGGGGGTCGGAGAAGGAGGTAGTGATGTGATTTAGGTAAAACACGCTTCACTGGCTTATAGGTGTTAGGGCTGCTGAACATGTGATGGACAGACACACACACACACACACACACACACACAAACAGCGCCTTTAACCACCCACGTGGAGACACAGAGAGCATGTGTATTCTGAAGGACAAACATTTCTTCTCTTCTGCTCTCCCGCGCACCTTGCCATTTCAGCATAACTGTCAGCACAGTAAATGTGTGTGTGTGTGTGTGTGTGTGTGTATCCACTGTCCTCTATATAGTCCAGACTGAGGCACTCTTCTACCCATCTCCTCTCATATCCTCTGTATGTCCTGCCCAGTATAGCTGTTAGGTAGCCTATGAAAAGACTTTAACCTTGTTTCCACATGAATATGTTACCATAGCGTTGTATCCAATTTCCCAGGATTCTGATGTATAGCGGAACGGTACGTGTTCAGTGAGGCGTTTGGCTCGAGATGCAATTTACACGACAGCACCTATACATCCAGGGGCAGTTTGATCGATATCTAGGATATTTTTCTTTCCTTCTTGAACCGTCTAATACACGAGAGTAAATAGAAATTACAGGCAGTAGTGGTTTACATAAAGCCAGATGTTGTAGTAAGGTCCTCCAGGGGACCATAGGAACAAGGTGGGCCTGTTTTTAGAAATACGTTTACATCAGGGGTGACGATGTTATCAAATCTTATATTTTAAATTGAATAATTTGGCAGACACTGACAAGGAAGAAATGGTAACTTTGAAAATAGTATTTCCTGCACACTCTGCTGGTTTAGCTTTTGGCATTGTGGGAAATGTACCTGTTACATTGCTGTAACAGGTACAGTTACACACACACAGTTGTCTTCAAATGGCCTTAAAAATAATCTAACCACCAACAGCTTTGCATGTTACGGTATCTTCTTATCAAACGTGGTGACTTTAAGGCTTCTCTCTATTAAAAATATGGAATTTTAGCATTTTAATTCCATTTTTAGCAAACTTTACTTTTGTTTTGCTAAATTGCATGAAGATTTAGTGCAGTCATGGTTTCACGCCATAGGTTTTGGCATGAAAAGGATGGTGGCTGCCATCTTACCTCGCCTTCTCTGTGCCACGGCCTCCCGTTCTGAGGGTACTTGCTCTGGCTCTGGCGTTTCTTCTGCCCTCCATCCGCAAATTTACACAGCAAAGGCTCCGTGGGAGCTGTATAGAGATGGAGATAAGACAAAGTCTTGTTAGGAGGACTGTATCATGTAACCTCTCAGAAGGACAGAAGCCCTTTTGAACTCTGTCGCATTTCTCTTCCACCGTCTCATCTCAGTCTTTCCCTCCTCTGTTTTTTCCACCCTCCTATGGAGCTGCTAGACAAATTCCCAGACCGACGAAGTTGGCAGGCCCTCCCTACCCCAGCCAAGGCTGGCAGCCCATGAAAGAGCATTGCAGGGTATTGTTGAAATAATAATCACAGTAATCACTCTTGTAAATACCTCTGAGATGGTAATGCAGGACCACTCTGTCAGCCAAAGCTTATTTCTAGAAGGCATTCCTGTTACTGACGCATAATCCCTCTGTGTTTTACTTTAACAGTCATCTCATCTTTTATTTGAATTTTTATGCCTTTTTCCACTTCGCAACCATCGGTACAAGCATCTCACTGGGCTGTGTTGTTTGAATCTTACATTTAGTTCTGCTGTTCGAACACTGGGGGCAGTCTTCCCACATGAGAAGTGTAAGAGAAGGATTGACACGTGTCCTCACTTAGGAGCTGGGAAGTGTCTAACATTAACCAGTGGAGGAACAAGACATGAAAAGGTTATTAATGAAATTTAAAAAAAGAAAAAAGCCAGCTGTGCTGCGACCTCATCTAGTCTACTAAGCTGGCCCCGTATCAACAGTCCTTTGTATGCATAATTGCCAATAAAAGGTTGATGAAAGTGTTGTGATGACCTACGTTGCCATAAAGATAAGTTCTCAAAGGGCACTTTCTCATACTCGAGCTGCAGGTGAGCTCCAAAAGAGACAAAAATGAATTTAGGTAGCGGATGAGACACAGAGAGCAGGACAAGAACAAGAGACAGGCTCAAAGAAGGAAGATAGAAAAAGAAAAAAGTTCTTAGTGAGCTTTTCTCGTGAGAAATGGGTGGCTCCTTTGGCTTGGGATCGGGCTTAACAGTGTCTGCCCCACAATTCAGTCTGCGTCAGCGAGATTGGAATCTCTTTGGAAACAGACTGTGAAGATGAGAAAAGGGGAAGGGAGACGACTGGATGAACCGAGGAACATGGGAGCACGAAGAGAATAAAAAAGGGCAGAAAAGGAAATGAGAGTGAAGGAGATGGAGGCTGAGTGACCAGAGGACTAGCAAGGGGAAACCAGAGGTGGAGTGAAAATCAAACACTCGTTCTCTGGGTGGGCTGTAGAGTTCAGCTATAGTCCAAAACACGCTGAGGCAGCGAGCTTGTCCAAACACTAAGCCGCTGCTGCCCCGCACCTGGTGGCTCAGAAGGGACCCGACGGCTTTCCTGTCAACGCATTCACATTACGGGCCTGGCAGCTCGTGACACGGCCATTCTGTGACGACACAGGTCAATGACGGGGGGTTGTCTGCAGGAGGTGAGCCGTGGGACCTTTCTTCTCTGCGTGCCAAAGATGACACTCATCAAGAGAATCGTCGATGCTTTAATCTCCACTCCCAGATGTTTGAGGTGCTTTGGCCTCGACAGTAATAACAGCATAGCAACACAGGAGAGAAAGTAATGCAACAACAGCAAAAAAACTACCTTAAGTGGAGTACACTTGTGATAAGAGAGGTTTACGAGCCTCGTTGAAAGAAATGGTATTAATCCACATTAAGAGGGAATTATTTTGTACTTTGAGTATCTAAGATGCAAAAAAGACAATGGCCGACTGTTATTTTGTAGAGTGATACTATGAGGTTAAACACATGCAAATCTTCTCTTAAAAACATTACACATGAGTCTGTTTGTGTGGTATCAGAGGCTACTATAGGACCCAACTTTTCAGAGTCAGCCCAAGAGGTTGTAGCTGGGGAGAGAGCGAGACACACACAGCAGAAGAAAAACAACAAAAGTGTTTCCAAACCTCTCTTCTGGCACTCTGGGAGATAATTAGCTATCGGAGAAATTTGGAGAATCTGACACAGAGCATGCTGATGTTGCCCCCAGTGGCTAAATCCCCAGTTCCCACAGTGAACTAGCCAATTTGTTTAAGACTTCAGCCCAAGATCAACAGCTTCACACCACCCCACCCACCCTGTGAACACACTAACCCCCCTGTAGCCTTCACACACACACACACACACACACCCTCCTTTGCCCTTAAAGTCTTTCTGCTATAATCCTCAAAACAAACAGCACTACCCACAGACACATACACACACAATACAAACTCCTGCCAGCTTAGGAACCCTTGTTAGACCTCTCACCACACACCGTCATCGGTGGCACGGACGAGAATAAGCCAGGCCACTGGCTGTACATACTAGCCCGCTGAAACTTTGTCCTCAGGTCACAGGATTCAAGTGCAGCACCATGAATTCTGTCGCAGTATGAGTACACGTTATAGCTTACATCGTGAAAAAATATCAGCGCTTTGCTACCCTTTATTATTCCTAAATCATGGGAAAATGACATCAAGTGTTTTGGTCAGAGGTCAACAACTGCCGTTAACAAGGTGTACCGTGGGAACTCTTAATTGTTTTTTATGTGGGTTGCCGTAGGAACCAGTAAACACGCTAATGAGATTGACCGCAGACATAGTGTATGGAGTGTGCACACCAAGACCAACCGCACTCATCTGCAAACATACAGACAGGGTCAAGAAGAGCAGTGCTGGAAACCGTTTAATGAGAGCGAGATGTCTATGCTACTAGCCTCATTTGATTACAGCCTCCACTCAATCACACTCCACACTGTGCATTTGGCTCTGAAGAGATAGTCATGGCTCCCCGCTCATCAATAGACACATTACCACCCAGTAAAATGAACCAATAAGTGCATGCAGATGTACTTCTGTACCAGACAGTAGAATTACAATAGTCGTTTAAACGGAAGCTTGTTGCAAGTTTCACTTATTAGCGCTGCATGCATAAGTAATTATTGCTGGTACTGTTGTTTCCTATGGGCAGGCATCTGGGGGAAATCAGCCCTTTGTCTGCAGAACAACATAGCGAGAGCATCAGATCTCACCACTGCA
The DNA here is from genome assembly GCA_032270685.1 of Microctenopoma stevenorrisi. Lineage (NCBI taxonomy): Eukaryota > Metazoa > Chordata > Actinopteri > Anabantiformes > Anabantidae > Microctenopoma > Microctenopoma stevenorrisi. The sequence continues at coordinate 5,101,064 of JAUMTR010000003.1, forward strand.
TTTCTTTCTCGTACACGTAGACCAAGAGGACGTTTGTGCTCCGGGTGGCAAGCCCAGCCGAATAACATCTTCATCCACGAATGCCAATTAGCGCAAGTATGATAAAACATCAATGTCAACAATCTTACGTGAATCTGTATGGTCTGAATGGTGAAATCAATGCAGGGTTGGACCCAAGCTGCAGAAGGACTGGTGGAAAGATTTCTCTCAGTGAAACTGACAGCCTTTCTTCCATCAAGACAGTTACAAAAGAGGCCTCTCACAAGGGCTTGGAGTCAAAGGGGGCTGGCCTTGCTTTGCTCTGAGAGGGTGCAGAGCCCTGAAGAGGAAAGTCCTCCAGCTATGTGTACCAAAATATGTCACTTTGAAAAAGCTTCAGTTAAAAGGAGGTTTTTCACTCCTCAGTAGCAACGTTGTTAAAGGTGCCCAACGTTCCATGAGCTAAACATCTCCGAAAACTTGTTTGGATGGCAACAGCACGCTTGAAAAGAAGAAGAAAAAGGAAGGAAGAGGATAGAATTTATTGGAATTCTGCTATACGGCGCTGCTGCTTGAGGGGATCTCTAATTGGATCAACAATTCCCATCAGCCAGCTTGACCTGTTTGCCCTGACTGCGGAGGATGTGTCTTACGGGAAAAAAAGAGTGAAAGGGAGAAAAAATACAGAAAATAAAACAGAGCAGGGAGATCGGAGAGTGTTCCAGAAATATATGAAGAGGGCCGAAAACAGCTGCAAACATATGGCAGGTGAACGTGACAAACAAGAAAGGACGTGGATCAAAACAAAAGCTGTGTGTATATATACACGTCGCCATTTTCAGAGCCAGAAGGACAATCTCAGAATGGCCGCCAACCAAGAAGGCAAGCAGCACTTCCTCTACAGGGAGAGCTTTGACGGATCCCAGTCGATAGCTCTCACAACTGCCACAGTGGCCTCGCATCCTTCAGCATGGAAATGAAGACGGTCTGCCAGTGGTTCTGCTGACAGGGACGACGCACGTCTCAATGACACACGGCGCACTGAGGGGGATAGATGCGAAGACAGATACGGTGCCAAAGAGGGACAAAAAGGCACGAAGAGACAGTAACAGAAAGAGACAGAGGGGAGAGGGGATTCAGAGAGGATGGGACAGACTGACACAGTCCAGTTTTCCCCTTTCCAACACACGGCGTAGAGGTGTGAGTAAGATCAGCGTAGGGAGAAGGATGTCAACAACACTCACTCAGCATCCGCTACACAACGTCCACGGCTATTGATCAGCCCCTGCTCATACTTCCCAATAGAGGACTCCTGCAGCATAGCAAGCAGTTCAGGTCTGAGATGATATTATGGATTACGGGAATGGAAGTAAAGGGAAGGACCCTGGATGCGGGCGGTAGAAGCTCAATCGATGAGCTATTGCACACTTAACAAGAGTAATGTTATGTAGGGAGTCTCTGACATTCTAATCCATCTCTCACTGTCTCCATCCGAACGCATCTTTCTCTGTCGTGGTTATCTCCTATCTGCCTATCTATCTATCTACAGTATCTACCTGCCTATCTATCTATCTGCCTGTCTATCTGTCTTGCTGTCTCTCTCTTCATGCACCATGGAGCAGACACAGATCCCAGATCACATTCAGGCAAATAAACAAAACTGATGGATGAAATGAGCTCCAGTCAGCCTACGACGCCGCAGCAGACAACTACTATTGACTAGGACCATCTTATGGGAATGGGAATACTTAACAAAGCAACGTATACAGGTCCTTCTAAAAAAATTAGCATATTGTGATAAAGTTCATTATTTTCTTTCATATATTTTAGATTCATTACACACAACTGAAGTAGTTCAGGGCCTTTCATTGTTTTAATATTGATGATTGTGACA
>JAUMTR010000003.1:5103036-5295494 GCA_032270685.1 Microctenopoma stevenorrisi
ATCAATATTAAAACAATGAAAGGCCCTGAACTACTTCAGTTGTGTGTAATGAATCTAAAATATATGACAGTCTAATGATTATCAGTAAATTACAGAAAATAATGAACTTTATCACAATATGCTAATTTTTTGAGAAGGACCTGTACGTATTTGGGCGAGTCTAACAGGTATTCTGGGAATATGCGGCTATAAATGTGAAATTATCTAAAGAAATGAAGAATATTCAGAACACATAAGGAGCTGTAATTATTTTAGCAGAGGGGAATTTGGGTGAATATGATTCAGTCTTTGAGCTCTGGCTCTGAATTAATCTGCTCTTACAGTAAATGCGAGCACAGCGAGTGCAGCGCCAAACAGTCAGTGGGGTTTCCAGCTGCAAGCCAACCCCTGTGAGACACGCACCGTGGAACCAGTTAAACGAGAACTTCGTTTCAGCTTAATCAGCTAATTCCACTCGTGAATCTCGGCGCGACGGTTGCCACGGTGAGTTCATAAACAACTAAAAACAACAGAGTAGACAGAGGTGTGAGAGTGAGTCGAAGTTACTGTCTGTGCGTTGGCCAACTCAAATAAAGCACTCAAAATCCTACCTCCATATATTAAAACCCCATTTAGACAAGCAGACAGTCCTCACCACAGTCATTCCAAATGGCACGGTTGAGCTTTGCTGGTTCCTGCAGTCAGCTGAAAGTGGCAGCGGCAGATGTTTCTAATGCTGAAGCCACACATACTGCCAACATCTGTACTGCTGCAGCAGGTCTCAGTAGCACTGGCTGAGTTACACAGCTGGCCAGGGTGGCAATTACAGTACGAGTGGCCGCACTGTGGTTGGTGCAAAATTGTAAGACTATAGTATGATATTGAAAACACTATTTGTAGAATGGATTTGAAATAAGATCCCAGCTATGAAAACACCACAGTGTGCAACGGGCGAGCCAATACAACACAGATGGAGTTGTTGTTTGGTCTTGAAGACGTTATAACACAAAATCCTTTATCTCTTCTGTGCATCTTTAAGAAAAACATGTTTGATTTCTTACCCAGTGTCTGATTTCTTAGTCAATTGAGGCTCTTTACCACGGTGACATTCTACATACACGCATGTACAGCACTGTTGGCAGTAAATAATACATATAGAGTAGATACATTGGGTAAGAAGCCGGTGAGAAAAATGCTTTCTTTTGATTTCAGTAAATAAATGAACTTAAAATGCATAAATAATGCATCTGGTAATATGCCACTGTGTGCGTGTCTGGCTTTCTTGTAAATCGGATCCTGGCCCGTGGAGGCAAACATTTTTGGCTGCGGCAGAGGGACTTAAGAGCAGCTGTACTTTGCTTGTGGGGGTTGACTTGCGCTGCCACTGTCTGTGTCACTGCCTGTGTGGGCAGACAGTGGAGATAGCTCTGTCCCTGTTAGCAGAGTATTATAACACTGCTGACGCCTCCAGTGACCCATGAAACCTCCCATCTATAGAGATGAATCATACAGATGGGCGCTTTGTAATTCAACAAGAAATACTCATCCACCAGAACTACAGCAGAAATGTTTCGGCATACGGCATGAAAATACATTATTTTTCAACTCACAGCCTGTTAATGTGGTTTTAGTTTATTATCATAGCTTCATTATTCACATGTATATATAATACACAGCTTTCACACAGAGTTACAGTACAGTTATTTAGGTTTATTTATCAAAGGGAGTTTTTGCTGACCACGCACAGTATTTTTCAGCCCCGCATGTGCGTGACATTCATAGAATTACACGAAGTCATACTCAAGGCGCATTACTAACAGTCCCGTTTTGTTGGGGACCTTGAAACCTCGAGGAAAAATGGGATATTATGCATCTCGCTAAATGGTACTGTACTATCCCAGATGCCCCGAGCATTCAAATGGATGATTGTCTTGTTATGAGTAGGGTTATCAAACCTTCAGGCTACCACTGCCTAAAAAAATGATAACGACATTTGAACAGAAGTGGAAAATATGCTTCAAGCTGCAAAATACGAGAAAGCCACATCAGTTAGAGAAACATGGCAAAGCACACAAAAGGCGGTGTGTGTTAACTAGGTTTCCACTGTAGGGGCCTCCAGTAACAACGATATGGACAGGAAAGAAAATAAAATTACAGCACAATAAATGAATTATCAATGAAGAGGGCTCAATACTGTATCTGAGCAGGATCAATATGCCACAGCCAAGTTGCAATGTGGACCGAAGACAGAGGGCAGGCGTATTGCTGAGGGACCGGCCAGATCAATAATGTCACTGGGGCTGATTGACGATCAATGCTACCAGCGACGTTGATTTATGATCAATGAAAGCAGGACACCCGACTAATAAGGGGGGCGGGTGGGAGGGGTGTGCAAAGGGGGTTCCATAGTTTCCCCTTTACTGTAACTGATTGGGAATTGATGAAGAGTGGCACTGTGGGTGATTAGGGATCAGGCGACCCTGTGGCAGAGGAAGGCAGCTATGTGTGAGAGGATTTTGTTGGCTGTGCGCAGACGAGCCTGTCTGAGCCAAGCCGAGCTGCAGAGACTGTAATTAAAACTGTGCTGAAAGGAGCTTTCCACCGGTTGATAGAAGCTGCAGGTGCAGCTCTCTGTGCTATTTCACTTTCAAAAGAGCAGCCACACATTCACAGATGTACACACGCACGCCCAAAGAAAGTACACGGGCTGCGTCGTGCTTCTGTTTCGCCTTGTGTTCTCGTGGTCTTCGGCTATGAGAAAAGATGTGAAACCCAGAAACCACTCTCTCTTAAAATACCTCAATTATGCTCCACTGCTCTGGTGTTTTACAACATTATACATAATCTCCACACTCTCTTGCTTTCTCATAAATATATACTGAGCACACGGAGCCGTAGTTTTAAAATGGCTGGATAATTTAAGATTAATCATGCAGCACAGATTACCGTGGCGATTTACAAACCTAGCGTCGTGAGACTAAAGGGTTAGAGTAAGGGCCAAAATGTGGATGGCTCACGTCTTCAGCACTTCGTCAGAGACCCCCGCACCTCCGAACATCAAATGTTGCATCAGACAGGCTCATAATTAATTCATTTCTTAGATATTCTGTTTGTTCTTGCGAGGCGTTGACGCTAATTTTCTTTTGTCTTTCAAAAAAATGTTGCTGACAACAAAGTGACATCTTCTTTGTGCTCGCTGAATGTATCAACTGTTTCCCGGGTAACGGCGAGATCCCCTGGCCTAATTAAGCGAATCTCACAGAATCATGCAACAATGTTGAAACGCAGAAAATTGTTTTTAATTGTAATCTTAATGCAAAGTTAAAGGGAGTCAAAAGGCCATCTCATTATTTAAACACCCTTTAAACAGGTCTTCCGGATTTCTTCCAGTATGTATAAACATGAAACCTTTGAAATGACTAGCGGGGTGCTTATATAATAATAATCATTTAAATCAAACCCTGACCGAAATGTGACACCACATCTTTCTTGTGGCGGTGCAAGAAAAGTAAAAAGGTAGTTGGATAATGCATTCTTCTCTAGGGAGAAATACACAATTAGCAAATTCTTCATCATTATTTATGTCCCTTCATCCCCTTAGGAAAGCGATATCACAGTGATAATGAGAGAGAAGTTGACCTGTGGAGAACAACTTTGAGCAAGTCCTTGACTAAACATCTCAGATGTGATAAAAGCCTTTGTTTTTCTCAGTCTGAGTTAATGGGCCCCAATCGATGTGGGAGAGCTGTGTTTTTTCTCCACACGTCCTGACCCTTGGGGAAACACAGGGAGGTAATGTGGGAGGGGAGAGATATTGATGCACAATGTCGATATCGCTGGGATTCACAAGCAGCAGTGTGGCGAAGGTAACGCCTTCTTTCTGGAAGTTGAGGCTGGCTATCGGGGAGACTCATCAATACCGAATCGAGGACAGAAGGAGTGCATTGTGGGCCTGAGTACCAGTGTGGAGCGTAAATTAGCGGGTACTGTACAAAAACAAACGCCGCTGTTACACTCACAGATCTCCTCTGGACCCTCACACACACACACAGCACTGTCACTGAGGCAAGGACATCGCCACGCAGACTCTCATCTGTCACTAACGGCAACCAGCCCGCCAGCCGCCATGATGTGCGGCTTAATTGGGGGAGCTGATGAGGTCTGATGAGGCTGGTACTTATTGAATTCCCCGGCCTGTTATTTAGATAATGCTTGAGAGGAGCAGCCTCCCTCATCTTTCCCATTCTCATCCATTCACTGTCCCAGCAGGGGGCTGCTGGTTAATCCACTCTTGTTTGTAATGGCTGTGCGAACTGAGGGGATTTGGCCACACTCTTTCCTCGCTAGCACACATCTCACACTCTCCAATGTTGATTTTACCCCATAATGGGCCTATTTGATGAGTTAACTAGATCCTAACACTCATCTCTACCCCCTTTTGCTGTCTTTCTTTCTTTTATTTTGGGTGGGTATTGTTGAATAATTAGACTCTGAAGCAATGTTCCTCCTCTCTTCTCAGCTCTTCCAATTACTGTATTTCAAATAAGCGAGTGTACAGTGTTCAGTGTGCGCGCGCGTATGTGCGAGGGAACAAAGAGACAGAGAGGGTGAGAAAGAAAGTGTGATGGAGAGGAAGAAAACAGCGGAGAGAAGCGGAAGTTGCAGAACAGATGGCTAAATGGCAGGACGACAAACTTTAATTCTGCGCCTCCGACTAGAGAAGGAGACGAAAACCATGAAGTCGCAGAGGGGCGCCAACAGCGTTGCTCAGTATGGTACGGCACATCAAAATGCATTAGAACTGACGAAAACTCTTGTGATTAATGCCTTTGCTGCGCAGCACTGTAAAGGTTTGAATTTGAAATGGAAAGTTTGTGTGGAAAAATAACCAACATCTGGGTGGCCAGACAGTCATTAGCACCAGCTGCAGCGAGGAGAGGCTCCGACAAAGCAAATATATCGAGATGAGAACTGACAAAACAGCAACAAAAGAGTAAACATCTGTCCTCATGAGCACATTAACACAATAAGAAACACATCTCCGGAACACTGTAATTAAAACTGCTTACAGCACTTTTCCTTTATCTTTTGAAATATCCATCAGTGCCAGCTACACATGTAGTATAACTCTGAAACGAAAGACAAACAAACATGTGCTTGTCCATGTAATAACCGGTTCTGTGGGGAAAAACAAAAAGGCATCTTAAGAAGGGTGAGCTGCTACAGCCTTATAGATCAGGGGAGATTCTGACAAGAAAGGTCATTAAAGCAGCAACATTTAAAAGCCTATACGGGGAAAGTACAACCCTGAGTTCACCGAGAGCACGGCAAATCAATATCAGCTCAGTTTGAAAATCTGCTGTATAATCCTTGATCTCTCAGGCTATTTACTTCGCAGCCTGAAATTGGATACACCCTCGCTGCATCCCCTCCCAGCCGCTGCTGCGCCGAGGCCGCTCGTTGCTCCACAATTAAGACATTCGGAAAAACTGATCTGGATGCATCTGTGGCCCGATTATGGGGCAGCTCCAGGTAAAAGGTAAAGGCAAGGGCTGTTATATGCCAAACATGGAAAAGCACTGCTACAACAGTATGGTACTATAGATTTGACAGGAAAAAAGAAATCAATCGAACCTCTGTTGAGTTCAACTGTAAGCAAAATCCCTTTTTGTAGTATTATAAAATGTCTTCGATGAATGAATGAGCAGCACATATCTGGAAACCAGCAGAAAAACAAACAAACACATCTGCATTGTTCGACCACATCTGGAAATGTGTCTTTTTCTCATTTACACGTTGTCTGATTCTTTTTGCTGGTTTCACTCTTCATTCAACAGTATAATATTTGTTTAAATAGACGAAACACCCACATTTAATTAATCCATTCAATAAGTGCCATGTTTGATTAAACTCAGTGTTTCCGGAATTAATTTCCCATTTATTCATTCAGTCAGTTTATGTTTTACACGTGGTGCTTCACTCTCTTCTAATCCGTTTGCAACATTTAGTACATATTCAAATGTTTTAAATTGCAAATGTAAAATAAAGGTAATGTAGTGATAGAGTAAATAAATATCAGGACAATAAATAAAGCCTTTGTTGAACCCGATGCTTTTCCTGGGCTGACAGACATTAACGCATCACCTGCGCTTGACTTTTTAGGCTTCAACCTTACGTCAGACAGACATTTCAGAACACTTTAAGAACAATTTGGCAGCTTGAATTTAAAATCAAAACATAATCACTCTTCACATCTTCACAAGCTGAGACAGAAAATATTACCACACAATAATACTACACAAAGAAATCGTGTTTTATTATCCAACACTGATCCATAGCTTTTACTTTACAATATTTTTGTTGCCTGGCTCTTTGTTGGTCGTTTTATCAGGTGAAACCAAACAGGACCTAGTAATGTATAGAAAGGAAGACATAAAATGTGAGATTTCTACAAAGGCCATATCTTTAGGTGCTTCTCTCTTTTTTTTTATACCCATGGCGGTGTGTATTGTTCGAGTGGCAGTTGTTGGATTCTCAGAGGCCTTTAAGCGCTCTTGTTTTCTCCCTATTACTTTTGCCCGGTGGGGGGACAGACAGTAGTAGCGAGATACGGTGCGGCGCAGCAGGGGTGGTCCCCAGATACCGCAGATTCATACTTTCCACCTGACACACAGAGTAGAGAGAACAGAGAGCTGGCAATTACCAGACTTCCCTCTATATATACTGCAATCCCGGCCAGCTCTGCTCTGCTGTACTCCACTCTGAAGGCTGTCTCAGGGCCAAGCTGGAGGTAATGAAAGCAACACACTCCTAATGGACTATTGATGTGTGTGTATTTGCGGGTATGTGCGAGAGGAAGGCAACGAAAGAGAGTGAGAGAGGTTCAAAAAAACAGAGGAAAGGAAGGGAAACTGAATTACTGCGTTTTTGTAATGGCAAAAACGTGTACATCCCTGCCTGTAAAGCTGCTGTAAATATCCATATAAACCATGTAAAAGCAGCACAAATGCGCAGGTGTGATCCAATAGCTATGCTGTGCTATGCCGCCAGCCAAGAAATGAGACAGACCGAGGGACAGTCTGTCTGAGACATGAGGTCCACCAATAACCAGGTGTGTTTCCATCGTCCTTCAGCTCAAACACCGGCAGCCAGCGCTCTTATAAATACACTCAGACAGAAAGGACACAAATAGCCCCAGGTGACAAAAAACGTTGGCAACTTGAACACCGTTGCACTAAGTTCCACCAAATGGACCACGTCCCACTCTTACTGGTCGTCCATTGGCAGAGCATGTAGGTGTGTGTGTGTGCATTTCTTCTGCTCCTCTGTGTGTGTGTGTGTGTGTGTGTGTGTGTGTGTGTTCCACCCTGCTGGCAGACAGTCTGTAGCGAATGAATTGGCGTCCACTCCTGGGGGTCCTGTGGCACTACAGAAATAACTCCGCTGCTGACCACAGTGACCCCTGCTTGTTCCCACACAGCCCGCGTCCTGTTCTAATGGAGGCCCGAGCTCTATTTTGAGGGCAGCAGTTAAAATTATCTCACTGCCCTCTGTGTCCTCGGACGGTAACGGTGACGTGGTCGGGTGTAACAGATTTTTTTTTTACCCCACTTCCCTGACGCAAGCACACACAGGATACGGTCTTCAATTCAGTTTTGGTCAGACAGACAACCTGGCTATGCTCTGTTTTTTTCATTTATTTTCAAATATATACCTTAAAATATTCTAAGCAAATGCTAGTATGGAAAAATAGGAAGCCGTAATGTATTATTATCGATTAACTAGCTGGTTTTTATTAACTGATGGTCGTTCTTTGCAAAAGAAATGCCTCGCTCATTGCCTCAGGTCCTGTATTAGATCCTGTATCGACTGATGCCTGAAAATGAGGACTCTGTGGATCTGTGCAGATAACACGACTGTTGCAAGTGACCAGTTAGATCTCGGGAGACGTACAAGCATCAAAACTTGTAATCACAGTTGACAGAGTGACTCATAAAACCGAATAATAAACCCTCCTGAATTCTTCGAGAACCACTTTGCCCAACTGTTAAAACATTCAACTGACCCCTCATACCCAGCAGTTCTGCATGACAATGTCCCCTTTTATAAACAAGCCTTAAATTCAATTTCTATACCAACCTTATCCACTTTAATGGATAAAAAAAAGTGTGGACAGCTGTCATAATCGTTAGCTGTACTCACTGTGAGTGAATCGACATCACAGAAGAAAATCAAACACACGTCAAACAGAGAACAGAGGAAAAAAGGTTCCTCATAAATAAAAACTGCCTCAGGTGTCTATTGTGCTCACACTAATGTTGTGTGCACTCAGCTATATCCGGTAACACGGAAAAGAATTACGGAGGGATGAGCGGGAACGTGCGCGATGCACAGAATAGCGAGCAGAGAGGAGGGGAGGACATGGAGAGAAAACAGGAGAGAGAGGGATGGATGAGTGAGGGCATTAAAGCAAGGACGACAAAACGTGCAAGGAGAGATGTGAGTGGGGCGATTGGGAGAAAGATACAGGGGGATCAACGCGGTGGACAGCTGGGCCCGGGTCACTGGGGTCAATCTCAGGAAGCGGTCGCATGGTCAACGTTGTCCTTTCATCTCATCTGCTGCAGATGCAGCAACCTAAACTTTAGTTGAATCCAACTTTCCCGAAGCACAGGCTGCTCCAACGTTCACTGCTCTCTCCTCTGCTTCACCACGCCGCCCATCACCGCTTTCCCCTCACTGCCCTTCCATTCCTTCCATCTGCTCTCTTTTATCTCCCTCTCTTATTCCCGTCACATTTCCTTCAGCTCCTAATCTGTTTCTCTCCATCTCGCTCCTGCTGTATTTCTCTCTATTACTCGGCCTCGTTATGTGTCTTTTTCTCATGGTAACTTGTCTTCATTCTATTTCTCTCCCACATTAGATGTGGTTGAGTGGAGAGCAAAGTCAATCGTTCCCGCCTAAACCCCTCCAGGAGCCGGAGCTCCTCTCCTCTGCCTAAACAAACTCTGAAGCCAATCAAAGAGCTTATATTATTTTCTTTGGAAGGGCACTGCAGCAGGTGAATACTTTATATTTCAGTGACAGATGCGCTCGGAGTGTCTCCTCTCTTCGCTCTCCTTGCTAACTGTCGGTTCGGCTCATGATTGATACAGTTCAGTGGCAAAACAAACAAAGCGTGACAAATCCAGATTATTGTCTGTGGGCGAGATAAGGTTATAATGAGAAAGTGCATCAGGGGAAATTGATCCTTTTTCAGGAAGCTGTCTGATTTAGTGGGGATGCCAATAATAACTTCCTGTGTGTCCTGCCGCAAATGGGAGACAGCGAAGCTGGGGGCGGAGGGTGGAAGGTCCAGGCTAAGAGGACAGATTTCATTACAACGCAATATCCTGAGAAATGTATTTGAAAAAGGAGGTTTGGTGGCTAATTATTATCCACGGCAGTGTATATTGAAAAGCTGTCCGATTGTCACTAAACATGACAAACGGAAATTCAGTTTATGCCCGGTGACAGAGCAAGTAAATAAATATCAATACGTAATAGATTTGAACTTGTGTTTCTGTCAGAAAAAGAAGAGAAACATATTATATATAAACAGCATTGATCAGAACAAATCAATAAAAAACAGATGCGCCATGGAAACACTGAGAAGCACCCAGTGCGTCTGAGAAACAGCCGAGCAACCAACCTACTTGGCTGCATGTTAAAACTACACGACGTAGGGGAGAGAAATGGGCCTGCTGACAGGCCAGTTATTAGCCAGGGGAATGTGGGAGAGATTGCAGAAATTAATATGGATTACTCGAGTATGACTGACAGTTTCAGAAGGGCTTTTTGTGATTTACCATTTGGGACTTGCCTTAATTCAGCGAGGGACGTTTTAATACCGTGGGCTGTCTCTGATATCTTGGCACCGTTGCCTTGGTGAGGATGCCAACTGGGAGAGAATCTTTTTCTGCAACAGCACCCTCAGCAACAGCACTCCACCCCCCCCACTCTCACCTCAGTGGCAGAGGCCTTGTGTCCTGCCTATAACAACTGAGGGTCCGGCGCTGTCTTTTGACGTTGCACCTTGCCCACAAAATGACCCCTGTGAACTGTGTCTGGAAATCGTGACGGCTGTAGTGGTGGCACATAAGTCATCTGAATCTCGGAGAATTAGCCTGAGAATCAGGAGACTGGGAATTTGACTGAAGGTCTTAGATACAATAACATTCATAGGGGTGAAGCATTTCACCTGAGAAAAGGACTAGTGGATCCACAAGTCTCCCGACTTTTACTGCAAGACTAAATGAACACTTTATGTATACACTAGGACAGAATACTCTTCCCGTGCACACTTACTAGGGAGACAGAGTGTGAGTGAGGACGAACAGAGACAGTCTGAAAAGAAATGGTGAAAACAGATAGGGTTAGAGAGACAAATGCCAGAGTGCTATAAAAAGAGAAGCCGGAAAGCTTGTACATATTGCATGTTTCCGTTTGGTTCCATCTCTCAGGGCCACTGTGGCTGCTTCCTGATGTGGTTTTCGTTATTTATCCAGCATCTATTGGACAATATTGGAGCCGACTCCTAGCTCTGCTGCCATATTGGCAGCAGGACAATGGAGCACGCAACAACAACGGAAGTGAAAAGGACGAAGCTGCAGTGTTCCTGCACATTCAGTCCGGATGAAATCTCCGTTTGCAGAGCGAAAGCAATCATGAGAATGCTGGACTTATCAAAGTCTTACGCTTTCATTTGGCGATGCTCAACACTACCTGCATGTAGCTCGTCTGTTGTTTGATTGTTGAAAAGAAAATGAAGTTAAATTGCAGTGATTCCTGAGAAGCACAAAACACACACAGTGTATGAAATGTTATCAATATCATTTCTGCCACTGCTGACACACAATATAGGATGTACACGAGATTACTCACCTGCCAAAACCAAACAATGGCTAATGTATCCCTGGTTCGATTACATTTACCATAGGGTGTCATCTCTAAGCTGTTAATACATTGTGGGACGAGGGGCTTTAATCAGCGAGCTCAGTGGAGCCAGCGGATTAAATCACTTTTTATCTGAGCTTCCTTTGACTTTCTCCGTGCTCAGGGTTGCGCTGTAAATCATAATGCATCCCTGTTGGGTTCACTTCAGCGTGGTTTATAGCTGTAGTCACATTTCATAAATTCTGTTTATTTTGTGTATTGAGTATATCCATATTCACCGAAAATCAAGGACAACCCTTTATTCTTAACCTTCGACTACAAAAGTGTCTACACGAGAGTCAGAGTCCTTTGAGATTATACATTTGCAAATATATGCATTCATGTCCATTTACAACACACACACACACACGTATTTTGACATATACGCTGTCTCCACATGCCTCTATAGACTGTGTGCATGAGCTCGCATATGTTAACAGATGTATGCATGCTCAGCGACAAGGAGAGCTGCTGCCGCATTGCACAGAATAGCTAAACAGCTGTAGTGCTCCATCAGGGCTATCGATCATGTCCCTCTTCCTGAATCACAATCAGACGTGGGCAGAGCAGAGCGGCTGGAGCAGAGCGGCTGGAGCAGGCCTCTGCGTCTGCCTCGCTGGACGACTGCTACGCACCTTTCATATCAACCGGAGCTCGCCAGAAAAAAAACCTTACCTGGAGAGCTGATTAGATGCATATGTGAGGGTTGTGCACTTGTTTCTTGCGAGAATACACAGACAAGTATTTAATTCAAGTGTTTTACTGCTTGTAAAGAAAATTACAGTGTCCATCATATTTAATACACTTTACTTTACATTACAGTTATAGGGAATGTCCAATAAGTACTTTAACACCTTGTATACTGTACATTTTGACTATGAGCGACAGTGGCACAAATCAAAAGTGTATTTAACCATATGCTCGATTTAAATAACACACGTAACCCTATAAAATTACATATGATTTCATTAGATACTTAACTGTAGGAATGAGGAAGCTGTTTAAGTATCATTAGCTGCCATCTGCTTTCATCTCCCCGCACTGTATATCAGCTCCATATCTCATGTAATCACAAAGAAGCTAGATCTCATTACATTCAATGGAAACAGGAAGTGTATGGACGTTGTCTCTGATGCCATCTGTTAGCATCTCCACCATACTCTCCGTATTCTGCTCTGTATGTTCCTCCTCCCTGTGTCCTTGGCATTATCTGCAAATTAACATTTACTTCCTGGCAACATCGTGACTTCCCTTCCTTCTATTTTCCCATGGTCACTTGAAGTTAACAGATGACCTGCAACCTGACATCCACATATTTACTTCCTGGCACGGGACAGCGGGGTTACAACTCAATATCCTTTTGTATTGCCACTGGAAATACCTGAGTTCAGGAAGGGCATCTATAACAAGACCAACCTCCACCACACACACACACACACACACACACACAAAGACACACCTCTTGACACAGTGTGATCGAGTGGCTAAGCTGTAAATGCCGCCGGCTTGTCAGACGTGGGATTGAAAAGATTGGTGAGGGAGACACACGTGGGTGTGTACAGTATGTTCATGCATGCATGTTAAAAGTGTTGTCATGCGTGTGTGTGTGCGTGTGTTATGTTTTAAATGCTAACTAGTGCGAATAAAAAGCAAAAGCCTCTGATTAGTATTATGTGGATGTTGACATTCCATCCAGGTCAAAGTCGGTGGTGCATGGCTGCATCTGTGCTCATGTGGTTTGTGTGTGTCAAAGCTCACACAGTGTTGTAGTCATGGCTGTCACAAGTACACCCACACACACACACACACACACACACACACACTACCTAGAGGGTGCCGCTGAGCTGTCAGAGCAGGATGGATGAAGAATCTGCCCTGCATAGCAAAGGGCTCTGGGGAAATACCACCAACATGACACACACACACACACACACACACAGATGCTGACTCAGCCATCACACAAAAACTGTATTTATGTGTCCCCACTTTAAATGCATATGTTTTAGTATGCCTGTGTAAATTAGAGCATAGAAACAAATTAAAACGTAGTGACATAATGGGTACGATATTCCTATTAAGTCTTCTGCAGAGGCCAATATGAGTTTAGTAAGAGAGGAATGTCCAGAGGTCTCCCTTTAACTGACAGCAAATGAATATGGACAGTGTCACCCTGCACTCTTCTTAGCTGAAAACTGTGTGAAAATGAATTTCCCCAAAGGGAATCAATAACGTATTCATTAAAGCATCAACATACTGAGCCTTTATTCATTCCAGATCACACAGACACCAGGTGAATCTGGACACAAGGCCACATATCTCAGAGAGAAGTCAGACCAAGCAGGAAACGTGAGTAAAGAGACCATCCTGCAGATTTTAAAACCATTAACACGCACAACACTTCTCATGTGCTGAGAGGGATTCAGACCACATTTGACAACTGTTTGTGCTTTAAGCTCAGACTTCAATGTAGCAATTTCCCAGGTTCTCAAATCTGAACACATTGCTGTGCACATTAGTAAAAAGGAATCAAATATGTTGTAATAACTTACAGCTTTCACAGAATTAAATATGATGTACAACAATACCAGGATCAATGATAGTTTCTGCAAGTCGTGCGCGTGTATTCAGGCATTCCTGGAGGAAACAGAGAGACTTCGTGAATCCTTTAGGGGGGACCGCAGTAGCCAGACGAGAACAGACCATGTAAACCTAACCATTCTTAACTCCACAGAAGGATTTCCTCGATCAGGGCAGTAAATCTCCATGCTTGGCCCAAGCTTGAACAATCCATTAACAATAATAAAGCCTGAGCAGCCAGGAGATATCCCCTTAAAGGGGAAGGTCAGCCTGATATTACAGCTTTAAAGGTTTCCTATTACGGCTCAACTTCAATATAACCACTCACCTCGCCTTTAATGGCTGCTGGCTATGCCGCGGCTGAGCACATATGGAGATTCTAAATCCACTTTTTCTCAGATATTACTGGATAGTGGAGAGCAATTTCTGGGTTCTGTTTCTGTGCCACTGGTTGGGGGTGGGACTATTGTTAATAAAATTGCCCCGGGGGTGAAAGAGATCTCCTTGGTATTGCCCTGTCTGGCCTGAACGTACTGCTGGGATGCACTGGAGGCTTCGAGCGCTGCAGTACCTGGCTCCAGAGGTGCTTTGGCAGCATTTTTTCCTATACGCAGGCTCTCCATCTAACTCTGACTTTCATATCTTTACTATGCTTCCGCCCCACTTTTTGTGTGCTGTCACCTTGTCACCGCTGCTCCCTGAGAGATTTGCACTGTTTTCAACATTTCCAATGCTTTGTCTCTTTTTGTTTAAAACGCATGGGACAGCGATGCTACTTTGGATGTGGAATAAAAGTTCAACCTTGTCTCTACATCTGTCTCCATTTGGTGACATTCTTTCTCTCATCCCTAGCTTTCCCCGGCTGCTCTGTCTTTGGCTGTGGTCCGCTGTCGAGGGTGACTTCATAAAAAGGAGACGGGAAGGAGAGAGGACACAACAATAGAGAGCAGGGAAAAAGGGGGGGGGGTGCAAGCTCTTAAGTAGATTGCAAAGAACAGCAACGAGGCATGGGTGTAAATATTAAGAGGGTTTCCTCCTGCCTGAGAAGTTCCAGCCTGCAGGAGAAGCACTACCAGCATGGGAGAGAGATGCGACACAGGGAAAGAGAGCGGTGGAGGAAGGGCCCTACACAATCAGCTATTCAGTCATATCTACAATGGCTAGTTTCAGTCGTCAGAAACAGCAGTGTACACAATCTATCAAGCTGTCCGGCATATCGGAGATGAAAAATTACTATAATTTAATTAGAAAGGAGGTTTCTCATTCTCACTTTCTCTCATAATGTGACTGAAGAGTAAAGCAAGAAAGGGGGAGACTCACCTGGAATGCCTGGCGGGGTTTTCAGATATTTTCCATTGAAATGCTGGATCACCACTTCGCACTTCTCCGTGGACTCCATCCTGCAGTAACAATGGATACGCGTGCTTTGAGTTAAGTGTCTACAAATGGAGGCTTGTTTTGTGGTAAATCTACTGAAATGCTTCACGGTACAAAGAGAAGTTTCGTCATGACACAGAACAGAGTGACAATCACGGGAAACTAGTGAGTACCTGTAGAGTGAGATACAAGTCACGGTTCATCATGATCATGAAGGTTAGCGTTTTAAACGGCACGCTGTGGAGGTACTACGGTATAAATGATGATCACCGTAAGTTGTCTCCTGCGTGACTGTGTTATGCTCGCGGGATATCAATACTGTTCACACGGTGTTTATCACAAAATTCAGAATTATTAAAGCACAAATACACTGCACAGCATGTCGGCATGAAACATACAGCTGTTTCTTGTTGTTGTGAAGAGAAATCTGTTAACATGTTTCCCTCTATCTGCCAGTTTAACTTCAATTCTTTAATTCTATGAAAGCCACATAAACACTCATACACACCTGTCACATCCTCACGATTCTCACGTACTTACACAAATATCTATGCATCAAACAGTTGTGCTACTTAACAATAGCATTATCTACACATATGTTACCAGGTTGCCTCAATAAATACACCCAAAGACGTCGTGTTTTTTAATAAACATGTGATCTTAGAATGTGCAGCATTCGTTGCCGTCCAGATTTTATGCTTCTTTCGCTCTCGCTTCCTGAAAAACCATAATACTTATATCATCCTGTCATCCTCTCACTTCTATGTCCTTTGTCTCCCATTTTTCTTCCATCTCACTCTTCTTCTGTCCTTTTTTTCACCATTGCTTCTTTATCGCTCTCTCCATCCCATCCATCTTACTCCCAGCCCATCTGCACCTCTACTTTTTGACGTCTCTCTCATTTCTCGCTGTCTTTCAACCTCGGTTATTTCCTGCATCTTTCACTGTTACCCTCACTCTAAGCATCTAGAAATTCATCCTAAAATGCAAAGGGTTCAGTTTGAGATATTAAGATCTTTTATAAAACTCATATTAGAAATGATATCTTAACATAAACAGCTGTGCATGAACTTAGAACAAAGTGAAAGATACATCTGTCCACCATTTAGTTTTCAGTTTATTTTTCATATTTATTTTACTCTGTTTCTCCATCACTTAGAGTATAATGTCATACATATGCATATTATGCCAATTAAGCTTAATTTAATATAAGTGAATATACCGTATTGTTTATTTGTATTCATATATAGTCTCTACGCACGAATTCATAATAAGCACCTAATCCAATTTCCACAGGCAACTGCGCTTAATCCCAGTTACACAAACATGCCAGTAACCCTCTCACTTTAGGAGGCAGGTCAGCGACAAACAGAGGATCTGCACGAGCCTAGACAGTGTGCACACTCCCCTGAGTGCTTATGAAAAATGGCTTCATGTTGTGTTATAATAATAAAATAATAATATTATATATTACCAAACCAAAGCTGTTGAGAGTATTTAATAGGATGTCTTTGCTGCCCATCTTCAAAGGGCAAGATGATCTGACTGAATGCGTCTTCGCCAGAGTTTCTCTGACCAGAAACACCCCCCCCCCCCGGCTATTCATTGTTTGCCGCCTCCTCCATGCCTCCACTTTCTCTCCGTTCAGCTGTGCGGGAGGAAGGCAGACAGAAAACAGGTGGGCAGGCAAGGTTTAAATAAGGCAGACAGGCTATTAGGCAGTCACAGAGAAACAAACCGGTCCGGCCGACTGTCTGCTGGTGAGTCAGGCTTACGCGGTAACCAGTCAGTCAGTGAGCCAGCCAGGTAGGCAGTGCGGCTGGCTGGCTGGCTGGCTCTGCCTGTGTTCTCTGTGTGCTGCTGGTTAATGGCATCAGGTGCTGCTGTCTGCAATGATTAGTGCTGGGGCTGGAGTAATGGGCTCTGATAACAGTAATGGATCGGCCCACAAACACTTAGCTCAGTTTACTCTCTCTAATGCCCCTCATGGCCCAACCCTCAGCAGCTGTCTGCCTGTTGACAAAACTAACAGGAGCGCCACAATTTATAAAATACATTGATTCTTTTAGTTTGTGTCTGTCCGGCCTTGTTTTCTGACCTGTACTTATCACTTACCAACCATTCTGTGTGATTTCTTTATCCATACATACACAATAAAAACCTGCTGTGCCATTTAAGGTTTGGCCGTTTTCACCTTATCTAACCAACACATTCACGCCCGCTCATTTCATTTCCCATTCTTCACTCTCTCTGTCTTGTCTCGTTCTGCTTTCACCTGCCTTCCCATCCCCTTCTCTTTCCCTTTACATTAGCCTCTGTGATTAATCCTTTTTACGTGCCCGTTGTTTCACACGCCTGCCCCTCTCTTTCCTGCCATCACATTCTCCCTCTCCATCATGTTGCTCTCTCTCCTTCTGCTGATAGCTGCACGAACAGGTGGCCTGTGGCAGGTTGTTGCTGTGCCCTGCTTGTTGGTCTGCAGGAGGTTTCCTACCTGTCTGTATATATATACGTGTGAGAGTCTGCCCATCGGTGTGTGTGTTGGCGCTAGTGCACATGCGTGCGCGCTGTGTAGGTTTTTGCAGCTCGCTGTTCGTGTTTGTGCATATTCTCATGTTTGTGCGTTAGTGCCTGTGTGTGTGCGTATGTCCTGTTGTAACCCTTGGTAATAGAGCAGGGAACAGGAGGGGAGTTCAGCAAGAGCAGGTGATTAAGAAAAATCCCTGCAAGATGGCGGCTCTGTGGCTGTCAGTGGCCTCCTCTGGGTAAACAAGGGAGGAATGTGTGGAGAGGAATGAGAGCCTGGTCGCGGACGCTGAGGACAAGGACAGAGAGGTTTACGACTTTGGGGGATTAACAAGCTGGAGTGGAAACTTTTCTAAGTAGAAAAAGAAATAAACAGTTCAGTGATAGGCTTGGTGGTGGAAATGCAGCAGCCCTGGCTATACTGTAAGGACACGGGAATAATTGCTGATAACCACGAGTGTTTGCACAAGCATTCAGTAATAAGTATGTGTGCACATGCACACCGTCATGCAAAGACGTGTTACACTGTCAGACAGACATGGATTATGAAACAGCTTTTGAAGTTTCAACTTCCTGGATGCAGGATTCATCTGACAAATCTCTTTTTTTTGAGTGTGTTTTTATGCTCATGGTCATGTGTGCACACGTGGAGCACAGGACGTAGGTCAAATTTAAACACTAAACACAAAACACAAGTGCAGTGAGAGAAAAAAAAACATTGGTGTCATCATCATCAGTATCATCACGGTGTACCTGGCAAATCCAACTCCTCTGCTGACGCCATTTGCATCCCTCAGTATCCTTGTGGAGATGACGTGACCTAGAGGCTTCAGCATGTTCTCCAGCTCCTGCTCATCCATAGATACTGGCAGGTTGGAGATGTACAGGTTGGTGGGGTCTTGCTCTTGTTGCTGAATGGCCAAAGAGGTTGGAGAGCAGAGGGGGGGGGGGGAGGAGAGAAGAAAAGAGAATCCGGTATGAGAAGCAATATATCTCCATCAGCTTTGCGCCATGAGCAATCACGTAATGTGAGCGTAAACAGTTTTGGTTGCAGCCAACTCTGGCTGAACCCACATCATTTTTAACCTTACTGACATTCACATTCACATCAGCATAATGGTCGGACCAGCAGTTCACCATGCCTCTGACACTACGTATGTAACAGACTAGACTCTGGATCTGTGTAAATGAAAAGTATTTTTATTATAAGATTAATTGGGATTTAAGATAAATAAGAGAGATGTGGATGCAAATAGATAAAATGAGGATGTGTGCTGTGCATTGTATGACAGTGTTTTCTGTGTTGTGCTCGGGGGCTGCTACCAGCTAGGAGAAGCTGCACAGCTGGTGGTGGGTTGAGCCTGAGGTAGCAGAGGGCCCAGTGAGATGTACATTAGAACAGCTGGAAACAGCAGCTCAGTCCCACCAGTCAATCAACCACTGAGCCAGACACGACATGCAGTTCCTCACCACACATCCAGCCTTCAAGTCAGTCAGTGTCTACACTAAACAGCACATTCTGTCATCTCTAAATATGCCTCTTTGTGATCTGTATGCATGCGCAATGCGGGGAATTCATGAACTCAGCAACATGTAGAAAAGATTTACACTCAGATCAGCTCATAGTCAGATGACAGATGGAAGAAACTACAGTGAGTGTTAACATGTTGAAAGCACATCCATCAATTAAAACACTTCTCCTTACACACAAACAAGGCACTGCCAATGGAAACAACCTCAGGAAAACCTTGGGTGCATAAAGTATGCACCGGAGAAGAGTAATGCATCGTGTTTCAGAGGATTGATGTGATCTGCTCTCTGCCATGTGTGTTCTCAAAAGTCAGTCAACTGAAAATGTATTTATAACTTCATTTTGATAGGTCGAACGGATCTTTAAATGCCGCCATTGTTGACTGAACTTTACATTTATAGAGTATAATGCAAAGAATTATACTAACATATTCCTCACATTTCCTAGAACGGTATCTGTTACCAGGCGCCTACAATTTAATCCACTTTAGATGAATAATGAGAAGGGCCTTGAAAAGAAAACATCACCGTATACATTAGAGGTAACCTGTGTAGTGGTTCAGAATAATAAGCAAGAGATTCCTGAATAACAAAAGCAATTTAACGAGACATTCATCTATTAAAGAAACATGAAAAAAATCTGTTCCATTAGTCCAAGCGTGGCTGAGTTAGATCGGCCAAGTGGAGTCTCGTAAATTTATCGAATTATTACTGAATTTACTGAACTGGCACCAAGACAAAAGAAGGAGAGAAGCAAGGACAATGTGCATGTACACATAATGTCACATAACACGAGGCAATCAGTTGATTTTGCAAATGAATTAAAACGATTCTTCACAAAATGGAAAACGTGAATGGAGATGAGTGATCTGTTGTGCACGCATACGCAGCACGGTAAACAGCGTCTTCAACGCAGAAGCCTGTTTTCTCCTCAGCAGGAGGTTGGGGAGCTACTTCAGTAGAAGCCTCCGTGTAAACACTGCCTTTGAGAATCTTTACAGACTCTCTGTGCTCTGCCACGGGCAACGCCATCCCTCTCTGTCTTTCTGTTGACGGCAGAGGAAGAGGTTACGGAGGAGGAGAGGAAGTGCCTCCACAATCGTCCTGCCTCCATCTCTCCATCTGTCAGAGGAGAAGGCTGGTCCCTCCTCTGATTAATTAGCCGTCTTATTCGACAGGACCTGTTTGATCTGAATGAAGCCCCTGGGAGAAAGCCGGTGCCCAGAGTGCAAGCAGGAAAACTGCACTTCTTTCTCCTTTAACCAGGAACTCAATTACCTAACATTGGGGCAAGCTAAACTCCTCCTTCCTCTGCAGGTTTAACACATTTATGTGCCTCGGAGCAAGTGGAAAAGAGCTCACACGAGTTTATATAACATAGTATTTGGCAGTGAATGAGGCTTAATTAAATCTGCCTGTAAAAAAAAAATCTACTTTACATGCGTCACTCTCCGGCTCCGTCGCTTTGGTGCATGTAGCCATGCAGCTGTGCTTTCCTTTGAGTTTCACTGGCTGTGTGAGGCAATATCTTTCAGACTCATGTCAAATAGCTCCAAAACAGACAGAAGGTCCGGATCAAAGCGTCAACTGACTGACTCACTCACGGGTCTGAGCCAGCGATGTGAGATGTATATGCGCGCCTTTGAATGAAAGCACTTTCCCCTACGAGCATGTGACAGCACGTGTGGTGAAAGAGTGTGACAGAACGCGGAGCGGTAATTTATGTGCGCGGGCTAATAGCAGAGGGCTCCGTTTGCTTGGAGGGATTATCACGGGGAGGCCTCGTCTACGCACGGCCGCCTCACTAAGTTTTCTCTTTGATGACGTTCCGCACCACAAAGCCCTAAATACCCAGATGAGAAGGTTACAGGGAGGAGTGGAAATGGGAGCGTTTTGACGGGAGGTGAGATGGGCCGGGCCCATTCCACAAGGAGATTTAATTTCCTTTAATGTCAGCCTTCGCACACGCTCCGCTGTCAGGCTATGAATGAAACTGTAATTGAGGTGTGTGAGTGTGTGTGTGTGTGTGTGTGGCTGTGTGTACCTGTCTATATCCTGCTCCAGAGTAATTATATGCTTGTGTTTAATATCTATATTGCAATGTTGTGCCTCTGTGTGCATCTTTTTTTGTAAAATGTGTATTTTTCCCAGAAGTGCGCCTGCTTATTGTGTGTCTGATAGCAGTTGTGTCTGTCCCCTTGCCATTGACCAGTGTTGTAGAAGGTTAATGGAAAGGCTCCAGGCTGCGCTGGGCCTTTGATGAGCATAATTCCTTCACCTTGCCACCAGGAGGACAGGAGGAATCCAGCTGTGTGTGTGACAGGTGGGGGTGGGTGACGTGTCATTTCCTGCTGACGGATGGCCCCCTTGCTAGAACTGACAGCCCCGTAGCAGTTATTTCATTTCGACACCCGGCTCTGTTTACCTCACTGTAATTTCTGAGAACATTACCATGCTGCAGAGGAGGAGGACGAGGAGGAGGAGAAGGGTATTAGTGGAGAAAAAAAAAAGATGGAAAGAATCTGGGTTAAGAAAAAAAAAGAGAAAGTGGGAGGAAAAAATAGGATCAAGGTGCAAGAGGTGAAAGAAAGAAAAGGTAAGAAAGCTGAAAGGAAAGACAGAAATGAAGGCAGCTGACATGACAAGCAGATATAACACATTAAAGGAAGCTCTTGTTGCCTTTTGACAACGCTTGAGGGAAAAGAGACGCCAGCCGTTAGAAGTGTCATGTTCTGCCTATGGGGCTCTCAGGGCTGTATCCATTTAACTGATAAAAGTTAGACAGATAGATATGTGTCTTGACTGGGGGCACTGCATCTCCTGCCTTTTTGGAGGATGGGAGATGCCTTCACTTTCTCTCCAACACACTTTTTCTTTTTCCTTTACCCCATTCTGTCTTCTCCTCCCCTCTTTATATCACTGACCTCTCCACCGCAACTCTGTTATTTGCTACTAACTCCATTTGTCCTTTTACATCCCATCTTTTTTACATCGGTCCTTTCCTTCTCATCCTTCATTCCCTCCATGTATGGCATCTCTCTCTGCTTTATACTCACTTCCTTCTCCTTTTCTTTCTCCTTACCCTCCATTCAGTTCGCTCTAGAGTCTGGACTGCATGTGTAATTGGCTCTACAGGGCTTCGTGGCTGTTTCTCTAAACACAGATACAGACTCAGGAAGGGTGTCTGCTTGTGCACAGACGTGTGTGTGTGTGTGTGTGTGTGTGTGTGTGTGTGGATGCCAATCCTTGATGTAACATAACACTCTTTAGTTCCCTCAGGTATGCCATTCCGGCCTGTTGTGTGACTAACCAGCAGCCTGAAGCAGCACAATTAAAGCCAAAGACAAAGCAGCTCCATGTGGTCTAGCTGGAGAAAACTGCAAGAAAGCAGCAGTTGCTGTGTTGCTGCTATGGCGAGGATGTGTTGCTGACAAGTTTGCAGATGCCAGAGGGAGCGTTCCTGTGCGCTTGTACATAGGTTGAGGATCTACACTCAGGTCTTGCTGTGGGAGCCTGAGTTTGCAGAACGGAGTCAGGAGACAAGCAGGCCAACCGAGTGGAAGGAAGGAATAGAGAGGGCTGCAGGATCGGGGAGGCACGTGTGCACATCAACTCACTTCAAAAGGTTGAGTTTAATTTGTGAGGAGCTGGAGAACTCGGAGACAAAAAAAAAGGTAGCACTACAAAGGAGCTATCATTCTGTCAGCTGGTTAGTCAGCTGGTCAGACAACAGCAGGCGTAGTCAGCCGGGCAGCCAGCCGCCCTTTGATGAGCACCTCCCAACATTGTCTGTTGCCACTGATGAGCGGATGGCAGGATCGCTCTGCCTTTCGCTTTGTAGAGGCTGTTGTCAAACGCTTCCTCAACACTCCCTCATTCTGTCTGTATTCCAGCCCCTCAGTGGCATACGACTTCAAACCTCATGCACGTCGAAGACTTTACATTACAGCGTGTCCCCATCAGAGCTCGTTTCTTCACAGTGCGGCCATTCACTGCAGATATTTACCACAACGATGTTCTCACAGCCAAGCTGCTGCGGACCTTTTAAAGTCTATTAGAGTGTACACGGCGTTACATGGTCTGGGTCGGGGTTTGCTGGAAATGTTGTAAGCTGCTGCCATTAAATAAATAGTAGCTTATTTATTTGCTCTACATTAGTAAATGAGCCTTTTTCAAATGTGTTTTGTACAGTGCTACATGCATCCATCAAAACCCAGTTGTATAAACAGAGTGTGAAACTTTGTGGACTTGGACTGTCTCTCTCAACCTAATGCACATCCTTACAAACACACATTACAATCCAGCATATGCACAAAAGTCTACGACCTCGATGTGCTCAATCACAAAACAGTATGTTTACAGAACACAAGGAACGATGATGAGAGTGCAAGCTGGTAATGCGCACGGTCCTCCTGCTGCTCACTTGGGGGCTGACGAAACCCACATTCCTGATTCAAACCTTCTGTTGGAAACAAAAGGGCTGCGAGGCGAAGTATCCGTGCCATCACCCAGGGCATCCATTTTCAGTTCCATTACCATATTACGTCTGAACAAACAGCCTAAATACCCGTCAGTTAAACAGGGTTTTAACACAGCTGCGATAAACGGCCACCGCCGAGGTTTTTAGGTAAAAACAGCAAAACCACGCAGGCGTCGTGTTTGTTCATCGCTGCTCAAGGAGCTGAACATTTTTTATGTTATACTGAAGATATTATCTAATTATCGTCTCTCTAATTCATAATCTAAATCACCTCAGTGGGTGGCATTTCTATAACTGCTTAAACACCTGTAGGGTGAGAGAGAAGCCTGAACACTCATTTTAATCAGTTACTAGTAATTGACTTTATTTACTGAAAGATGATATTTGTGTTTTCTTTAAATACCTTGTATTAAATAAATACTTGCATGCTTTCCCCTAAATTATTTATTCTACAATGACACAGACATGGAAACAGTTTTTATCTGATATAACCAAGTACTCCAATCCCCATTTTTTTGTTTTGACATAATATTGACATAATCTTTGGTCAGCCTGCTTTCCTGATCTGTCACCATTTGCATTTCATTTCTTCACACACCTGACTGATCAGTTTTAGTGTCTGCGACGAGATCATTCACTCGCCGACAGATGGCAGCTAAGAAAATGTCCGTTAATTAACCTCCCAGGATCATTTTCACAGCAGAAAGCATCTCAAGGTTCGTCATGCCGGCACGCGGTTTCATAAAACGTTTTTTCCACAAGAAACGAATGAAAGAAGTAGAGAAAGGAAATAAAAAACAGAATATGAAGCTAGCAGTTTTACCCAGCTCATGCTATGTTCCATCAGGGTGGAAGACAGGGTTACCTGATCAAATAAAAATCTTACAAATTACCATACGTGCTGCAGAGTACAGCTTAATACATCACATTATTCAGCTACAGAATTCTTCCCATGAGTGCAATCCAAGCCAATGACAACAAAGTGTGTCCTAGCAGCCCAGAGGCACCGAGGTGTTTAGTTTGGTTTTAAGATCTACATTCATTCACTCACATAATTACACACGGCGCTGCCGCACAGCTCCGCACCTCGTGTGTGCACGCACACACACACACACACACACAGGGTTGTGATTGTAAACACACACAAACATGTTGTCAATCTTTGTCCTGTTGCTGCTTATGGAAAATGGCTTTCTTGCTACTCTGTATTATGCTATGATGATAAATGCCGTGTAAGAGACAAAAGCGGGTGATACATTATGGAGCCTTTGAGCACGCTAACACAACGGTGGGGATTTGCTTTACTTACACTCGCAGCTGGGCCTGCTCAGTTTTGTAGCTGGTAATAGATTATTCCAGCATAAGGTACAAAGGGTGCTGTCTCACAAAACTGGCTTTTAGTTTGCTTGTGTGGTACGTACAGAGGTAAGCCCTCTGTATTAATGACCCCGACCTTTACTAAATGAAAAATGCATAGTTTTATTGTCAAAAAAAGGCCAAGTAACTTCAAGTTTACTGCATTTGTATATCACGCTGTGGACCAGGATGGGGGATGTGGGACTGAATGCCGAATTACCCCAGTATCAACTTTCATCATAATGAGGTAAAATGTCTAATATATGTGTTGTTGGTGGTGTTAATCAGAGACAGAACTACATCAGTCTTTTTTTTCTAAACTAACAAAACTTCCATTGTTGATCTTGTGAACTTCAAAGGAGACTTGTGCTCTAATGTTTTCTAGCACACTGTCATTTTCATGCTTTCGCAGATGTCTGATGTAGGGATCACACGTTTGTGCCGCGGAACTGACATAACACAGCTAAAGTACGTCTGCTGTCAACGTCATGAATCATACGTTTTGATGCCGGGTTAATGTGAATTTAAATGGGTCCGTATGCGCCTCACCTGCTTAATCACGACCCTCTGATTTGATTGTGTATCTTCCTCGGTGAGCTAATATTCCAGAGATTAAAATTTCATGTGGAGCTCATATCAAAAATCCATTATTAACACGGAAGATGAGCACGTCGGCCGCGCCGCTGTGCTCCAGCAAAAGGAGACAAAACTGATGCGTGGGTTGTACGTGTGGGCAGACACATCGGCGCACTTTGCCGCACTCTTTGCTACGGGTTCTGAGGACTTAAGGTCACATTCATTGCCCCTTTGTAGAAATATTGAGGAATTTCCTCATAAGCTGTGGTTATGTCCTCGGTCGTACTCCCTCAGCTCAGGAGTAGACAACATCCACAGATGTCTCCCCGGTTTCATAATACATTTTCATCGCTGTAACCTTCGTATTTTTCCATTACAGGGTTTGCAACAACAGCTCATTGTGTTGTCGCCGGGGCAAATGCATTTTTCCATCTTATGCATCATTCATGATATCATTTCTGAGATTGAATTCCTCCTGGCTGACATCACGTGGAGGCGGAGAGTGCTGGTGATGGTTTTGGTTTGGGGAAACATGGGGAGGAAGCAGCGTTAAAAAGAAAGAGTGGTGAGCTGTTTGATTTCAAATACTGACCAACACGAGGACATCAATGGACTGATACAGGAAACCTACGGTATCTGTAAATTATAGATGACTCTGGTTCGATAGAGAGAGCTCCGCCTCTTTTCTCTGTTTTCAGTTTGTCTGTTAACAGCAAATCTTCATTTGAAAATTACTTACTGTATAGTTCAGAAAGTTGAGAACATCTGATCATTTGCTTCGTGCAGAGATATAAACTGTTGTAATCTAACTGCTACATAGGGCAACTCACCAACTTGAGGCTTCACCCGTTCATGCTGCACGTTTTGTTTCGCGACGGCTTGTTGAAATACAGGGTTTAACAGGAACAATCGAGCACTGATCATTCAGATTCTTGACCTACATAGTGAGCACCTAATTCCAAAGAAATTTTAAATCTCTACTTAAATCAAAAAAACATTTTTGATCAAAGATAGCCATGTAAAAACCTCCCTTAGATAAAGAAATGATATATGATCGAGGTCACTTGTAGCTTCCAAGATCACAAATATGCTCCACAGTGACCTACACACTATAAAAAACACACACGCCAAAGAAACCCATGCATCTACAACACGCCACAGTCTCCTCTCCACTTCAAATACACTGCCTCAGTCAGTGCATGCTGTTCTCAGTGCGTCACCACATATGATCCTTAGAACTGCACTCGGCAGGGTTCACCGCATCATAAAAATCGTCATGCATGTTTTCTCCGTGGTGCATGGGCCAAATAAGCCATGGCAGTGGATGTTAGGTGACTTCAAGGGAGTTGCATGCACACACGCTCGCCCCTCCCCCTGTCCATCTCCCCAACATAATGTATGTCTGTGCGAAGAACGTTTCCCACAAACCTGCTGGGTCAAAGGATCAGAATGAACAGATAGGTGGAAAAGTGAAGTTGCGCGCACGCACTACGACGTGCAAAGACTATTTTTCACCTTCTACCCTTAAGCACCGAGAACAGCACACAATCACAGCTCTTTTTCAATCGAGTTAGAGAAGCGAACACATGCCACATGTTGACAAGTCAGCCTCTGTGTTAAGAGGCAGGATGTGGGAGTCTTTCAATAGAATGGTACAGCACCATCAGAAACTAGGAGAGTGACAATCTCTTTGTCTCCATCCGCACTCCATCACCTGCTCTCCAAATGGAGGCACAATGCAATTTTCACTTATGAATCTACTGCAAAACAAATAGCATATGCTGTTTGCCTGCTCCACAAACACACCCTGAATAACTACCCTGGGTCATGGACTCATTTGTTATTCCTTGTGCCATGTGCCACTACTCACTGGGGAACACTAAGGCTGACACATGGAACTACACTGCGATGTGAGCATCATACGTCTAACTGCAGCAAAAAATACCTCGCCTTAGTTCTGTCACATCTTTTCAGAGAAACGGCAACGCGGCGGGGGCGAAAACTGCAGAAATATTGAAATATATATTAAAGAATTATTTCTCAATGGAAAACAGCGGCAACGAAAGTAATAAAAAAGCAATAATGAAAGTGTTGTGTGCAGAAAGCCACTCAGAACAAATCAACATTTATGTGACATCAGGCAGGTTCAGTGGTGGAACGGATGCAATGGTTTTCAATTACAATACTGATATCAGTGTATTAGTTCCCTCTTCAACACCAAATGCAAGTTATAACGAGCTGCTATAAAACTGGTTTTAATTAAATATTGAGAGTAATATTAATATTTTTTTCAGAATTAATTTATATATAGTAATTGTATTCGAAAGAACACATTTAAACACATATACAGTTTTCGATTAAGTGATAAATATAGATTGTTGTAAATTGCCCTAATGGTAAAATTAACAATCTTAAATAAAATATTATATCACATCTGCATTAAGAAAAAAGTGTCCACAAAATCTAATGAAATCAAACCCAAACCTCTATAAAAGCAGCTGTTAAACCATGTGTATGTGCTTATGGTATATATCACAAACAACCACATAATTACACATGATCGATGTTTCCAAAACACGAGTTATTTGTTAGTCGTCTGTTGACAGCCGCCTCTGGGACCTAGTTAATATGCATACATTTACATCTGAACTTCAGCATTTTCTGCAGATGCAGCAGTCGTGATACAATACGGCTGAGACAAAGCTGTCATCAAAATTTCATGTCTAAATAAGCTCAAATTACCAGTGTGCATAACAGGCGAGAGTTAGACTGCTCGGGGTTCTAGTTGTGTCTATGGTTGACTGTTTAATAGAAAATCAAGTGGTGCCGATGCTAGTAAGAAGATAATAACTACATTTCAAATATAAAAAGACATGTCCTCGCTGTAAGTCCAAATCATTGGCTCACGTTCCTTGAGAACTATGTGTTTTACCAGGTTTAGAATTACGTGGAAAGAAATGACGCTGTACTGTAACACTAAAAATGTAAGTTATGAGAAGATTATTTACACCAAAACTGCAATCATAACACAGCCAAAAACATTTGTGCAGCAATTTCCTGTTCCTAGATGGTTTCCTTGACATCCTCTGAACAGAATAGTCTAAGTTTCCGAAAGCAAACCAAATCTCCTCTGTGTGTTTTTCAGTGAAAGCCTCATTTGTGGTGGATGACCTATATAAAGGGGACGGCTGCTTGTTACAGTCTAATTATCACCCTAAATGGCCTGGAAGAGGAGTGGTGCAGCAGGAGATAATATGTTTGTTATGGGCTCTAATAATACAGTAGGAGCAAGCTAACGAACCACCCTGGATGTCCCACTGAGTTCAATGGCTTCATCAATCTCATTTTAGGAAAACTTGCATAACTCTCCTCAACAGCTTCTTTTTTTCTGGAGAATGAGGGGTAAGGAAAAGTGAACAGAATAAGAGAAAGAGAAAGTCATAAGCAACTGGGGTTAGAAGTTGGTGACACTTCTCGGAGGGGAGAGAATAGCTATGGTGGAAGTAATAAAAATGTAGTAATCACAATACCAAGAACCCAAGTTCTTTTATTGATGCTGAGGTGGAGCTAAAAACCTATTAACTGCAAAGTGTCTTGGTGACAAGATGCTGTGAGACCATGGCTGTATCAACCAGAACCTGGCATGTTTCAGGAAGTAGTGTCATATTAAAAACTGTGCCTTGGTTACAACGTCACCGTATTCCTTCTTGTAGTGGATAAGTCTCTTCTAGGTTTCTGTCACTTTGGGAGTTGTCCTACTATATGAGACTAAACAATGAATTTTCCTGCAGGAAAAAAGTGTTGCACAGAGAAAAGTATCCACACTTTATCTGTCAACTCTGAACATAATGTGGTAACTTAAATTCTGTTGTTTTCAAGGAAGACATTATGATGTGGGGAGTCTTGATCTGCTGCCTGGCGGCTACACGGTACTTCTAAATCATCCAGGTACGGCTGGCTGTGTAGACATACGGTGTATACCACAGTGAAGCT
Organism: Microctenopoma stevenorrisi; assembly: GCA_032270685.1. NCBI lineage: Eukaryota > Metazoa > Chordata > Actinopteri > Anabantiformes > Anabantidae > Microctenopoma > Microctenopoma stevenorrisi. The sequence goes on from JAUMTR010000003.1 coordinate 5,132,405, forward strand.
GCAGAAAGATTTATCTCTAAGAAAGTGTTGGGGAGAAGGAAGGACTGTGGGGTAATCAGATAGGGAGGAGCCTGGTTTACAAGCCAACAGCATACACGCGTCTAGACAGATGTCATGGGTCTTGGCAGCAGAGAATGGGACATCAGTGTCCACATGACAGTGTGACAGAGTGGTTGAACTCTAGACTCTGGAAAAACAAAGGAAGGAAAATGGGGACCCTGCAAGACCGATGAGGGTCACCTTACCCAGAGAGCATTATGGGCTTAACATGAGATGAGAAGAGGAAAATCGCATATGAGGTGACTCTGAATAATCATCAGTCATCTGAAGACAGCACCTTCCCTATGTCTCCAGATAATTAACTGTCACACCGTTTGTCAGTCATTTAAGAGGACGGAATCATGGTCACTGCCGTTGTCATTCCACGGTAAAGATCTTGTTTCTCCAGGCCTTACAACTGTTACTAGATAATAAAAAGACAACAACAAGCCTTCAGGAATCAATGGTAAAGCTCACTGCACAAGAATGCTCGATAAACACAACATAAAACTGAAAACAGAAGCCTGCTTCTTCTTCAACTGACTGTCTTGGCTAATCAGTGACCTATCCGAACGGCATCTAATGAGCTCTTAATTTGAGTGTCTGCTCCATTAACATGCTGCCGTTTGATACAGGAAATGTGTGGAATTAGTTTGCAGGGATTTGTTTACGCATTCAACATGTTCCATTAATGCTTTCACGTCGTGTTAAGAAATGAATGTGAGACATGGACCCGGCTTATTGTTCTGCAGGAACAAAGGTGTAGAGAGGAACAGAGTTGTACAGAATCAGAAACGCTACGAGAACGAGAGATGTGTTTATCAGGTCTTTAGATACAGGCCAGTTAAGCGCCCTGGCATCTCCTCCTGGGCAGTCGGCTGTAAAAACAATCACGATCACCGACAGCACTGGCAGCTTGCTCGTGTATAAATGGCGTCATTCTGTGTGATTACATCAGAGATTGCACTGGGGTGCTGCAGGTGTCCAACATTACTTCAGATCAATGGACTTAGTGTTCGTCACGTCATGTCGTAACTAACAACACCCGTGTTGTTCAGTTAGCCCGGCCTTGTTAAGCGTGTGTGGCGTAATTACAGGCTCGAGCACTATCGTGTGCTTTGCCCGTTCCAGTGCGGACGACTAAAACCTCCGCAGCTTCACTTACTGTGATGTCGTAAGCACTTTTGTGTTGTTGGTTACTGCTGTTGTTATTGCCATTGGTGCGCCCTTAGGGCAGCCCAGCCACACATGCGTTCCTCCACTCCTGCGAGGCGCTGCCATGTTCTACTCTCTTAATCTACTTCTCTGCCTGTTTCTCCCCTCTCTCCCTCACATCCCTGGCTGCTATAATTAGAGTAATTGGAATCAGATGATGCTGGCTTAATTGGAAAGGAATGCAGACGGGGCTATGGGGCTTTTCCGCACGGGAAAATCAGCTGGAAGAGAGAACACAAGACAGTAGGGAAGGAACGGAGGAGTATGAATTCTACAGTCACGCATGGCTTTCATAAAGTTGGCAGGATTCTGTCGTAAACACACAAACAAATTACGAGGCCTGACGGAGTCTGAATGCTGTCGTATGTTGGCGGGAGTGGAAGTATGATGTCAGGAAAAGAAATACAGTTTTGGCTAAACATTCAAATCACAGGAGCATGATTTCTAAACAGTAATGGGTCTACGTTGATATTCTGTCTTCTCATCTGACAGTAGCCTGGACCCCGGGTAGAGCCCCACAGATACATTTCACAGTGATGGTTAGGGGGTCCCAGAGCGATAACAATACATAGGGTGTGATGAAAGTTGGATATAAACTTGCCAACAAAGGGCCAGAATATTAAAGGTTAGAATTCATCGGTAAGAGGGCAAGTTTCATTTAAACTGTGCCAGAAGCAAATTCTCCTTCCAAGTTGAAAGAGACTGCGAGAGAGAGAAAGAGAGTGAAAGTGAGCGAGATCAAGGGAGAGCGACGGCGAGAGAGGATACGAGGCTGGTTTCATTCTGCTGAAAGTCACAGTTGAAAGTCAGCCTGATTGTTTGCTGTTTGTGCACTGTGGCTACTGATGCGTGGGAAGAGTGTTAGATTCCCTGCAGGCGCTGGCAGCTTAATGAAGGAAGGAGACACACACCCGTTTCAAGAGCTGGGACTTCCTCATTTACACTGTACCCGAGAGGGATCATATGCTGCAGAAGGCCTCCGTAACCAAAGGGGGCACTGTTGCCTGTAATGTGCTCGCGTTTATTTGAGGAGTTTGTGCCAGGTATCTACTGTCTGGTAAGCTCAACGGCGAGGCTCGTTCGTTAGGTTCAACTCTCTATCTCCACCTCTACTCTAAACATGGGGGTGGTAGAAAGGGAAGGCTAGGAGAGGACTGTCCGTGTGCCTTCCTCCCTCTTTGTCTCACACTCTGTCCATGTGGGCATGGAATGTGTGCAGCTCTTTTGTTTTGCCTGCTCCTTGCTGCCGGACTGCTCAGATCCTTTGTCTTCCTGTGATGCTCCCAAGATCTCAGTTCGTTACAGAGCGTAATTAGCGTGGCGCGAGCCGGCTCCCCAGTCGACGCACAAAACTCATTAAATTCCACTAGCCTGCTTTTTCGCTGGCATGCTCTCCTTGCCCCATATTAATCTTCCTACCAACACGAACTTTAATTCTCTGAGAAAATGTTTATGGGAGGAATAACTGCTTCCGCCCTCACACGCAATAAATGTTTATTGTGTTTTTATTTCTCTTAAATTCAACGCTGTTTTGTAATCTCGTGATTCAAGGTCAGGTCTAATGAGTGTCTGGCTAATCAGATGGCAAGTGCCAAAATACCTCCTGATGAGTGCCGCAGGTTGAAGGTGAGACCAGTGCACCTTCTCTAATTCCCCCTGTTTCTGCCTCCGTCGCGCTGTGCCGTCCTGCATCTCCAAACAATGACCAGACTCATTTCCAGGCTGCCTCCTCCAGTCTCTCTCGTTACTAACAGGGCCACACAAACAAGGTCATTCAGACTGCTGTAAGAGGAAGATGTATCATTTACTGGGAGATGGATGACACGATGTCTCTGCAAAAAGCTTTTATTTTGACCAGACGTATTACTGCAACCCTCCAGCTCTCTTTCCCCCTCCCCTCTAATTGAACAAGGAGGCAAAAGACAACTGCCACTTGAGCTGCAAAGGAAATTGCCTCTTCAGTACGGTGGAAAATACACACAGAATTGTTGAAAAATGGGTGTAGCCGTTCAACAGCCTTTTCTATTCTAAGGGCTGAAGATTGAGCAAATTGGAGATGGACATTCTTGATAACCTCTCTGAACAATGGTGCAAAGGTTAGTAGACCACCTCCCATTATTTTCTTATTTGACACCATGACACTCGAGATTTATTTTCAAAGGCAGCTATAAAGATCCATTTAACAGCAAACTCAACTACTGGCTTTCCATTTGCATCAAATACAGTATCACTTCATCTCTGTTAGTGTCAGATGATGCACGCTGGATAGAGTGCCGGTAGAAAAATGCAGTTTCGGAGAAGTACATTATCTTTTTTGTTAATTTATTTATTCCCCATATTTTTAGCCGTACTAGTTTCATGTCTCTATGGGTTACAATGTCAGTCGGTTGGTCAATGACCAAGGCGATTTAATAATAGGAATAAAATTGTTTCTTGTTGGGTGCTGGGCTAGTGCGTCAAAATCTATCGGATAGACTGACTTAAAATTAAAACTCAAGCTCAACTGTAGCAGCTTTGACATTCCCTTTGTCTTCTGCATAGCAACTTCATCCGGTCTAAACTTAAATCCATCCAGAGTTGGAGCTTGACCAAATCCAAAGAAGCTCCGGTCTGCAGAAAATGGAGTTCAGTGTGCACTCTCAAACAGTAGGGGTGCTGCGGTTTCCAGCAGTGAGGAAACTGAATGGGACCACTGCAAAAACCTGCTAACAGATAACATTCCCATATGTTTAAGCTGTACTTTGCATTTACAGTGACTGCTGAAAATGAATGCCTGTAAAATAATCCATACATCAAGATCCAGTGCAGCAGTCCATTACAGTAAAACACTGTGTGTGGTATGACTTTGTGGTCGACATCGGTGCTGTTGAGGCAGAAAGAGAGGTGATATAGCTGAGTACACTGACAGCTCCTGCAGGGCTCTCGGGCCAGACGAGTGCAGCCAGAGCTCCCGTGGGTCGAACACCTGCCAGATATGGGATGTGAGAGGGTGACAGTATGGTATCAGAACCCTTATACCCTCCTTAGCCATCCCAGAGAGAGAAACCTCACCAGGACTGGCGGATAGACAGCTACCACTGGGAATTCCAGACGGCTTCCTAGCATTTAATTTACCGCACTTGATGGGTGACTGGCTGAATTAACTTGACATTTTCTTCTGCACGTCACCTTTGCACATCAGTCGGCAGATGATACCAGCAAATTAGCAGCACCACCACAGTGTTACGTCGTTTTGAAAGGAGTTTTAATAGTCTGTATATATATGTGTTTTTTTAATCGAATTATCTTTTCATCACAAAGATGATGAGTTTTTAATTAGCCATAGAATGATCTGCATCATGAGCAGTGACCTTGACAGGGCAGAAGCTGATAACAGATTTAAATGACTAGAACGAAGGAGAAAAGTGCAGAGAAGCAGAAAGTAAACACTGCTTAACAATGTACTCAGGTTATTACCTACTATTAAATCTACGTCAGTGGAGACAACAAAGCAAATATCAAAGAAAAAAGAAGTCCACACACCCGGATATGAACGTCCACGGCTCCCATGGCACTTGTTCCCAAGTCAAGTCGATTCAGTCCCATTAGCAAACTGCAGGTTTTGCTAATGTCTAAAGCTATGCAGGCAGGTAGCAGTCCCCAGTTATGGTAATGGTTTCACCCAACTCTTTGAAGCCATGCTGACTATAATGGCGTCTGAAGAGTGCAATTGCGGGATACAACCCTCCAGGGACTCATTAGTGAGAACTAAAGTTATTTTGAAGAAGGCTCTGTATAAGAGAGTGCTGGAAGAAGCTGTTTTTATTCTGGACTTCTTCTCACCACCCGTTTCCTGTTCAGAGACACAGGTGCGTGGAGCTGTATAAGTGCAGGCTGGGACTAACTAGTTGACTGTGCGCGTGGTGGGCAGCAGAAGTTGCCGGGGATGCCAGAGAGCTGAAGTAGCACGGTAAGACGCGGGAGGGAAGCCTTGGATATAGAGAATGTGATGTGTTGGCAGGGTGCAAGAGAGAGAGCATGAAGGAGAAGGAGAGAGAAGGAGTGGGGGACAGCCATAGTGTGCCATCTTTTAGCTCTAACAGAAGCTCACAGCAGGAGTCTCAGCAAGGTGTCATTGCTGATGCCCTGGGACTGCACATGCTGACAAGCACATTAGACTCTGGCTCCTGTAAATTCAACATAATCTCTGATGGCACCGTGACTGAGGCAGGAGATTGTTGCCTGACTAAAAAGGGACCTAGAAATATCTTCAAATTTACTACGTGACCTCGCTGAACAAATGCATAGCGTCCTATGAACATGGTAAATCTATCATGACATGATGACTTCCTACCATCCTACTTACATACTACAGTTCCACATGCTCGGGTGACGCCACCTGTTCCTCAACACGTCATACACATGAGAGCTTTCCGCTAAAAGGGACGAAGTTGGAAAATAGCTCAGCACGTGTCAGACACCTTTTATTAATATTCTGATACCGTTTTTGTCTCACCTCTGTCACAGTATTTCATCAACTTCAATTGACCCAAATCCATACAAATGACAAAAAGGCATTTGTGAATGCATTTTTCATCCACATTTTGTCACATGCATAGAGAAAAAAATCTGAATTCAGCAGTGCAGAAAGTGCCTGAATTTCGAGGTGTTCGTTAACTGGAAGATCTCTTCCTTTAAAAAGACCCCCAGCATTTACATTCCCCTAAACCCTTGCCTTTCATGCCAAGCCTGCTTTCAATATCAAAGCTCCTTTTGAGAGCCTCTGGTGGAATGATAACAGAGAGAAGGGGACTTTTAGTGAAAATGTAAGATCTTGAAAAGAGCGAGAGACGACGAGAAGAGAGGAAGAGAAACAGAGGGGGAGAGTGGGAGTTCGGAAGACAGCATATCAATCGGCCCTTTAACTGACACAACCATTCTGAAGTAAGGTGTTTTTTTAATCTTTTTTTAAACATGCAGGGAAATGTGAACACAATGCCGGGAGTGTGATAAAACATCATTAGGCAAGAGGCTTGGAGTTTTGGTGACAATAGGAGCCTTCTGTCAGATACGGTGAGGATTACACACGGCGACGGAGTGAAATGACTTCTAATAGAGAAGAAACCTTCGCATTTCTGTCACTCGGATGACATGTGTATGCGCGTGCACGGGCAACGCACGTGTGTCGGAGCGCGTTTGAGCATGATGGTGTTGGTATATGTTCTTTGTCTTGAAGGAATGCGTGCAAGCCGAGCGCACCTGGAAGCTGTTTTAGATAAACCGAGCTATTAAGGATTAGTTGAGACAGCACGACTCGCATGCCAATCTGTGTACATGTGTGCATTTGTGCGTGATGTGTGTGGTCTGTTCGACATTTGTGTGCGCGTATGTTTAGGTCAAAACATATACTCTACTGTGTAATATAAAACGAGGCTCATAACTCTGGCCAGAAAACGAGCTAATTGCAGCCTGCAAATGAGGCAAAACGCTGACGCCATCGCAGCGCAGGCTTTTTATTTTAGATAAGACTGGAGTAGTTTAGGACGGGGCAAAACAGATGAAAGAGAGCTTTGCTTTGAATCACTTTATGAATTTGACTTCGTTTGTCAGCTTGTTTGTGCGCTGTTTGTCTCTATTTTCTGTGGAAAATGCAGATGTTGGACAAAAAAAACTATGCAACCTTTGTGTTTGGCTCTGCTTTGTCTAATCCACTTCATTCTACCTGGTCTTCTCCAGCCTGATCTTGCTTTTCTTTAATGCCGCCTGATCCTCTGCTGATCCACATGCTCTCTTATTAGTCTGGTTCAAGTGAAATTAGTTTTATATTTATAGCTTAAATCGCAGAGGGCTGTATAACACGCACATGACAGCCCCGATCCGTAAACCCTTGGGTTGTGTACGGGAGAAGAAAGTTGTAAAACCAAAAGAGGGAGGAAGCTCGGGGAGAGAAACAAGAGGACAGGCAGCTCCAGCGCAGGCAGGTACGGCAGCAGCACGAATAGGATTACAACACAGGAAAACAGAATTACAATATGGAGCCTGCCGTGAGAGATCTTTTGGCGGCTTGTGGGAGGTAGACAAAAGTTGTAAATGCAACTGTGACATGAGCATCCTCACCCTTTGAAAACAGTTTTAGCATACAGTTACCTCTTACAAGCATTTGGAGTTTTCGGTCACACAACGAACACAAGCACAACAGTCAATCGTTTGTAAGTAGCTTCATGTGGTAAAGGCCACGTATTTATATATGTGAAATAAGATGTGATGTTTGCTATAAATAATAGATTCTTTTCTTCCTTTTTCTATTAAAGTATAAATGCATTAGCATGTGTTTTGTGTGTGTCTGTTTCTATCTAACCTTTCTTTTGCTCTCTAGGAACCAGGGAGGCACAAAGGAGGAAAGGTTTGCTCCCTCACAGTCTCTCGCCCAACTTCCTGTCATCATTCATGCTCACGCTGTAAACATAACCCTCCAAGTTGTGACACGGATGAGGAAAGCCCCCTACCAACCTGAGAAGGCACACCACAACAGGGGACTTCATGTGTGATCATGTGTGATCTATATATAACCATATTAAAATAAAAAATAGTATTTTATGTTTTATTTACTTAAATGTTAAGCAAACAAATACCCTGGTCATATGTCACGTAGTCTTGAATGTAGTTTAGAAGATTAAATTAAAGAAAAAAACTTCACATTTATAGCAAAGACCAAAATAATGTACATAAAATAAATGTGTCTGCAGTTTGACAGTTTCCTAAAGTCCAGCAACGCTCACTTCCAACCGTCCACTGCCACCCTGGAGAGCTCTAGATCGGAACCTCCACACAGATAATGACTTCTCCTGTCTCTCTGTTCTAGCAGTAACTGTGCCAGCAGAAGTAGCTTGACCCCAGCATGGTCTCCGGCTTTCTGGATACTTTCCTGGAGGACCCTGGATAAAGCAGACAGGTGCTGGAGAGCTCAGACACCAGCGGGGGCACAGCCCACCATGAAAGACTTGTTACACCCAGGCCTTTCAGATACTATCTGCTGTTATTTTGAAGCAAATCTGTGAAGTATTCTCTGGCACTTCAAAGGGATTTTTCATCTCGTTCTGTAATTCTCTTTCTTGTCTTTCTGTTTTGTTCTCTTATTCCTACCTTTATCTGTTATTTGAACCATGTGGATGCTCGAAGACTTAACATCTGATTTTAAGCTCCGAGTCAGAGCTTCTGTTTTTCTCCTGTCTACATCTACTGCTCCTGCTGCACACACACACACACACACAAACACACACACAGTCAGCAGGTAAGAAGTGAAAACTACTACAAGTCTGTCAATTTTCTGCAACCCCCCCCTACAAACAAACAGTGTATCAGAAAACAGTACCTCCTATAGCGACGCAATGGCAATTTTCTTCTTCTGTGTTTCTGACAAGCTGTATGCCTGGGAGGGAAAAAAACATGGAGGTTTCCCTTTGGGAGGAAGTTAACAACATGCTGAAGGCTTTTCAAATAGGGGGGAGGCTTGGCATGTGCCACTGTAAACAAGCTGAAGTGCTGGGAAGTTCAGTGAGCGAGCAGTGCCCCGAGTAAAGCTGCTCCAACATGACACACAGCTTTTGATGTGCTGGCCAAGTTTGTATTCACTTACCCAGTTGTACACAGAGTCACTCACCCACACATGAAAACACAGCCACACACATGCGTGACATGCAGTCACACTTGCGCAACAGGTGTGGGTTCACTCGAACAACACACACAGCGTCCACATAAACGCACATGACTCCGCCCTGAAAAAGTGTTTTTCCACGGTGCCACCTATTTGTGCTGCACTTTTTCCATTTAAGAATGGATGGTGGAGTGTTTTAGTGCTGACATATTTCATATTTCTTGGTTGGACAAACAAAAAAATATTGAGGCTAAAATCCCAAAGTAAACCAATCAAAACGATTAAATCCGTTGGATGATGCTCATGATGGAGGAATTCAGCAAATATATCAAAGTGGTTGGCAGGTACCGAGCACTCTGGGATTTGTCCAAACTAAACAAGGGGCTAAAAAAACTGCTGGGAGTTGCATTTAATATGTTTTCTCCACCATCTACACCATCTCCTTCCATCCACATCTAATTTGCCAGCCCTCTGGCAGTGGGTGTATAGAAAACTAGCCTCAACCAAAACATGATGAGCCTACAAATCTCCCGCGGCTGACAGAGGGAGATGTCTGGCGTCCTGTGTAGGAGGAGACCAAGATTTGATTACACTCTGTCACAGAATTCTTGGATGAAAAACACAGGACTCTGCCAGAGCCAAAATGGCGTCTGGGCTGAGAGAACAGTCGTCACACTGTGAGCACAATCTGAAGCGTAGTAATGGAGAAACCAGAGTAAAATAAGAACTCTAAAGTACTGTATATGTGTTTGTATTGTGATGTATTTGTGTTGGCTTTATTGCCTTAGCTACTTTACCTCTGTGGATATTACTAACCTGTAGTATCAAGGTCTTGCTTGTATGACCAGAGTGGTTCCTACATTCAGCACAGGTTCCTATGGCATTTTGGAATAACCACGTGTCTTTATTGCATAGAAAAGCAATATTTAGGAATAAGAATGATCGTTATAAAGAGCAATTATAAAAGCTGCCCTGCAGTTCACGTGATAAAGGAGAAACCTACTAAATATTAGATATTTCAGCCTTAATGTTCACAAAAAAACACTTTGAGCCACCAAAATCTTGCTGTTGGTAAAGTTCAGATATATTTTTACTTAACGTCTGAAAAGTAACAATGCATATACTGTGGGAAAATATTTACGAATGCACTGTAAGCCCATGATTTACAGTACATAACATCTCAAATATAAAGACAGACAGATGGACAGATACAGTATGTTAATCATTTCTGCCTGCTTGTACAGATCATTTTCCAGCTGCCACTGGCAGAGCTGAGAGCGGTGACCATCTGGTTTTTCCTGTGTTTACTTCTCTCTGAGTTCAGTTTAAGTAGTGCAGCCAGATTTCACTGGGAGACACCACAGACAGGCCGCCTTTCAATCCCCACATCCGAGCATGTCATGGACAGATTTGTACAATTGTGTGTGTGTGCGTGTGTGTGTGCGTCCATCTGCATGTGTTAAGATCACAGGATCCAGGGAAGAAACACATTTCGTTGTCCTTTCTGGTTCTGCTCGTCATGACTCAAACCCACATCCTGTGAGTGAGAAATCACCCGTATTTTATCCTGAGAGGAGGATTGTGAAATATTTGCAGTATACCGTAGACACAGTGGTACGTGTGCACACAGACCCATAGACGTACACAAACACACACACACACACAGTATAGGACATTACCACTGCTTCTGGATTGAGTTAGTGGGATTAAAAGACATCACTTTAGTAATTAAAATAGCAGATGTTTCGTAGCCAGCAACGATAGGTGGCTTAGCTTGGCTGCACCGTGAATTCCAGGAAGTGCAGGACAAGGTCAGCCGGTCAGCCTGCCATGTGATGGGATGCCTCTGTTTAACTGTGGATAATACCCGCACACACACTTAGCTGTTAGGGTGAAGCAGGCAGGAGGTGGAGGAAACGTAGAAAGGGAGGAAAAGAACAAAGTGGTTGTTAGCATGAAAGAAACATCAGCTGAAGAACTGAAAAAAAGAAAATGATGACACTAAGAAGGGAAAGAGGGAGGTAAGGCTTTAGCTGAAAGCCTGGCGGAGGTAGACTTACAGGGATAAATAAGTACATAAATAATTTATTGAAGATGGGAGGTTAGAATACAGCATAACTGTTGCAGAGGGCTGCAGTGGAGCAACGATGGCAGCAGGAACCTTGACAAGCAAAGTGTAAATGAAATCTAATAAATTAATGCGTAAACATTAATGGACCTACTGAGGCAATGCCTGAGCAGAATACTCCACAACACGATTCATGCGACGACATCTAAGCAGTCGTTTTCTAGATTTAAAAGTGATTAGAAAACTGTCAAAGAAAAAGTAAGGATATGTTCACTCACACTTAGTTCATGTGTTGTGTTTTTTTTATGCTGCTTGAGGGGCTTTGTGTGGCGGAAACTGAAAGCATACACTAGATATATATTACATAAATCTCTTTTCTACAATTTCTACAGAACATTACTTAACAGTAAAGACAACAATGACCTATATCTCTCTGGCATGCTGTCCATATTTGCTATAGTCATTAATCATGACTGCTTGGCAGAGAAACATATTGCTCCCGTCATTCACGACTTTAATGAGAAGTTGAAGCTATTCCAACTTTTTGGGGGAGCAGTCTGACGAAAGCCTTGTGATGAAGGCAAAAAGCCGTGCGATGAGTGACTCTGACACTTTTTGTCAATTAAAAATAATGAGTGACGCAGGAAAAAAACGGAAAGACATACATTTAAAAGTGAATTTGAGCCAGCGGAGCAGTACCACGGTGCCCAGTAAGATGGCAGCGGGTACTGAAGCCTGATAATTGCTTGGGCGTGACGGAAAGTCGACCCTGCCAACCGGCCAATGATGAGGTCATGGGACTGGGGAGCTAGTGGCCAGCCAGTTAGTCATGATCTTGGCCCATCCATCAAAGTTGTTATGAGAATAAATCTATACTGACAGGCGTCATAGTCGAGGCTGAGCGGCGCGGGGACGGCCAGCGCAGTTCAGGCAATAAGGTGTGCACTGTGTTTAAAGATCCCTGAGCTGGGAGAGAGCACGAGTCTGCCTAGGGGTAGGGGTATTTTACACAGAGCAGTAACTCCAGCTATCAACAACCATTAGCATTCTGTTTATTTACTGAGAAAAATTAGATAAGATTAGGAGGCTGCAGTTGCCTCTTTTTATAGGTCTTTACCATCTGTCTTCTTACACACTAGTGTGTATGTCACTGGTATTTCTCCTTTTCTTCTAATCTCCCTTTTCTCCTATTGCTTTTTGTTTTAGCTGTAAGCCTGTGCGCTGCTACTTTCATTTGACCAAACTAATGCGGCTGCCCACTCTTCAAGATCAAGACATAAATGCACCAACATATAATTGCTATAAAACCAAACTGTGTTTTGTTAGAGATCATCAGCTTCTGAGCTTTTCAGTGGACAGTGTGTAGTTCATACATGGTGCTTAGAAGAACTCCCAAGGTTGGTAAAGTCGAAACAAAGAAGGGGTATGTGTGTCCCAAAGGACATGTGGCACCAGGCCCATTTACACCATCATGTCATCCGTGTCCAAGTGTTGTCTAAAAAGGTTGAATGCTCTATCAGCACAAAGTACGCTCTGGGAATTGAACTCTCAACCCCTCTGGTAATTTTGTGAAGTATGCAGCACAATGACTGTATCATGATGCTGACCAAAAATGTCACCTTGCCCTTTCCTCTTGTCAAAAAGGGCCTGTCAGAGTCCTGGGGGCACTAACTAATTACTGTTCCCTGAGCTGGAGGGGGGACGTAGAAGGGGTGTGCTGTCTCTTGAAAGTAAGAGACTGTGTGTGTACTTCTAAATGACAAAGCACTGCTTCCGTAAGGTCAGACTCAACTTGTTTGTCTGCGCCTTAGATGACAGGCAGATGTGTAACAGACTAGTCAAGCAACGAGCTCTCACGAGGTTCGACAAGTGGAGATAAACAAGGTAACATCCCGCTTATTTTTACCCAGCGATGGAGACTGACACACACCTACAAAACACAGAGAATTAATTGCCACCCTGGGGAGTAATAAGCTTGAACTTCACTGAGGAGGAAATGTATATCTGTCATATTTACAACACAAGACCATGTTTTCATAGGGCTGTATACCACGTCAGCCAGTAACCGTAAGAATTTGTGCTCTGTCCCCAGCACGTATTGCTCATTGTGTTGAAAGTCCTCGTCCTTGTGGACAACACCAAATCCTGTTGCGTTTAAATCCTGTTGAACGAAAACATCAGTCAAAAAAATCTGTGTCTTTTGTCAGATTATTTTCAGTTGTGGTTTGATTAAAAATATTCTTTTATAGAAGATTAAATAAATATACATCTTTATAAAAGTCTCACCAATTGTGATGCTGAGTAAAGCATCACTTTGGTAACTGAGGCACAACCTCGTTTAACGTCTAAACTTATATAACAAACTGAACTGAATTCTCTCATGTTATCTATGACAATAAGAGCAAATAACTGTTATTAATTAAGTACCGTCACACATAAGCTAAACAGTTTTCATGGGAGTGATGTGGCTTATATTTCTCCTTCCCAATTTTCAAGGGTAAAAAACAAACATTGTCAGTTGATAATATACAGCCAGCACAGGATACACCTACTTCACTATTCAAACTGTGCTTCAGAGCTCTCTGGCAGAAGTATCGAATCATCAGCAGGTTATCAGCCTATGTGGACAGAAAGCTTCATTAGCACAAACACTGCACGCCAGCTAACGCAGCATAATTTTACACCCCCGCTCGACCCCTACGTGTGTGCTCGCGTTACTGTATGAGTCACGGCGCATCTTTTAGAGACACTCCAGAAGTGTGTCCGCGCACACTGCGCGCGACATGGATGGATCTGTTCTCACACACGTATGCATATGTGAGCCTGCACAAATGCTACACACGGTGTAAGGATTGGGAACCTTTAAGAAATATATTTTTGTATGTTGATGTCTTATGACATGATAACAAAAAGGCAGGCATCTAATAATTTAAGGCTTAAGGAACATGTTACTCACTATGTGTGGGTAAGTGTGTATGTGTGGCCGCAGTGTTTGTGGACGTTGAGCTGGCAGGCTAATGTGATTTAGAAGTGCCTGTGCTTGTGTGTGTGTGCATTACAGAGAGAGGAAGCATGATAGTCAGCAGAACAGGGCTGTAGCTCAGTGTTGGTCCCTGCAATGTATTTAATGGGCCCTCCACACGTAGTGCCTCCCCGGTGAGAATGATGCTAATTACTGTACAGCACCTTGCTTCACTCTCCTACAAAGACACACACACACAAAAAGATGCATACGTACACACAAACACAAACACGTACATACACAGCGATGCACAGCGAAGAAGTCGACCACACAAGCAAGCAGGCAGACTGCAAAAACAATTGCACACAAATAAGCTCACACTCAGCTATGTGTGCAGAAATATGAACTGTTTCACGTTTCATGCACATGCACACACTCTTTCATTTCCCTACCATCTAACTTCTACCAGCTTTTTTTTCCCCTTGCCGTCCCCGCAGACACACTATTCTTTTGCTTCCCTGCAATACTTTCCTTTCCAGTTTCTTATCATTCAACATCAAACTTTTACCATTTGAACTTTGACATCTTTCCCACTTTTTGCCTCCTGCAGCTGCCTTTTTGACCCATCGCATGAAAAAGCCCCTCGTGACTCTCACCCTTCCACATAGCTTCCAGGATAATCTGAGTTCACAAGTCATGCCCGCACATTGATCCGTCCGGCAACATAGTGAATCAACATCTTGAGTCATGTAAACTCAGCTTCTCCACAATCGTTTGTCCTTGAAGCCGAACCAAGGAACCATTAAAAGCTTCTTATTCAAACGGATGCAGTGAGGCAGTGGGCCTGTGTGTGTGTGTGTGTGTGTGCATACATGCATATCCGACACAGACACACACACACACACACACACACACACACACACACACACAGACTAATAGAATGCAGAAAGCAGTATGGGGCCTTAGGAGAGGATATGGGTGAGTGTGTGCTGTCCACAACTGCAATCAATTACAAAGCGTTGGGAATGCATGTTCTAATCAGCGGCATAAATGTCAGCTCCTTTCCCCCGCACACACCTCCATTTGCATCCATTAATTCAGAGTGAGAAAGAAGGAGCGTGAGAGCCTGTGAAAGAGAGAAAGAGGCTGCCCTGTGTTTTGTATGAAGGAAATGAGAGCAGACAGCAGTGGACGGGGAAGAAAAAAAGGCAGCTAAGCAGCACCACCACTGATATCGTCCCCTGAACCAGATCATTTGGGTGTATACCAGTTTGACCAGTCGCTCATGCTCCAATGAACGAGCCCTGACATCACGTGGGAATTCTTGTGCGATTTGTGAGTCTAAAGACAAATTCTTTAAATTGGACAACAATTTAGAAATAACATTTGACTTGACCTTTTCTATATCACTGTGGACAACATGCGAGAGTCAAGAGAGAGAGGAATAAATCATTGGAAGACAAAGGGCAACATGGAATGCAGTAAGGAACAAAGATGGAGTCATGGGCCTGGTGGTGGTCCCTTTTCTCAAGAGGGTGAGGAAGAAGATGAAGCATTCACTGCAGAACCCAGAAGCTGCAGCTGTGATAGCAATTAGACCCCTATGTATTAAACATACCTTTGTAGAGAGCAGGGATGAGAAAAAAGAGGAAGACAGGGAAATGAAGAGAAGCAACTGGGTGAATAGTAGTCAGCGGAGCGTCTGAATCATATCTCTTCCTCTCTTCCTTCCTCTCTGCCTCCTCCCCTGTCTCCTTAAACAGCAAAAACAGTGAAAGCTATTCCCCACACTGCTGTGCAGCGTCTCAAAAGGTTCCGAAGTGATTAAAAGTCTGACAGCGGACACTTGTATACATCCACACTGCATGTAAACAACTAACTCTCCCATGTGCTGGCGATGGCTTTGGCTTCCTCTCTCTTCCTGCACCTAGAACAGGCACAGGGTTCACATGACTCACGGTGCAGCTCCTCTCCATCCTTTTGAAGACTAATCGACCCTTCACTTGAGCCTAATTGATGCTGCGCCGGTGAACACTGGCTGTTGGATTATTCAATCAAACATGTTTAACTGGTTCTCGAGCTGCAGGCTGGAAAAAATGTTGACTTTAGCATACAGTCAATATAGTTGCAGATAATATGCGTAATATTATCATTATTATGATGATGTTTTAGTCACTTTCTATAAACATAATATAATGTGACGTGAACAGGTTTAATGTTTAGTTTGAGCATGTTGCCAGCTCTGTCTGTAAAATGCATGCGATCACCAGCTTATAAAACAGGTATTAATAATCATGAAAATTTGCATTGTTACGATCAGATCCCGTTTAACTGACACTCTAATTCACACGTGCCGGTTTGTTCGCGGCGCGCTTGATGGAAGGGGCCATAAGCCATATTTGAGATGAGGTTATTCATAGGCTGCTGTGTTAACCAGGAGCACTGTTGAACCTGTCACTTTCTCTCGCGCTGACGAGCTTTATTAGAGAACGGGAGGATGCTCCTGTTTATTCACGCTCGGTCTACAGCACGTGGCGCGTGTCAAACTAGATCCGCCGCGCATGAGCTTGTTACATTTGTTTAACTAGTGCTGTATTGGTACAATGGCTTTAGTCAGTCAGTTGTGATGGCATCAGATTTGTTTCTGAGAATAAGTGTGTGGGAGAGAACAGGGACACATGCCATGATATTGTGAGAAGGCAGATTGCCAGCAATCTAAAAAAGGGGTGATTGCTCACTTATGGATGCTTGCTGTGGTATCAACAACAACGAGCCTTTTTTTATATAGACGCCTGACTATCACCCACAAATAAGCATATGGCTGAAATGAGGGAATATTCCAGCACTCCCAGAGCACAGTGGCATGTAGACACAGGCACACACACTTCAAAACCCAATTCTGTTTGGCTGCTGTTTTTGTCAGTTTACGACCTAAACCCCCATTGTTGAATTAAGTGTGGAGAGAGGGGTGGGTGGCTGGAGTCAGAGTGCCAGGGCTACACTGGCCCAGAAAAAAGCCACAACACAAACTGAGTATTGGCAGGGGATGGAGAGGCAGTATTTTTCCAAAAACTGATTACCTTCCCTCTCCCCGGTGCTCCCTCTCTCCCTCTCTTAGACAAGCTGTTCCCTTGGCAGCTGTTTCGACAATGCAGATCCCCAAGCGCAGGGGGAGATTGGAGTGTGTGTGTGTGTGTGTGTGTGTGTGTGTGTGTGTATGCATCCACAAGATGAGAGGGGGGGTGGTGGGGTCACTAATTTAGGAACCCTCCACATGCAAATCAGCAAAGTAATAAGCCAGGCTCTTTTTTTTCTCTCTGAGGCCACAGGATGTAGAAACACTGGAGCCCTACTAGAACTCAAAATCAGTGTCAAATGCTGGAAACTCTGATGTTTCTAAGGGCCTGGCCTTGTTAGGCTTCCTCCTGTTCAATGGCTGGCCCTACCATAATGTTTTTCCAGGAGTAAGCTCTACTGGCGAGGTGCTTCAACACATCCGATCTACCAGATTTTGCTCAGCTAATTGATATTACAGTGCAGGAAAACCAGAAACCCCTCCAGACGATTCTGCATTATCCTAAGTACAGTGAGTCGGATAGCGGGCAGATTTGACATTAACTGAAGGTGCAATGATCTTACATGTGTTTTATATTCATATCATGAATGATAAAAATATAAGAATAAATCAGAACACGCCTTAAACTACAATATCCTGACAGGGCTCATTAGAGGATAGCCGATACGTTTCTACCAAAAACACAAGTCACATGTGGCCAGGGAGCCCATGGGCAGGAAATAAACACATCATAATCTTCCTCTGTAATTGGGCAAATGAGAGATGTTGCCACTGGGCAATGGCACAGAAACAGATGGTAAGAGAGAGGTGATGTAAATCTCCTACTAACCCTATCCTGATTTTCTCTTTTTGTTTTACAGTATTGCTCCAAACGTCAGAGAGGCAGGCATCTCCACAACAAACCCAACAGATTGTCTGCGTCTTTCTGTCTTAACACACACACACACACACGTACAGAAACAACAAACACACTTCCACCAAAAGTGAATCTCTCTCGTCTCCCATCAAAGCACCTCTTCCTCCAAGACCCCCCATTGAATGTGCTCACTAAGAGCCCTGCTTTGGGGCCCTAATGCACAGGCAATCAGATTAGGACTGTCGGTGTAAGCCTCGAATTACTCACATTATGACTTGATTGGCCAATAATTTGATTGGAGTCACGTCTCTTCTTCCCATTCCTCCGCGTCCCTCTTTTTCATCCCTTCTTCTTCTCACTTGAGGCACAGTGAACAAGTGTGGCTGTCAGCTTTTGAGGCAGGGTGTGACTGTTTCCATGGAAATCATGAAACTAACTCAACTAGGGGAAAAAAAAGTCTTACTGTAAGTCAGAAGCAACTCAACAACGCAGGGAATTTTGCGGGCCACATTTTACACCAGGCGTACTGCTATGAACAATGATTTTTATGATTTAAAGCTCCTTTGCTGCTGTGAAGTGTCTTACAGGACCGTTCGACGGTGGCTCTCTTCAAGCCGAAGCACAGAGGAAGTTGGTTGACGCAGCAAGACAATGACCCAGAACATCAAAGTAAACCTACCTACTACAGAATAAACAGAGTGGCCCAGTTACAGACACATGCCATCAACCCAAGTAGTAGTAGAAGAACTTATTGCTGCCAAGAGGCAGTGGTCATCTCTAAACTTGACTCTTGCAACTCTCTCCTGGCTGGAGCTTCTGCATTTACCATCAAACCTCTCCAGACGGTCCAAAAGGCGGCGGCCCGCCTCATTTTTAACCAGCTGAAGTACACTCATATCACACCTCTTCTGACCTCTCTTCACTGGCTCCCAGTAGCTGCTCGCTTCGAGTTTAAATCCTTGATGCCTTCAGGGCTCTCAATGCATGACAAATAGTGTCATTTGTTTTTCTTGACTGTGCATAAAGCAATGCATACAGCCAGAGTACTGAGATAAAGTTAACTGTTATTTTGTGGTAAATACAACAAAAAGTCATTTAAGGGAATTGGCTAATACCTGCTGTATGGATTAGGGGTTTTTACTGGCTTCCCCGAGAAAACAACACAATAGTCACATAATTATAAATACAAAAGACACAAAGAGAATAAAAAAGACTTAATAATTATGTGTGATTGTATAACATATAGTAATATCACATGGGGTTTAACACAGTTACAAATAGAAGGAGGTCATTTCCATTTTCTCTCAGTTCAGTCAGACTGACTCGTGAATTGGTGTAACAACTAACAGTGGGTGATAAAGGTAAAAACATAGAAATCAGTGCAGAGGTGTAAAAACCCCCAAGCATATGACGTTAAACAAAGCAGGCTGCTAATGCCTAAAATAAATAAATAATAATAAATACTTTATTTATCCACTGGGGTAATTGTTGTTTGGACAGCTGCTAGACCTGTGTCTGCGCTACTACAGGGTGTCTGTGTCTTGTCCAAGGACACCTCGACATGCAGCTTCTGTGGAGACGGAGAATCAAACCTGCCGACCCTTAGGTTGGAAGACGACTGCTCGACCCACTGAGCTATCAGTGGGTCGAGCAGTCGTCTTTAGTCGTCTTTGCACTCTGTTTTTGTTCTGCGAAAAACTAAAACTATACTTCCTCCTGAGTTTGAGCCGTTTCCACAAATGGTCCGAATCATGGGTCAGTCGGTCCAGATAGAGAGCGGTGTGACGCGGTGAACAAAAGCATCCCTATAAGGAAACCTAATCTCACAGAGGGGCCTCTAAGGGACTGAGCATTATTCAACATGGCAGCGCCTCCCCACCAGCCAGCTCGTCAAGGCTGCCTCATCCTTTTTCTGACAGTTATGAGGTGTACGTACTCTGTTAATAGGAGCGCGCTGCCTCTGTGATGTGGTTCAGCGGTCGCTACACTGCTTCAAAACATATGGCACTTTGCAAATCTCCGTTGTTTTTCCTCACGAGAACAAGACCAAGGAGGCCAACGGGTCTTCTACTTAGATATCCGGTGAAGCAACTTAATAAAACACCACAGGAAGACGTAAACTTCACTGTCAGAAAGAGAGCGCGCATGAGGAGCAAAAGGGAAGGAAAGGAGGCATTAGCAAATCAACTGATGCGCAAACAGCCCGGAGCACATATTTAAGACGTCTCCGGTCTCATTCCACCACATGGAAAGAAAAGAGCTGATTCTGTTTGACTGCTGACTTCAAAATAAATCTGTGAAGAGCGTGTACTGCTCAGCAAATTAGCCTGCGAAACATTTCGTATCTATGTCACAGACCGTGCAGAGAGGATAGGGATGGATGCCTCCTCCACCCAGCTGATGGTTTGATGGTAATCACATCGTCGCTTTTTACTCCCCTTTCTATCTTTTCTAGCTACCATTCTCAGTTTTAACTTGCTTCAGCTGTCGCACTCCTCTGGAAGGCGGCAGCCATCTGCTCTGAATCACACGATGCTCTGAATCAAATGTTGCAGCCGTGTAAACACGCGCATACGCAAACGATGGCAGCAGACAAATCACAGTCGCTGGCAGAAACAAAGACGTCCCAGTGAGCTAAACATATTTGACGCATATGAAAATGCAACAGTCCAGGAGAAAGCCAAAGAGCACCACATACAGGCTAAAACACATGCAAGTAAAACAAGCAAAGAAAATCAATGTTTTGACATTTGGCATTCATAACAAGTGCATAGAAAATGAAACAGCTTCGGAATCACAATAATCATTCATGGCAGTCAGGAAAAAGAAACCCCTAAAAAAACTGTTAAACAGTCTGGGAGCATTTTAAGAAGCTGCCAGGGAGAAAGGTCACCGCCGTGATCGCGGCATACGATAACACGCGGTGCTCAGTTAACCTGAGAGATAACGCAGAGAGCAGCTGAAACACGAAACGCAGAGCTGCACACCTCAAAACAATGCTGCGATATCAGAGGCAAGGCAAAACAAACCCGCACTCGGGCCACACATCAAACGCACAGTAATTGAAGGAGACAGAACAACAGCTTTTAAGGGTGGGAGCGGAGGAACGAGAACCAGCAACAGAGTGAACAAAGATAAATGAAGAGAGACAACACAACAGGCCGTTGCACAACAGACATCACGGTGCATCCAGGCAAAATATTGACGCTACGCAAAGACAAAAAGGCCAGTAGACAATTTAGCAACTTCTAGATACGAGTTTACAAGAATATGTGAGGAAACAGCAACATTTCACTTTTTAGAAATGTGTTTATTTAAACACACAAGCTGAGACAGTGAAGTAAGACTAATAGAAACGAGAGTCGTCTGAAAGTTGTCACAGTGGGATTCAGGAAACTGCTGATTTTTTTGTTTTGTTTTTCATGTAAAACACTTTGAACAAGAGGCTGTGATATGAAGTAACCTCACATACACCCATCCCCTCTCGCTCTCTCCCTCTGAAATGCTCCTGTTCCATCCTCTCAGAGATAGGGCTCTCAAAATCAAACAAACTCTAGGCCAACTCCTCTGGAAAGTCTCAGAGTTACACAAAAAAGATCCCGTAATAAAAGACACGTGTCCGACAAAATCACGCATCAGTTAAGAAGGAACACTTCCCACAATCAAATGTGATATTTATGCAAATCATAATTTATTTTCTTCACATCGTGTCTTTAGCCAGCTCTTCCACAGCTACATTCATCCCCTCGCACATCAGGATTTAAGGGAGCAGTGTCAGCGAGATGAAAAGGGAGCCGTTACTCTCCTCTCTCTCATTAGGCAGAACGAGGGGCCGTGTTGGTGTCAAAAAACCGGTTCGTCAGCCCTGAGCAGGACAGAGCCTCAGCCCCGGTCTACTCGTCTCTGTTATGTCTGGACTCGCTGCTCCTTCTTTCCACAGATCTCTCACGTATGATTGAAGCCACTGGAAATGGGAACACTCAGTGTAATGTAACATGGCACGCCTGTAGAGCTCCTTACAGAGGAGGGGGGGGGGAGTGAGAGGAGATGATGGCTAAACAAACATTAGGTACATGATAGAATGAATTAAGGACTACTAACAGTCCAACCACACCTTTTCCTCATAAACGCTCAGTTATACGACATTTCATCCAATTTGTATTGAACTGAAGCCTCCACATACAAAACTGTCCCAAAGTAAAAAAAACACTCCAAATCCAGAGTATAGTGCATGTTGCATGTCTCTGCTCATGATCTAATCCTTTTCCATTTTACCAAAGCTCTCTCTCTATCTCTCTCAGCAAACCTGATGCTTCCCAGTGAGGCAGCCAGTACCAGTACCAGGCACAGTATTAGGATCAAAAGGGCTGATTTCTATGTCTGAGGGCAGACAAAAGTGACAGAGAAAACCGACTAAAGCGACCCTCGTGAGTTCCACTCATGGCAAAATTACAGTTCTCTGGACAAGAGGACGGCAGTAAGCAGCCTTGAAGTAACGTTCCTGACACGCACAATGAAAGAAAAGCGCTCAGTCTCCTCCTTTTTTGTAAATCAGGATGCATCAATGCTGAATACCAAACATGCAGCAAACCTCTGCACGGCAGAAGAAAGCAGAGGTGGACAGAGGGACAGATGGAGAGATGGGAGGACTGGGGTGACTGGCACTGACGAATCTAATCCCAGAGTTAATTGGTATGACTGATGAAGACAAATTGAAATGGGTCAGCTAAATCAGGGAGAGAGGAACAGTGGGAGAGAGGTCTCATTGTGTGCGGTACACATTCATGTGCATTCAGAGAAATGTAGACAGGCAGTACATGCATGTAATTTCAGCCGTTTGGATTGCTGCTCAGATAAATCTATATTAAATCCATGGTAGTGGTAGATGAACGCGCACCAACACTTCTGATCAAAGCTTCTCTCATCGCTGATTTTCCAACATCCACATCGCATTCACAGATTCTCTTTTCACGGCCATGTGAATAAATGGATGCAAAGCGTTTCACCTGGTCTATGTGTGGCAGCCCGGTCCTTTGAACGTCGCCTCTGCCGGCCCGCTAATTGAGCCAGATCAATTCACAGAGACAGCGAGCAGGTTGGCACAGTTGCCACATCAAAGAGATTCTAATAACTGCACAGTGTGGCCATTACCGACCCCGAAAAAAGACATATTTATGTTTGATTCAAAGCAAGCGCGACAGCATTGTATACACCCATAAAACAGGCCTTCACTATTCTTTTTTAAGCCTACAATTTAGACTCGAGGCCACTCTGAAGTAATTTGGGAACAGAATAGATGCTATTCACACATACAGTACCTAAACACGAGCACGCCAAAGTATACTTAGATCCCATTTTAGATCCACAAGTAGGAACCAATAAAATGCATGCATCGAGAAGAGAGTCGTAAAAATTTGCTAAGAAGAAATGGAAAAAATACCCAAATGGAGACAGCTCTTAACTAAGTTATAGTTACATTAGCTAAGATGACTCCACAGGAACAACATGTTGAATGTTCAGTGAGGTGCAGAAGAAGTCCACAGTAACAACAGAAAGCTCAACTCACTGGGTCCCTGTCTATGAGAGTGTGAATCTAATGTTTTGCCGACCGTTTCCACCAGGATTATTGGGTACAACATAATGTGTCACAAACCAAATATTGTTTATAGTAAGGACATGAAATTGTGCTTTCTTTCATTTGCCATGTTTTATGACCAGCTGACGTCAGAAGGGTTCCCATCCGTTTTCCTACCGTGATGTCATTCTCCCTGTCCTCTTTCTGCCTGATCAGTGATAAGTTGGTAACTGTTCATTATTGCTGACCTGTCTCCTGCTGCACAGGCTGTCTGATGGCTGGCAGGCCTCTCACTCTGGCCTTCCAGTGCTCTTTCTATCTGCAGCGTTTCTCACTTTCTGCCTCCCTCTCTCAACTTTTTCCTCACACTCTTTCCTACTTTTTAATGCTTTATCTCATTCTTCATCTCTCACTGATTTCTACTTAGTCTCTGTTTCTTGTTCTCTCTCTCTCTCTCTCACACCCACAGCTCGGCACGTCTCCGCGCTGCTTGGTGAAATAATTTACCACACGCAGTGATCCTGCAGATGATTGAAGCATAATTAGACGACAAAGACAGTGGAAGCCAACATAGGTGCACGGGAACCTGTGCTCGTCAGATGGTCCACCTCACTCTCACTGGCTTTGCCCTTCAAAAGTATCACTCCTGCGCGAGGAGTAGGAAGGAGAAGGCGTTCTGAGTCACGCTGCAGCTAACTACACTCAACAATAACATGTTAGGAAGGATCTTATCTTTTTAACCAGCAATATTAGCTCACTGCACTGCAGATATGAAGGTAGCAACTAAACTAAACCTTTCTGTTGGTTGATTGAGAGTATATCATAAATGAACCCTAAGTATTTTAATAGTTAGCTTTGTGAACAAACACTACAGCGCATGTCAGGGTGGGGTATATTAAATGGAGAGGGGGGTGATGCTGTATCCCCAAAGTCTGTCCAATTATTCCGCTGTATTCACAACACCACGTATTACGCCTGCATTCTCCCCAGATTTAACTTGTGCTCGAGGGAACGTGGGCTTTGCTATGCTAGCTTTTCTCAGCCACCGACCATAACAGCGAAGCCAGCCATCCCTTTGATTATCACCCATTGGTCACCCCGTGTTGAGCCAAACTGTGGGTTCCTGGGTGTCCGTGGCGCCGAGACGTACGAGGAGTCACCTTTAATGGATAATAGGAGCCTGCTGACTGACTGCAGACCGCCCAGAAGGGGACCTGTGGTTTTCACATGAATATAAATGTGATATTGACAGGAAACTTTCCCCAGAAGAGTGCAGGGAAAAGACAGCAGAAGAGACCGAACGAGTGAAACGGCGGGAGAATAAACGAGGGAGAGGGAGCAGGAGGACTTTGCACTCCGGTTCGCTTCACACCGTTAAACCATCTGAAGCATCCGCTGGTGACTACTGAACGATGGGCTGGTGCGAGCACGGTGTTATCATAAACATTTAAGATTGGCTTTATGGAGGCACTTTAATGATGCTTTTAGCATAATTTCCCCACTGTAATGTGAAGTGAAGGGCAAGCGGCGTCGATCTGTCTGCCTGTAGCTCTGGTGAACCTTAAATAAATTTTGGCTGTTGGAATGATGGCAACGGTGGGAGCACACTGCACCAAAGACTGTTTCAATCGGGGCATCTGCAAAATCTCTCTTAGAAATCCATAAAGTAACATTTCTTTATTTGACAGGTTTGACATCTTAGTAACAGTAACTGTAGTTCCTTGTGTATCTTTCTGTAAAATAAAGGCCCACGTTCATCTTTATGAGTAACATAGGATTCTGTGGTCAGATTCAGACAAAGCGAGTGTTGGCTTAAAGTTTTTATTGGCCCTCAGAATGATTTACTTTAACACATGTTGCAAATTGTGAGACTCTATAGGAAGTTGGAGCTCTTTTGGTAATTACAGGCTGTCCACATTGAGACAAAACAGAATAGAGTTTTAAAAAAAGGAAGGTAGAAGAGGACTGCTTTGTTTTCATCTGAGCTGTTATCAGCAGAAGCCGACTGCAGCGAGAATAGGGAGGGATGATTTCCATAAAGACTGGCTGTTGTCTGAAAGCAAGCAGCTGTCAGGCGGAATTACCTCTCCGACACAGACACCACTGTTGAGGGTGCCCTTCCCATAATTCAGTCTGATTGGCTCAAGGGGAAAATGGCAGCCTGTGGAGAGTGAGGTGAGCGGCTGGTTGACAGGTTTGCATTTGCGGAGCTAGACGCAGCGATTAGCTGTTATCATTCTGTCTGCTCAAGGTGTCAACTTTCTGTGTTCAGAAAGCTACCTGAATAAAGTGACATAGAGAATGGAGTCCATGGGATAGCAAATACACGCCTATACACTACTTCTCTTAACACGCATGTGCGCACACACACACACACAGTCACACACAAACACACACAAGAAGTGCAGCAAGTCCATAATAAATCTTGGTAAGTTATTCTGTAAGTGATCACTACACTCACTGAGATTAACCTTTCCAGCCCTTCTTTCAAAACCTAATTAAGATCTACAAATAATATGCTTGAATACAAACATTTGTTGTAAGCGCACAAATTAATACGTTTGTATGTATAATACGTATGTATTGTATGTGTGAACACAATTTGTTTAAGTGTATGTACACAGACATAGCTATACAGTATGCACAAGCACACGTAGCATGCGCACAGATACATCCTGTCAAACTCGCACAAACCTCAACCCACACACACACACACACACACTAACACTCCTCACCTATGCTAAGTGCTCTTATCTGTGATTTGTGTAGAGGTGACTGACAGGAAGGGAGGCACAGGGGGGAAGTGTCCTTTAGGTGTCTTAATTATGGCTCCTCTCCTCCCTCTCGCTGTCACCATCCCCAGGGGAGGGCAAGACAAAAGGAAGGCGATGTTTCATCTCTGCTGCCTTGGTATTTCAAATTCCAAGGGGAGTAAGAGGAGAGAGACAGCAGGCTGTTACACTGAAGAGGGAAGAGAAAATCAAGTGACGCTTCCCTTTTCTCTCCTTACCTCCTTTGCAGCTGTGTTTAAAAAAAAGCCCCTTAATAAAAGCGTTTTAATGGCGTCAAGGCAGAAAAAAAGGCGCAACTTGATTACTGTGATGGTTTTATTTAATGAGCTCAAAGCCTCTGGCTCTGACTTTCTATTTGTTTATTACTTTGTTGTGGAGAGATATATGAGACAGAACGGAGCAGGGGGAGCGGGAGAATGAGCCTGAATGCTCTTATCGTGGAAATTTGTCTGGCGTTAGGAATCGTCTGTGTGATTTACACCTTCGTCAATGCTCACCTGGGTTTTTCATCTGGTTCCACACGAGGAGCGCTCCTCCGCCATGACAGAGCGGAAGGTGTCGGAGACACCTTGGCAGGTAGGCAGACGCAAAGACAGCCTGCTGTTAATTATTGATGGGAATAAATTGTACTCATTGGATGTGTGGCTGGGCAGCGCATGGTGGATGTGAATACAAATGTGTTTATGAATGCGTGAGTATGTGCGTGCTGGAGAAAAAAATATATATGGCAAGAGACAAACAGCACTGAGCGAAACGAAAGGGAACGAAAAGCAGGAAAGGAGAAGGAGTCGCTAAGATAACGGTAGTAATAGTTGGTAAAACGACATTAGAGAGAGATGCCGAGGGAGTCTATAAACGTAAACTGCCCCTTAATGATGCTCACAAGTGTGATAAAAAAGCACAGCACTGCAAGACAGGACGCAGGCTTCTGCATTTGTCTCCACACAATAAATAAATAATTATACACAAATGCTAATAGAAACATGATTGAAACGAACGACACGGGCAAACAAGGATTCTTAAAAAGGTCAGCGCTTTTTGGGACACAGGGCCGCTCTCGTGAAAATATTGACTGAGAGAAAGGGAACAATGCAAAGTGTGGTTTGAAAATGAGACGGGCAAAGAGCTTCTTATCTGTATTCTGAGAGCCTGTCCTCTTATAAATATTGGAAGAAGGACACTGGTGGGGAGAGGAAACGGCCAAACGGTGCATTCGAGAAATGGCACACCTGAGCACCACACGGAATATCATCTCCTCCTGTCAGATCTCATCCCATTTGATCAAAATAATTGCCACCTTCATCGTTATCATCAATTCTGTCATCTTCACTGGCGCCATCACCATTCCCCATCTCATCAGGGTTTCTCTGGCTTCAAGGGGGGGGGGATTTCTGGATCAGAACATCTCATCTGAGAAAATCACTCATAGTGTACAGTGCCCTCATAGTCATCACCCTATTCATTCCCTTCATGCGGCTGACATTTTGTTCACCTATTTAGATATTCTGACACCAGAGAATCTTGGGCTGGCACAAGAATAGCGCGGTTTATTCACATGGGCTTGTCTGTCACGGATGTTTGGAGAAAGAATCCCGCTGTGTTTTTAATGCTAATTTCTTTTGTAGACAATCAGCAATCAAATGAATACAAAATAAAAAAGGACAGTATGAGCACTGAATCAGGTAGCTCACACACAGAGTGCATACAGTATGTGAAAGTCAACATTCGCTTACAATATCAGACTCCAATAAATTATATTAAACTGTTGCAGGGAATATGTCTCTCTCTCTCTGTGTGTCCACCAACATGGCTTGATTGTGCGATTCACTGTGTCTGCCTTTGCAAAACTGAATCAACATCTTTCATCTGCTTCCACTTCAGAGCTCTAAGAATGCTGCACAACATTGGACAAGCATCTGGTGAAGCCTTAGTTAAAGCAGGGCCACCTCACACACTGGCAGCTGAGTTGGTTTGCCGTGATACTATGAAACACACACACACACACACACACACAGTCCCACACATAACCAAGACTCTATAATCACTTGAAACAAGCCACGCACAAATGTACAATCAGCTTCTTGATACCCGCTCTGAGGCTGTAGCTTTGCCCCGTCATAGAGGGTGTCAGTGAAATAAAACATGTACCACAGTCGCCTCCCAACCTTTCTCCTAACGACACACAAAGCTGTTAACGGCCCACGTTCTCGATTCGCCTTGTATTAGAGCAGGCAAGTTTGTCATTAAACAGCAAAGCTCTGTGGAAAATGACTTTCTATAAAAATGTGTTTATGGACAAACCTAGTGCGCATGTGAGAGCTTTCAGATCAATCAACATCTATTTAGTGTGTTAAGTGTGCGATTCTGAATCCCCGGAGGGAGCTGAACGTGCTACCGACAAAAGAAGCAGCAAAGCTAACCTGTTCTCAAACTTACCTTGGCCATTTGGGCCTGCACCCCGGTGGCTTTGAGAGATGACACGGCCTTCTGTGCTGCAGCTGGGCTGTCAAAATCCACAAAGCCATAGCCTGGAGAGAGACAGAAAAGGAAAAAAGACGCGCATTAGTAAGGAAAAAAAAAAGACGGAGGCAGATTACTAACACGGAGAATGACAGGCACTTGGTAATTGTAGCAGTAATAGGTTGGTAACATGACTACAGAGGCTGCCAGTTCTCATATCTGGTGAGCACTACATTGTTTGATAATTAGCGACACTGACGTTCATAGGGGGATGCTATGCATCTTAATTAGTAGCATGGATGAGCGATTTAGTAATAACAAACCCTGGCACCCTGCCCACCTCTGTCTCCACGCACGCACACACACATACAGGGACACACATGCGCGCACAAACACTAGCGCAGAGTTGGGTGCAAATCAGGAATAAAGGTCGTCATTGTTGCAGTTCCATTGAAGAGAAAATCTGATTTGTAGTACGTGGTTCAACAAGCAGAACGATTTTCTCTACTGTATAATAAAAACGCAAAGATTAAAAATTCATGATTAAAGAAGCATCACACACACACACACACACACACACATGTCAATTGATTCTTCAGAACATGGCTTGTTTGGCCTTTTGATTTAGGGAAACTGTGAAGCTCGCTGGCCAACATCTTATTCCTCAACGCCCCGCGTATTAACACAACCCCATTTCCCAGCCTCCATAATCCTCTCCCCGGTAACAAATCTCTCAGAGGTTGACGGCGTACCAGAGCTGCTGCCATTTCTCTCCCTTTCTTTAACTCTGTCTCTCTTACATACACATGAACACACACTTATTTCTCTCAAACATAGCTTTTATCTTCTTACTGTCCTCCTCTCTGCCTCTACCACTCTTTCTCTCTCTCTCTCTCGCCCGCTCACTACCATTTTTCCTGACATTAACAGGAACCGGCCCCCATCTGGAAATTCATCAGAGGAAGAAAGCGGAGGGAATGAAATCTGTAGCTGTGATTTATGAGTTATTGTGATCCCGACGTTCTCTGGGATGTATCGGAGACGGGGGTCACGTCCGTGTTAATTAAAATTTGGTGGCGGATTAAAAGCAGTCAATGGTGCCCTCTGATCCACTGTTTCAGAAGGAAAGTGTAATTAGAAAAGGATAATGGGTGTGAGGTGGGGAGGAGGACTTGCCGGTGTGGTTACCCCACCACGGTGCAGGCAATCATAGACTCATACGCTCACACTTTGCTTTCTCACCTCGCAACAAGCATCTCACTTTCTCACATATTTGTGATGTGTGTTTTTAGGCGGCGGTGGTGTTGTTGGTGAGAGCGCGGATGGTCGGGTCACTCTCCTGTGGGATGGTGATGAAAAGACTGTAATGCGAAAATCATAACCTGAGAAACCATAACTTGAAGACAAATTGAGCGTGAGGACAGATTAATGACCAGCTGTTAGAGCAGGGCTGGAAGGGATGGCCTTTAATTGTGGAAATATGAAGAGCCGGAGTGAAATGTTCGGATACAAATAGGGACACAAATTACAGAAATGAATCCTTGTTTTAGAAAAAGTAAATCATCAATTTAATACACGATTTCTTCACCTTTAAAATCCCAACAATTTATTTTAGTGTAGGTAATTTAGCAGAATAAAACTAAACATCTCCCATAGGCTGAGGATAGAAAACAGTCGACTCTGTAATGTCTCACTCAACCACTACCACGGAGACGACAGAAACTGTGTTTGAAATTCAAACAACGTGTGTCTCTGCGAAAACCAGTTTGTGTGGTGAAACAAATTAGTGTCTGTGAAAGATGAACAATTGCAACGGAATCAACGTGCCTTGGCAAAGAGCGCAAGTCAAGCAACTCTACTTTTTGATGGCGACAGTGGTGGTGGCGACGAATACTGTGGTACTGGCCGATGCAGAGGAGAAGCGTGTTTCATGCTCTTTTCTCTGGAGCCACCGTTGGGATGAGTCAGTTATGTTGTGGTGAGTCATATCTCTCACTTCTTAACATCGTTTGAACACCGCGGTGGCCAGCAGTTCCAAACAGGGAAAGCTGTGGCTGAAAAGCAGCGAGAAGAAGTGAGGAGCTGAACGACAGAACTGATTCACGACCGCAGCATATAACGAGTGGTAGGTGGCAGGAAGCTAGTCTCACTTTACTTTACTATGCTTGGCAGACGCTTTTATCCAAAGCGACTTACAGGGAGCTAGCGCTGGGTGTCTGGCTCAGAGACACACCTGGTAGGGGATGAATTAGGAGTCAGACGGGGTTCGAACCCACAACCTTCTGCATTCCAGTCTGACGCTTAATCCATTGAGCTACCAAGTTGTTTTATTCACTTTATTTAATAGGGTAAATAAATGTTAAATAAAGCAACATATAGTGGAATAAATCCAGTGAAGGAAGAAAAGTCACTAAATAATAATAATAATAATATTAATGAATCTTTATTGATCCCCTTGGGGTAATTGTTGCTTGGACAGCTGCTAGACCTGTGTCTGCGCTACTACGGGGTAACGGTGTCTTGTCCAAGGACACCTCGACATGTAGCTCTTGTGAAGATGGAGAATCGAACCTGCTGACCAACCGTTTAGGTTGGAAGACGACTTCTCGACCCACTGAACTATCATGCAATCCCAAAAATTAAAACTTGTATTTACCGCCATGCATCTCAGTCAGTATTTTTATCACATGCAGTTGGATAACTGCTGCTTATAAAGAATGAAAATAATTTGATCTCAAAATAATATAGTTTAATACAGTGTGAACACGTTATGAGACTAACTACTGTAAGGTTCTATTTAATATTTTTAATGATACTTAAACAGCTATTTACAGCAGGATTACTACATGGGTCATAAGTGATGATGTGTCTCCTGGCAAGTCTAAATCAAACATTTACATTGTGCCTCTCTGCTAAAGCTAAATATCAAATGTTCACAGTAAGTCTTTGAAAAGAAAAACTGCTGCTGCTTACTGCAACTGACAAGTACAACCAAAACTGGCTGCACATGCACAGTCTGTACCAGAGGTGCAAGGCTGTAAACGAACTGAATCATCTCTGCTTTCCCTCCGTTTGGATCTAGGAACATGTTAGCACCATTATAAAAAACACACTCTGGGCGATGGCTGATTCTCTTTAATGATCAGAATATTGGAGTGGTGGATACTTGCATAGTGTGGTGAACATTACGAATTTAATATTCACCCCACTACCACCTGGAGTGCACTTATCAAACTTTCAGCAGGATGAGGATTTTAGAGAATGCTGACCTATATTCAGGCGGCTCTGAATGGGAGAAGAAGTGAGAGAAGGGCCACAAGAAGGGGAGCGAGAGAAAGGCGGCGTACAAAATTAGTGATGGGAGAGGTTACGTGGGGTCAGCTGACAGCACTGGAGAAGACTGCCGTCAATAAAAGACACAGTTTGCTTCTCCCCTGTGCAGTTATTGTAGCCGATTTCTGCATACTGATGCTGTAAAGTGGAATGTTTCATCTGTGGCCAGAGAAAAAACTGGTAAATATGCTTTGTTGAAAAAGAATACACTAACTGAGAGACAAGGCGACATGTCGAGTCTCTGAATGGTTACAGAGGTTATGAGAAAGACGTGTTTGTGTGTGTGTGTATTTGTAGTGAGCTGCTCTTCCACTGTATCAGGTGAGTAGACATATACAGTACTGTATATTGTTACCTGGCCAAATGAAAATCCAATAGTCAACATGGTGAAATACCATCAGAGAAAAGTAGAAATGAGAAAATGTATTTTTCTCTGATATAGACACACTTGGACAGTTATGACTAGATTTGTTTACTTCGTCAGCGAGCAGAGAAAAAAAGCAGCAGGGTCAAGAAAAACTGTTCCACTCAATTTAGACGACGACATGTCACTCACTTAAACAACAAGTACACACCTACACGCAGATGTTACTTGAAGAATGCTTTTCTGAAGCCGAGTACAGGCTGTACTGCGACTGTATTCAATGCGGGTACTCTAGAGTTACTATCTCAAGTGGGATACAAAGGGTAAGGTGCTGCTTTGAAGCCTCTGCAACAACACAAACATCCAATCAATAGCTGTCACTTAAAAGCGGTTCCTAGTGACTGACTACATGCGTAGCGGCTGATAATACTGTGCAGCTGCACACTAAAATTCACACGCACACACACAGTTGCAGAAGCACACGTACTGTATATCCTCCCAAGCACACTGGCAACGATGACACTCACGCTACTCAACGTACAGACACACAGACTGCCTCTCCGTAAGGAAGAAAGAGAACATGAGCTGCCGTATCATATTTCCTGGTCTGGATCTAGCAGGGAGCCTGTCAAGATTAAAGGACCATCTTCAATCCGTTACTTGCTGCATTATGCTCGTGCTACTTCTAGTCTCATTCTGCTCATTGACTGCGCCTGTATGAGTGGGTGTGCACGAGGCTGTGCGCTCCCCAACGTAGTCCCTCAATGAAGGTCTAGAACTACAGTAAACGCCACCTCGGGCTACACTCCGCACAAAAGTCTCCATTGGAGAGTGGAGATAAAGGACTCATTACAGTGCATGTATCAACATATCAATCATCCATACATCATTCATGCATTCACCATCAAATTATGCTAATCCTAATTACTTCTGGGGAAATTACCATTCTTTATCTGCTAATAGTCACGATTGTTTGGGTTTCCTACCCACTGTATCCACCACCATTTCCCCAATATTTCCATTTTTCACATTCTCATATTCAGCGCTAATGATCCCATTTTGCACTGCATACAATGGAATAATAATGCCCTAAGTATGAATAATGAATCAATGACAAGTCACTGAGCATTACAATGGTGTACAGGGCAAACAGTGTAATTGTTTATGTCCTTGTGAGTCATCAAGAAGTTCTGAAGCTGATGTTGCACATGGGTAATTAATCACTGTAGTTACACGTATGTTAATAACTTGTATTTTGCATGTATAAACGTAATTATGGTTAATGGGGGAAACAGATAGGCTACTCCATGGTAAAATATGCATAACAATGCCTGTAATGTGAGTCTTATGATTCATGGCACAGCTGTACTGTAGCACTGCATCATGTTCCATTCCACCGCATGTGCATTGTTTTGACCTTGTTCTGCTGTGGAGCTCCAGCAATCTCTGAAAATATTGACGTTTTCAAACGTTGTCAGTGCCGTTACGAATTAAGTTTTTCCTGGTTGTGTTACAAAATGACTGATGGTAACATATATAATAACGCTTGTTGTTATATTCAAGATTCAAGATGACATAGTTACTAAGAAATGTGTTCAAACAAAAACTTAAAAAATCAGCATACTCTACACGAAACAGATATTTTATCGTTACATATATATGCGCCTTTATTCAGTTTTGGGGACCAGTGCTTATGCTGCAGGGAGTGTAGGTAGTGGTTCTGGGAGGTTGTGGTGAGAAGGGCAAACACTCAGCGAGAGCATGGGGGTTTTAAATAGCGACATGGCATCCATGACTAAACGTGGCCAAGCCGAGACCGCCTTGGTCACACTGCAAACCCAAAGGACAATATGCTCAGTGGGACTGCATTCCTCTGTCTTCCTCCATTTATCCTGCCCCACCAGCGGCTGACTGATGGTATATTTTGTGGCTACTCTCCACTAAACCACGTGGTATGGTGGTATGTGTGTGCGAAAGTCTCTGTGCTGGTGTGTGTCCTTCAACTTCCTTGTTTGTGTGTATATGTGTGGGTCTGTGACTAAACAAGGTGGTCCTTGAGTCTTTTAATCTTACCCCACCTAGAAACTTCTGCAATGTTATTTTTTACTTCTGTAATAAGTCATGAGTCATTCTTCTGAGTCATGGGCCAACACTTCCCCAATAACAGTATAACCTCATCAAGATTTGAAATCATAAAAGAAACCACTGAACAGCAACAACAAATCTGTGGTATTTCTGCACATGTGAATCTAAAAACACATCAGGGAGAAGAGAGAGCAGAAACCTAAGCATGAAACAATTTTAATGGTATGTTATGCAACCACAGACGTCCGCTGTGAGTGTTGGTGCTTGTGAACATAAGCGTGTCTCATTTACTTGTCCAGTGTCACCGTCCCGTCTGCCTTATGTTCGGAGAAAATGCCCATTTGTTGTAAAGTAACTCTCACAGAAACTCTTTTACATTAGACACTGGTGACAAGATAGCAGTACAGGCAATTAACTTATCAACCTTGTAACATGGATTTATAGCTAAGGCATTAGTCTTGGGCTGAAGCAACTAGCCTATTGGCTGTATTGTATTGCTTGTCATCTGCTTTCACAGGTGTAGGAGTGTCCTTGTCAGAGAGCTGCAGTTGGGATCTGCAGAGGGCACAGTGCCAGGGCTTGGGGCCAACAGGGCTGCTGGCAGCTCATTGTGCCGAAGACAAACTGAACAGGAGGTTGAAAAAAGGAATTCCTAATCCAGTATCTGTGCAGATAATACAGATGGTTTTTGCAGCAGCAATCCTCCTAAAGAATAACGCATACAGGTACAGACAATGAAGCTGCTGAGCATTCATGCCCACCTGACACTACTCACACGTCTCCTCCCGTTTTGTGACTGGGTAAGATGAATTATACTATAATATACAAATAGAAGATAATTTAACTATAATTACAGCTAAAATCACTCGGTAGAAATGGTCAAAACAAAGTCATTTTTGTGACACTGAAGCGAGGATCAAATGTGAACTACAGTAATATGTGAGACTAATATTTTCACATTCCAAATAATAAAGTAGATTAACATATGGGTTCACAGTTATTTCTTCCCCATCTCAGCATTTCTTTCATCTCCATTTTCCCCTTTCTCCTCTTTTTTTACTCCTTTGTTCCTTCATTAATTCATATCTATTCACACTCATTAGCTACAGAATAGCACCATATGGCTTCTATTACATTGGCAGCTCGAAATTCAGCATGGCAGATAAGACACTATTTAAAATATGCATCTTTAGTAGTGGAGAGGCCTGTAGTGGTGTTAAAACCCATCGAAAAACTTCTTTGAAAACAAACGTCTGGTTTAAAAGACCTTAGCTTCTACCATTCAAAGCTTAGCTTCTACCATAATGTAACTAATGTCTACTCATTGATGCAAATCATTAATTTAAAGAGGAAACAATGCTTGAAAACGGATTGTAAAAAAGCAGACGTGTTCATTCGGGTCTTTAAATAGCATCGCTGCTCAGCTCCTGGTGGCTTCATCAGCTGCTAGCTAAATAGCAAAACCAGATGTGTTTGGTGCAGCATGTAACGAGTACTCGAGAAAGGTTCAAGAAAGGTGGTAATTACTTGTCAAGAGGTTGTAAAAATGAAACCTGTGCCAAAAAATGAACACCCACATGAATGTCTGATAACAAAACACACACACACACACAGACACATGTATGCAGAACAACATGCGTGGTTTGTTCATACACATGCACTTACACAGCCAAGAACTGCATGTAAAGAGTGAACAGGGCGGTAAATGCCAGCATACACATATGCGGCAGTGCAACCACATGTTGTCATGCTATATTATATTTCATAGCGATGAATGTGCCACACACAGGTTAGAATGTCAAACAACCCTGAATAGCTGCTCATTATGGTACCTGCTGATGTGAAAATGCCACAAGCACATTTTGACACAAAGAGCAGGTGCAGTCCTTCCCTTTCACTTTTCTTTCATGTCACCTATAGAATAAAAAGAAATCAAAATACCAGCTCCCTTTTCATTCCAGCTAAACCTGGAGATTATTCATTTCATTATTCATGCCAGGTGCCGTCTTGTGCACCGCCACAATATCCTCATTTGAGCGGTTCTTCGTAAAAAGCAACGTAATGATGTCAGGTACAAGGCCTGAAAGCAAGAGGACAGGCTAAATATTCATACAAAGCTGGATCAATGGAAATCAAGTGCCCTCAGAACATAGAGAGAACCACAAGGTACAGACAACATTGAAGTCCAGACAAAGACAAAGTGTCCCATTCCTTCAAACAACAAAGCAGTCAATTTCTTTTTTCCCCTACATCTGGTGGTTGGCCTGGCCACCCCCAGCTAGTCCTTCCTCTTCATTTCAGTTATGATTTATGCCTTCCTCAACCAATCAAGGGTATGATCATTAGTCAGAGAATATTCAAGAGACCAGGGGACTGGTGGATCAGTGGAAGGCTACAGTGCATCTCTCATTGTGGTTCCCCTGCTATCCACAGCATAAGAGATGACTGGAGATACACCCCTGGAGGCCCACCTTCGAACAGTGGCCTTTGAGGCATTTGTCAAGAGGCAAGACAAGGACGGGAGAGCAGGGCCCGGTCAACGACTAGAAAAAAAAAAAGCCACAGTTATGACTACGATCTGCCAAAAGCCTGTTTGTGCTTTGTTCAAATTTATTACAGATTTTTCTGTTTTTGTTTGGATAAAGATAATAGTCAAACAATAACCAAGCAATAAGCGAATTCCTCAAATTTGCAATAAATCTCTGTGCATAAATAGTTTTGGAAAACATCTGTATATTTTGATATTTAATTATGTGGCTCCTGGACCTCACCTCACCACGATCTCCACAGCACACATACAAGCATTATAAACACACAGAGACGACGACCACACTGCATGCAACAACAGAACAGGAAGTAAAGGGGGTACAAAAGGTCAGAGCTCAAGGAATGCAGTGCTGATGGCCAGCCTGCCTCTATTTACGTCAGACTTGGCCAATCAGACGCCTCGCTGGTGAAGAGCCAGGGTGGAACTTACTGAAATGGATATTGAGAAAGACATCAGATGAGTGTGGGGGAAATAAAGGAGAGAAAAGTGTTTTCCGTGTGTGCATGTGATTGGGGAGGGCTAACAAAGGCTGCGGATGTTATCCAGCGAGGTTCTGCGTGTTGGATCTGTCCAAATCAATGTGATTATCCCTCAGCTATTGCTAATTAGAGTCATTAATAAGCAAAGCAAGCAGGAAACGGGCTCATAGTTTCTCTCCCTCTCTCCAGCCAATCTTGGCTCTTTCTGGAACAGCTTTGAGGTAACAGAGGCATTTGGAAAAGGTCCGCTGTTGGCCACACTTCAGTCGAGATTCTCATCTGCACATAATTCACTTTCAAAGGGCAGAGGGGGCGGCAAAGAGAATCCTTAATTGCACCGGCACCATGTACAACATAGACAAATGTTTATATCTCGCCCTCTAATGAGAAACCAATAACGAATGCAAAAAGCACTCTCTGCCCCCCCCCCCCCCAACCCTACCCCAAATACACAGATAAACATCCACATGACAATGAAAAACAGGCCTTTTGTGTGAGCCTCACCTCATTCATCAGTTGCCCTTACGCCTGACGTCATGCAACACTCCACTCAGCCACTGATGCAGCAATGAATCTGGCTTTATAGAATGTAACATTGCCTATATTTCCCCATTAGGCTTATCCAGTGGTAAGGGAAAGGGATGCTTCAGATTGTAATGGTCAAGCCCCTGACAGGCTTTTAAATTGCACCATACAGAGCCTGAATGTGCAGCCCAGTAAATTGATTCTGTATCCCGGGTTCAGTGTGTCCAGGTCTAAGGAGCTCTATTTAAAGCTGCTCTGCTGTGTAAGGTCAAAGGAGGAAGTCTGCATGTTTTACATGAAGTCACCCACATAATAGAGTAAAGGCAACAGTGATTCTTTCAAGATGCATGTTTATATAATGCCCTTGTGAGTTTTTAGCATCCTCATGCAAAATGGATGGCGAGTTACAGGGCAAAGAAATAAACAACAACAAACTGCCGAACACACGTCCACAAGAGACTATCTTCTCATCTCATCTATCTCCCACAATTCAGAGCAGTGGGCCGTCGCGGCAGAGAGCCAGTCAGGCTGGTGAATCTCGGCGCAGCCTTATCTCCCAGCGGCGGAGGAGGAAACGGAGGTCCTTTAAAGGGCTGAGGTCATTTCCTCTGCCTCCGGGCTCTGGCAGGAAAAATAAAATGTCTCCATTCGGTCAGCCCTGCTTTATTTCAAATGCTGCTGCTGCCTTTTAAGAGGCCCTTGTGGGCACGGATGGCAAATGAGCGGTTTTGGGTTCTCGCAATCTATTCCTTTTCTCTCTCCCTCTGCCATCCTCAATCCTCTACTCTGTCTGTGATGCAAACCCCAAATCTCTGCTGTATTTCTACAGTAAACGTGAAAGTGTAGAGACAGATGTATAGATAGAATACGAGAGTGAGAGAAAAACAGAGGAAAGCGAGCGAGGGAGAGGCAGTGGGTGAGTGCGGAGGAGCATGGGAGTGAGAGAGATGAATGCCTCCTCTTACCCACAGAGCTTGACAGCCCTAAAGCCCTTTCACAACTTCCTGTTCCCATTTCTCTCTGAACTGGGCTACATCCAAGCATGTGTGAGTGTATTTATTGGCATGCACAGTTTATATGCATCTGTTGTAAAGCCCTTGCAAAAACTAGGAATGCGTGTGCGTGCCTTGTAGTGTGTGTGTGTGTGTCATAGAGTAAGGTAGGGAGCACGGGAGTGAGTCAGCGCTGGGAAGATAGAGAGGCTCACAGAAAGGCCTGCGTGGTGCAGTGATAGAGGAGAGCAGCCAGCATAGGCAGACAGGCAGGCAGGCAGGCAGGCACACATGCTGTGATGTTAGAGAGAGGATTGATAGATCTGTTGCATGACCACTGCTGCTGCAAGAGCCTTACACACCTCAGGCAGATGGATGGGGAGTGAATGCGGAGGGATGATTAGTCCTTTGTCTGTGTGTGAGTGTGCCCTTTGTGCTCCACTGTGTGGGTGAGGTGTATTACATGGTCT
This sequence comes from Microctenopoma stevenorrisi, assembly GCA_032270685.1. Lineage (NCBI taxonomy): Eukaryota > Metazoa > Chordata > Actinopteri > Anabantiformes > Anabantidae > Microctenopoma > Microctenopoma stevenorrisi. The sequence goes on from JAUMTR010000003.1 coordinate 5,171,877, forward strand.
TAGTGTGTAGCTTTTGTGATGTGGTACTTCAAACCGAGCTTTACAACAGTACAGCACACATTCGTCTACGGTGGGCAAATGGTGCAAGTTGAAATATATAGTCATCACACAGCACTCACCGCCGCATTTCAGCAGAACGTTATATCAGTTCAAACTAGCTACTACAATTTTAATTTTACAACCCTTATTCTCTCTGGTACCTGGTCACGTTATTATGGATTTTTATAAACTAACTGATGACGGAAGCCAATAAACATGGAGTAGACCTAACATGCGCAACAGGCAGACTAGAATTTCATAAAACAGCACTTCCTGAATTGTTTTCATACGGCCTAAAGAGAAAGATAACTGGATGTAATGCATTTGCATGCTGAATTCATAGGAATGAGCAATTAGGTGCAGACAGAACTTCGTGCGCTGTATAAAGTTCATCATACAGTACAGTAAAATCAATTAAATGTACTCGAATCAAATGATATAATTGATGAAAACACAATATTAAAGAAATGAAACCGGGATAGTTACAAGTAATTCATCAGTGAGTGTGAGCTATCTTAGCCTATTTATTTTCTACTGGCTGGCTGTCAATCCATCTCTCCTGGTAGCTCTCTCTCAGAGATGACTGCTCCTGACCTCCTCTCAATCCCATTTTTCTCACATTGTTTTGGCAGCGCGCTCACTGAGCTGAACTAAACACAAATAGCACGTGGGGGAGGAGGAGGGAGGTGGCGGCGAAGGAGAAGAGACAGAGGAAAGGGATGCTTGCTGTGTGATGGTGGCACAGCAGTGATAAGCTGGCGCTGTGACATTTAAACAAGTGTCAGGGTCAGGGGTTCAGATGACTGGAAACAATGCGTGACTGGATCAGTGCGATGTGCCGATTTCACTTTGTTACCGGGAGTGCGGATGCGTGCCAGCCCATCAGGCTTCAACACACCTGCTCGGCTTGTTTATGCTCACCTTGAAGGAGATGGTGAAATCCATATGTGGAGAGATGCGGTGTCTTTGTGCAGTTTCTCTTCTCCCTAACTTGCCTTTCAAACACGAAAGAACTGTAATTTTCTCCTCAAGGTTACTTAGCCCTTGTCCTCGCTGTCCACCTCTTTCTGTCAAAGGGTTGCGGAGTAGGACCGTCCTTTCCACTCATAAAATGCGTCTGCTTATATTTGCTGCCCGGCATCTCAGCAGCACTTCATTCCAGTAGGCTGACGTATTTGGAAACGAAGTCTCCCACACAACACGGGGCTTAGCTGAGCTGATTTTTTTGGGAGGGGCTGTGCATAACTCAGATCAGCTGGACACTGAAAGGGATAACCTGCGAGTGAGCACAGTCTATTTCTTCCATCAGAGAAAATGAAAGGGGTTTGCTACTTTCTCCATCCTCGATCTGCCTAACCTCCCTCGACTTTCTCCTCTTTAATCCTCCCTGTGCTGTGTCCTGTGGCCCACAGATACATCCTCCCTACTAACATGCATTCAGTGTGATTTTTAATAGGCTGCAGGACTCCCAAGAAATGACCGGTCAAGATTACCAGCCTTTTTTTCCCAAACCTCTGAAAGGCAGAGGTTCTTTTCCTCAACATTTTGACCCAGTAAATGCCTGGCAGGATAAACTCAGGTGTGGAGCAGGGTTAAGAAGGCAGCTTCACCTTGAAAGGTCACACTTCAGAGCCCAGGAAACCGCGAAAAGCAATTAAAAGTATTGATGGAAGTTCAATAGCTCTTAAACAGTGCTGCCACACACCTTGACACAAGTAGCACACCAGTCTCTATGGCTCTGTTTTATTCCTTACTCTCTCTTTTTACTGGAGACCAAGCTGGTTTTGATCACTACCAATAACTGACATTAAAAAGGTGTTAGTGTATGAAATGTGAAGCACAAACTAAAGCAAACTGAATGTTTAATGCGTCCGCTGTGCGTCTATGTCCAAATGTGTGAATGGGTGCAGCGGGTGCTTTTCCAAAGTGCTAAAGATTGTTGTGATTGTATCGCTGCACGTGTGCAACCTCCAGTGTTCTGACACTAACGAACTCTTTACAGAAAGCCATTTTCTAAAAAATTTCCTTTCGTAGTACAAAACAGGAAATTGAAGGAGACATTATAGCCGGCGCGTTCAAAGAGTGAAGCTGATTTCCTGCAGTGTTGGTAGTTGGTGCTCACTACATCACTAATGTTCGGGTATCTTCGACTGGTGCCTGAATTTACAGAAGCACGTCTGACAAGAAACAATCTAAAGAGTGATAGCTGTTGCAGCGCTTTTACGAGATGCACAAAGTGATGACTTACCTTTGCACTGGTTGGTGTTCTTATCCAGAATGGCCTTGGTTGACACTATTTTTCCATATCTGTAAAGACAGAGAAATTACATTTAGCGTTTTTGACTTGGACCTGCAGTAGATGGCTTTTGACTAATGGGGCAGTTCGCTCGGACTGCCATTGTGTGGTTAAAGGAGATGTCGTATTTTCCATACTCTCTGCCATTTAGTTGCAACCAGCAATTTGAAAAGTAGCACAAATGTCAAAAGCCACTGGAAAGAGAAATCACTTGAGGTTAATAACATTATGTGTATGGCTGACTTCAAATAAATGTGCAGCCCTTTGACATTTGAGAGAGTCACTGAACATTTTCGAAAGGTCTAAAAGCATGCATGCACAATGGACATGATCTTAAAAGTGAAGTTTTTATATTAGTATACAGTGCCATTTATTAAATTCAGTTTAACCTTGACTGTAAAAACTACCCAATGAAAATTAAACGCTGTTGTACGGGTGAGTCAAAAGATGTGACGTGTTCAGAAAAGTTAGCTTCAGAGGTACTGTTCTGTGAATTTTGTGACCGCCGGACAGAGCCAGGATGCTATAGTTGTTCTCCCCCATGTCCAATCTCCAAGCTATATTAGGCTAAGAGCTTTCTGGCTTTCAAAAAAAAGCAAACAAAAGTATTTCCTTCCTTCCTTCCTGTCCTTTAACCCGATGACAATACTAACATTTTGTTCATAACAACCAAACAATGTCGAGGGTGCAGTGTTTGACCTTGTGAAACCAAATACAAAAAATACAATTGCCATGGTAGTAAAACATAAAAGTACATGCATCCCTCTTAACCAAAATGTCACCTGCAAACCCAAATGTATTATTGCACAGTACTGTATGCACAGCGGGTTACTATAAATATTTTGAATCTGCAAAACTGACCTTACTGACACACACTGAGTTATACTATAGCTTGTCTCAGCCAACGCTGCAAGATGCTGCATTGTGTGACGGGTGAGAAGCACGGTGGCACTGTAAGTATAGTGTGAGTGGGAGCACCAACTGATGTATTGTATGTATATTTAGTGTGTGTGTGTGCAGATGTGCCTTTGATTGTAACAGTTAAACCGTGTATGTGATATGTTTACATGTCTGTGTATAAAACCATAAGCGAGAACTATTCCTCGCGTGTTGAATGAACATCACAAGGAGTGAGCAGAGAACAGACAGCGGCTCACACACACACACACAATAAACACACACATTCTGTAGGGAAGAAGCAGTGGTGCATCCCGGCCCATATTTCACCAGCAGGAGATAATTGTGCCATTTCTCAACGAGTGGCGAAGACTCTATTTACTGCATGCTGCGGTGGGGTGGGTGGTGGATATGAACTGATGAGCTCTGAGAGGAAAACTACCAGCTCGCACACACAAATACAGATAGCGCATGATTGCACACGCGTGCACGCGCGCGCACACACACACACACACACATGTATGAAGACACAGAGACAGCACTCACCAATCAGTGGATTGTCTCTCTTCAGCAGATAAACAGGCCATTTTAGCTATAGGGATCCATAATCTGCTGCAACAGAAAAGGACTAACGTGCAACGTTTGATCACACCGAGGCACTCTGAAGCACAAGTGCGCAAGAAGAACATGGAACAGTGAGTGATCATTTGATTAAAGAACGTGCAGAGCACAGTTAACAACAATAGTGAGTCAACATTTGTTTAGATGGTAACTGCAGAGTAACTTATAAGTAAGATAGAGATATTAAACTGCTAAATGGCTTAGTAGAGGTTTGGTATACTGTCAGACTGGGATGCAATAGTTAGCAGGATCAAATCCCCGCCTAGACTCCCATCCCCCCTTGAACAAGTCACCAAGCCATGAAACGTCTGTCAAGCAATGTATTGAATTGAATTGGTTGATGATGGGGAGGTTTTCTGGGAATGTTCACTGGCAGGGGGACCTAGGTATAACCAGAACACACTGGAAACACTACACATCTCATCAAGTGAGGGGAAAGCCTCCGGATCAGGCTGCAAAATATTGCTTCGAAGAAGTACGTGTGGACCACCTTGCTGAACCTTCGCTACCGTGACCTAATTTCAGATGAGTGGAGTATAAAGAGTGGACAGATGACTCTATATGAAAGCTACTGAGCTAACTAATGCGCTTGTTCCTGTATGTACAGTACCTGTTTGCCCACAGGTGTCTGCCCTGCATTAAAAAAATGTATGCTTTCAGTCTGGGATACAGTTAAAAAGCTTAGCGCTTTGGCACATATTAGGGGAAAGTTCTCATTAAAACTTTGTTTAGACTCTGGGGAAGCAGGAGACAGTAGCTAATGCCAACTCATCACTGCTGGCCTCATTAAATGTTAAAGATGGCTCATCAATGCATCCTATTCATGGTCCAAATGCACACCACAAGGCCACTGCAGCAAGATGAAAAGGGAAAGGTAAGGAGCCAACTCAGTGCCTATAATGGAGACATATTGGAGACGGGCGGAGGATGTGATCAGCATGTTCATGTATGTGGCATATGTGCGTGTGTGTGTGTGTGTGTGTGTGTGTGTGGCTGTGGATGACCCTGCCGGCGGCTCCTTCGCCTCTCTGCCAGGCAGGCCTGGGGAAGCTTTGATGTGACAGAGGCAGTCCCTGTGAAGCGCAGGTTTAACACTGTGATGCTGTGGCTTGGATGCAGAGCCTGTCTCCACTAATCCTATTTCAATCACTCTCACAGCCTCTTATCTCTGACTCCACTGCCCCCCCACCCCACCCCCATCACAAATCTCCTCCCCACTCTCTTGCTCTCTTTATTCCCCTTTCTCTGGTAATGTCCCTCCACCACCCTTTCCATCTCTCTTTCCTATACTGTATCCCTCATTTCTCCTCCTTTGTTTCTCTCTTCCTCCTCCCTCCTAATAGAAATCCCATGACAGTCATTCTGATGCAATTTTGGATCAACCCTAAGAAAAGAAGATGCCAGAAATGAAATCGACTATAAAAAAAGGCTTCATGAGCTATTTTAGACTGATGAAAATGTACAAATTGTGGTGGATGTAAAACATGTCATTCATTTGACAGCTGTCTGGGCACCGAAATGTGATAAAATTGAGGCTGAGCCAAAAGCTCGGCTATGTTTCTAAGAGGGCAGCTGCATGCGCACGAGTAACAACCCCGAGCAGCATTTGTTTCTTTTCTTGCTCCCTTGCTGGATGGAACGATCAAGGCGAATTCCTTTCCCGTCTTCAGAGCTGGGAAAGTGAAGTGACTTGAAGCTGTACGTGGGCAGGGAGAGAGCCGGTCAAAACCACATCACGTCACTGTGGTGTTGCTGGTACACAGCGAAAGCATAGATGGACCACCCAAGTGTGGTGCTAAGAACTTCCCTATAGCCTCTGGACACATTCTCCTGTGAGGCCTGTGAGTGTGTGTTAGGCCCAGTAATGCCTTGAAGATGAAGCAGATGATACATGAACATGAATTTACCACCACTGTCTTTTCTCCAATACCACTCACATACAGTGTGCTTGATGAAGTGCCGCTACAACAGAAAACCCGAATATAACCTATTAACCAAACCACCGGAGTAAACTGGTTCCCACTCTTTGATGACGCGAATAAAGAAAGAAAAGAAGCACAGATAATGAAAGATATGCAGAAAGTCCTGCTTCAGCACCTTTCATGCACCTGTGCAGGAGGACGAAGCAGGTGCAAAATCCACACTCTAGAAAACAATGACTTGAATTTATTATGCCCTGCAGGGCTATAGTAAAATAATTAGCAGATTGTAGATAGTGTAGCTGAACAAAATGTGCGGCAATAGGAATTCTACTCATCTAGATTTACTATATGCATTGGGAAGAAAACATTAGGACGTTTTTTATTTTAAAAATGTACTATCGTGACATAGTTGCTCTACTGCAAAGAAGAGTGAATCAAAACATCAGACTCAGTGCCAGTTATTGCTAATTCTCTTTTTTCAGCCACCCACAAACGGGGGCACAACTAAATATTAGTTAGGGCATCAGGTTTGGACACCTTTTATTTAAAATCACATCATGATTTTATATTTACTGTGGTTATTATTGTTGTATTGTATTAAAATGTAGTTTATGATCTGAATCATATAAGTGTAAAAATATGCAAAAAATAAGTCGAATGAATCGAATGAGACATTTATTTAAAAAAATCTGATGTTGATGATCTCAAGATGTTTTTTGGCAAATATGAAATGAGCCTTTGTGTTTTGTTGGCTTTGGAACTCTCCATTGGATAATTTTTGTCCAATTTCCTTTTTATTGTTGAATCATGAATTTTATCCATAACTAGGTAAGCAACACCTGCAGTTCTTCAGCTGCTGTTCTTGAGTGTGTTCTTCTATGACCTTGTGTATAAGTGGCTGTGGCTGTGTTGTTGTTCTATTGGAGTAATTTTGCTATGCTGGCAACTCCTGGGAAGATTCACCACTGTTTCCACCTGCGGATGCCGCGCACTGTAGTTCGCTGGAGCCTCAGAAACGGCTTTGTTACTCCTCCAGACTTTGTTTCACGTCCTGGCAAACTTCACTTTATCATACAGTTGAAAATGGTCATTTGTATTTACTAATTTTATCTTTCTGTAATATATTCTCACTCCTCCCCCTTAAAGGGGGAATGGGTCAAATGCAGAGAAGAAATGTCATTGTAACATGTAACAATGTATTCGATGACAATAAAGATTCTTCTTCTTGATTATCTAAGTAATTTAAGTGAGACAAATATGTTAGAAAAAAATTAGCAATACTACTTTCACAGCATACTGAAGATACACTATAATAAATATACAAAATAAATATACAAGAGCAATGGGCAGTAGAAATTTGAGAATGCAAAGCACAGACAGAAAGAACAAAATATAAAACAAAGCTCAAATAATAAAATGGGAAGAATAGGACCTAAAGTAAGATGTCTTTATGAAGAGTCCTTGTTGACACACGCTTAGAGCAGCTGTTGAGTCCACCACCACTTAGTTGATATCAGCGACTTCTTTTTGTGAACTCTGAGCTGACAGTTTTGTTTCTATATCCCCGCACGGAACTCAATCGGGGCAGATTTTAGCAAAGTGAGTCCAAAGTCAAACCTCAACCCTCTCATCATTTGTCTTCAGCTGAAAACCCTATTTGTTTAAATAAAATTATATGTCTCTTTTGGTTAATATAACTACTATGAGTTTCTAAATGATCAGCATCCAAGTAATGCTAATGCATTCGTTGTATGACAGGTTTCTAAATTCTAATATCACAGTGTGAATATCAAAACACTGCGCTGGCACGGATGAGCAGCAATAAACCAAAAGCCTTCAAACTTCAACAAATTGGATAATGCCAGTTTTGGCTTTAGTGTTAGTAGTGTTAGTTTTTCTTGGCACAATTCCCTCATATTTTCTTAGGTGCTGGCATTACCCCATGTTTTGCTGGCACATTTTGAGAAACATGTTATTTCCAGAGTTAGACATCTTGAAATGTGGCAAGCATCTTTGAACCAGCCTTTAGAAGTTGTTCTCTCTTACAGTTCCTTAACCTCCACCTAATAACGTCACATGGTTGAGATAAAACACATTACCATTAGTGGGGAACATTTGGGTCGCATAACATATCACGTATTAACTCCTCTACAAAAGCAAACGAACAAACAAAACTGCCAAATTACAGCCCAAAATCCATTCATTTCCCAAACATAAGGAATGCCACTGCATCACTCTGTGGTCATTACCTATCATCAACTATTCTGATTAAATTTTTCCTTGTTTGCCATCCGATGTGATTTATTTTCATGAAAAGTAATTTTACCTGGCAAGAGTGAAATGGATGACAGGTTGATTAGAATGATTCAAACCCACCTCCCTACATAATAGGAATGGATTATAGCTGCAAGCAGCGATACAGCCACTGGACTCCACTCAGAATTTATTAAGGAGAAATAGGTGACTTAAAAGTTTTAACATATTTTGGGATTTCAATCTTAGAGTTCATAAAAAAAATAATTACCCTCACATCATGGGATTTTCATTAAAATACAGTTTTAAAATTGAGTTATCTATAGATCCTCCATTAGGGAAATCGTTCCCACAATTTAGTCTTTGTCACTTTGAATGTGACTAAATCAGTTTGATAGGTCTGGTTCATCTGTGTTCGATTAAATGTAGTTGCTTTATGTCTTCCTGTGTAACTTTAACATGAAAAGTCAATTACCTGTTCTTTTTTATTAATACATTAATTTAAATCAATACAAAAATATTGCCATCTTTCAAGATAAATTGAATCAATTTGACACCGTTCCTCTACCCGATCACACACAGAATACTGTCTATAACCTTAATGTGTGAAATATTTTACAAGAAGTACTTCTGCTAGTATGAAAATAATTTTGAGGGACTTTATTAAAAGTGAGCTAGGTGGATTTCATTTTACCGTACGAAGTGAAACAGGGTAAAATGCTTGAACGGTACGTGCAGTTAAGGTGTTTACCATTCACACATGAACAAAAACAAATTGTGCAAAAGAATTAGAGTGGTTAACCGAAGTGAAGAAAAAGAACGAGCGATGGTAAGTGACAGCAGGACGCACCAAGCTGATGTTCTGAGTGTAGAATGTCTTTTTCTCGCAAACACACACTGGTCTTATTTAGAGAGAGACTTGCTGAATAGGCTCTGTTTGTTTGGAAGTGTCCGACCTGTCAAACTCAACAAAGTATGCTCAGCTGTCTGACACGCACAAATGAACCCATCTCATCTGTGCTGGTGCTACTTGTGCTTTCTAGATATGGCTGCGAATGAAGAAGAAAGCCACAGGAGCTAAAAGGAGAGAGAGCAGACAGAGGAGAAAGGTGGTACGGATAGACAGTTAAATCCACAGCATTCAGCAAACTCGGGTTTTGTCCCTTATGTCAGTCGCTCGTTTTATACCGGAGACTCTGCTGCTGCTTCTGTTGGAGCTTAAGAGCTGTCCTCTGTTGAACGCTTAAAGTCAGATAAAATGCAAAGCTCAGTAGGGTGTATGTCTGTATTTTTCTGTGGGGGGGAGTGGGGGAAGATTGTTGCACAGACCAGCGTGATGCTCGATGATGGACTGGTTACTATGGTTATCGGTGCGCTTTTAGTGAAGTTAAATGCAGCTATGTACCAAAACAAAGACAGTGAGTATTTACGCTCAGACAGTCAACTTCAGTGCTAAGGTTTAAGAGAGAGCCTTTTCCAGCCTCAAAATAGGCAAACTACATGCCCTGTATGATGAAGATTCACTTTAGAGAAGTAGAAGTTGAGAGATTAACATAATGAAAAGACGAGAGGTAGAGGATGGGAGTGAAAAAGAGAGACGGAAGATGATGAGAGGGAAGTGTAACAGAGGGTAACAGTGTGAAAGAGAGAAAGAAGTGGAGAGAGGCGAGTGAAAGGGGGGCAGTGAGAAAGAGAGAGAGGCGTTAACATGTGGGAAAGCAAACACGGAGGGTTCTGGTTCCAGGAAGAGCAGATGCTTCTACTCAGCGTGAAGCTGTAGCTTTAGGAGTAGTTTAGTTTTGTGCGTTCCAGTGGTCATTGCTAATTTCCAGAGGTGAAGAACTAGTATCTCTTCGTGTCCTCAGTGATGGGCAACTAGCCTAGGGTTGGGTGTATTACTGGTGGTAGGGAGGAGAAGGCGAGCTCCAGAAAAACAAAACGGAGAGCTAGGTAAAGCAAAACATGGGATTCAGGGAATAAAATACATGAATTGGAATGTATGTATACGTTTTGTTGGCCTCCATATTCGGAGATACCCTAATGCATTCATAATATGTACCAATCTGGCTGGCTGGCTGATGATGAGTGGAGCACCTCTGTTTACGCGTCTGCTCCACCCTGTCGCTTTCTGGTATCAGAGCCACAGGACAGCCTGGCTCTGATAGCTGGGAAGCTAATGTCAACAGCAGCCCTTGAAGAGTCATTAGGGATAATGCGGCACCGCTAAGTGCCTGGTCCTGCGCTCCATAAAAACAGGTGGTCCCAGGGTCACCCCTCCCTTCTCTCTCCCCTACCTCCTCTACTTAGCATATTTCATGGCACTCTGTCTCCTCTCCAGTTCCTGCACCACCCTACCCTCAGCACACTCTGGGAAAGGTTATTCTGACAATTGGTGGTGATTAGCTCTTGATTTGGCTCATTCTCTTGGTCTGATCAGATTGTGGCGTGGAGTGTAAAGCCAGTGCAAGTGAAGCCACAGCTGTGGCTAAGGCATGACTGAAATAGGGACAGGACAATCAGAAGGAGAAGGAGGGAAAGGGAGGAAGCAAATGAGAGGAGGTAGACTTGAAAAGGAAGAGGGGGGGGTATTGGGTGTTTAGGGACCTCTAGTATCCTTTGCTTTCTTGGCAGTTTGAGTTATGGGTTTGGGCTGCTGGCAGAGAAAATTAACTGTAAACTGTTTGTCCCTGTTATTCCAGGTGTGGGTCCTTTTAAAAAAGTCTTTCATCCAGCAACCTGCTTCCACTCTTTGTATGCCTCTCCTGGGCGGTGGAAAGCAAAAAAAAAAGAATGTGGGTGCTGCCTAATAGCTGCCTGGTGAATGAGGTTAGAAAGTCTGTTTTGCACTTAAGTGTTTGGGACCTGTATTGGCTACACTGATCTTTGGATTGGCGGAGGTTGGTGTTGGGCTTAGGGCTGGCCCGATGCCTCAACCTGGCTGGCTAGGCCAAGGAATTTTTCTCACACTACCGGCTGTTCTATCCACCCCTCCACCCCTCCATCCATCCATCTCGTCATCCACCCATGGAGTCAGCCAGGCAAGTAGGAAGGCCTCTCACTCTCTGAGTGTTCAGCCAACAAATCCCCATTCCAGTCCTTTGGCCTCTTCTCTACATCTATATATCACGATGATATCCATCCAGCCAGCTGAATAAAAAACAGATTAAGCACCTACCCGAATCCATTTAATTATGTGTAACTCCATGTACCTTCAACTGCTGTGAGAACTTTGGTTTTTTTTCTGTTTTTACTTTTGCTTCCACTGACCACAGAGACGTTAAAGGAAGTTCACACAGATCTAGCCATGGTTACTTTGCACAAAAGCACATTGACTGTATAAGACTGGAGGCAAAAAACAGCTTACCCAGTCTTCGTTAACATGGCATCACATATGTGTGCATCAGTAGATACATATCATTACCACTGACAAGTAAAGTCAGGAAATCCTAATGAGGGTTACGCAAAGTTTGACAAGTTATTGGCTATAAAATACTAGATTTAAACAGGACAGGGTTAAAACAATGTTGGAAAGCACTGAGGTATTTGGCAACTCTCAGGTGGTGTTTAACAGCCTCCAATCAGCCACTACATTATGGCCTGCTGTCAAGAATGCATCAGTTTGGCGGCAGAATGTTTGCTTTTGAGATAGTGGTGAACCAGGGTGCATTTTAATGTGTGGACACAACAAACCGAGGCCCACAAATCAGTTTTAAAGTCGTGTCAGTACAAGCTCCTATAAAGGACTTCTGTGCGTACGTTCTCACACACAGAAAACACACACACACACACGCAAGCTTTCACACAGTAAGCCCTGATAGAGCACACTAGCCTTTGATACTCATAATGAAAAATGTCCTAAAAATTGCAGCATTTAGCTGCGTTGGTTGGTGTGTTATGTGTAACACAGAGTCTCCCTGGGAGAGATGATGGGCTCAGGCCAGGAGAGGAGCCTCTGGGTGCTAGAGGGTTTGAAAAAACAGAGGGGGACCCAGGGTGCTGCAGACTGCAGAACAGTCGCATGACCTTTTCTAGAATGCTGCCACCTGCCAGCCACAGAAACACAGACTGGCTAATTAAAGTTTCAGTGGCAGTGGATTTTCACTGGCACAGCACACCTCAGGCAACCTTGGGGGCTCTTAGTCAGGCGATACACACAGAGGGAAGTATGTGAGAAAAAGGGAGCGGGGAGCTATGGAACAATCTGAAGAAGACGACAGCTCGACAGATTCAAGAAATAACATACAAAGTCAGAAGCTTTCAATAACACACAGGAAGAAAAGCTATATATTAGAATGCAAATCTCCAATCACAAACAGGCACACTCCCTGGGTATTTTACATAAGCGCTGACACGGTTTGCCCTTCCGAATAGTTATGCTCAAAATATACAAGATCATACGGAATTAGAAATGAAATTGAAACTGTCCGGCTCTGTACAATTGGGTTGAATGCAAGAGCTAAGTGAGAGATACGCAATGTCAAAATGCTGAGTGCTTTTGCAAATCTTATCGGACCGCCTCTCAGGCTAATGGAATTTTGAGGGGTCAGTATCAAGAATAAATGCATGACTTATGACAAGGCTACTGGGAGCATTACCAAATATACTGGACAGCATGTTCCCATCTCCGAACGGAAAAAAAATTGGCCACATTTGACCAGGACATTTCTGGAAATATGGCCAAAAAAAAAGGTTAAGCAACAAGACAGACTTGCTTGTGGCCTGTATTTCACAATCTGCTGATCCTGTCTCCATTAATGATCTTGACCCCCTTTTCACCATTTCAGAAGTGAAAGGGCCTAATGAAGCCAAACAAAGCTGCCTGTGTGTGTGTGTGTGTGTGTGTGTGTGTGTGTGTGTGAGCGTGAGGCAGAGACACAGAGAGGAAGAAAGCCCCTGTGACCGACTGTTACAGCTTGATGAGGTCTTGGTCTGCGATTCCTTAGGGAGGTGGTCCAATCTAAGCTTTATTAGGCCTTATTGAGCAGGTGTGTGTCTGTGTGTGTGTGTGTCACTGTGTTTTCTCTATCAAGAACATTTGGCAGAGCTTTATGAGCACCTTGGTAAGTCTGCCTAAAATACACTGCGTTGGTAGCGGCTTATTGGGGTGTGCACGGGGGATTGTACATGAACCCAATTTCTTGATTCTTGCATTTAAGAGTTTTGATTTACTCTCAGTGTAGCTACAATGTTATCATTGCACATGAAATTGGCCTTAAAATTGTCAGGTCTACTTAACTGAGGGATTGATTATCCCTCTATTATACCTAAGATTAAAAAAGATTTTTAACAAAGACAGGGCGGGACCCAGGTTGCAAGGTGTTTTATGGATGTGCTGTCCAGTGTGATCTACTCTGCCGTGATCTGCTGGGACAACAGCCTGAAGGTGGCAGACACTAACAGACTGGCCAAAATAATTAGGAGGGCTGGTGCAGTTCCGGGTGTGGAGCTAGACCCTCGGCATGCTGTAGCTGAGAGGAGGATGCTGTGCAAACTCCTCTCAATCCTGGACAATCCCTCCCACCCCCTACACAGCTTCCTGCAGGAGCACGTTCAGTCAGAGACTGATCAACATCAGGTGCTCCACAGAGACACAGGAGATCATTTCTGCCCTATATGTAAAGTGGAGGGGGAAGGACAACAATCATAATCATGTCTATTTCATCAGATGACAGTTGATTAATCGAGGATGTCATTTTGTTAGGATTTCCACTACATTACAGCCTGATAAACTACTGATAGTTATTTTAACATTGTGATCTGATCAGTCACTTATTTGCACTCATCAGATTGTTTGGGATTCTTTTGGAAAGCTGAGTGACAATTTCACTTCACACCCAGACCTGATTACTGCCTGATACCCGTTTAATTATTAAAAAGCATAGAGATCATAATAACCAAATATCATGCCGTAATCAGAATAAATTTAGGAAACAAATTGACATGTATCAATTCAGAAATGGTTACAAGCCCAATACTTTTTTACAGCATATTGTGGATATTGTGCCATATCCAAACAGCTGTGAGATGGTAAACCCGTAAACAGATCCCCAGTACTGATTCCCAGTACTTACGGTTGGCAGAGTTTGATGAGATCCTGGTCAGTGGTCCCAGGTGGCAGGCCTCGGATATAAAGGTTGGTCTTACTCAGCTGCTCCGCCCCTCCCTGGCTGCAGCTGTTGGTACTGGGGCTGGGAGGAGCCATGGGATGAGGGGGTGGAGCATAGGCCTGCTGGAAAAACAAACAACACGAAATGTTTACCATAAAGAACATTGTGTGATGTGTAAATAGGATTTTAAACAACCCTGAGTCTGATTGAAGAACAGATTATTTTTCACCAGCAGTTTAATGTCACTGTAATTAAGAGCGTAGACACTTTTAGGTGCCTGAGTAAATGAGAGGAGATGAGGTCAGGGTCACTAAGAAATGAAAACACAGCTTCAGATAGCAGTGCGTAAAATCTGGGGAAAACAAACGCCTAACCTCAGTGTCAAATAACAAGAATGCACTGCAGGGAAAACATTTTAACATAAAAAGCTCTTCAAACGAGTCCATAGACAAGTCACTGTGTCAATCAAGCATTTTTATAGATTTCTTTTTGTTAAGTAAACACTTCACTAGGGAAGCATTCATAAACAGTTTGAAACAATTTACACCTCCAAAAGTGTGATATCTTGATTCAGTGTGTATCTGTTATAAAATAAACATCTCAAAAATAAAGCTTTTTACGTAAAATCACTGTCCTCCAAAGTGGACTAGATATGCCAATTCTTCCCTGTATTTTCTTCTGCTCCTGCTCTCCTCACATGCCTGTTGTGCTGTTAGGGCAGATTTATGATATGAGAGTTAGGGCCCCGTGCTCACAGCCCATTTATATCTCTATTGCAGGGACGTTGCACATAGTGACAGAGCGAGAGAATGGAGGCCCTGTGGGCATGAGCGTTACGAGAGCGAGAGAGACAGAGAGAGAGAAATGGTGGAAGAAAGTGAGTGAGGAGAGAAGGAGAGAGAAAGAGATGATGTGCACGGCAATAAAGTAAGTGATGGATGAAACGTGGAGAAGAAAAAAAGAAATGGTCAGGGAAAGGGGACGTGACTAAATACCACCAGCAGCTCCAGTTAACCATGTTAACCCGTTAACCTTCCAGAGAGAACCTCAAGACCGTGCAGTAAAACCACACATGCATTTAGTAAAACACACACACACTCACACACATCCGCCCCACATGTTAGCAGCGGCTGCCGGAGCATGGCTGATTTGATGCGCTATTTTAAGCGTGTGTGCCATGCCAGCGTGTCGCCTCCCACTCCTCAGACAAAGAGCCGGGGTCCCTGGAGCGTGAAGAGGGAGCCACGTCCATCAATGGACGGCCAATTACCATGCTGAGCTAAGTGGAACTGATGGGCAGCCACTCACTGTGCTAGACACACAGTACAAACATCTACAGTAAGTGTGCACACACAAAATGCAACGCGGCGACACAAAGACATTGTCTTCATTCAAAAAAAAACTAAAACAAGTCATATCCAGCCAAAACCTTTGGACCAACTTTAAGAAATTCAACGTACATATCAAGTGATTCCAGATGAGTTTCAATTCTAAACTCAAGTCCTGTAGGGGACGTCCAGGTCAGATCATAAGTGTTCCAGTCAGTGCATAGTTCTGACAGTAATGTGTGGTTATGTTTGTCCTCATTCATTTTTACTGCACTTTTGTTTTTTTTACCAACTTCAAACTCCATCTCAGTGCCTCGTGCTTATTTTGTAGCCTTGATTTCACAGCGAAGAATTAAAAAAAGCAAAACCAGCCTCTTGTCATTCACTCGTCTGGGCTGTAGCAGAAGCACAGAGGAATCTCAATCACTTAAGTGCTTCATCTGAGTTATTTTTTCACTGCACAGCTGCAGTTCAAGCCTCGACTTTGAGGCTCTCACCTTATGTCCCCCTGCGCTTCACTCGCTTTATTTTGCGCTAGTCCACCGTAGCTTAAATTAGACAGAGCTCAACATACGGTGTGACACGTACAGATTCACTAGCACAAACATGAGACGCTACTGCTGACAGGACTGAAGGTTAATTAAAATCCTCTCTCTCTTTCACAGGCTTCCTTTATTTGTTTTAGCCCTTGAGTAATACACATAAGCCCCCTTCTCCACCTCCCCCCTCCTACTCCTCCCTGACCTCCAGGCTTGGCTTGCATCCTGGTCTTTGGAATTCATGTGTGCCGCCCTATTGATTTGCTTTCATTTTTTTTAAGGTCAGAAGCTGAAATCTTACACAATGAGGCATGGAGGGTCAAAACCAGCCCATTACTTACAGTGTTGGGTGAGAAAGGCAGAGAACAAGGTTATCCAAGGGGAAAGAAAAAGGCCGGAAGAGTCCCCCGGGATGAAGAATGGAATGGGTGCAGAGGCTCTCAGGGGAATGGCAACTGTGAGTGGATGGTGGGATGGATTTATGTGTATGGGTGGGGGATAATCTTGGACTCCTGTGTTTTTTTGGTTCCATTCATCACAAAATATACATGATTTTCCAAATGTGTGATAAAAAAATGGCAAAAGAACTACTACTTACTAGTAGAGGTAATTACTTAAAAATAGATTTGGCATGTGTTGTGTGTTTATGTATAGTTCATGCTTGCAACGAACACACAATTGGCTCCTGCCTCAGCACACACATCAACAAAAAATGTGTTTTTCCCCCGTTTTTGTTAAAAATCTAATTCTGGCTTGGCTTCCTCTAGTTGCTCCATTTGAGGTTAACAAATAAGTTTGTTCCTTTTTCCGGACAGATTGCGACTGCTATTTATCCTCAGTCCATCAGCCTCTAAGACACAGCTTATCTTATTAAATAGATGATAAATACAGACTTTGTGTGTCAGCGTGATGAGGATTGAAAGCGACACAAAGGCTATTTCAGCAAGAAAATACAGAAAACATATTGAAAGAAAATAGAAAGACAGAAAAAAACCAGGATAAAGAAAAGAGTCCAAGAGAAAAATGGAATAGAGTACACGAGAATAGCTGGTTATGACACTTCAAAAAGCTCCAGGTGGTAAATGAGAAAAACCTTCATTCTCTCTCCTCCCTACCCAGCTGTGACATGCCACTACAGAAGCTTACTGGGGATTTCAATTTGCCGCACTGTATTTTAGACAGGCAAAATGGTTTACACAGGCCCAATTTACCAAGCCATCCATGCGGTGGGGGGGGGGTTCACAGGCTCTGTGACGTGCCAGAGAATGTTTATGAGTGTATTAAGTGAGGATGATAAATCTAGTGTACATTACGTACTCTAGGATGGCACATGGCGGTGCACTGTATACTCACACACTCACATGGACAACACGCTTTTTGTTTGGCACACAGCAGCTAATCCTCTGTGACACCTAGAGGGCTCACTCTCCTTATGCGGTATAGGAATGTGTACAGCCACATGTACTGTCATACGAAAATAAAAATTATTTGCACTTGGTAAAAAGGAATAAACTGCAATTGCTCGTTTCAGTTCAGTAAATGTCATCTCTGCAGATACTGCAGCACCTGGAAGTTAAGTTTTGAAGTAGACGATATCTTTACAAGGTTGTTTTTTGTTAACATACAGTATATAATGATATGGCTCCACGTTTAAATACTTGGAGCCATATTGTGTGTTTGCCAAACAGGGAGGAAAGCAGCTCCAGCAGTAATTGGAAGGAGAGCAGGGCTGTAGCTTCCCTGTCTCTGTCTCTTTCTCCCTGCATTCGGCAGGGCAGGGCTGTGACTGGAGGAACGGAGGCTGTGCACCAGCGTGGTAATTGGCCCTGATTTATAGGAGGCCAGAGCAGCCAGCAAGAGCTAGCTGAACACTGGCACAAGGCCAGACAAGGCCACACTGTCTATACCAGCAAACCAACCAACCTAAACCAGCACACAGCTCTCTCAGCCAGGACAGCACTACACATCAGTCAGCAACATGAAGGAGGTTACACAGGTTCTGTGCAGTCCTGTGTGTGTGTGTGTGTGTGTGTGTGTGTGTGTGTGTGTGTGTTCCTTCACGTAAGTCACACACTCACACAATCTGACACAAAAAATGACAAGCAGTCTACTTAAATCGAAGAAAAAAGCCTCTCGGCTCATCCTCCATTAATTCATGCTGGCAAAGTCTCTGCAAAGACTCTTAAAGACAAGCATAGTCCCAGAGGCATCCCTTCCAAACTGCCAGAACTAACAGCTAGCTCGGCGGTCGGCTGCATTCACGGCAGCCTCTTAAGCGCGGGAGGAACACAAATCCCTCATCCATCCTGGATAGCTTCTTCCAAACCTTTAGCCTTAAACATGTGTTTTGAGAACAGCTGCCGCATCTCAATGGTAAAAAGCAGAGGGACAGACGCGGGGGGAGAGAACGAGGAGGGCCTAATGCCCGTCTTCCTTTTTGCCTCTCGTTTTCATGCCTCGCTCTTTGCCTGTTGAGGTAAACCCATAGCCAGAGGAGTGAATAGCAAATCATCCCAAACTCACCTGGGGATGCAATGCTGCTGACTCTACAGCCAAATGTATCCTAATAGGGGAGACTGAGAGCACGGTGTATGTGGAGGCACAGAGAGGGAGAGGGGAGGAGGAAGGTGGAGGGATAACAGAAATAGAGAGACACGCTTATAGGTATGACAGAGTGGAAGCCAAGACCCGAGAGGACAAATGAGAGAAATACAGATTCAAGTAAAGGAGTCCCGTCAACTGTCTAATTCCTTGCTCTGTAAAAACAAAAAGCCCTGTGATCGAGGACACTGATAAGCCAACACTGCTGTGCACAATGACACAGATGTCTAATTTTAAATGTGCTGATTTGTCTATCTATAGTTTATTTCAAAGCTCTCTGCCGCTTTCCACTACTCCTCTGTTCTCCGGTGTCGTTATTGGTCACCGCTCCATGTTCCAGGTTTCTGTCTTATTACTTCTACATGTTCTCTCTATCTGCCCTATTCCACTATCTCTCTTTCACTTTGTCTATGGGGCAGATAAGAGCAGGGTTCTGTGTTTCATGTCTGGACATGCGGCCCCAGAGTTAAAATAGAGGCCATATCTTTCCCGAGGGACAGAGATAGGATGCATGTTATCTGACAAAGAGGACAAGAGCAATGGAGCTAAACAAGAGATGCTGTATGTAGCACCTGTGTGTTGTACTTGTGATACAATGGGCAAAAGGTGTTAGCATCAGAAAATCAATGGGAAATGGTGAATTCAGCTTAGCCTCAAAAAGCACAAGGCTTTTTAAAATGAATTATTTATTCTATTATTATAATTATATTATATAAGTACCGTTGTTTTAAATAAAATGCAGCAGGCATCTTATCATAATGCCTTAAATAATTATCATAATACAAATACTCCTCAGCTGCAAGTATGCACTCACCAGCTGTGGGACTGGTGAAATGTTTCTTTTCTATTTAGCTTTAGCTTTATTTGACAATCAGTGAGTACTGACAACTGCGACTGAAAACAATTTAACTTTGTTTTTACGTTTTTTGATTCGCACATTACAGGCAGAATCTAGAAATTCTGTCTTCAGTGCAGATAATGTTGGGTTTATGCAAGCTAGACATTTAGTTTTTAGACCTGCTACATGGTGGTCCATGAAGTCGCCCACCATAGTCCTGAAAGTCTTCAAACGATGTGCCCTTCATTAGTCCATCCTAACTATCTGATTTGTTTAAACCTCCAGAACACATAGCTCCCGTCTATCCGTGCATTTAAAAAGACGCCTGGAGGCCTTTTCGTATTTTATCTATCTTACCCATGCCTCCCTACTGGAAGAATCTGCTTTCTGACATCAGAAATGCAACTCCTGACTTTAAATCTCAACTTTCCGTTAGTGGCTTGTTGTGTAATTACTTCAGGTGTTGCACCTCTAAACCTTCTCCTTTTGTCGGGTTGGTGCCAAAAATCTCTATAAGCACACTGTAAACTTCTGTGTTTATACTGCTCCTCCAACAACCATAAACCTGGCTCTCTGAGGACATTAACAGTCAACTGGTGTTTAGGTGACATAACCGGGCTTGAAATGTGTTTGCTGAGGGTGATTACGACAGTTTGGCTGAGGCCGCGTTGACCGCTGCAGAGGGATCCGTACAGAAAGACCTGCGAGCGAGTCACGGGCAGAGCCAGAGCGAAATGCGCTGGACATAAATATTTGGGCTGATCTGTCATCATCGTGGCCAGCTGGGTCTGTTTGCAAGCTAGTCAGCGTGGGAGTGGAGCTGTAGGACAGACGGAATGAGGGAGTGGGAGGACGGAGACACTGATTTAAGACAGACTATCAAAGAGTGGGACAGAGGATAAAAGAGAATGGAGAACGTTTTAGACTTTGGTCAACCGAAAGCTGATCTGACACATCTGACGTCAATGCGATCCATTGACATAATTGGCTGCAGATTGGCCCCTGTGTCACTGATTTAACCAAATCCTACGATTTTGAGCTGCGAGCTGTGGCCAGTGTTCAGCGTTTTCTACTTCATTCATGAAGTTTTCTGAATGAATTTAACAAATTTCACGTCATGAATCTCCCTGAGGCGGAGTTCTATAATCACCTGTATGACCTAACACAGAAATGCAGAAGAAGAGACCCCGTCTTATAGGACACGTTCTTCAGGAGTGTTTGCACAAACAGAGGGCTATGGGAGATGTTGAAAAGAGAGGAGAGTGTAGGGTAGTGGGACCTGTCTCACTGTGTACTAAAACAAATGTCCACCAATCCAGTCTCGCGCATAGGCTGGCATCCTGCCCTGAAGTGTTCTCCACTGGCTGCACAAAGCTTGACACAACTGTGATGTTCTTGTCCCAGTCACTTAAAAATACTAAAAGGTCTCACAATCTGCACATGTTTAGAGGAACTGCTTCGAGACTGACTGGATTGCCGTTATCCAGTTATTGCTGAATCGCCGAAAATGCCAAAGAGACAGGGGACAGATTGATAGAGAGGAAGCATGAGCTTTCCCACCGTGCCATTTGTTACACCGATATCCAGACAAACAAATTTACGTCTCCTATTCCAGAAGGTCAACTGTGCTCAAATCCATAAATAAGGACGTAATTGGTGCAGGAGCGACAAAGTGGCTCAAAGGTTCCCAACAGCCTAGTGCATGAGTTACTGCCTGACACTGACCTCCGTGTGCGTTTGACTGCGTGCCCACAGCCTTATGTTAAATGTACGACATAATGTTTGCACAAGCGAACAATGTTAACGTTGCTTATACAAATAGCAGACTGAGATTTTATGCTACTAAAGACTAAGGCCTATTTCGTTTGGTCGTCTATGGATTTTGACTCATTGTTTGCACATTTTACAGATGTTGATTGTCTCAGTGGTTCAGGAAATACAATAACAGTGAGGAAATAAATCTATTCATTCCTGTGATTTAATTTCATCACTTTATCTGCATCAAAAGACATTTATTTTGATTATTTGTGTGCTATCATTGTTTATGCATCATTGTGGGTTTATCGTATGTTTGTGTTGTTATTTCACTACTTGTTTTATATTCATGTTGTAAAAATTCAGTTCTTATATGCTTTGCTATGCTTGTTCCCCCCTGATACTGCCTGTAAAAGCTTGATACACACAGAGAAATGCACACGCATATAAACAGTCACACAAAGGTAGAGCCAACAAACAACCGGAAGCAAACTGACACGAGAAATGCAGAACTGTTACTGTCACTAATAGCGTATACCATATCATCGCAACTATCCAAAGATAAAAAAGACGAAAAAAAACTCCACGCAGATGCAGATTGGTATATAAATATGCACAGGAGACAACACGCCATCCTCTTCCCTTTGAATATTCAGTTTCTTTCACATGCTAAACAGTTGCACTGGGTCTGGAATGTCACTTTTGGCCCCCAAAGGAATATAGTCACTGGAGCGTCACTGACAATTGCCAGACTAAATACTGGCATTAAACACCAGCCGCTGTTGTGGCAGGAAGGCTTGAGACAGCCATAACAAATCAGCTAGGGAACAGAGGACGGTTGGTGTGTTGTAGTTTATAGGGCTTTTTTATGATGTACATCTGAAAAACATATCCAGAGATACTGCGCGGGGACCGTAACCTACCACACTGTGTTCCGTCTTTGCCCAAGCCAGAAAAGTCAGGTGTACAAACAGTAGCAGGTGACGCTGATGCACTACCACAATAAACAGAGTTGGTTTGTTAAACAGAGAAATCCAGCAGTTATATGATGAACATTCCTTTGATTATTCCTCAAATGAGGAACAAAGTAAGTCAGATTCCCCTTTTTCTTTTGTACACATGACAACTGAAAGACTAATGGCTTCGAACTGATCCATTTTTCAGGCACTCTCTAATTACCATGCAAGCTGTAAATGAGATTTTGATGGATGTGAACTTCCGGGATACATTCGTGAACAGTATTGTGTTTGTGTGGTTTTAACGTTCAAAACATATAGTAAGTTACACGACAACAACAAACTACACCCAAATAACAAAAGACAAGTTGTACGCCAGGCATACGTTCCAAGTTGTTCTTTTGATTAGCAAAGACATGCAGGTAATATCATTTTTTATGATACCAGGGTAAATTCAACTATTACACTCTGAGATTAATAAAGTTTTTTGAATCCTGAATCCCTTTATGAATAATTATCTGATTCGTGGTGCGTTCTTCAGAGGCTCCAACCTTTAACTTGGGAGACAGCTTACTTTTGAAAAACACTTTTCTCATTTATTGACTTTGTATGACTTGTATGACCCTGTATGACATGTAATTTGTCATTAATTACAGTGCTTTACGTCAGACATTATATCACCATCTCAACTGCAGCACAACGTGACACATTCCCTTTTACTATAACAATCAAAGAACTGTGTTGGGGAAAGGGATGAAAGATTATTTACAGCACTGCAGCAGTAGCCTGTTTTATCAAAACATTTAACCGTCTTCGCTGCTAAACTGCTGCACTTTCCTCTTAGTTTTTCTCTTTCTAACCCCCCATAACTGAATTCATCCCCTGCTAGTACTCCGTCCCTTTCTCACTTCACCTTCTACAGTCAGCTCTCATCTATCTCTAAATCCATCCCAATCCTCGTCTGGATGCTTGTCCTCCATTTCTCCTTCCTTCTCCCCCTTCTTGCTTCTTTCCGTTCTGAGAGTCTCTCCTGCTTCGCTCCACCCTCTTTCTCCTCCCCGTCTAACAGCCATAGGGGAGTTTTTACATAGTGTTGAGCAGAGTTTAGTAGGCCAAAGAAGATGCTGTGCCAGATTCTGCACAGTGTGTTAAGCAACTATCCCCCTTCAAGGAATAGCAGCATTACTCAACAGAAAACCCCCTGTATCAGCCCGCCTCCTCGAGCCTAAGCTCACATACTGCAAAGCTGCCGTCACTGACAGACGAGAGGCAATGCGAGGGATTGTTTTACTCAGGGTCTATCTGAGAACAATGCTGCATTGTACACACCTCTGCACCTGCATACATAATATCAAGTGTTAAGGAAACTAAGGTTTTCACATCAACGACAAGGCTCAAATTTAAGCCCCCTCTAAATTTTACCATCATATTTTCAAAGTATGCTCTTTCAGTACTTGGGCTGGTTTGGCGTATTGGCAGGATCACTGAGTTAGGGACCCTTCAGAAATGCCTCTGTCAGAGATTTATAGGAAGGGAGTCAGCCACTTCTGGGCAAACCCACCCAAGCTGTCAATCCCATGACTTAGTGAAAACCAAAGGGGAATGATCTTTGCTTCCCAGCTCCCACAAGCGGAGTTCAATCAGTGCGGGTGTGGAGCTTTATCCAAAAGTGTCACAATCGCGTGATAAATAAAGCGAGCGCTGTTGGACAGCCAGCTCAAAAGAGAAGAAATAAAGTACAACAGAGGGGCAGCGAGAGACAGAGCGAGCTGAGAGAATTGTGGGAAAAAAGCTAAGAGAGAAGGGAAAGATAGATAGGGAGACAGACGTCTGCCAAAGGAGAAGAGGTGCAGCGTCTGAGTCGTCCAGACCTCGGTAGTGTGGTTTATTTATGAGATAAGTAACCATGGCTGTGGAACAGGTGAGTCTAATGGTGTAATGTTTCCCCTTTGCCTGACTGTTTGCCTCAGTGACTCTGGCCTGCTGTGCTCTCTCTCTCTCTCTCTCCCTCTCTCTCTCTCTGGAAGAGTTTAATGCATGCCATACTTAGCCATGATAAGGGATCACAGCCTGTGCAGATAAGCATAGGCCCTCTGGGTTAAAACAGGTTGGAACAAACTCGATGATGCTATCAAACTGTCTATATCTTCAAAAGGTAACCGCAGTTCTAAATTCTGTCCACACGCTACGGTAGGTGTACAGCAAACAATGGCAAGATTGACTCCAAAGAGTGTTTGTAACTGTGTTTTTTTCTCCATCAAGACTTTTCTTACAGGCTGTATTTATCCATGAAGCTTCTCGGCAGTAATTTAGCATCACAGTAAAGGCTGGATGACCATGAACTTGGAGAGAGGATGTGCAGCCATCCCGTTGAAGGCACTCTATGAACTGAAGACAGGAGTTACCATCCTTACCTCTTACAGCTGATCACGCTGTTTTCTAACGATGGCTTACTGAGGCGCTCGCATTCAAACAACCTTCTGAAAACACAGAGCAGTGATAACAGAAAGTTGTTTTTCTCCTTTTCAAGAGGCTATTTGAACTTTCTGTTTTGTTTTCACTTTCCCTTTCTTTTTTTTTCTATTCATGTCACCCTTGAGTCTAGTGAACACACATTTCCAGGTACGAAATTGTAGCTGGAACATTGAGCTCATACTCTTACACTCAAGAGTATAGACAAATATAAATCAACTTTAAATGTTGCATGACCATGTACATGCATTACCACAAGAAGCTCTTACAGCTGTCCTTCAAAGTAAAATACAATTGAGTTTCTGCATTCTTCTCAACGCAGTTTTTCCAGCACGACATTCTATTTTTCAGGACAAATTCTGAGGAGATGTCAACGATGGCCTATTGTACCTGCTAAGAGATGTCTAAACTATTTATTTACCCACCAATGGAGACTGTACATGAGATGATAGCAGCAAACTGTTATTGTTGTGGTGTGTGGCCCGCCATTCTACGGCTGAATGTGTGGGGCTGGGCTCTGAGAGAAAAGTGCTCGCTCCATTGTGCTGCCTCGCAGATTACCACATGAACAAGAAGCTCCCTGGCTCAGTCCTCCACCAGCAGCAGGCCACCTCTTAAACATGCAAGACAGTCATTGTAGAGCTAAATATGAGGAGGTCTGTCCACAACCATGGAACGACCATTACACAATGAGTCGCATGCTGTCTTTTTATAGAAATAATTTCAGAGACCACACACAGACCAAAGTGGCATTACTTCGTTTTTGTTTTCAAAAAAGTGGAATGCGATGGAAATCCATAATTAATTAATTCAGGCTGCTCAGGCGGCCCAGTTTATGCCACTCATATCAAGGCTCAGCAATCTGTTTTAGTCACAGAGAAGAACTCCTGTAAACTGTTCTGCGTCATAAAGGCGTCTCTGTGATGTTTTTACTGAAGTTAAAGATACTAGTTGCAAATTTGTCTTTTGAAGGCATGGCAGACAAAACAGCAGACAGTTTGATGTTTAGTGAGAAGTCAAGGCTACAGCTGGATGGCAGGTGTAGACCAGCAACTAAAGATAACGAGGCTGAGTCATGATTTAGAAAAGTAAATAACTCACGTTTCACTGACGAGGAAACAGCGCTGTAGCTCCGACCGGCCACTTGTTTATACTTTACACTACAGCAGCAGTTAGCTGGACTAATCTCTGACCTCTGATTGTGCTTTAGGCTCAGTACAGGAAAACAAAAAGCTGCACAAACGCAGTCGAAAAGAAAGTATCGTAAAAACTCTGCACTGACAACGAGTAGTGTAATCTCCAGCACTTCAGAGTGTCTCTATTTTTGATTCACTCAAATCTAAATTTAGAAAAATAGTTGCAGCCAATACTTTGATTACTGATTCAGCTCCAGTTGCTGACACTGCTGTTTTATGTAGCTTTGTGTTCTTTTGGAAACTGCAGTCAGTTTGACATCTTTGAAATATTATAGCCACATTCCTGCTGTTTTACGTCCACGTACGCCAACATATTATATCCCCCCCTATAGCAAGTCAGAATATATGATTTCCAATGTTTATTTGTATTAGTACAATTATATTTAGCACATTCAAAAGTATGTTCACATTTAATCATCTAGTTTAGTTCTGATATGATAAATAACTACTCAATTATCACTTGGCAAAATAATACTGAGAAATTAACACTGGAAGTCTGTTGTTTGTACGATATTTTGACTACTGCCTTATTGTTCTCCTGCTGCTCCAAGTAAGCCTACAACAGTCCAGAGTCCAGAACAGAACATTACATACACACAGCTTGGTGCACATTTGCTAAAACTGTGGAAATTGCTGGCTTGTAAACCCGGGGGGAGAGATACGATGTTCATGGGAGACAAGAGAAGAAAGACAAAGAAAACAAACTCCAGGACATAATTCTTGCACAATTCTGGCACTCAGATTTCAGTTGAGATATATGTACGTATTGGAGAGGGAGGTTTGTGTAAGAATGAGCAAGGTGGTGCTCTTGAGTTAGTAACCCTAACCCTAACCCTAACCCTAACCCTAACCCTATACTACTTCGGCCCAGTGATTCTCCAAAAAGAAGGGAGCAACAGAAAAGAAACCACTGAATCGAATGCCAGCTAAATGGCACTTAAGCGATTTCAGTGACAAACAGCACCACGGCTAATGTATATTACCAAAGATTGAACCAGCCATTTCTGAGAACAAGCAAACACACATGTAGCCAGTCAGGATCTCCATTTAAAGACATCTGAGAGACCAGCATTCTCCTCTCACCTTGTTCCCTGCAGCTAAACAATAAATAACTAAATCACAACACACTTAAAAGCCCCACCATGCCACAATACCCACAAATATTCTTCTCTCCCTAGTCCCACTCCTGTCCTAACTGCCCTAAATTATTTTAATTCTGTGAGTGAGAGAAAGTCATTCGCGTAAGGTAATCAGTCTTGGCTCACTCTTTATCCCTGCAAGATACTTATTTGACAATTCTGCTACATTAAACAACCCGCCGCTGAAAAGAAGAGAGCAAAAAATAAAAGAAAGGCATCCAAATATTCCTACGTAATGATAGCTTTGTTATCCAGTGAGACAGGAGCTACCACAAAACGCAGCCCACCCTCCCGTCCAATATATCTGAAGTACTGACAATCTCCAGGACTCATATTTGACGGATAACTAATTTCACACCATTCTCATCTCTTCCTCAAGAGTTACAGCCCATTGACACTGTCTCTTAGAGAGACTTACAGTATTTATGATTAGGTGATGGTCTTGGGAACATTAACTTGGTGCACCACAAAAAAAAGCAGGTGCACCAGAAGGCCTTGGCCTACGTTATCATGAGGTCATGTTTTAGACACTGAAGCTGGATGGTGCACTGAATAGAGAGTTAACAACCAGGATCTTCCACAGTATATGGCTGTGAAGACCTTCTATAGAGACCTAAGCTCAAGGTTCACAGCACCTCATTGCCTTAGCTACTACCAGGCAATAAATTCTACAGCAGCGATGAATTGGTTGACCTTGCGGGTAGCCAGTGTTGCAAGTTGCAATCTAACACCATACATTATCCTATCGGTTCTCCTCTTCTTTTTAACCTCACATATGCAGGTTGTGAAATAAATGCTGCAGTTGTCCAATATCAAATTGAAGATGGTGAAAATCACCCTTTAAAAACCAAACAGCGGAGCAAAGTATTGGTGAGGTTGTTTGTGCTTATGTAATTATACCAGTCTTTGTGCAGCGCTCAGGGTGCTCTTTAACACTCGCAGCTGTGGTGCTCAGGTGGCTTGGCCCTCTCTCTTGCCCTCCATCACTACTCCGCGTCGATTGGCTGCTCTTAATAATTAATGAGCTGTAAGAATCGGCATGCCCTAATTGGTGGGCAGGCTTAAAACTGTCCGACCGAAAACAAAAGCATCTAGTGGTTTTGTTTTGCTTTTCTCCTTCTTGCCCAGGCAACCTGAGAAAAAATGTACTTGCCTCTCTTTGGCTTCAAGTTCAAAGCCCCTCCCCCCCTGAAATTTAAGAAGCACCTGGAAGCACATCGGCTCAAACAAGCAGGAGCAAACGGTGTGAGCACTGGAAGCAGGTGTTGCAGGATATATTCACCATTTGAACAAGATCCTCCTGCTCCATCTTATAAGTGTCGAGGTAAAAAGGACAACTTAAAAGTGCGCTCGTGTTGATGATGATGCTGCTGCATAATGCATTGACGTCTGTTCGGCAGTCAGCAATCACTGACTTTGAGACTTTGCTTCAGGGAATATATTTTGCATTGTATGTATTATGTAAATGTACAATGCATTTATTTATTAGTGCACGATGGAGCAGTTATCATTAGATCCTACATAAAAAAAGAATACAAGTCCTGCATAGTTAGGACTGACATCTGCTGACAAGACATTAGACAGCTCATCAAGGTCAGAGTTAAGGAGGAAAGACAAAACTCAAACTAATCCGAGTGACACATTGAGACACAAAATTACTAAATATTGACAATCTGTTGGTCAGCCAGAGTTAATATTATGTAATATAATACAATTAGATGCCAGTTTCACAATAAGGTACCTATTCGTGTTTGATGGTATCTGGTTACTCATATCTAGCATAATCAGCCTATTTGTATTGGGTGAAATTACATTTACAGCATTTACAACAGTTCAATAAATTGTAATTGATTTAGGCATGAAACTGCTTTCCTCTGGTTTCACAGCAACATTTCCAGCACTCAGGATAAATGTTTCCCTTTTTAAATATCATTGCAAATATGGTTGATTACTGCGCTTTTAAGACACAGTTTAGCATCAGCTGAAGGTTTTGAACACTTTTGATCCAGCTCTTGATTGGACTGCCGCCAAAAATGTCCTAAAAATGCTGACAGTGCTTTTTAGCCTGTTAGCTGGTACTTTATTTTTGTTGTATGCGGACATAGGGACACAGGACATAGGACAACTTTGCATTTTCATTTACATAGTTTTAGCTTTAAAAACGTCTAAACCATTTCTTAATTATGTATGTAACCCTAACCGATTGCATGTTGTTAACTTTATTCTTCTCTCTCCCCCAGTGCTTCGTCCTCTCTCTCTCTCTGTTTCTCTCTATTTTTCCGCAGGCATCCTCGACCTTGGAGCTGTGGTTGCTGGTCCTACCAACCTGCCCGGTGCCTCGTCTGCTGCTCCTTGTTGTTGTTATAATCTCTGTTGCCTGCTGTTCTTTTCTCTGCTGTTCATTAACCCCAACCTGTCGAGGCAGATGGCCACCCACCCTCAGCTTGGTTCTGCTGGAGGTTTCTTTCGTTAAAAGGAGTTTTTCTTCTCCACTACAGTGAAAAGGTATTTTATTTATCTCATTCTAACTTAATAGAGACACATGCAGTACACTACCTTTCTGCTTTATGTTGCTTCTATCTGCTATCTCTACCACATTTCATGTGTTTTGCTCATCCAAACATTAGCTTTTCATTTTGTCTGTATTTGAATCATTAGCACACTTATTTTGTAGAATGAGCAGCAGAATTAACTATCTTCTCTCAGCAGAATTAGACTGAAGAAACTCAGCGTGTTGCTGATGTCTGATGGTAATTGTCCAACTTTCTTCTCCCCGAGATCCAAGCACATTTTCTGCTGTTAATTTCATTGTACTGGTACTAAAATGTTCTTTCTGCTCCGTCTTCTTCAGCCCTTCAGCTATATTAATATTGAAATCATTCTATAGTTTCTGAAGTCAAATCTTTTCCTTGGTAAACTCTGTTATCTTTATTATACACATTTTTCTCATGGACCAAACTACTTTCAATGACCTCCCCTGAACCTTTGGCATGTTTTCTTTCTTCTAACAATTCTTCCCCCTGGTGAAAACAGTGAGGTGATAATATGCTCCAGACAATTACAACCAACAAGGACGACAACAAGCTTAAATGGAAAGAAAACAAATAGGTGTGGAGAAGCACTCCTTTCGATGACTCATTAGACAGTTAGGTTATCTACCCGTGTAATTTCAGTTTCCCTTAAAGTGCCTTCGCAATGTAACTTGTCTGTATCCATAAATGTTTTCATCCCTGGCATGTAATAAAAGACCATTACATGTAAACTGAAACCACACATTTTAGATAACAAAATTATCCCTGTTCAAGTGTGATAAATCTAAAGTGAAAATGAATGTATAATGCAGTCCTGTTGATTTAATCACCATTTAGTTAATTCAGTGTAGCACACACTCCAATTGATTATCTGTGGTTTTACATTTGTGCCGTCAATTACCTCATTAACCCCCTAAAAAAAAGTTATCTAATAAAAAAGGTCCTGTGGGATTTGTTCTGTGCACACTCATGAGCACACTTACACGTTTTTTAGTGCTGACATGTTTCCACAAGATGATTGGCAGCATTTCTTCGTATACAAGATTAAATTTTATATATATATATATATATATATATATATATATATACTTATGTTCACATTATTTACATATTCATTTTAAGGACTGAAGACATTTTTTCTACATTCAGCCACAGAGCAGGAAACAGGAAGGCTCTAATGTAATTAAACAAATATGCCACAGCCGCGTGAGACCCTGAAATCCCTCTGCACCCAGGTCATCACAGGTGAAAACAAACAAGGTTTTATTAGAGGAGTGATAGACATTTGGAGAAGGCAGGGGTGCAAAGTTATCAAAAGAGACGGCTAAAACATGCACCACATCCCTGCAACGAGATTGGATTCCAACTGCAGTCTCAGGGCAGCATCACTGGGGTCACTCCACAATCTGCACGGGTCAGAGCGAACGCAGTGCTACAAGCTGGTTTGACGTTCTCCATTAACTCACCCTCTCTAACCCATAACACAAACCAGAGCCACTAAACCGAAAGACGACAGACCAAGAGGAATAGACAAAGAGGGAATAAAAAGGGAAACACAATCATGCAGAATGTTTTTGTTAGAGATACACTGATAAATCGTGCGCTAAAAGAAACATTACATTATTATATAGGGTTGTCAAATCTTCAAAGAGCACCTTTCTAAACTGAAACACGCACTTGAAACCCTCACAAGTTGAATACATACATGTCATCTTTTTTAATGGCAACAAAAAGACAAAATGTCAACAAGGAAAATTACAGGATTTTAGAAGATATCTACGTATTTGAGGTCTCCTACACTATTAAAAATAGCTTACAGTAAAAATAATCATCATATAATTATTGTGATTAGATTTAGTGCTGCTGTTTTCCCCTCACATCCTCACCTTCATATTTAGCCTCTTAAAATATCTCCTAGTAGGAAATGGACCTGATGTTAAGTCTCCAGACGGCACACTGTTTGGAAACATGATCTCAAAAGAGCTCGTTTGACACAGGCTGTGCCAGTCTGGCATATTCAAGGCATATACTTATGGAAGTCAGTTCGTGAAGGAAAGTCATTCACGGTGGCTGAGTACTCGAAGCATCGGAAACAGCATTACAGCCTACAGAAATTTCATCCCTACAAGCAGGAAAATAAGGGCAGATCTACCGGGTAAGCAGGTTCGGTATCGACTCTGCTTTGTGACTAGTGGGAAACAGAAAGGGAAATGGTAAACTTTCATTGGTTGTACTGTAAATGTTTCAGCACAGTGATATTGGCAGCTGCAATGTCGTTGTAGTGTTTTAGTTCAGATCGTAGAATGACAGTGTTTGTTCTCTCTGCACTTCATTTCACCACATTTGACCAGAAGGCCTTTGTCTCATGGAAACACTAAAAATGTGTGCAATACCTTTGTACTAATGTTTGCTACCCTAAGTCCTAAAAACATATGTATGACCCACTGTAATTGTATAATTACACTCATGACCTTTTCCCCTCTACCTCGACAGCAGGACTTCACAGGAACAGCTTATTGGTGAGTGCCGTGATGCAGATTTGCTGTGCCTGCAACAGTAATCACCTCTGTCAAAGACATCGCGGGGGCTGTTGACAACCGCCAGCGAAAACAACAAAACGCGCCAGTGCAATTACTGTACGTGTGTCCGTTTTCTTGAAGATATATAGGTGAAACATGAGAGGCTCAGGAGTGAAAGGTTTGTAAGACTGATTGAACGCGGGTGTCCACGTTTCATGCCCGTGTGACCAGAGAACAGGAGCCTGGATCTAAAGAACACATGTTTAGGTCTTTCAGAGACCACTGCTTTGAGCTGACAGCATTGCTTGGGTTTGGGCGGGTATTTCAAAGGGCTGCCTGGGATAAAAGACAAGTCTCTAGAGCTTACAGTTGCTGCACATTTTCCATTTTAAGGCTTCTCTCATAGCCATCAAGTTTGAGAGATTGCAGTCTATTGGTTTTCACACTACAAAGCAGATGAACTAGTGCAACACAAGCAGCCTCACAAAGCATTCGCATTTACTGTGGCAAGATAGCTAAAGCTACGAGGATGAAATATAGCATGTTTGCCTACACGGAAGGAGATTCCTACATCTACTACCAAAGATCAGTTCTGTGTTCAATTATGAAAAAGTGCACTTTGCATTAAAAAACTGATGACTCATTTCTTCAATTCAACAGTAACTTACCGAGTACAATTACTGATCACTGAATACTAAGGAAAGAAGACCAGACTTGTAATAAGCCACGGCATTATTTCAAAGTATGAACTCTGCTTTGCCATTCATAACAGCAGTATGATCCTAAAGGGCACATAAAAGGGTATTTTTAGTTCCAGAAATGCTTCGGCAGTAAGGAAATCTCATAAGTCCTACAGTTGATCTGTCAGGCACACAAGGTACAGAGGTGGGACGGAGACTGGCTGGCAGGATCAGTCGGTCGGGGTGACCTCATGTGTTTGGCACAGGGAATGCCTATCAGGTTTCCCTCTGTGCAGATTCCAGTTTGCTCACACCCTCTCCAGGACCCAACCCCCTGAGGCATGTGAGTAAGTGTGTGTTTGTGTGTGTGTGTGTGTGTGTGGGGGGGGGGGGTTAAAAATAATTGCATGTGTCTGTGCGCGCGAGAGAGAGAGTGAATGAGATAGAGTGGTAGATATAAATTATATGAGATGAATTATTCAGATCAACTACGGCTGAGAGGGAGGGGTGGGAGAAAGTGAAAGAGACTGTAGGAGGCTGAGCTGTGTGTGTCGAACTCAGTGAA
Source organism: Microctenopoma stevenorrisi (assembly GCA_032270685.1). Classification (NCBI taxonomy): domain Eukaryota; kingdom Metazoa; phylum Chordata; class Actinopteri; order Anabantiformes; family Anabantidae; genus Microctenopoma; species Microctenopoma stevenorrisi. The sequence continues at coordinate 5,205,131 of JAUMTR010000003.1, forward strand.
CTACACAGGGCTCCCACCCTTCCTCACATAAAGCCCCACCATCACCACAACCCCCGCCTCCTTCCTCAATAATGATAAATGCCCTGCTCTCTCATGTTTCCTCTCAGCCTGTTATGTATGCACATGCTAATGCGGGCCACTGTGTATGTTGGGCTTTTAAAAGTCTGTAAACCTTCTCTCACAAGCCCCAAGTGTGTGTGAGGAGTATCACACATGAATATGTAAGGAATAACAAACTTTTACAGCACTTGTGAAATTTAGATTTGATCTGATAGTTGAGAAACAAAACTAGAAGTTGAACGATAAAACATTGTTTTTAACATTAGGAGATAAATATTAGGTTTAGCGTTATAGAGTGCTAGTCATGCTGTGGTTGTAAGTTACTCAGCTCACATTGTCTGATAATAGACAATAAAATAGAGTTGAAAACATTGAGAGTTCATAAGTGGAGTGTTTTCTTGTAACTAACTTGATATTTTACAGCAGAGTGTCATTTAAAACACATTATTTGCTCTTTGTGTGAATGACAACAGCGATGTCTTACACAATCTTTGCTGTAAGTAACAAAAATAGAGACATGATAAACAGCTTTATAGGCGATGAGAAAGCGCAACAAGTCCTGGAATTCTACATACTTGGATTAAAATTCAAAACTGCCAACAGGAAACCCACCTCAGGGTTCCGGTGGATGCCCTATTGTAACCTCATCTGACTTGCTGTCAAACAATGGGCAAATGTAAGCACACACTGCTGGCAACCATTGCTATGGTAACAATACAGCACACACCGCCAGCAATTTTTTTAATAAAGCCTCAACAGGCTCAGTGGCTTCCCATTTCACAAATCACTGCGGCAACTGCCATGCACTCACACCAGCAGAGGAAATGTACAATGGCAAACACACTCAGAGGTTAAACAGATGCAACATGCTACTTAATACTGTCACACATCAGCCATGTGCCCCAAGAATCATCCACAACCCCTGCGTGGGTGAGTGATGGAGAAGGGGACTCATGCCGCACTTCCGCCTGGCCGTTAAACCGCTACCTACGAGGACCCTGTGTGCTAAAGGAAGTCTATTTAACAAAGGCGCAGCGTTCCTAAACATTTCTGAGAGAGTGCGATCGTCGACAGTCGGCGATCCCGCCGGGTCTGTGACAGGGAGCGTTGGCTAACCATTGCCAGAGTGTTTATCCAATGTTCGGGGAAGGCGGGGTAATGTCAGTGTAGTGATTAATTGCAAGCTTAAAGTGCTGAGGACACAGATTCTGCTCTGAATGGCGCCAACTGCAGCTCCTACACGGGTTTATTGCTTTATTGGCTGAATCCTAATGTGACCCTTTTCCCACCCCTCCCTATGATAGTTACAGTGGTGCTGTAGCATCTGAAAATACTCTGCAAGGTGCCACTGTGCTTAATTGTCTGACAGAGTTTCATTTTTCACCGAGAAAAGTTCTTACTGTATTTTTCGTTGATGCCGTCAAATAATAAAACAATTTCCGAAAAATCCAAGCGCAGCACGGTGCTTGATCCGCATCTCTGTGGGTTGATGTGAAGTTCCCAATACAGCATGATTCCTCCCAATATGTTGGGAGAAGCGAAACATATGGCGGTTACACAAGCATGCAGCTGTTGTTTTTTGGGGCTAGAGATAAATAATGGATACAAGTCTTCCACTGGGTACTCAAGACAGCTAATGAGAGAGAGAACGCATATAGGGAATTAGTAACTGTTTTTTAAAGCCGCTGTTTTCTAACATTTTCATAAGGGCCCAAGGACAAAAAAATCCAAGGAAATGAAAACATCAGGATTCATCATCTGTAAAAATACTCAAATACTAACATTTGCATTTATTCAAAACATGTGGCGGTAATAATGCGCATATTTTAATACAGGCACACAGTAAGATTTGTCTCTCCTAAATGCATGTAAAAGCATTGATTCCTGATGCGTTGCCTCTCCTTTCTCTCTCTCTCTCTCTCTCTCTGTCTTAACCTCTTTCTGAAATGTGGGTGACCTTAATAATTTAGGGGGAGAGAGCGGATATGGCATTTGCCTTAGTGCAAATTGCACAGGAAGAAAAGAGTGTTCTGCATCCAATAGCTTTGCCACTTTCAGGCATTCATTGCCTATAAACTGAACCCATACCCCCTCACGTGTGCACAAGGAGGCAACATGACATGATGAACTACTGAAAAGAGAGAAAACCAGCCTCTTGTACGGAGGCCACATATCATAACGACATATTTTAATTCTCCTGCCAATGGCTGTTAATGTGCTACTAATTAATGTCGAGGAATAATGATGTCTCCTCGAGCTGGATTCTACCACACAGAGGGCGTTCTCGTCTTCTTTGCTGGATTGGTTCGGCTCGCTCCTCGCAACGCTGTCTTTGCGATCCCATTCATCCACCTGTCCTGTTCAGTGTTCCCATATGCTGACGAATAGTGGTCTCAGAAGTGAGTGAAACAGCGAATGGGTCTGCAAAAGAAACCATTCAGGCTAAATTTAAGAGGGAGGCTTGAGTCATTAAACTCAGATAAAGCTGGGAGAAAAGGCCTGTTTACTCTTGGTAATCCCCCACTTGCTCGACAAGGCTTCACAAGGTTCATCTGCTGCGCTAAATTGGTGCACGTATCCTTATTTGTATAGGAGCTCATTGTGGCTGGGAGAGAGGGGGAATCTGACAAGACTGGCAGCTATTCAAGCTCTCATGCCTATTTCCTTATCCTCATTCATGGCAGAATTGGCTTTTTATGGAGCCATTTTTCAAGCTATGCGTGACACAGTATTTTCACTGAGCCTGCCACTACTTATGCAGCTGTGTAAAGTCAATGTTGCAGGCAGCCCATATATGTGTTTAGGAGCGGAGCAACCTGGGCCTCTGACGGTAATTGTAGTGGTAAGGCTACACTACCATTTGCATGACTGTGGCTGGTGTCTCCTCTGGTTTCCGTGTCTGCGTATCTATGTGAAGACGGCAGGTCATTGGCTTGTGCAGCCACAATGGAAATAAAATGCAAAGTAAGATGTATACTGCAAAAAACTTCCGACAATCAATAGATGAATTAACGACCACTGTGAAACATAGAATATTATATTTAAAAGACAAACAAAATCTAATTAAAAACATAGAGAACACACAGAAAGCGCCTACATACTAGTCTGTTTTCGTTATGATCTCAGTGCTATTAGGTGTTCCAACCCACTAATAAGCTGAAACCTGATGAGAATGACAAAACTGTCCTTTCTGTGAAATCGTTCACGTCTCCGGAGAGTGCCCTCAGAATCAGCCCTTCACACGTAGAAGATTCACGCGTGGTTAGTTTATAAAACGGAAGCGACTCTATGACAATAAAGAGATATTTTGGTGTGGTTAGATGCTGACATAGAAGGCAGACTCCTGCCTTCCTCGGACGCCCTCCGCCTGAAAGGTGAAAAGGTAACTGTGCTGCGGTAGGAGCCATGTGGGGATCTTCTGGTGCGCTGCTCCTCAAAGTGTGCGCAGCAGCCACTCGTTAAAAATGCAGGAGCAATTACCCCAGCTCAGTCTGAGTCAGTGAACGCTACCAAGCCGAGCTGCCACATCCTCCGCCTCCTCCTGAACCCGAGTATTCTTCAAGTGAATTGGCTCGCGGAAGGTAGGGCAGCAGACGCAGCAGACACCAAGGGCTTCGGTTACACTGCATCAACAAAAGCCCTTCTCTGCCTGACTGCCTGTCTGTTTCCCACTCACCAGCGTGTGACTTGCAGCCTGACGTCCTTTACCACCAGCTCAGCCTTCAGCGCCCAAACCAGTTCATCGTCTGGCACTTTTGTTCTGCGTCATCTTCCCCTCAAATGGGATAGATATTATCTAAATATAATAATTACTCAAATTTCACTTGAACAAGCTTGAGGCCTGTCAGACTTTCACTATATCCCACGTGTTCTTTTGTATGTTAATACCAGTTAGCAGTTCATTTCTAGGGGTCCACACAAGAGGCGTCTTTCCAGCCACTAATGTCATGGTGCACAGATGGTCGGAAACTGTGCCCAGCAGACAGCAGGGGCTCCCGGAAATTGAGGAAGTGACGGGCAATAGCGAAGGAGAATGAAAAAAAAAGAAATATTCACAACGAGGGACGATGTGAAAAAGAATTAAAAGATGGAGGGAGGCTTGGCAAAGAAAGAGCAGAAACTAATCTGTGCAAAAGGGAGTGGAATACCTGAACAGTCAAACATGACATGCAGTGTCCCACAGAAGTAAAAGAGGAGACAGAAAATAGAGCATGAAAACGGCCCTGCCAGAGAGACAGACGAGTGAAACAGGAGGCCCGAGCAGAGCGCTCCAGGCACATGCTATGTTACATAAAGAAAAGCTAGTAAAAGAAGAAAAAAAAACGTTTATTTGTAGAGTCCTGCTGTGTTGGTGGGTTTGAAGGGCACATCCATGTGTCTCCTTTCATCTTTCATCTAGTCCAAAGCAACATCTTTCCTGCCTCGCTCTGTCTTACTTTCTGTTGCTTTTGTATGACACTAAATCTAAAATGTATATAGGGCATAAAAAAAGTGTTTCATTTCATTTTCTCATGAGGAAGAGCTCCACATGCTGGAACAAAAACGTCTGATGTACATGACGTCACCACCAAAAAACAGTGGAGGCCACCTGTGCTTTAAAGTTTGTGGGGGGAGTGGGGGCTTCTGAGGATGCGTCCATCTCGTCCCTCAGGTTTTCTGGATGAAGAAAACTCAGCCCACTCACTCTAACACCCAGCCAGTCAGGAGTCCCTCACACTTACAGTTGCCTGTCCACGTGGCTTGAGAAAGAGAGTTGGGCAGGAACTCCACCACCAAGCCCATCATTTTACATCTCAGGTTTTTATCTGGCTCTTTCTCGCGGCGACCTCCAGTGAGTGAGCAGGTACTTTGTTCAGCGTCTTGCTCAAGGACACAGTACAACACAGGCCTATTTAGAGAAGGAAAACACATAATAAATAATGACCTGGGTTTAGGACGTTCACTCTGAGCACTAGACCGCTTACCAAGCACACATCACAACTTCTGACATTAAGTGCAAAATTACTCAGAGGCTTCTCTTCTCCTGCTCACATTTGCACGTCCATACTTCTACGCCATCTGTGCTGGTAAACCATCCCGCGCAATATAAGCACACACATCACCGCTGCTACATTTATTGCCTCTTGTATTCTCCCCAGCTAATATGAGCCTATCTCTGAGGAGATTCAGAAAGTGAAGCTCTCCCTATGCAATTTCATCTGTTCTTTTCTTTTGCAACAAGATGGACACCGATGTGGAGGGAGTACCGATAAAGTAGATGTAATGAGACGTAGACAGCGCCTCAGTCTTATGACAGGCCACGGGAAACAATAATGCACACACACAACCTTAATGTACGGGTGCACAACAAGGGCTGGGCAGGAGAGTAAAGTGCCTCCTACTGTAATGCATGTCTTTGTGTGCTTGCTTGCTTGTGCACGTACACACGGGCCAAACCGAATAAAAGGAGCTGTCTGCCCCATTGACTGACAGTTACACATTGAGGGATTATATTGCTGGATAAAGCCACAGGCATGTGCAGATAAAAACAAGAGGCATTACAGTAGTTGATTGATGATCAAAAAGCATCCTGACAATGTGGGGTGAAGGATTGGGGAAAACATTGGGGAAACAAAAGGGAAGAAATATAGAGCTCCCGCTAAAGAGCTTAGTGTACAGGCAGGCAAGGACAGAGTTTTGTCTCGGGCAGTCAGTTGTGAGATATGTATCGAGAATTACAAGCAGGGAAATGAGTAATACTACTCCTGTCTTAGTGCTAATAAGAACATATCATCCTGGGCTCAAAATAGGGCTGGGCTTTTTTTTCCAGCCCTAAAAGCCCTTGATAAACACTTCAAAGCAAATCAGCAGAGACAGAGGACTAAGCTGCCAGGTGAGTTTTATGCCGCTGATAACACTGATAACACTGATAACAGATGTAATGCAGGAGTTTGGAAATGGGCTTTTTCCTGCTTTTTTTTTATCTGCCTCTTGTTGTCTCTTTCTCCTCTGTCAAGGCATCGAAGGAGGATTTACACAATTGTGTTGTTTTTTTTTTCTGTAGCACAATGGATCACCCCACATATTGTAACCAAACCCTTTCCTCCCCTTTAACTGGCCCCTCCCTCCCTCCCAATAACATACATCCCTTCCCTCATGGCTTCCTCCGTTTCTAAAGAATTAGACGGAGTATGAATGGTGTCTATGGCAGGGGGGAGACACAGGCACAGAACCTCTCAAAGGGCTCCATTGACTGGTGTTTACTTAAGGCCAGGTACATTAGCCCCTGCTAACGCTACCTCAGTCTGCCCCTCACGACATCTCTGGCTTTGTATGTATTAGCCTAACTATAACACAGATGCGTGCCCCCACCCCCAGCGGCAGACCAAGCGTGCGTGCGCGTGCACACACACTCCCCGGCCTCCTGATTTATGTAAACATTGTGGTTAAAACATTCAAAAGGCCCATAACGACTTCACCACGCACTATGACTCTGATAATACACATACAGTAGAACGATCACCTATCTGAGAGTTTCTACACACAACTGAGAATTATTACTTTCAGACTGCAGAAGTCTATCTAATAAATTGGCCCGTGTGTCCGCCTGTGTCCGCATTTTCCTGTGTGTACGATGGCTGACATTAGGCACATAATGACCATGCCTGTGATTAATGCAGCAGCACAGAGCCACAGCTGGGTCAGTGTCTTCTGTGCATAGAGTAACAGCAACAGTAAATCCAACTCAATAACACAACACAGGCAGAATTTACCGGTATTCACGGCAAATTAAGAGTAATTCGAGAGCTCCATTTGAGAGCCGAGCACGTGATAATAAAAGAGAGAATGACGATGATTGAGGGAAATTGAGACACAATGCACACTAACGCTAGCAGGCGCTCAATGCACGCATCGAGAAGAAACGCACATATCTTTCTAAAGATCATATCATGACTCAACAGTTGACCTGTGCGCTGTAATTGTTCTCTCGGATGAGGGGAGTGGTCAGGCGGGAGCCAGTGCGGGGCGTTTCACTGTAATCGTTGCATTTATGATGCGCATCTATTACCTATCATTAGGCTGAATGAACGGTAAACGGAACAGCACCACACATCCTACTCGCACAGAAAGACAGAGGCTGAATAAAGGCCAAATTTCAGCAAATGACTCAATGGACTGATCAGCTGGGGAATAGACAGAAATAGGGCCTTTAAAAGATCCTCTCATCAAAGCAGCATCCTGCCAGCTCCCCCCAGCCACAGCCTCATAAAAAAGCCACACACACACACTCTAAGGTGCACACACACAGACACACACACACAAATCCTCTTCCAGGAATCAATAATTCAGCTAAAGAGAAGCACATGCTACGCCCCACTGCACTAATCAATAGAAAGCCAAATGTTATTGTTTCATTTCATTCCCTGACTTTCACATTTTAATCTGGGCTGAATAGCACACGCTGGACAGTATCAAAATACTTCATTAAATGAAAATATAATGCACACACACACACAGAGACGGGACAGGGGGACCCCAAATTCAAAGAGCGACGCAGTGTATTCTGCTATGCCGTTATGACAATGTTCAGCTCCTATTTATACAATGATGTCCTCAATCGTAACACGGCACAGATGCTCTATAAAGGTTCTATGCACAGAATCTCAAATATGTGTCATAAAATGGAGGCGAGAGAATGAGAATGGCAACACTTTGGTATGAGTTACACCCCTCCCCATCCCTACAACATATTTATGCCCCCACCCGCCCATCCCTCAGGAGAATGAGGCCATACCATAAGAATTTAGCGATGAATATGTATAGAAATGCCTGTGTGATTCGAGACAAACCGCCAAATCTGAGTGGTTGCATGTACATCAAAAAGGAATCTCTGTGTGTGTGTGTGTGTGTGTGTGTGCCTTTGCATGTAAAACGTATACAGCTGTTTCACATAGCAGCTCCACTCCCGTTGTACAAAGTGAAGCTGCTATGTGAAACAGAGGAAGTTCGTTCTCTCTCCATATAATTATGCTATCCATAATCATGAATGAGACCATACGATAGCTCTCCTCAGACATCTTGAGCACATTTCCCAAATCGCACAAACTCTCTACGTCTTCCGTGCTCCCGCTGACCCTGCGCATGGCTCATCACGTCGACCTACGAGGACACTAACTAACCATTAAAATGAATACTAATGTTGGCTCGCGAATGAAATGGAAAAGTATAACACCCCGTCCTCCCACCGTGAGTCTCGTTTGCATGACACAGGACACTAGTGGCTCACTCAAGGGTACATCAATCGCTGACGGTAGCAAGATCGGATCTGCGCTGACCTTGGTAGTGAACTGCAGCATAGGCGAAGGAGGCAGGGAGCCCTGTTGCAACCGAGCAGGGAGGCAGGATGTGAGAGGAGGGAGGAGGGGGAGAATGAAGGGACACCGAGTGATTGAAAGGGCCCCCGCGATGAGCAACTCTGAGATATGAGAAGAGAGAGGGAGGAAGAGGGGGATGATGGAGGGAGTAAAGGACGGGGGTAGGAGGGAGAGGAAAGCCATATGGCAGCAGCACAAATGTATTAAACTATAAATCAGGGGGAGAGCTAGTGGACTGCCAGGTGGGGCTGTAGGCAGGTCCTCCCTGCTGGATAGCTTAATGCTTCACAATTCGGTTTCACATGGAAAATATGCTACGGTCAGATCTACTGATACACTCAGGACTGAAACAAATTGTTCCTGCATTATTCCCTTTTAATAAATTGGTGAAAGCATCTAAGTCATTACACAAAAAGTATTTGTCCAACTCTTCATTTCTCGGTGCAGGATTTGATCACATTAGAATATCAATGCGTGTAGTGACCAACTGAAGCTGTTGCACAGCTGGACAACCTCAGCAGCCTATTCAGTCCTTTCTGTACATCACACCATCACAACAATGGGCAGAAATTAGTCTTATCCATTTGGTAGAAAAACAAAATAGAATAATCCCCCCAAGGCTTCCATTTTAATCCCTTGATGATGTCTGGGTAGTGTGCCCAGCTAGTGTCCTGGCAGCTATCGTGGCCCAGGTCTGGGCGTCCATCCCAGAGGCACTGATGCATACTCTAGCTAGAGCAAACACGGGCAACCTTTCTCATGCCTGGTCTGTTTCAGAACCACAGAAAAACAAGGGTTTATAATCCGTTTGTAACACACAATAAGAGATCTGCACTGTCCACTTCATAATAGCGTTTCTGTTTGGTTTTTTTATCCCACTTGCAAATACTTTATTAGAAAATGTGTCAGCGTTCTGCCATTTGTTTAAAGAATGACAGCAGGAAAGGAGAAAATGCCGCTTATTCTGATTAAGAAAAAGTTTGTCTGTAGGAGATGTTACATTAATATGTCACACTTTGTGAGACCGCAGTGAGTCTAATCAACAGCTATCAATTTGAAGGTGAGACATGAATGAAGGTAACTGGACAGCATCCAGTGACGGTCTACTAGGCTGGACTAACAGTAGCTCATAGCTTCCAGCCTTGATCTCTGCTCCCCGATGCTTCTCTCAGACACACACGCGCACACACACACACACATACACACACACCCCAACACAGACATCTAAACTCCAATGAGGTACTTGCCATGTGAAACCATCACAGTCAAGGCCAGCTATCTATCAAATCCCATCTCCACTCAGGGATGAGAAGACGATAAAGGGAGGGCGGTGGAAGTGTGGAGGAAGGAGGGGGTGTTTTGTGGGGTGGGGGGTGGGGGGTGAGGAGGAGGACAGGACAGCAGTATGGGAGAAGATGAGTGAGCTTGGGTAATGCAAGAAGAGTTGAGGAAACTGCATACCTTGGTCTGGAGATAGTGGGGGTAGTAGTAGGTGTACTGAGGGTACATTGGCTGCTGCTCCAATCGCTTGCCCATGTAGCTGGAATCCTTAGCACTGAGGCAGGGAATGGTGACACGGGGGCGGGAGCTGCCAAGTTGCTAGCAGTGGGATGGGTGCAGCGGGTGGACTGTGCGATTTCTGTCTTTGCTGTCCACACCACTGTGTCTCTAGTCAGTGCTCCAGTGAGAAGGCGGGCTCTGTGTGCTGGACAGTGGCTGGGAGAAGGTCTGCTTCGGTTCGGGAGCGCCTCACTGGTCCACAGCCTCAGTATCAGGCAGGTGCTCACTCAGTCTCTCGCTGCTGGAGCAAGGGGAATATTTCCACAAGTGCTAGAACCAAAAGTAGCGTGTCCGTCAGCAGCTGGTATCGGATAGTAACGCTTGACAAGGGTGAGGTAGAGGAGGAAGGAGAAAGAGAAAAAAACACAAGGTGCGGGTGGCAGTAGCTCTGGTAGTCCTGTGAATGTTGGAAAATGGGAGAGGAAGAGGAGGAGGAGAAGAGGAGGAAAGGAATGGCAAGGAAAATGGGAGAGGTTCCCTTCTCTATTTAAGCTGTTTCACTCCAGTCTTTCGCCTGGGCTTTAATCTGCGTGTCTCACACTGTGAATCTGACTCTCTCTCACTAGCCTCTCTCTCTTTCCCTCTCTTAGGCACACACACACGCGCGCACACACACTCTCCCTCTCTCTCCTCTGTAGTCCGATCCAACGGTGGCTGCGTACGGTCCTGTTTGACAGAGGGGCGATACCCTCAGCACCGGTTGCCGACAGATGCACTTTGTGCGCGGGGCGGAATCACAACACGAGCCGAGCACGGACAACAGAAACCAATCTCCGTCTGTAGCAGCGCAGGCAGCAGGAGGGCAGAGAACACAGAGGAATGATCCTGATTTCTCAATGGTGTAGCACACACGTGCAATAAAAAAAAAATCCACTGGTTGGTTAGTCAATCCACTGGCATCCAGACAGAAGACGAGTGGGGGGAGAGAAAACTGTTACTGTGTCCCAAGTGGCCGGTGAAGAAGGAGTCCCTCCACTGTGATCCTCTTTCTTCCTGCTCTTGTAAAATGTGTTCCTTATTTCTTCTCTGGTTCTCTCACTCCTCTAAGCAGCCTGCCTTGTTCTCCGTCTGTCACACAGTTGCTCCCCCTCTCTCTCTCTCTCTCTCTCTCTCTCTCTGTAGCGCGCGTGTGTGCTTTCTCTCTCTCACTTAGTCTCTCAGCGTCGCGCTCTCTCTCTTTCTCTCCCTCTCTCTCTTTCTCCTTCCTTCACACTGACAGGGCGGTAAAGGGGGCTCGTCCAGAGGCTGCGAGCAGAGCACACTGCCTCCTCCTTCCCCAGCCCGGCGTCTTAAGCAGCTCTGTGCGAGAGAGAGACCCAGACACAGACCAGCAGGCTGCAGCGTTTCTACAACCTGGGAGAATGCAGGGAAGAGGAGAAGAGTAGAGACGGGAGAAGGATGGTCGATTCCCCCTACTGGCTGCACGTGGAGCTACTGCCTGGAACACGCTGTCCCCAAAAAAACAGTTTCTCGTAATAAATTAGACGAGTAAAACCTCTAAATTAACTATCAACTGTATTCATTTTCAACTATTATCAGCTGCTGCCAGTTATACTTTTTTTTACCTTCAATATAAACACATAAATGAGAAAAAGCTACGGTAGTACAGAGAGGTTAGGTAGGAAGAGATGTGAAATGTGGACATGTTAAGACCGTGAAAAACAAAAGACTGGAAGAAAAAATCTGATTCCCGTGTAACAGAAGACGACAGTGGAACTTATCTCGTTTGACTGTCCATATCCGTGGCTGAAAGCATTATATGAAACAAATGTAAAGTGGAAAGTCCTGCTCCTTTTTTATCTCACACACACACACACACACACACACACACACACCAACATGGATGGAGAGGAACTGACCTAATGTCCTCGAGGGTATCTCGGTGACGCCGGGGCCACAAGTTCAGGAGCCTCATTTTTCACTCAATTAGCAAATCAACTTGGTTTTCATTTAAATTACATGCCACGAGTCCTGCTCAGCCAAAAACTACAGCATGAAATTACAGGACTGAAAACAATTACACTTTGGCTGTTTCCACATCTGAAAACAGACACGACTTTGGATTTGGATTTCATCTGTTACACACAATAACCCACGAGGCCAACGTCTCCTTCTCAAACAAATATAACCTAATTACATACTTGTAGTGCAACACTCAAGATAAGTAAATTTAATTGTAGAAATGAATCTCATTTATCTGTATATTGGAAATGATTTTGTTATTATATACATTTTTATACTAACGTTCAGTGAATCGATTAATCAATTTATTATGCATTATCATATATTTTATTATTATTATATTACTACACTGCTGTAGACATTACTTGCAAACCTTTTGTTTTCTGAATCTATACACAGTGAGGTGCAAATATCACATGTTTGTGATGAGAGGCATGAATCTAAAAAGGCCCAGTGCGCGAGGAGATGCTGAATCAATACCCGCAGAAGAATCGTAGATACCAAAACAAAGAACAGAAGAAAAGGGCAGAGTTTGGCAGACATAGGGAGGAAAACACATAATTATCAGATGGACCACTTTTATTTGTAGGACAGGGATGAGGCTGGTATCGATTGTGGATTACCAGATTAACTGCCTCCGAATCAAACAGGCACCATCAACTCTCAGCGTCTGGGGAAAGGTAGAAAGTAGCCCACAAAGACAGTAAGACAAACATAGTCCATCCTGGACGGAGTAACAGAAGAGATGATAGAGAGAGAGAGTACGAAAAGACACATTGGGAGAGAGGCACAGAGGCAGAAAGGAATCATATGTCTTTATACCACTGTGTGTCCCGCTGAGAGGACACATGAAGTCTTCTCTGTGTTACAAAGATAAGGCTCGCCACATTCAGATTTTCAAATCGCTTTTTAAAAGAACAGATCTGGCTTAATTCACTTTGCTTCAAAATCACAGTGAAACATCTCTAAACACACACACACACACACACAGTGGGGTGCAAAAGTTTGGGCAACCTTGTCCACAGCATTTTATTCCAAAATAAAGCAGGCTTGTCCAAATGTGTGTAGCCAGGAAAATCATGAAAAGGTTGCCCAAACCTTGGCACCCCACTGTGTGTGTGTACAGACACATTGTCACATTTATTCAAATTAATTAGTTACAAAACAAACACATATTATCGGTAAAAAACAACCATGATATTCTGCCTTTATTATGGAATATTTGCTTCTTTTTATGACTGCTAAATGACTATTCTTTTCTAAAATGTATTCAAATTAGCCACGCAGGAACACTGGGGAGTTCCATTACGAAGACACTGGTCAGCTAAACCATATATATTTATTGGTCATGCTATTAAGAATTAAGAGTTGGGAATTGAGACTTGACTCTTGAAACTGAAGAACTTGACCCATGGCCCTAGGCATATCTCTGGAAAGCACTTTGAAAACAGCCTGATGTGAACTTCCAGCCTTTACTCAGGGCTCGACAAACGTTGAATGTAAAAAGGTGCTGTCACCGGGTCTCGCTCTGTGGAAGAAGACCTTGGCCATCGCGGACATGTATATTTAGCCCTGACGGTGGTGGAAAAACACTGGTCTGGATCAGTGGGACTGATGTCACACAGATGTGATGATGCAGCCAGACATTTAATGAAAAGAGAGAAAGGGTGAATAAAGTCGTCTTTGATCTCGCTGTAATACAGGACATGCCCGTCATCAGGTCTCACACCGTTAATCATTTCAAACACTGTTCTCTACAAATGTTCATTAGACAGCTTTGCATACTCGCTTGCTACTCAGAACAACTCACTGAGTGCTCAATGGTTTTAGTTTTCTGAACAGCGAGTGGTAACTGATCCAAGCTTGTTGATTCACTAGAGAAGTTGCGTTTGTCCTTCACTGGGCTTGACGACACACAGTATGAGGAAGACCGCTTAAGGCGTATCAACAACCCTGAATGTGTTAAGTAATTATGACTTTACTGTAAAGATTCAGGCAGAGCTAGTAATAGAAAACCTCAGCATGATCCCATGTGTCAGGAGAATGTTAGGGTTCTGCCATTTAGCCTTTAGATTCAACACTTTTTCTTCCTCGGCAAGTTTGCACAGCAGTAAAAACAGGCTTTCTTTAAAAGATATTTAACCTGTATAGAGAAATTAGTGTCCTGAAGAGGTAGTGAAAGAGCTGCTGTTTCATTCGCTGACTGCTCTAACAACACCAGAATACCTGTACCTGAACCCATTTTTAAAAGAGGGAAACACAAGATAGAAGACAGAAAAGACAGAAATCAAAACTGAGGGGAACTACAAGTGGTAAAACAAAAACAGCCGAGCACTACACAATGTTCCCATCGAACACAAATTCCTAGAAAGTCCACAACCGTTCAGCTGTACTGCCCAACCCCTCCCCTAGGGCAGCTTGTACTTCTTCAAGCTATTGCAGAAACCAGGAGACATTGTTTCCTGTGGTTTGCTGGGCAGTCCTGTTTCCAAGAAATGACCAGATAGGTGGAATTCGAAAGGAAGGCTGGCCCCGTGCCAAGGAAAAGGGTGGTGGGAGAGAAGGAACAGGGCTGTAAAATTGGAGGCAGTGAGAGAAGGAGGGAAGTTGCGTGGGGGAGCAGAAGGGGCTGGAAAGAAAATGTGCTTATGGCAGAGGTTCTGCTGCAGATACCTGAGCAAAAGATCGTTTTACATGCTTAATGAAGATCTACTGATACGGCATGACTAACCAGCTTTCCCGAAGCATTTCACTCATGAAGTGAAATATAAGCTTATCTTATCATCCAACTATGACGTCGTCGATGTGCACATGCTGGTGTAATGCAACCATGAAAACAACGGTCACTGTCTGGTATTTACAGTCCAAATTTAGACTTTCTACACAATAGATCAGCTCATTTCACATCAATGTGTTACAGTGATCTGAAAAAACATGACATAAGCACAGTGATGTCGCTTGGTTGAAATCGTTAATCATAGTTATTTTATGATGGAAGAGCAGTTTTTATATGGAATAGTTGTGCTGCTAAAAGGGATACGTGTTTGAATTAGAGCAAAATCTGAATAAACATATTATAAAGGCAAACTAAGACACACTGATTCCAAATTCAAGATCAACTATTAAAAAAAGAAAAAAAAAATGGAAAAAACTCAAAAGAAAGTGCGTAGATAACCTCTGATGTGGCTGCAGTTCATGCCTCTATTGTCATAACTTATAAATTCAGTTTGTGATTAAGCAAATAATTTCCATCACAAGAGATATGAGATTTAAAGCATAGTTTTAGGCCATGCGGTATCCTGAAAGAAAAGGTATATTTGTACTTATTAGTACAAAGTCGTGCTAATTGGAATTGTCCGATAACGTAGCTGACATCCCTTCAAACCTGCTTCCTGACACACTGTAATCTGAGCTGCTAGGAATAGAGGAAGTATAAACACTGAGCGATGTACTCGCTAAAACATCCGCCGCCACCGCTTTCCAAATTCTGCGAAGAGATACGTTAACATTATGTGTGTAAGTTCGCCGAACCTCTGACACACGCAGTTTCTTACACTCTTATCAGTGCACTAACAAATGACAGCCCGAGGTAATTCGACGCGTTCCTTGTCTGACGGCACTGTTTCACACAGCACAAAGAGCTGAGTGATACAGTCTAGATATCGCTGCGAGTGACTTCTCTTTATTTGTGTTTCTTGATGATGATGGTCTCATCACATGGTTGTTTATCTAATACACTCATAATAATAGAATAGGGCAGCCTGACTCTGGACCACCAACCCTGCACTCAGACATTTGATAAACACCAGGCAGATTTCCAGTGAGTCATTAGCCTCTATCACAACACAGAAGAGAGCGATGCAGGCCTAATGGGGAGGAAATATGAGACCAGACGCGCATGAGTAAAAATGACTCACAGCAACCCCTACTACACCCAACAAGAAACGGGCAATAGACCTAGAAGAGTTAATTGCAGACACTTAGTAGATCTCTCCTCCAAATGTGAAATGTATATACAAGTAATGTCAACACACCCTTTTACTGATGAATGTGATATTGAGCAAAGAGCTGCTACAAATGATTCTGTCTATAAGAGGCCCACAGCAAAGGTGAGTGGAAATGTCTCTATTTGCGTTGTGAAGCTTTGCATTCTTCCGCGTGTGAGAAAAGGTGTCGGCATCAGCGTGCCTTCGATGGCAAATTACATTTTAAGTCGGGCGGCCTACAGCTGTCACAGCTCCATGTGTGTGCCGAGTGTGACATGACTGTTTATCTCTAAACATCTCTGAGGGAACTCTGAGATCACAGAAGGTTCGAGGTTATTCTGACACCAAAGGTGGAGCGGAGCTCAGAGAGCAGACGTCCTGTGAGGCTTCACGATGACCTTAATATAACGTGTAAACCGCGTCCCTCTGTGAACCAGCTAGTCTCCCACTGCCAGGAACTGCTGGGCTACATCCAGGCAGATGAGAAAGAAACGATGCCAAGAAAATCTCTGCATAATAAGGAATTAAGTGCTTTACAGGCAGAGCGAGTGTGAGTTTAAACATTAGATGTGTGGACATGTTAAACCGAAATATGTGTGTGTGTGTGTGTGTGTGATAAGAGTAGGGATGTCAGAGACACACAGGTAGAGTGAAATACTGAAGCAATAGACAAAGGTTGCTGAAGGTTCTGCCCACAGCAGATAGAGATTGGAGATTGGGAAAAGAGTTATAGCTACCAGGAACAGATCCATACAGACCTATGAAGCTCAATGCTGCCTGCAATTGAGCAGGATGAGATGGGAGGACAGCAGCAATGTTTTAAAGCACTGCTAAGCCACACTGGAATGAAGTGAAATGACCACATGTCACACAGAGATGAGAAGTGAGAGGGAAGGGACATGCAGAGTGAGGAACAGTGCAGGGAGTAAGGAGAGAGAGAAAACAGAGTGTGTCGTTCTAAGAGGAATATTTCAGAGAGGTAAATGGAGCAGAACTCCATTCCAGCTCCTCTCTTAACCTCCCCCGGTGTCTCATCCTCTGCATGCAAAGCATGAAGCCCAGGAGACAAAGGCAACATAGAGAGAGCTGAAGAGACAAGCTTCAGGACAAAATAACACTGAATTAATAGACAAGACATTTTGCTCATGCATTTGTTTTAACATAACAGAAAACACACAGGGGCGTAGAACAGCATGTGTTAGGAATTAGTTTTATTCATTCTAGCAATACTGAAGAGTGAAAAGGCGATGGCTGCTGACCCCTGAATACACACGCAGGCATTACCGTGACAATTCCTTCTTGGTGATAAAACTTTTATCCAAAGCGACTTATAGGGAGCTAGCACTGGGAGTCTCCGGGTACTAAACTGAACTGAACCATTGCCATGTAGAGGTGCGGGTTTTCAGCACACAATCGTACTGTTTTCATTCACTGCTCTTGTACTGCAGCTTTTGTTGATTTAAAAAGCTGAATAAATCTACCATGCTACCAGTAGAGCCCCAAAGTTTACAACACAAAAACGTGTCCGAACAGGCAAATGTTAGCCAACAGCTTCTCCACGCCATCAGTATTTCTGCTAGTTTGAAATAATACTGTTGAATTTTCAATTTTCCTGGGTGTCAAAGCCAAAATGTAATGGGTTGAATTAAACAAAGGTTCTACGAGCATGTCGTAACCACTGCATCCGACTCTGCTGCTGTAGTGGAACATGTCTGTCAGCTGTTACTGCACACTGAAACACATTTATATTCAAGGTTTGATTTTTGTTGATTAAACATGTGATTCTAGACATTGCAATAAATATAAATAGCCATATTAATAGACACAAGAGTGTTTGTTATGCTCACCTAATAAGCCTGGTATGCCTTCATAGGCTAACGAAGCGTAACAGACACATTTTAGGCATGTGGAATGCTTTGCAGTGTAACTGAATATCAGTAGCATATCTCTGTCATACAGTACTTTCTTCAGATCATTACCAAGGGGTTTGTAAGGTGCAACACTGCCAGATGGCACTAAGATACCAGAAAGTTTATGCTAGATGATTATGAACATTCATATTATGATGGAGCTCCACTGGGCAAATTGTTGATATTAGCAACTGTAAGACTTTGAGGGCAATGCACTCTGAGGTTGCCTCCTTGGTGGCGCCTCAACGATTAGCAGTACAGAAGTCATCAAAGTGCAACAAACAAATGCACACAAACAAGGCCAACTGTTGGAAATTGGAACAAATTGGAAATTGTTGTACACTGGTTCTGTCTTTCAAAGAACAAATGGTTGTTTACTGTTCGAGGTGGGGAGGAGACACAAATAGAGCAGCTGACAGATTTGTCAGACTTGTCAATACTGTGACCCATATACGTTGTGCTTCTTGTCCTGGTAAACTGTATTTCTTTTTTTATAATACTAACAATGTGTGTGCAACAGCATGTGTGATTTTACGTGCCAGTCCGTGGGTGTGTGTGTGTGTGTGTGTGGCTTGACAAGCCAACAGGGAAGTGAACAATCAAGCTCTTTCCTCACACAAATCTTGTTCAAGCGCTGCGTTTCTGCTGCCAAAAACACACAGTGGAACTATCAAAAACAACACTGCTGTTAAATAAATCAAAAATGCCCCAGCAGCTTCGCTCAGCAGCAAAAACCTGACACACTAACAAAATCGTGGATTCAGCCATTCTTAATCTTTCTGCCTATTCTTTCCGTTGGCACTCACCATGAAATAAGTGGTGTACATTTTTACATCCATGACTACGTCCTGTGCTAATTACGCAACAGAACAACAACAATGTTGATGTGGAGGCTTTGTTATCCTTATATCCTAAAGCAGCAGTGGGAGAACATTTGTGCATGGTCATGGTCAGGCTGCATTCACAACCTATCTGACTTACTAGTTACCCCCTTATCCCACAAACTGTTGTTGCAGCTGCCACTGAACTCTTTTTGGGAATCATCAGACATTAACTAGTTACCCACTCGTAAATAGCTTTTAATCATACATGTTGAGAATTGAGAGTTGAGAACATTGAGACAGAATCCGAATTTTCTAAAGGCCCAGATATTTCTGAAGACCTGTTGCACTTACGCCTGTAGTGATGAAGGGTTTTGAGAGACTGGTCTGTCAGCACGTCAGGACCTGTCTGCCTCCCACTCTGGACCACCATCAATTTGCCTACAGGGCAAACCGATCCACCGAGGACGCTATCACCATAGCGCACCACCTGGAGCACCAAGGAAGCTATGTGCTCGGCTTTTAACATCCCGGAGATCCTGGTCCAGAAACTTCGACTTCAGGAAGGGCAAAGCAGACCTGGCCCCACTTTACATTCACGGGGACTGCGTGGAGAGGATTCACTCCTTGAGGTTTCTGGGAGTGCAGATCTCAGACGATCTTTCCGGAATTGCAAATACCACGGCGGCAGTAAAAGAAAAGCCCAGCAGCGTCTCCACGTCCTGAGAGTGCTCAGGAGGAACAACCTGGAGTAGAGGCTGCTGGTGATATTCTACCGAGCCGCCATAGAGAGCATCCTAGCGTACGGCATGGCAGGGTGCTCTGCTGCAGACAGGACAGTACTGCAGAGGGTCATCAGCAGAGCCCAGAGGGTCACAGGCTGCTCTGTGCCCAGCCTGGAGGACAGTGCTAACTCCCATTCAGTCACGACCGTACGGGTCCTTGACTGTCTTATATGGTTTTGAACCAGTGGTCGTAAAACATGTACAAATGACAAACGTGTAACATCTGCTTCATATAGGCATATAGTTCCTTGACTTGGTGCATTTTAAATGTACTTTTCTAGGTACAGGTGATTAATTACATGAACCTAATTAGGTCAGTTGAAGTTGTGGTACTGCCTTTGCCTCATTTCAAGACGGGAAAAGCTTGCCTTAGGGGCGAACAGCTGTAATAATAGAGATTAACTTTCAATGTTTAGTTGTGTCACTCTGATATAGTAAAATGAAATGTCTTAAATGATTAATTTGGTAAGGACTGGGATTGAGAGGATAGTATTTCACAGAAAAGCCCACAGTCGATTTTTTTTTCATAGCCACAATCATGTAGACTCAAATCTCCACTGTTTTGCAGACTAAGTGCACTTATGTAGCTAATATCAATAAAATTGGAGTTTCAGTAACTGATCAGACAGTGTGAAGAATATTGCATGAAGTCATCCTCTACAGATGGCTAAAAGAAAACCATTACTCACACAACGGCATGAGATTAAACAAGCATAATGAGACTTGTTCATGAACTTTATTATGAAAAGAAGCCTGATAAATACTGGCAGTACATTCTTTGGTTAAATGAAACCGAAATAAATTTGAATCAGATGGGGCCCGTGATTGGCAGGGACCTGGCCAGGACTACCACAGTGACTGCCCACTGGTGACTATAACTCCAAAAGGTGCAGACGAGAAAACATATTTTATATGAATAGTGGCACGTGGACTAAATTAAATCCAATAAAACACTTAGTATTTAGAGATGGAAGTTAAAACAATAAGAACCATCCAGCAACACTGAACAAAGAAAAGGGACCAAAGGGGAGCAACTCTATGGGTTAATTCATATAAAGTCCTCACAAATATATAAATAATAAAGCACAATTTTATGAATGGGCCTCATGATCTGCTCCTGCCCTCCCCTGCACAGTTCATGTTCACCCATCACTCATGCCCAGATTGCATGATTGCACTGAAGGACCAGTATAATCAGCCATAATACTTTACAGATGTTATGGGTGTTTTTAAAGCCAATACTAAAGCCCCAGGCAGCTATATATGAAAACTCATCTGTGCAAGAACTGTGTGTGTCTCTGTGTGTGTGTGTGTGTGTGTGTGTGAGAGAGCTTGCATATCTGTATGTGTAGCTCAAAACTAAAGCAAGATCAGACTGAAACAATTTGAATTAAGGTCATAATTTGGCTTAGGATGTATGATTTATGTGCCCGTGCTCTGTGCTGTCATTGACTAATCAGCTGAACAGAAAGTAACAGGTGCAAAGCGATTTGCTGTAGAGCGATTTCACATTCTGAATTTGCCATTCAGTTTGGCCCAGAAACAGCACTGAGCCAGCAATGACATGTAAATATGACAGTCCACATGATCTGAACAAGAAAAGACACCCATTTAAAATCCCTGTAAGATCTGCCAGCACCCTTCCTAATCCGCCCTCTAACATCTCCCATTGTGTCCAACATCTCATATCAACCAAGAACTGCTGCTAAGTGAAGACTGGTGGTGCACCACAGCCAGGAATTTGCATGGACCACCCGCTCTTGTGAAATAGGAAATGAAACATGCGGAGGCTTGGAAGCTCAGTCAGATTCTGGATATTCCTGTGGTCTGGCACTCGAGATCCTGTGGCCCAGGCCCTTAATTCCTAATGGTGGAGAACGCCAAGATCTGATCACGACAGGAAATGCCTGCTAGGTGAAATATCTGACGAAAAAGCATTCAGTCAGAGGTGTCGAATACACAAGCCTTCCCTAGAAACAAAGCGCTCTGTCATCATAACCAAAGTAATCTGGATGAATTCTAGTCTGCTAGCATTGCATTTAATCAGCAAGTTCAGTATTTGTACAACTTTACAACTGATGAAGATATGTAGAGTGCGGTAGAGTATGTCTCTGCTATAGTCATTACAGCAAAGAAGAAAGAGGAAGGTTCTGTCGGAAGCAGCTACTTATTTGAGTCAAACTCTGCGATCAACTGGGTTTATACTGTTGATTTTACTGTCCCAAGATACAAAGGTGTGACAGTTTATACCAGATTTCACTTGCCCTG
Organism: Microctenopoma stevenorrisi; assembly: GCA_032270685.1. Taxonomy (NCBI): domain Eukaryota; kingdom Metazoa; phylum Chordata; class Actinopteri; order Anabantiformes; family Anabantidae; genus Microctenopoma; species Microctenopoma stevenorrisi. Next base: position 5,226,837 of record JAUMTR010000003.1, read on the forward strand.
TCCTCTAGGACAGCTGCAGCCTGAGGAAAATGGTCAACATACATATGCAGGACATTTATGACCATGCTCCATAATGAGCATGAATACATTAACAATGTATAAACTGACAAGCACTGGTGATATTAGCATTTTGCTGTAGCAAAGATAGTCACTGTTGTGTGCCTAACATTTTCAGGAAATACACAAGTGTTGGCCGTTGCGTTACTGGTTTAGCACATTTGCCCAAATAATCAGAAATCCGCTATTATACAATAATTCCTGAATGAAAATGGAAGCAGAGACATGATGGCGTCGATACTGTCAAACCGTGCGTGCGAATGTGTGTTGGATGTTTCGATGGGGGCGGCTGGAATTGAGGCTGGTGCTAAAGAGTGTCATAAGAAGGAGATGCACATCCGTTGACAGAGACACACAGCACTCAGTCACTCTAACTCGGTGTGTGCCACTGAAGCAAATTAAGGAAGCCCTGGCAGCCTTTTAATGGTCTGTCACAGTCTAACAGGTTTAGAGCGCTTACAATGGACCCAGGCACTAAGCCTGACAGCTCGCGCTTAATTGTTCAGAACCTGTGTGTGTGTGTGCGCGTATTGTTAGAGCCATTCTGTGGCTGTAACTAAAGTCACCGATTCTCATTATGAGAACAGATAAGACACACACTTTGTGGCTGTCAGTCTGTTGGTCTGACTGGTTCAATAAAATGAACGCTACAGCTCGAATGTTGGGATGAATATGGCGTCAATATCTGTTGGTAGGAGTGTTATTTTAGAGAAATGATCCTAAACAGAAGATATTCATGCACCGCTTCGTTCTCATTCATCAACGGTTTATACGATGCGTCTTTTTTAATTGCGTGGTTATTTTCCACGTAATGGAAATTTCTGAGCAAATTTAAATAAACCATCCTCAGACAGACACAGAGACATACTAGGCGCGATGCCATAAGTGGATTGAGGTATTGACTCAAGCAGCCAATAAAAAACAAAACATCCAGTTCCTCAGTTTTCAAGTGGTGCCTGAAGAAATCAACAAGGCAAATAAAACCATTTGTTTTTCACTCCGTAACCCACACTATCAGCCAGCAAAATGGTCCACAAAGGACGAGATGGCAGCGCCTAAAAATCTCAGCTAAATGGCTGGAGATGCTGAGCTGTGTGACCTAGAATATGTTTGACAATCTTCTTTTAATTAGGCCTCGAAGACACGACTCATTCCAACTGCTGTCCCGAGAGCTAAATTAATTACTGAGACAAAGCCCATTCTAGCTCATGGCAAAGATGAATCATTGCAGTATTTGGGGAATGAGTAATGCTCTTCATTCAAGGGCTGTTGAAAGGGACTCAGACAAAAGTGGAAGCTTCATCACAAAGTCTCCACCAGGCTCCCCCAGCCGCACAACACATGTACAGTACACATCGGCATCTGCTGCCTCTGCTACCAGGAATTCATAACTAATCTTCTCTTGGATGGAATATTTATTTGAAGAATGTGTGAAGAAATATTAACTGGAACTTCTATGACAGTCACAGTACATCTTAATCTGCTTAGTGCACAACAATCCTGCCCTCCCCTCCCCTCCCCTTCCCTTTCCTTCTATTGCACCTTACTCGTTTTTTCATTCTGAATAACCTGATCGTATTGCTTCTCTGGACAATTCGCAGATGACTAGTTTCAACTCCGTTGCTTTGAACAGGCCACCAGCCAGCAGATAGACACTGACCCACTGCCAGCAGACAGACCATTCACTGAGCTAAATTACTGTATCATCCGTCAGCCTGTATAAATGGGTGTTTGCAAGTTATAGCTAATTAGGGAAATCACAACACCACAACCTCTGCCAGAGCCTAGACCTCACAAAGCGAGAGGTGAGCTGGTGGGATGGAGTCAAGTCACACCTAAACGCGATGAATGTCCACAAAGATTCCAACTACTTGGAAAATGTACAGATTCCTAGCAGATTCCTACTTTTAGTAAGAAATAAGCAAAATCCTAGGTTTAGTTTCTAGTACTGCACAACAGCAGACCAGCACTTTACTCATTAGTCTCCGTCTTTTATTTGGTTCTCTCCAACTCTAGCCATCTCTCTGTCTCGTCTTTGTTTTTTAGAACGTGTGAACCCAGGGATGTGTTGGGTATCCCTACGAGCAGGTCTGTATTGACTAAATGATTGACCAGTGTGTGCTTGGCAAATCTAATGAGGTAACAATCTAAGTTTGCTTGGGCAACACCTTCAGATTAAATTGAAGGGTTCGCAAGGATGACCATGTTCTTAGATAAAGGAGTGACGACCTGCTCTAATGTTTTCATTAGGGGGAAAATTTGTATTTTTATCGATGCCTGATCTCCCAATGCAGGATTAAAGGGTGACATAAAGAAACCGTTGCTCAGGCAACTCTTCTTGCATTAATTCCTCAGCCATGTAGTATGTATTATCCAACAGCAAAGCAAAGCAAGCGTTGTCCTCTGCAGCACACGTGAAGGTGTGTGTGTCTCTCTCTGTATGGTATGATGAGAGATGAACTCTGCAGTAGTACACAGACGCAATGCGGGCTGGCCCTTGAGTTTAGAATTCACCCCCAGTTTTTCCACTCACAGGGTATCTTGTCAAAACCAGACAAAAAGAAGAACTTCAGCTTCTGCTTCAGACACACAAACATTGCCTCATCTGCATAAGTTCTGATTAACCTTCATTAATATATATCAGAATCAGCTTTATTCACCAAGTATGCTGCACAAACGAACTTCTAGGACTATACAGACATGTGAAAAACAATAAATTATAGACATATTACAGACAATAAATTAGAACCAGTGTGGCACATAGACAGAAAGACAAGACAGCTGTGTGTGTGTGTGTGTGTGTTTGCGTGGAGCAGATACAGAAACAGTAATCATTGCACGTTGCTTTCATATAACAGCAACAATCAATTGTTAATCAGTGTCAGTGGTCTGAGAGAAGAAACTGTTCTTATGTCTGCTAGTTGTAGCAAGCAGAGCTCTGTAGCGTTTATGGAAGCAATTAGCTGAAGTAGCCAATGCTGATAATGCAATTTCTCTCAATTGTCTCCAGTTAAATAATCCAATACAGCTAATAAACCTCAAATGCATCATGATTCCCAAAGCAAGACAAACATGCAACACAATGAAACACTATCATAAAGATGAATGATATCTGGACTGAGGAGAAACATCTGGATATTGAGCACTATAAAGATAATCTGTTGACAGAAGAAGCATACCATCAGAAATGAAACAGCTCTAAAAATGTGTTTATATAAAAGCAAGGAAGGTTGCCTAGGAATGCAGACTCTTTTTCAGCAATGCATCCCTGTTCAGTCACACAAAGGCGACTAACAAGAATAAAGGTGGGACCTAAGAACATCTCATTTTCAGATGTGAAAGTCAGCAAAAGCATTACATTGATCCTTTTACCTCTTACAATGAATCAAAGATTCAATAGAAGCCACAATCTGACCACCGTTATTCCATCTGATCTGTGTCATCTCCCTGGTTGAAAATGGTTACAGACAGTAAAAGTACCAGTAACGATGGGGCACATTTCTCCTGGACAAACAATAATTTGCATAGCAATAACTAGCTTTCCATGTTTGTTACCAACTTCAGGCCGATGACAGGACAACTGGAGCAGGACACCTGAGCCCCCTGAGCAAACTATTATAGATGAAACTTGAAAAATAAATAAAAGCAATAAAGAACAGTGACTTAGTCAAATTTAGACCACTGTGGCATTTTGTACTCTGCAAATTGAGTTGTTAAAAGTGTACTTTGGGGGAAAAAAAGAATATTAGTAGTGAAAATTAACTACAATATGAATGAGAGCGAGAAATTCTCCAAATTAAAAGCTGCATGTGGAATGCGAGTGAAGCTGTATGTACACCATTGTTACCGTCACTTATAAATGAGTACTGACACACCAATTAGAGGAAAGCACACAGAATATTTCCGTTTCTTTCATTTTCCTTTTCCTTGCAATGTGATCAATTACAATCTACCAGAAAATCTATAATGTGAGTCTAAGTCACAGTCAAATCTAGTCTTGAGCCGTTGCAGCCCATGTGGCTTTCAGTAAAGAATCCAATAACACCGTGTGCAATCGTTAGCTTGTCAGGTTTTATTACACTAGCACCTGTAGGGTGGCTCACTCACCCCAGCTGTTAACTAACCTGTTGGAGTTTTTTGTTATGAGCACAGAGAGAGCTGTGAGGTTTGATGAGAGATTAGACACTTCTTCCTCTTACCATCTTCATATTCTCTTGCACCATCTGTCCTACCCTCCTTTGTGTTTCTCTACTGTTCCCTCTGTTTGTGTTTTTCGTGTTTCTGCTGTCTACGTCTCGAGCTCATCTTACGTTGCCTCTTTCTTTCAATTGAAAAACAAATAACGAATATAACAGGTCTTTTAGGTATAAATGCAAAGTGTGAACATTGCTATATATAATATTAAACACAATCATGGACCATTTTGCAACAATACTTTTGGTCTAGGGTTAAGGGTTGGTCAAGTTCCTCGTCTGGGGACTACAAATGTTCCTGTCAATGTCAAGTTAAGTGTACCAGCAATCATCCATGTCAACTACCCACCTGCACCTTCTGACAGTATTAGAATGTCATTCCTCAACCTAACTAAAATGTATTTTACAAGGCAAGTAGTACATCCAAATACTTTGTAGTAGTTAGTATTAGCATATTCTCCTGACTTCTACACAACTTTCCCCACTGCTATGCTGTTATACCATCCTGCCTCCTGAGGGATCTTCATCCCGCCATATTAAGAGTGGAAATGTATCAGCTTCCATTGTAATTACAAACCCACTGGAGGCGAAGCTTCTTGATCTCTTCTGGATCCTTGCTTGCTTTTCTTCTTTCTTCTATTTATTCACCTCTCTCAGCCGAGAGGACAGACGCACGCTGAGCTATCAGTTCTGTTTTTCTTCCTTTTCTTTTGGGCATTCTTTGCATCTAATGTTGCTGAAATTAGAATAAAATTTAGGGAGGCAATAAAAATGGTGAAGTGGGAAAGAAGGATGTTTGAGAGAGAAAAACACTATAAAAAAAGGGGTCTACTTTGTTTGTAAACTGCAGGGATTTATGTTTAATACAGCGTAAGTGTAGTTTATGAGAAACTGTAAAAATGAACAAGACTTGAGGCTGAAACCATACATTTGTTTACTGTTAATGTTGGGATTAGCCATCTCTAGACACTGTGAAAGCAGCTTGAGGCCAAACTGTTGACTTGTAACAAGACGGGACGAAGACGTGATGGTGAGGGAGAAATTGGTTTCTGCGGGGAAGAAATGAAAACCATCCCACCGTCCCGTGAAAACAGGCCAGTTAGGCCAGCGGGTATGTGTTTTATGAGGGTAAGTGTTTGATGACCCCGTAGTGATCTTCGGTGACAGAAAACGTGCACAGATCAGAGCAGAAAAACTGCTCCAGAGTGTGTGGTCTGTTTCAAATCAATTCAGTGATTTTTTTTTTTACACATCAAACTGTCTGTTGGCTTTGTGAGGGACCAATTTGTATTTCCTGGAAAGGGTATTATAAACAGGAACACAGAGACAGATTAGTCCTCATTTGGATTGACTGTTAATCTTTTAGACTATATAGTTGCATTTGAGAGTGTAGTATAATTCATGGAAAAATCAAGAAGGTGGGAAACCTTGAGTGTTTTTTTTTCTTTTTACAAAAAAAATCTAATCTCCCCGTTGGTGCGGTTCGTTTGGTCTGGTGTGAACACAGTAATCAAACTTTGCGCGCCAAAACAACTGCACTGAGATCCCGAAAAACAGGTGGTCCTGAGCTGAATATTCTCTGATGAACCAAAAAAGGAATGAATCGCAGCATCTGAGGACACTGAACATGAATCGCAGATAAACGTGATCTCATTAGAGGGTGCAATCTCTCACAGATATCTGGTCGGACAAATGTGCAAGTGATTCAACATGATAAACAATCATTGTGAGGACGACGACCCGCATTAACATTCACTTCCTTTTATTTACTTTTGTTGTTCCTGCAGGAGACATTTCTGTCCAAAAAGCAGAGAGAAAGTTCTTGGGTGATTTGAAGTGTTGCATTTTGGTTAGCTTGGATTTTTGGAGTGGATTTTTTTCCTGTGTGAAACGAAAGTGACCAAGAGAAAAATGATACCATTTTAAAAGCTTGGCCAAATGAACATAAACATATGACGACTACAATCCAACACACTGCTCTACACACACACGCACGCACACACACACACACACACACACAGACACACACACACACACACACACACACACACACACACACACACACACTCTTTCTGACCACATAACTTATTGTTCACAATCTATTATGATACTGTTGTATATGACCCATTCTGTCTTCTTACTGTCGATGTTTCAACTGTCCTAGAGGAGCCAGAAGCTAATTATTTGCATGTGCTAGCATAGTTGGCAAATAAAGATTCTGACTCTGGTTCTAATTTCTAATTAGCTATAACGGATTAGTTTTTACTGCAAACAAAGAATTGCATATTAATGGTAAGTGCTCATTACTACGTTTATATTTAGTGTTATAGTCCGTGTTTAAATAAAATGCTTGCATTAAAACATAAGTTAAACCATGTGTGTTCTCGTATTTATGAAACTGATTTGAATCTGAGAACAGTATGTGATGTGACTGTGAGAGCAGATCTGACCTAGCTTCCAGATATAATGTACTTAAAAATACTGTAAAAAAAACAAAAGCAGCCAATAAAATCGATTCTACAGCTTATTTTTAAACTAGCATTTAAGATTATGATGGCAACCTTAAGTACTTGACTGTTTTCATTCCTGGCTGTGAAAAACGTACAGATATTACAAAACGACAGGTATTTATATGAATGTTTATAAAGTGTATACTGTAGTATTTTGTAGTCTCAAAACAGATGTTTTTAATGTAACAAAAAACAAAAACAAAGACTATGTTAATTAAACCTTTGGAATGGCTGCATTAAAAGTATTCAAACACCCCCGCATACTGTTTGTGAATGTTGATAGCGATCAACAGTGGCGGGAAGAGCAGGAAGGAACGCGATGTTCCCAAAAAGCTTCTGATAAACGCACATCGGACAGAGCCCCACAACAACCAAACCAACAGCCACAGCTTTAACATCTGTCGAGTGGAATGTTCTCTGTTTTTGCTTCTTGCTTGTGCACAACACAATAAAAAAAAAAAACCCGGCTCCCTTTAGCGTAAGATGGTTGTGGTGGAAGTGCTGATAGTGGTAATGGTGGTTGTTTGGGGTATTGGCGATTTAAAACAAGTGGAATCAGTGATTACAACTGGAATCCTCCATTTCAAAAAGCGCCTCTGTCTCAACGAGTGTGTACTTTGAGACCACACAAAGAACATCAAAAAAATCCAGTGTGGATGATGATTATCATATCTAAATCCAATCCAATTCTTAACTTGTTCCATGTAAGCGCTTCAGGGTAGACTCAACATGTTGGCAAATAGGCCGGTGGGAATTCAAATGGTGCATGTGTGCATATGAGTGTTGTAATGGAAAATAAGTAAGAATGAGATAAATATTGGGTGTGAAGCCTTGTAAATACATTTAATAGTGGAAGAAATACCAGGAAATAACAACATGCCAAATCTTTGTTTCAAGCCCTGTGACTGTGACAGAAACAGGACGATAATAAAATCCTCCATTTGGCTCAAGTCTGAGTTCCAGTCACACCCAGAACATTACATTAGAAAACCAGATCGCAACTAATAAAGTCAAATCAAACGGATTGCAGAGGAGCAATTAATTCCAAGAATAATGACCAGAGAAGCTGTCCAAAAGTCTCTCTACCTCAATTAGTCCCTCATTGCACTGTCAATGCAGAGGATGTATGAAAGAAAAACAAATTAAGTTGCAGAGAAGAGAGATGGGGATGAAAGGAGAGCGGAAGAGACAAATCAGGGAAAGGTGGGAGTAAAAACTGTAAGAGGAAGTGATATACGCCGTGACGGCCTCAGAGAAAAGAGTGTGGAAAAAAGGGAAAGATTAAAGGAGGAAAAAAAAAGAGAAGGTTTGGGAGCAGATGGAGATGAAGGAAGAAAATTTGCTATGTGCATAAGAGTTTCCCTGAAAGCAGTAGCCACTAATGGACATCAGGGAGAGAGTGACTAGAAATAATAAGTGTAGCAGAGAGAGTATGGAAGTATTCTGCAGGATGAGACCAACACACAAGTAATGAGGGGCAGTATGACAATGAGAAAGAAGGAATCTGCAGTACTCACAGGTGTGTGGCCTGAACAGTAGGAATAGCTTGTGTGTGCAGACTGATGGTGGTGATGTGGATGTTGTTGGTGGGACAGGTAATGCTGCAGACTCCCACGGTTGAAGGAGGTCCCGCTCCAAGCCCCTTGACCGCCACCGCTTGCAGTAACCCAGTTGGAGCCAAGGCTTGGGCCCACGGCTGCTGGCTTACTGCTGTGGTAACCTCTCACTGCCGCGCTGGGCTGGTGGGAAAGAAGGAATGAAAACAAAATGGGCACAGGAAAAGAAGATGGCATGGGTGAGTGCAAGAAAGGGGGAGACATTGTGAAAGTGCACTGAAAAATGTTATCGTGCAGAACATCACTAGAATAGCTCCGAGCAGCGTCTCTTCTGCAGCAGGCGAGCGCTGACACCTGAATGCCCACTCACTGACCCGTATCCAAAGAGAAAGCAGGATGTGGCGTTGCTCTAAAATCTGAATACCAGCGCATCCAGGTCGTTCTATTCACTCTTTCACCTTCCCTTTCTCTGTGTGAGCACCACGTTTTGTTAACTCCACTTCTGTCACGGTCGAGATGTGTTCTTGCTGGAAAAGTGCTGATTGGTTTGATAAGATGCTTGGATTACAAGCTGGAAATGGGGTTCCCAGTGTGGCATAACGCACCGAATCTAGGAAACACAGGGCTGAATCTGCTGACAGACGGGCTTATGCCGCTATAAGATGGGCTACTTTGGCTGTCACAGCCAGTGAAGCACAGACAAAAACAGGACACAGGGTGTGCATGTCGATCCATGGCATTTTAACAAGACCTACGATACATAATATAATGTTTGCCAAGTCTAGCAGGGCCACTTAAATCATATCACAGATCATGAAAATGTTAAAGTCAGATTTGAAGCTGCGGTTTGAATGATTAGAAGATGGATTGAAGCAAAAATCTTTTACCTCCCATCGACTCAAAGTTTACCAGCTGCCCTATGTGAGATAGGCTGATCAGTTTGTTGCCTTAAAAACAGTTGTATAAAATATTTTCTGTAACTCTACCGATGGCCAGGTGAAGCCTGTGTCCACTTATTGAGCTTGTGTTTCTCACTGTTTTGAGAATGTCAGGGCCGCTGTCAGGCCTGACGCTGCTCACACAGCCTCTCTCACTCCTGAGGACAGCAGCTGGACAACAGCTGTTTGCTCTCCTGTCAAATATGACATTTCAACCAGCCACTATTTAGATTAGATTAGATACTAATGGTATGGTTCAATCATCCTGCACAATGGCAGTCCTATGGGCGGGGCCACAGTGGCAGTGGGAGCAGCTGAAATCTGATTGACCCTCAGAAGTGCCCCTGTCCTGTAACTCACCTGTCCTTTGTCCGAGAGAAATTAGATGGATGCAATTCCATTTCCATGTTTTTATTTCCAGTGTTTCAACATGGTGTGACTGGTGAAATGTATAAAACTCACTAAAGGATTGTGTGCGAGGATGTGGACAAATACTTGGCCCCACTATGAATATTGTTGGGAAAATCTAAGATCCACCACTGCCACAGCAGCACAACAACAGCAGGACAAACCTTTGTTTCGTCAGATGAGAATAATTCTTCGTCCTATGTATGCTCTGATCTTGTGATTGTTTTGAGCCAATGTGGTCTACAGACCATTTAACCATTATGTCATTTACACCTGTGAATAGTGTGCAGAGAAAAGACAAACCACCTTAAATGAAACACAGCTGCACATCACTAGTGAGCGTTAACAGTCCCCTTTAACCCCTGTAGGATTTTCACTGAGGTCAGAGGTCGTCCCACACAAGGAAAACTGTGGGAGAGCGATGGCAGGAACACAGGCTCACAGCTGTGCTCAGAGGACTTGCCAGGGCCTTATTCTTTATAAACATAAAAAAATGCTCAGCATTGTACAGACAATACACAACAACAGGTTTAGAGTTCATGCTAATGTAAATAAGAAGAGGACCGTTTCCCTTAGCAGAATAAATACATTTATACTTTACAGTATAGAAGATCATGAAAGAGTCCTGATGGTATAATACAACTGTCCTAAGAACTGTCCTCGTGAAAAATGGGCACAGATTTTATCCAACATTATCAAACACACTGAGTTGTTATTTTCTCTAAGACCTTGACTGAGAATTGCATGTGGGCAAATTATACGATGCTGCCCCTGATTTTCTTTTTATTGTTTTGCATATCTGTCACGCTTAACTGATTCAGTTTATTAAACATAGGGCTGGGCATGTTTGGGCAGCTTTAAATCATCAATTAAAAGCACACTTTGTCTATTATTGTTATTGTTGTGCAATATTAAAATGTGTTTGACAAGTGTGACAAATGATTTAAAAACACTATACTCTGCAGTACATGAGGATTTAGAGCCACGACCCACTGATGCAGTTACTATAGAGACATTCTCACGTTATTATACACAGTCACTGTAAAAGCCGGAGGGATAAAGGGGAAGCCTAAAGAATGGTACATTAAACTGCATGGTCGCAGCTGCTACTTTAACACAAGTATTCACCAGTTCATAGAGTTTAAGTGCTGCACCAACCCATGCAACAACCTCCTCTGGTCCTATAATTGAACATTATTCAGCCGAAGAGGAAGCTGATGCATCTATGCGGAGGTGTTTTGTTAAAGACCCTACCTCAGGGGACAGATAAATGTAAAAAATCTTTCATGCACATAACCTATATGGGATAACACAGCCATTGATGGAAATGTTTTAAGGTTGGGTTGCTATGCTTCATGAGTGACAAGATATTCTCCTTTTACACTACAGGACCAGGGCTGTGTTTCAACATGAGACCGAGCTCAGAGGGTCTCGACATTCCTCGGCTGGAATGTGTGATTGGTCCCTAGACTCAGATTCATGTCGCAGACTTTCAGCAGCTCGTCAGAGAGCTACTCTATGCTTATATTTCCAGATTTTATATAAAGGCCAATCAGATCTGGTTTCCTCTGAAGGAGTTTCCCATTCAGGCGAGCAGATGTGTGTATGCAGCGGCTGGTGTCTACACGCGTATGTGAGGGCATCTGTGTGTTTTGGTATCTTTGTGTGACTGATTAACTCAAAATGTACTAAAGGGGATGCTGAGCAAGAAAAACAACTTATTTTAAAAAGGGCAAACCCTATCCTGTGCGTGTATTTGCTTATGTATATCTATCTTTGTGAAGACTAATGTTTTACGCTACACAGATAGCATCTTTAGAAAGTCAGGACATTTTGGCTGTTTGTGCAAGCCAAGCTTGTGAGTTTTGTTTTGTTTGTTTGTAGGTGTAATGCATTTATATTAAGTTCATGTTACAGTTCAGTACATAGTTAGAATTGTCAAGATTAAGGCTACAGCGTTGTTGAAATAAAGGTAGTAACAAGTACAACCATACAAGCAGAACCCATTCTGTTGATCTTGGCGTGATTACTGTTTGGTTTCCGTAATAAACCAGCTACAGATCTCTCTGCCCCCAACTCTTTACTTTATTAGTCCATATTTTTTTAACCCTTCCCGGACATTCTCGCTCAGTTGCTCTGTCAGGTGGAGGTGTGCATGTTTGTCTTTGGGGGCGGGCAGGTGCAGTACGGATATAATTGGATCCAGGCTGGACATTTTTAGACTTGTTTCTAAACTTTTCTAATTTGGGGTTGCTCACCACCTTCTGTCTCTCCGCTGGACCTGTCTTTCTGCCTAATTTGTCCTGTTGCAGGATGACAGTCCCACTTCCCCCATAGCTCCTCTTCCCCCATTCCAAACCTCAAAAATATAAATCTGAGATTGATGATTCATCAATGATTGAGTTTCTTTAGATAATTTAATAGCAATGCCAGGTATGAGGTGGGCAAATTACAAATTTTTTTGTACAATGTGAACAGGGGTGATAACTTCGAATAAGCTCACACTCCACAGCTCCTGCAGCACGTGTTGCTCCTGTCCAGACGCCGCGCACTTAAGCAGAGTCGACCGTGTATCATAAAAATAGGGATGTGCAAGATATTAATTTAGCTTACCAGTGACAAAAACTACTTCTGCTAGCCAGGATGTTAGCAGCACCATTTATTACTAAACGTGCAAGCTGAGGCGTAATAATGCTTCACCTTCTGTGTGGAATTTCTGTCTCCATTAATACACTGAGGTGAACCAGAGCATAGCGCCTCTCCTGGGTCCGTTTTTCATTGGTTAAGTGATTTTACTCCCTCTCTTCTCACCCCCTGGTGTCACTGCGTGGTTAAGGATGTCAGGGGAGAGACCTTTGCAAATTACAAAACTCTCATCTGTCCTGAACCTCATATGGAAAAGTTTTTATTATATAATATGTTGAAAGGTTTGGGTCAGCCTGAGCTAAAGTAGGTTGTGAGCTGTATATATCTATTAAATAAAATGAATAACTTTACAGGCCAGCTGCAATCTTAGTGTCATTTTTGAATACAATATATTTCATCAAACCTGGTGCTGGTCATAGTGGCAGTGTCGAGTCCTTGGAGAGAGGAGTGATCAAAGTTAAATGGTGAGTTTTCTGAGCCTCAAAGAAGACACTGCTTCCTCATTCACTCGAGTCACTTCTCTCTACAGAATAATACTGAACAATTCTTTGTGTTCCAGGAAATATTTTGACAATGATATGTATAACACAATAGAACAAAAACAAGCCAGGGTAAGGTGTCGAGGAAGTAAACGGTGGCTTATTGCAGAGAGATCAGATTCCTTTTGTATTACAGAAAGTCGTAAATAGACTGAGTGAAATTCTACAGTTTTACAGTTTATGCTTGACTTTCTAACAAGATGAACCAAATGACCTAAGGCAACACATTGTCTTCTGTTATTCATAGGTCATGTTTCTAGACAGGTTATCTAATTTTATCTTAAGGTAGATCTTTTATCTTGACTGGTGATGTTAAACCTTATGACAAATAGTCATGTGTCAGTTTGTTTTACTTTTTTCTATGTATTTAATAACACCTACCTGCTTTGATTATCAGATCGTCCTGAAGGCACCGTGCTCCATACAAAGGTTCTGCAATGTGGGAATTGTGATTTGCCACAGCACAGATATAGATCAGAACGTTGGTTTCCTGTTGGGCTAACTCTGCTTTATTGTTGCTCAGCCCTTTCTTTCTAAGAGCAAGGATTTCTGCTAAAGCTCCCTTTCCCTCTCTATGTGAACTTCATATTCTTATTTCAGTCTTACCAAAAAACCAATGCGATGAATGAAACCTCAATCCTTTAAATGCGACAACTAAACAAGCCACGTGTCTTTCAAATGAAGGTTAAAATGAATGGTTCAAGGAGAAAACGCTTCTTAACACAGACCAGAAAAGTCATCCCAGATGGCATTAGTTAGGGAATATTGTCTTCTAGAGGGCCCTCCACGCCTGGTTGCTCCGTTTGGCCAGCTATGAAAGAGTTGCAGCTTGCCTTTGGCATCTCTGATGACTGACTTCCTGGATGCTTTGTTGCGTGAAATGGCCTGCTATGTACCAGACTCTCTTCTTTGCCAGTCCTCATCCCTTCACATCAGTCACCTCCCACCGCAAAATACCCAGATTTTGACTGTCTTCGTTGGCAACTGCAGTGGCTGCAGATATGGCAGGCTTCATGGGTCATCCGCAGTTCAACGTACAATCCCAAATATCACCCTTGCTCCCCCGCCCTCATCTTTTCTCCGATGCTGAGGGTTGAAGTGTAACCCAGGCAAAGCAGTGGCAGGGCATGTGTGGATTCTGACGCGTGGGAAGCCTGACAAGTTTTAGGCTGTTTTCGGTTGAAAAATGAAAAGAAAGAGCGAGTAAGAAGAAGTTAGCCTTGGGGGCCTCCGCACTCACTAGCACAGTGGCAAAGAGGGTTGGCAAGGCCAGAACCACACACACTATCTCTGCTTCTGTTTTCTTTCCCTCTTTTCCTGTCCGCTTCTTCTTGTCATGATGTAAGAAAACACTTCAGCGATCTGAGATGAGGGTCTTGAGGGACACAGAGTTGGTGGTAACCACAGCAACTGGGTCAGAGGGTGACATATACCCAGGATGGCTGACAGCCACTCATACAAGCCGTACTGTACTGTATTTGGGGTCAACTGCGCTAAGTTTAGACTGTTGTACGTAAGGTTTCTGCACTGACCTTAGTTTGACTGTGAGATCTCTATGGACCGAAGTCCCCATACAAAATGTTCTGCCCCTGTTTAGAGGTTCTGCTCTAGTCTCCAGAGATCAACAAGATACACATCGTACCCATCCTAGAGTCCCTCGTTGATATTTTAAGGTGTAAGGGGCACAACTCATTGTTTATGTATTCCAGCTCACAGAAAGAGGTTGTTTTCATTTTAAGAAACCTGGTTTCATACCAAACAATGTCTTGAGGTGTTGAATGAAGGGGATAGGAGGGGAAGTGGAGGTGCAGCATGGGGCAAAAAGGGCAAAAAAGAGGAAACATGACAGAAGGAAAGATATTTACAGAGTAACAGAGTTACTTTGACCAGTGTGAAATAATATGACCCTTCCACACTTGGAGGTCTAAGTAAACCCCGCAAGTTTCTGTGTTGCTAATCCTCCTCTCCAAATATTTTTCTTGGCCTGACAAGTGTTTGTGCTCTGATGAACCTTGAGCCTTGAGGCTGCTGCTGTGAAACGGATGTGGAGCCCACATCTGCATCTTAACAGCCTATGGGAAGCAAATGGAAAGTCATGGGGGGTGATCAGACAGAAAACCTTACTATACTGAAGTGTCCTTATTCTAATATCACCCTAATAACAATAACACACACACACACACACCACAGGTATCCACGGTACTCCTCAACCCCCTCACACTCTTTGCATGATCTCCTACTATGCTAGGGCTAATGAACAGCATCCACCCCCTCTGTAGAGAGCAGACAAACATTTACAAAGAGGTACACTATGGGGAAATTAAGGACTACAGTCCCATTCACATAAAAAGCATTTAAGAGAAGGTTTTGGCATGTATCACTCTCCCATCTCATGGAACAAGTACATCTCCACATAGGGATGTAGAATATTGGTGTGTTATGTGCGGTATTAAATTATATCGCTCCAGATGTGTTTAATTATCATTCTGCAAGTTGCTCCACTTAATTTGACCCACTGCAATTTTCATCATAGGTACACTTCAACGTATGTTGAATGTAACAAAATGTGGTTTCTTTCTGCATGTTATACAGAGAGACAGAATGACATGAGGCTGTTTAGTTGGTTTAATAAAAGACCAACATACAGAGCTGTTCTGTAGTAAAGGAAAACTGAAATAGCCTTAAATAACAGTAAGGAAAATACCGGGTAGTTTTTTCGTTGTGTTAAAGATTTTAACAAGGTATTTTTTCATTGCATGTGTTGCAGGATGCAAACTTTCACTCTCACAAACAGTGTAAAAGATCCAGGCCTGTCTGTTTGCACCTGAGCAGTGTAAGGGATAGAGGGAAGGGGACACTACACTGCACACAGGCCCAAACTATGTTAAGATGTTGGTGTGAATCGGCTCTTTGATAATGATATCATATTTTATAATGATGAAATGATCCAATAAATAATTAACCTAATCTAATCTACCTTTTTACTACGGTTACTTGCATCTGCAAAAAACAAACAAACAAAAAACATCACATAAATTACGTTTTGAATTACAGGAAGCCAGGATGTAATGCACAGTACATCGGTCTGTTAAGAGCAGTATAGAGACAGGCTGTTAATGTCTGCTGCTGAACTATGATTACAGCTGTTTACCCACTGGGGCAGTTGAGCTGTGTCTGAGTGGATCACACCTCCAGACAAATGCTTTCACACTGACATTTTAGTCCTCTCCTTATTTATGCTTTTTATACACCCACTTCTCTGGCACTGTCACTGTCTGTGTTTGCCACACTCTATCACGGTCTCTCTTTGTCTCTCACTTTCTCCGTCTACCTATGTATGTCTTTCCACTTCTCTCTCTTTCTCTCTCTTCCTCTATCACTCCATAAACTATGGGGATGATGGATGTCTCTGATTACCTAAGGCCTCTGAGTCCAGCACACTAAATCCCCAGTGCTGTGCCATTAAAACAGCACCTACACCAAACAGAAATATGATCACTATCTAAGCAGAGCACCGTACGATCTGTATTAACACTAATGTGAAGTCTGTTGTACAAATTAATTTTTGTGTACAGAAAATAGGTTGTTTCACAAACTTGTTATTTCACTCATGTTAAAGTAACATATTAGTGATCCTTGTTCTTTTTTAATTAATATTTCCCTGCATGTGAATGAAAGCAGTAACTAGCAGTAATTTATTCTGTACATTTCTTTTTGTATTTTACAGTTTTATACTTTTTTCATGGCGCATGTGTGAAGCAGCGGAGGGAGGCGCTACACTGCATCAGCTTTTGGCATTGATCACCGATCACATACCTTTTCACGAAAATCGCCTGACTCATTGATCTACGCATCCCTAGTGGTTTCTTTGATAAAAGTAAAGTTTACCATTCAAACCAGGTTTGATAATTCTGGAAGTTAAAACATATATTTCAAAAATTAATTATTCTGTTTTTGTGTTTAGTGATTGACTTTCAAATGTACACATCTACCAGGCATCGTGTGATTGTGCGTCACAAGTGTAGATACAGAGACGAAGAAGATTAGGTACCTGAATGAAAAAAGCAAAAACAGCAACAAACAACAAAGTGTCAAATGCTTGTGTAGTTATTGTAATATGAGACCTATTATAATCTCTTTAGTCATACAGCTGCTGAGCATACAGCATAATATAACGACACCACATACACAAACAGGATCACAAAGACACACATACCCAACACTCATATGAATGACAGAAAGAAAACACCATTCTCCTCTTATAAAGTTACTGTGCTCTCCTCTCAAGCTTGAAATCTCTTTTTTGTTCCTCCCTGTGGAGGCTGGAAATGAAGAATTAAGACAAGAGCGCACGAAAACAAACCAAGTTGCCACCAAGTCGGAGAACATAGCAGTCCTCTAATAACAACACTTCTCGATAAAAGTCTATTTTCTCTTCCCACTGTCTCCACGCGATGTTATCATTTTTCTTTAAATTAAATAAAGCCTTTGCTCTCTCCGCAGATGAAAACTGAATAGTTTTAAGAAGAGCACGCATTTCTGTGCAAGTTTCTAACATGGGGCCGGCTTCTGCAGTTGCGACCCGTTGAAATGCTGTAGATGTACTTGCGTGAAAACCTTTATCAACACAGGTCATGATTAAACCTTGGGCTTTGTTTTTCTTTAGTGGAAAAAACTAAACAATTATCCACTAGGCAATGGAAACAGAATGGTTTCTTTGGTTCTAAGTTGTTTTGAGGTTATATAAGCGCCCTGTTTCTAGTTGCATGGGCTTGCCCTCAGTCATCAGAAAATCTCTAGAGGACACATACATGGACACACATTCTTTGTCTCCATCTGTATTTCGCAGCCTTGGGTGAGAACTGAGTAAGTAACTGAGAGGCACATGCAGAGCAAACCTTTTAGAGACACCGCCCTCAAATGTCACCTATTTACTTAGAATATATTGTTTTTCAAAAAAAAAGGAAATTTTTTTATTTACTAATTGTTTTCATTTTCCTGAATTTCAACAGCAAGTCACTTAAAATGTTTGCTCGCCTTTTAGTGGACGTCTTTGTCAAAGGAAAGGTGAACACTGGTGCCCCTCATCTATCATGGCAATGAGCACCTTTAGAGTGTGGAATGAATGAGTCATGCTCTATCTCCTGCTTGACTATCTCTCTATCTCAATCATTCAACTTATAAGGGACAGCAGTGAAAAACAGAGTGATGCTGCCACTCTGCACCCCAATGAAGCATAACAGTGTACGAATGTAAAGTCATGACCACATTCAAGCTTCTCTCTAGACCGCTGATGCAGGGACATGTCAGCACAGTGTCCCCCTGAGAAAACTAGATAGCTATACTGTCACTGGTTAGATAGGACTGTACAGTGATGCCAACGCACCATCTCCTGTCAGATTTGTTTGAAAGGTCCAACTGGTCGGCAAAGGAAACCTGCCTCGGTTTATTTCCGCCATTCAAAGATCAACCTTAAACCACTGGTGAAGAGTTTAGGATTTATGAAATGGCATTCTATCATAAAACAATGAATTACGGAAAGCAGAAACTCAGATGTTCTGGTTAGAAGAGTCTTTCAAGCCAGCAAGGTCCCTTAGCTTTATTGGCACTAACTAAACAGTTATGGAAGATGCAGTTGAATGCCATAAAATCACTAATCTGATCAAGTAGCTGAAGTGCTTGAACTTAATTAATTAAGTTAATTAAGTGCATGCACTCGTGTCTGTTCTGCGGTGATGGACTGCAAAGAGAATATTTGCTGCTCATTATGTTATTGATACAGCTGCTTCCTGTGTCCTGCCACACTCACAAGAACATTCTCCCTCCGACAGAAAACGACAGGACGCTGAGCACATCACAACAGTCAAAAGCACAAATCACAGGACAAACAAGGATAAGTAGACACATTATTTTCCACACCAGCCAAAGATAACATATAGAGAGCCTTTTCTGCACAACGTCAGCATGAGGGGCTAAGTAGCAAGTGCGTCCAAACGCCAAGACAGGTTTCATCAAGATATATGTGCATACAATACCATCACTGCTCTAAAACTAGCGCACAAAAGTCTGCTACTGATTCTCTCGACAATGGTTATTAGACATTGTCACTCATCACTGAATAAACACTACCTGGACATCCATGCTTCAGTATACTGTATAGTATAGCGTATTATAGTACAGAATATACACTCACCACCACTTTATTAGGCACACCTGTCCAACTGCTCGTTGCTGCAAACTACTGATCAGCCAACAACATGGTAGCAACTCAATGTATTTAGGCATGTTGACATGGTCAAGACGAACCACTGCAGTTCAAATCGAGCTTCGGAATGGTCAAAGAAAGGTGATTTAGGTGTCTTTGAACGTGGCATGGTTGTTGGTGCCAAACGGGCTGGTCTGAGTATTTCAGAAACTGCTGATCTTCTGGGATTTTCACACACAACCATTCTCTGGGGTTTAGAGAGAATGGTCCGAAAAAGGGAAAACAACCAGTGAGCGGCAGTTCTGTGGGCGAAAATGCCTTGTTGATGCCAAAGGTCCGAGGAGAATGGCCAGATTGGTTGGAGTTGATGAAAAGGCAACAATAACTCAAATAACCACTTGTAACAACCAAGGTATGCAGAGGACCATCTCTAAACGCATAACACGTCGAACCCTGAGGCAGATGGGCTACAGCAGCAGAAGATCACACCAGGTGCCACTACTGTCAGTTAAGAACAGGAATCTGAGGCTACGATTCTCACAGGCTCACTAAAAGTGGACAATAGAAGATTGGAAAAATGTTGCCCAGTCTGATGAGTCTCTAGTTCTGCCGCGACATTCGGATGGTAGGGTCAGAATTTGGCGTCAGCAACGTGAAAGCATAGATCCATCCTGCCTTGTATCAACGGTTCAGGCTGGTGGTGGTAATGTAATGGTCTGGGGGACATTTGATTGGTACACTTTGGGCCCCTTAGTATTAAATGATGAAATGTTGGAATGTTTCCAGTACCTTGTTGAATCTATGCCTCGAAGGATTAAGGCAGTTTTGAAGGCAAAAGGTGGTCCAACCCAGTACTAGCAAGATATGCCTAATAAAGTGGCCGGTGAGTGTATGTTTATTTCTGCTCTGTACATTGCAATTTATATTATAAGCGGTTTGGCAGATCATTTAAAAAGGAACATCATGATACTGTGAGAACGTGTTAACTAATGAACATAGCTTTCTGCTCCTGTCATATCTTACACGCAAAATGATTTGATGCCAGTGTTCACCAACATTGAGCAAATAGGCAAACTGACAATAAATCAGACAACAGTAGGGAGGGTTGGCCCAGGAACACCGAGTCAGCTCGAGAAACTCCATGATTTATGTTTGTCTGAGCCATCAAGCTCTGTAATACCATCAGGAAAATAGTAATAGCCCCTGAATCCACACCACAAGTCCTCCTTGAGGTCGTAGGGTCTAATGAAACTATCATTTGAGGTTTTGGTTTATGTTTGGTGGCCAGAGTTTTCAGTGGTAAAATGCATTTTACTTCACTGCACAAATCCTCATACTGCAGCATGTGTCCTCTGGGGCAGAGGAAGGCCGTGCAGGCAACTACAGATATAGGATCACAATTGCAACATGTTCCGCATCCTGTTTTATATATGCTCTCAAACTGAGAGAGGGGAGTAGGCATACACAGGGTATCATTTTGTTCATGTATGAATGTTTATATGTGTCTAGTATGTGCAGAAGTTAACAAATATTGCGATAAGGAATGTGACTCTAAATGTCTTCAAAGTTTTACTTGTTTTTCCATCTCACCTTATCATTCAAATCAAACCATAATACATGTATCTTTCTGCACATCCCTTCTCTCAGGCAGAAAAATGAGTGTGATTTCTTTGGACAGCTTGGGTACGGAAAGGCACCACAGGCTAAGATAGCTGACATGATACAGACAACAACGTCAAGTGAAGAGTCTGAAAGGAAAAAAGGAAAAGCCTAAAGTGTTATCCAAAGACAGGACTTGTCAATCTGTCATAAGCCAAAAAATAATTAAATAAATAAATAAATATGTGACCTAAACAGAAGACGTTAAAAAAAAAACGGGCAAAAACAGATAAGGAATGTCACATGAATACATGAATAATATTCATTCGAACTTGCACTTTCATTGTTTCTTGTGTTACATGACTATCAGACATTAGCATTTTTAGTTGCGTTTCTTCTGTAGAATTTGATCTTATGTCTACACAGAGAAAGTTAACACTATGAATTACCATAAAACAGTAATACAGAAAAGGCTTGTAAGGATAAAGGAAAAAGAGAAGGACATAAGTTAATTTTAATTACAGTTATTGCAGGAAAATCAGCTGGCAAGGTATTTTAAAAACTGATAATTTTACATCATAATTTCCAACAGTCTCTTGAGTTCATGGGCCTTTATGGGGTAAACAAAGTTGGGATTTCCACAGTAGCCAGGGCACATAATGTCTTGGCCAGTAGATATTCAGTAGAGTTGAGGAGTAGGACAGCTGTACTGGATAAAGCTATGGACATTTAGCCTCCCATAGAGCTATTAAACTTCCTTCTGGTTGCAGTGGATGCATAAGGACGACAGGGATGTCTAATGTGACTTTCATTAACGATATGCTACAAGCCACAGGCTGAGGCAGGCCAAGTCCAAATTGAAAAGTGCTGAAGCATATCTGTGTCGGAAGCCCAGTTTCCTAGGCCCCATAGACCAACTGATTGAATTCCTGCCTCACCCAGTGAAAGAATTCCTATGCTTTGCTTATTTCCGTAGCCAGTTGGTAAGTTTGGCTGGTTGAGTCTCTAACTAACCTCTCACCGTCTGCCGGAGTAGGGAAAGTGTTCTGTACTCTGTGTTCAGAGAAAGTAGATCATAGTGAATGGAAATTGTTGCAAATAACCCGTATAAATAATAACAGAAATCTAACAGTTATTTTTCAGCAAGACACCTCTAATTATCATTCTATCAAGTCATATTCAACATTCTGTCAATGGTACTTTGTTATATAAACAAAGAATAACAATGTCCCAAGATGGTACAGACGGTACTGTGTTTCACATTAATGCATGAGTGAAAATAATCTAATGATAGAAAATATAATAGTCACACTAAACATTTTCTATTATTTCTAATATTGTGATAAATCTTACATAGTTTCACACATTCTCAACGAGGGACCTTCTTTCTTAGTACTGTTACTAAGAAAGAAGTCCTTCTAGTCCTTCTGTTTCTACTCATTTTAGGACGCTTGTAGCTAATGATGACATACACATGATGACATTAAAAATAAAAATTGCCATGATATAATTGTGTATAACATTTTGCTGAGCCATTTTCTTTACATAGAAAATGACCAGATGATATAGGCTGTATAGGGAGGGCTGTAGCTGCTAATTAAGGGTAGAGTCTAATCCAAACAACTTCAGCATGGAGGGCCTTGTTAGCTGACTGTTGAACCTTAGTGCTCTGACTGAGGGGTTGGCTGGCTGCTGCAGAGCTGTCTTCCTTTACTGACAACGATAGGGGCTCCACAGGAGGGTGAAGAAACAATGGCGTTGACAAGCAGTATCGGGCCTACCAGCATGAAGACAGGGCCAAACGATTCCATTTCCCAGCCAATTCCATTATCAGAGCACACAGACTTTACTAATGCCTGGATACAAACAATACACTAGCATCCTTCTAATTAAGCCCTTGAGTAGTTCTGCTTAGTGCACCAGCATATCTGTGCTGGATGCCTGCAAAGAGGCTGATTGGATTCATCAGCACTTTTAATGTGCTCCTGTTTTCTCCTATAGGCAACTGGAAGACTCCAGGCTGAATCCGACGACCTACCCAATACATTGTATGTCGTTGTTGTGAGTTGTTATTTGTT
Organism: Microctenopoma stevenorrisi; assembly: GCA_032270685.1. Classification (NCBI taxonomy): domain Eukaryota; kingdom Metazoa; phylum Chordata; class Actinopteri; order Anabantiformes; family Anabantidae; genus Microctenopoma; species Microctenopoma stevenorrisi. The sequence goes on from JAUMTR010000003.1 coordinate 5,249,566, forward strand.
CACAAACACAAAATCTGGCAACACACAAGTACACGAGCCTAAACGAGTAGATCTGAAATGAACTCCAAGTATTGTGATGCTAAATACCGTTATCTTATTTTTTCACTTTGACTCAGCTTTAGTGAACAAATATACATTACTGCAAAATTAATATAATAAATTAAATGTAAATATACATTTAATTGTGCATTTTAGTCACAATCTATTTTTATACCCGACTTTCATGTTCTCATGTCCAATAGAATGCAGTGCAGTGATTCAATGATATTGACATTCAACAAGCATAAGCAACATATATTGTTACCTTTGTTCGTGCTGGCATAAGGAAAATGAATTTGACATATATAAAATGGACTGGGAATTAACTCATTAAATGAACAGTGCTGCACTGACCAGTGGCAAAGTATATAGCAAGTCATGCAGCTCTTATCTAAAAGTGAAGACTTTACTTTCACAGAAGGCTCATGAGAAAGTGATTATAATAATTACTAGTAAAGACTGCAACTCTACCTTTTATTTGAAATAATGACCATGGGTAAAGGCTAGCTTGTGTTTTACTTACTATACACTACTAAAGCACGTCAAAATGCTCCAGATGTTGCATTAAAGAAGCTAAGATGTTCCTTTTCAGGCAATTTCCACCCCATTGTTTAGTTTGGCAGCTTCCATACCAGTGAAAATTTCCAAAAGTGAACGCAGAAACTGTTTATTTGAACAGAACTAAAAATGTGAGGCGCAAATAAATATTTCATTCATGCCCTTTGTTTAATCTCTTAAGTCAACCCTTACTCTTGGACGTCATTACTACAGGAAAAAAACTGACGACATACAAATACATGATAACTCAGTGATGATGTTGTAAACAAGCACAGCTCAGTACACAGTCAGGCTTAAATGTTAAGTCAATAAAACAGCTGCAAAATACATTATTTGAGACAGGTAACTCACGAAAAAAGAGGAAACAACAACTGCTTTCTTTAAATACAGTATTTTTCTACCAACAATAAGATATTTTGAGCATATTCAGTATGTGTCTTCCCTCAGGTAACATTAAGTACACAGAAAACATAAGCAGTTTAATTGTTTAATTGATCTTTAGGGAGTGACCAAGCTCAAAGCCTTTCAAAAGTAGTATATACTCGACTTATATTCTGTAAGGTCCTAAACCTTACACTGGGAAGTGCCTTGAGATGACTTCTGTTGTGATGTGGCACTACAGTAAAGTTAAAATAAATTAAATTAAATATCTAAAATAAGTATCACTGTCACATTTATTGCAGTCTCAAAAGGTTGAAAGATGAGAGCTATGAGTTCTCATACTAGACGGGCTCTCTGTGTTATCACAAAGATAAATACCTTAAAGACTGAAGACCAATAGAGAGTGAGGAGCAAAAAAAAAAAAAACACAAACACAGTGAACAAAATGGCCTAGAAATGGTCATTTAGCAAAGCGGTTGAAAGAGCAGTGGATTCACAATACCCCGAGGTGATCTAAATTAATTAAATGTTGGATAGCAACACACATTTGCACTGTCTGGTCGTTATGAGAATGAGCCAAATTAATGAGGTGATAACCTCAAATCTCTCCTTGCTGTTATTTTGAAGATGACTATTCCCTTTAATGCTTCATTTGATAAAATAGAGAATGATACACAGCATAGCCGGTCTCCTTGAAATTGTTTTCTTTTCACCATGTGAGTGAGTTCACTCGAGTCTTTGAAGTGACTAAAGGTTTTACTTTTCTTAAATTACATCCCTGTATCCGAGTACATGTGTAAAGCTAGATATCATAATTCACAAAAAACTAAGGCTAAAATAAATGGTGTAAATGGTGAAAGCTGTAGAGGACAGCATATCATAAATGTTTCCAAAATGCAGTTTTGACTTAATATTGAATTGTGACAAAATTAGTTTTATCATTACTAGTGTTTTAAAACCAGTCAATTGGTGCGTGTACAGCCAAGAATGTCGATAACATTGCTAAACACTGTTTATTATTTGTTTTTATAATGACATATGGTGTGATGAAAATGGCTAATTTCAGAACTTTAGCCAATACAGCACCGTGAGCGTGTCTATATTTATTAGAATAGGAATACATAGAAAAAATGCCTTCAGCTTCTTCCTCCATTTAAAGCTCAGCTGTGTCGAGTAGTTCAATCTCTGAAAGTACAACAAAACAGCTTCCACACAAATTCATTGACCCATTCCGGCACATCTCTGCAAGCAGGTCTGAGCAGAAGGGTGAACAATGTGAGTCATTTGCAATATAGCTATTGCTGGAAAGAAAACAACACTGTGAATAAAACAAGTAATTTTTATTTTTACAAATAAAATCTAAAACACACCAACAGGTCCACCTCGGCTTAATCAAAGTCTGAACTTCTTCAGCCTTCTGAAACGCTGTGGCAAACCCAGAAGAAGAATGAGCCAAGGTTCCTCCACAGTGAAAGACTCAGTTAATGAAATCATTTCATTGCTGTAGTCAGTAGTTATCAGGTTGAGGGGGGAATTCGTTGTTCACATTTCAACCAGATAGGTTTGGAAAGCGTTTTTAAATAATGAATTCAATGAAATTAAGTCACCATTTGTAAACTGCATTTTGTATTTCCTCACGTTATCTTTATGTAATAATAAACTTAAAGCGTGACTGATATGCAAAATAGATTTTCACTTTAAGTCCTCTCCTTTACACGTAGGCAACCCCAAAATGAGTACATCTCAGTAGTGTTCATATTCCATTTTATTACATCTACTGACTTTTGCTAAGTGCCTGTGGACTGCAGAAAGACGTGGATACGCTTGTGCTTTGTCAGATACTCGGTAGGTTAGAATGATTTCATTAAAGGTCAGGATCTTTTTCGTCCTTAGCAAAGGAGGAATGTGATAACAATACTAATCCCATACAAGTCTATACTGGTCATACCAATGTTGTGCATTCCTCCAACAAACAATAGGAGAATAAGAGAAAGTCGGGCGGAAGAACAACGATGAGTAAAGAGAAAAGGTGTAAAAGAGAGCAGATCAAATCGAATAGATCTCTTCAGAAAGTATACAATCTTTAATGACAACAGTATGCTGTATCGAAGGTCTCCTCCTCCACATATACACCACAGTGTGCACATCTCTGTCTGAGTAGCTAGAAGGGATCAGGCTCATCCTCCCTCACTCATTGCTCTCTCTCCCTTCACTGGGGGAGAGATAGTATAGATAAAAGAGGCCGTTTAAGCTCTGCCACTTGTGGAGAGGTCTCATCTTCAGCCTCAGGTGGTGTTCCAGCACAGCGCTAAGATTGAAGGGGAATCACAGACAATGCTCGAGGCCAAGCTGCTTTCTACAACAGTACTGGTGTTATACACTTCTGTGTGCACAGGCAGAGCGAGAGAGAGAGAGAGAGAGGGAGGGAGAGGGCGGGCAATAAACAGAGAAAAGACGAGGAGTAGGAGTTTAAGGAGTAGGATGAGGGAGTGGAGGACAATATCTTTACCCATCATAACATGAGGCTTCACGGGACGCCTTCTAAGAGGGTGAGATGTAACAGACCGCCTGCAAGCAGCAGAGAGCAAAATATCAAAAAGAAACAAGGCTGATACAAAACACACAGACAAAAGGCTGACTCCCTCACATTCATCAAGAGGTTCCCATTTGATTCCAAGCCAAGCACAAGTCTCTTTTCCTTCCTTCCTTCCTTCCCTGCTCGTTTCCTTCCAGACGGACAGACAGACCGTGTCTATCCTTCCATTGCTCGACTCACATCCTGCTGGCCTCTGTGCTCTCTACGAATCTCAGACAGAAAAAAGTGCCAGCGGTAATTCCAATGCTCATTATTCTTCATTACAGAAGAGAGAAGCACCCTGGGCTAGATCATATTTGCTGTTAACTAAAGTTTCGGAGACAATTAGCTCAGGTTGTTAGAATTAATCATTGTTACAGCTATAATCTCTGAGGCCAGCAGACGCCTCGGCATTTATGGTTTGTTTATTTGAGTTCCTCCCGAGGATATCGACCCGGCCCTGTTGTAAACAGTAGGATAAGGCTTTCTATGATTGTTGGGTGGATTTACTTTCTGCATGGGGATGAGCCACCCAATTGTGACCTAGATTAGACGCAGAGAGCGGGAAAACAATGTCTCTCTCCATTTAACGATCACATTAGGTTTATCTGAATAAACGTCCTATTATTATTCCTGCATTAGAATCACGCGATTAGAACATTTATTCCTCTGTGCTATGTGTGATACCAAATGTTCCCGCGCACATGTGGGGATATGCCTTAAAACTTGGTTCGTTTCTTGTCTTGAAAACCCTTAGAACAGCATTCCTGTGTTCTTGCTACGTGTTGTCATTCCATCAATGATTAACTGTGAAAATCAGAGGCTCAGAGCAGCTGATATGAAGCTCCATTATGCTAATCTAAGCAGTCTCTTTTTCACAGTCTTGCTGAAACAAGCTGAATAAAACATACTTTAATCCCCCCTAAAATCAAGACATGCTTTCTATGCATTTCTTTTTCATTTTTATTCCTTCACTGCATTTCTTTGTGTAAATGAATTCGATATCCGGCTAAAATGAATTGGACAACGTGTGTTTTAATAGGGCTTGTGGACTGCCTCTTAGCGGTGGCCGGAGACTAATAGTCCCCATCATGCCATATAAAAACCATATAAATGTGCCCGATCTGTTTCACAGAAACACACACTCGCATTCCTTCATTTTGTTTTTATTTCCCTCAACTATAACCAGTCATGAGACGGACACTCTGTCTTCAAAGGTGTGCTACTGCAGTTGGGATCACAATGCATATTTATGCTGTTACGCTTGGCTGTTCATGGCTGGTAATTTGCATTAAACCTTTGCATGGTTTGCATTGAAAGATGGGCCAACTGAGAGACATATGGCGGGGAGCTCAGCAGATATAAGCCTGAATATATCCCAAACCTAAAAAAACATACTAGTCATGAACGTGCACACACACACACACACACAATTTCTGGGTCCTAGGTTAGGCCTCTGAGGACTTTGGTAATACCTTGTATAATACTGCATCTGCAGCAGGCAGACTGCCTAGAATGAATGTGCTTCAGGCAGCTATAAGGAATTACAATATTGCTTTCAAAAAAAACAAGTATCTATATGGAAATTCTTCTCTGCCTAATATATGGGTCTGCCGGATAGTTACATGATAATCCCGGTGTAATTAATGACTCCTCTGCAAAGAGCTAATTAATGCAGAAGAAGGGCTTGAACAGATATAGATTTTTGTACCAGCTACAGAAATATTTCATGGACATGTAAGTGTAAATAAGCCCGTCCGCCCATGGACATTAAAGAGACCACACACATTTCATTTAATCTAAAACTATTTTGTTACCCTCCAGTGAACACTTTAGGTAGAATGGGGAAAATTAAGCAAAATGAAATATTGACAGAACAATAATTAATAGTTCAGCATATTGATTAAATAAAAAAATACTTATTTACTGCTATACAAGAATATTATATTTTATATTTCATACTAAAAAACAAGAAACGAAGTAAAAAAAATGACAACTATTAGAAATACACCCTTTTTTTATTTTTCAATTACTACACACGTTGCTTTATGTCTTATTTAAAAGGTTTGGTTGATAGTTCATAATTAACGTAACGTTTAAGAGCCACCCCAGGACCTATAACAGACCAATATTCAGGAGTTTACCCTCCACTTCACACCCTGAAAAAACACTTTCTCCATGTAGCAGAGTGGTGAGAGAGAAGAACATAAGTGCATATTTATAAACAAATGACCCCATGAATTTTGTTTCTAGAGCAGAGCAATTATTTTCCCCTAACCCGTCCATTCTCTCTGCTTTGCCGTCTCACTCTCACGCCCGCCCAATCACTCCTTTCTCTCCGTCTGTTATTAGCAGTTCTTTAATAATGAACCCAACAGGCGTCCTCTTCATTAGGCAGGCAGGAGGAGAGAGGCCAGCAAGCCACGCTGACCCTGCTACACCCTCCTCATAGGGGATCTGGCACAGGAATTTTAATAGGAGAGCAACGCAGGCAGGCGGGTCAGTCCGGGAGACACACTGTGCATGCCAATCTGAGCTGACCAACCGGCGTGAACACAGCAAGTGTGCGGCGCTGCTAGCCTGACAGTGTGTAACGAGTGTGGTGGAAGGGAAGGAAGACAGGGAAGGGATCAAGGTAAAGAAGGAAAAGAAGTGGTGAGGGGATCAAGAGGGACAACGCTGAGGTATTGAGCAGCTATTCAGCCGAGGGGAGTGGAGGAGAAGAGAAGGCCAGAGTGACAAGGGTCTGGCAGCACAGCGAGAATATGCTTCCCATACTAATAAAGCAGGTAGAGCTCCTGCTAATTGCCTTTTATTTATGCTAAATGCATTCTATGAGAGGAACATATGACAATGCAAGATGTTATGAAACCAGCTAATCACATTTTGAAATCCAAATCCTAAAGCAGTGTGAGTATATCTACATAAGAGGTGTGAGCTTGCAGTGGGCTTTTATAGCCACGTTGCCAGGCTGGGTAATAAACCATTCACTTTCTTTCTCCATGCTTAAAGAGTCTGCCTTTGAGGTACACTTTATATCACCCATTTTAAATATTCCCTGCCCCAAACAGCACAGGTGATTTGTTATATATTCACCACTGGGTCGGTAGATTTTCTTTTTTAGCTTCCCCCCGCTGTGGTAATTGCTATGTCGACCTTGATGCAGATAGGATAAATGAAACATATACTCAGTCAAGACTCTGCCATTAGTAGCGCCGCGGAATTACCTAATTTCCTCTGTGATCTTTGTAAACATTGCTGAATTCAGGCATGCCCGCCCATTCTGCAATACTATTTGAGAGAGAGTCCAAACTGGAGCCACATTCCAAAAAGATAGCGTGAATGCACATAGCACAAATCGAGTATCTCAGTCCATTGTCACAATAAATTGTGCACAGACAGCAGTCAGCCAGGAGCAAAACAGCTCCTCAGGGAAATTCTGAGACTGTTTGATAAACCAAAATACAAGATTTTGAGATCAGGCTCTGGCAAACAGAAATAACCGTGGAAGAGCATGAAGAATTTACAACACTCAAGTGACACGAGCTTACAAGGACTGGGAGGTTAATAACTTATTTTCCTGATTATAGAGAAGTAACAACGATCCCTACCTGTCACAAACATCTAACTCTCTAATTTTGATGGCTATAAGATAGCTGTTGCTAATTCATCGTAATTTCAATTTCACCTCCTTTCCCTGCGATTCTGCGTTTCATATGTTTGGGTAATGTTTTACCAACATCCCCAAGTCCCCAAGTCAAACAAAGAGCAAACAGAGACAGTAACGTTTGTTTTATATCACAGTTACGATTGTGAAACTATAGTTCTCCTGACAACTGCAGTTTACTTTACTTTCATTAGATTCCATGACAGAAATATTTTTTTCTGGCTTGACAATTTTTCTTTTTCCAATTTTCTTTTTATATTTTTCAAAACAGGATGTCTAACTTATCCACAAGAAACCACAGTGCATTTTCCAACATAACAGTCATATATCAGCCTTAGCACTACGGAGGCCAATATTTTCTTTTTGCCAACATTAGATTACGTGAATAAATCTGTAGGAGGAAAAGTAACAAACTGAAAAAAATCTAATAAAAAGAAATCACTGCTCTATAAATAAATTCTCTTTGATTCCGACTCATTAATGAGCATCGACTGTGGTTTCCATATCCGATTGTGGACTAAGTTGAGGTCTGGTAATGCAGTTCTATACGCTGCTTTTTTAGCACTGACAGCAGATATATTTTAAGATTGGATCCCACCACAAGTCCATGAATACATCAGTTGTAATTGTCAACAGCCTGTCACAAACACAAACAGAATTTGCTTTGTCGTGTGTGGAGGACAGAGACGAGAATGAGGAGCACATTACTAGGCCTTCATATTGTTCTCATTTCTTGCCCTGTCAAGTTTCCAAATTAAGAATGATGTTCTTATTTGTCTTCCGCTGTATTTGTTGCAAAATGCTTGATTTAGCTCAAACTAACACATGGTGCACAGATTCTTTCATTAGTCCCAAAACAGGAAATACTGTAGTGGGACTTGTTTTTGAAAGCCAGAAATGGGAATGGGTAAAAAAAATAAAAACATTTAATCAGTTTCATTCTTTAACAGATTTGTGACTATTGATAAAATTTCATTTCATTCTCTCAGAGTGACCGAAAGCACAGAAACAAAATCATATACTTTTAAATAACAGACCTTACAAAGCACGTTTCCCTTGACATCGGCACAGGTGTTGGTAAAATCTCCACAACTTATGAATCACCCATTCACAGTATTGCTGTGAAATCCACTGCATTATCCAGCAGACAGATTGTGAAATTGTAACCTTGATAGTTTAAATTATCCAAACTAATGGCGACATCGCTTCTGGGTGAGTACTATCAGCATAGTTTTGCTTTTGAGTCCTAGAAGCAGTGTGTAATGTGAGGAGAAAATCAAAAAATTCCTGTTTGTTCATCTGCACATTGGTTCAAACCAACATAAAACCTTGTCTGAACTGAATCTAAACCATGTAGTTTTCTTTATTATCGCTTAATATATTCAGCTCTAACGTAGTGCTTGTTAACTTTAAAGAACATGAATGTCTTAAATCCCAGTACACTATAAAAGTTAGAATTAATACCTCTGTTAGCAAGCATAATTAAGCAGCTCCTGAGCTCTATGGGTACATTTAGTCCCATTTCAGATGCTTTGCTTTCAACTAAGCCCTTTATTTGTCTGACAAATGACACAACGCACAAGTTTTTGCACACTTTACTGCATATAAATAATTCACATCTATTAGCAACCTGTTTTAAGAAGCCTTGATGATACTCCTTCACTCAAAGTGACAGGAGAAGTAACCGATTGTCTGTATTTATCTAAACGTTATGTGTGGGTGCATGAATATAAGTGCACGGGTGTGTGCAAGTGTACACACAGTCCATGTGTCTCATATCGGTTCTGATGCATCAGATTACCCCATCAGAGCTTGCTCGTCCAGTGAGGCCATCAGTGCGACACTAATCCTCCTTTGATGAGACTAGCTTCAGAGGAAAAGCACTGACATTTCGCACTAAGGCCTTCTCTCTTTCCTCCTGCCACGCACGGACGGACCTTAACTCCAGTGAGATGCTCTTTCATCCCAACCTTGGTGAGACGAGGGCCTGGATTCAGATGACTGGCGGATTAGATGGCAACTCACAGGAGACAGAGAGACTAATGTCAGAGAGAAAGACTCAGGAGACACAGTCTCAAGAGCAAATACTGCCGTGCTTTTAGTTCAGAGTTAGTCAGGCGACTTAGAACAGCATCTAGTCTGTCACAGGTTGCTACGGTGCAATAAAATAAATAAAACGATATGCGTGTTTTAAGAAATCACAGATAAAAATCTTATTCCTCTACAAATGTAACTGAAATAAAAAAAAAACACAAAACAAATAGATATTACTCTTACACATATATATAGTGAGCTTGTCTGACATACCCACATATGTGTGGCATTTTCTGAGGGCTTAACTTGATACAAAGACATCTCCTGCTGTATTCCCTCCGAGTATAACCAGGTAGTCATGCTGGGCTAACCGCATTACACAACAGCACCACTGCTGTGGATACTGTAATAGAAGGTGAAAACCCTTTTGCTTTAAGAGCACAGGATCAATATCTTCATATACAGGTTTCAGAGACATGTTAGTTTTATGAACTAAAAGGTCTACTGTTGCTTCTGCCTCCACTCTGGAAACTTTGCACTGCAGACTTGACTGATTTAAGAAATAATAAAAACCCAACAGCTGGTCCACTGGACTGCTATCGATTCCTCCCAGCAGAAGCAGATCAAGAAGTACATTTATGATCAGACAGGGTGCAAGAAATTATATCACAAAGCACAAACCTCCTATTGATTGCACGGAACAGTGTGAACTGTGGAAAAGTTAACCGCTGTGTGCACAGTTTTCAAATGTCGGTGGCAGCAGAGCCGAGAACAGGGGGGGAGAGGAGAGGACTACGCAGTGAAAATTAAGACTGAATGAAAATATTCAGAAAGATTCAAGCAAAAGCTCAGAACCCAATCATTCCATTATTACGCGAGTAGGAGCTCATACATCAGTTAGATTTATGGCCTTCGCCATGACTATAGATTTTAGCCTGATATTTTCATTTCTGTAATTATTTGCTCTAAAATTAACAACGAAGCTTCAGAAGAAAGTGCGTTGGTCTGTACGGAACACATTTAATATAGTGGATTTAACTCGCTTTAGGTGTTACTGAGGGATTCTGTACATATTAAACATCCTGTGGACACACTGGGAAGTCCTGTTAGAAGACTGCAGCACTGCAGCGTGAACATAGCTGTAAACATGCCATCAATCTCGCAGAAAGACACATGGACAGAGGAAAATGAGTAAGGACAATAAAAGAAAAGTCCTACAGTGATATTCAGTCTTCTGAAATATCATTTTGAGTTGTGCTGACAGACTTCCCTCTAACTATAAACATAGAAGAGCAAATAGTTACAAGAAATAATAGTAATATGGGTCATGGGAAAGTTAAAAACATATTTAAGTTATCATAAACCCCTCCTCCCAATTTTGTTGAGCCTAAAATTCGTATTCAGCCTCTTCAAATGTTCAAGGTCAGGGTGGATTAGTTTTTAGATTATATTTGCTGATTATGTTTTATTGATGAATGGTTCTGTTACTGTATATCATTTCACCCACAGGTATTTTAATATTTATAAACGGAACCCTTTATTTTGTTGCAACTGCACTTTAATAGATAGATCAGATTAGCTCTCAGACTAGATTTTCATGAATTCATTTAGAGATCAGCCTTTCAGGAAGAAAAAAAATCTTTTCATCATTATTTTTTAAATTGTTATGCATCCGCTTGTCACACAAAGACTGCTCGTTATAAGTTACAGGAAAAGGATGAGCAATGGTAATCTAGCTGAGCAGCTCCATTATTTCTAAAACATTACCACCTGCTCGTATCAACTCCGATTAAAAACACCATCACTAATTTTTCACATGTGCAAATGTCCATCGATCCATCAAATTAAGTTGTCTTTCTTTTCTCTCAAGCTTTCCAAGCAGTGTCTCATCCAAACATCCTGGTCCTACAGGCACAAAAATAAATAGTTAAATATGACATTTGACCTTTGAGCAAGCTGATAATGATGCAAGGCGTCTATTACTACAAGTCAAATGTCTTTTTCCATCAGCAAATTAAACTCCAACATAAAAAAACACAGTGTTATTTTGCATAATACAAGATTTACTTTTTTGGTTCATTAATCGCGAGAACAGGTGAATAAGTGATTAATTAAATGTATAAAAGACTTTGTGTTGTGGAAAGCACACCTTCACTGCCTCCTGTCACAGTAAGGTGTGTCACTGCCTCCCTCTGGTACCACAAGGAAGCACACACCTCTACAAGAAGCAGCTCAGTAAGTCGTGGCTCCAGTTTTGGCTCTTTGTCTTTCTCCATCACCGGCTTCAATTAGAACACGATGAAGAATCGTCCTTTTGCACATCGGCATTCATCGGTTAAGGTCAAAGCATGAAATAGATGCCCCCTCAGCAGGTAAACTCGGCCGAGACTCCACGGCAACCGGACAGTCCCAGCCTACTCAGTCCACTTAAATTTTAAGGAGCACTCATCCGGAACTGTAGCAGAGCCTCGGTAATCAGGTAACTCGAGTCATCTGCGGCACAGTAAGCTGAGAGCAGAAACTGATTGTATGTCAGCACTGCCTGCCTTCTCCGAGGCGTCTGATTAGCGATAATGTGATGAAAGGACCCATTTATCCAAAACACATATTATGGAACCGAGGAATGATGACGTGATTCACATATCAGATGCACAAGGGAGGCATAAACGGTCATGTGAAAACAGTATATGAGCCAATCACATGTGTGAATGTGGTAATGATAGAATATGAAGTCACTGTAAGTTTTATCTGATGAAAAAGATCAAATAAGTTGAAACTGATTCAAAAGCAAACACAATGTGAAATTAGTCAAAGGTTGAACAAGACTGTTTCTTGTCAGCTAAATTCCTTTTTTTTTCTTTGTTGTACCACTCCTCTCAAACGGCACCACCCCTGCTGAACCCTCTCCAACCCCTGTCTGTTCTTCGCCTTCAACACCCCTGTCTGCCCACCGCTTCCTCTGTCTCCAGACTCTATAATGACATTTGGTCACTGCAAAGAGACATGATGGCGCTGTAACTGCGAAAAGGGAGGTGGTTGTCACGGTTACCTGATGCAGCATGGTGCCGAACCATCTGCCATGCAAAAGAGAGCTCCCTGTTCGCTGCTGCAATTACAGAAAAAAAAACCCAAGCCACCAGCGAGCCCTGGCACACACGAGGACAAGAGGTGTTTGTGACTGACAGAAAGAGAGAAGAATAGCTGGGAGTCATTCGTGTGTGCATGTGTGTGTGTGTGTGTGTGTGGAAGAAAAGGATGACATTGAGTGAATTCTACTATTAACCATGATTAAAAGAAGTTTAAACAAAACAGTGTCCTTTATGTCCAACAACAAAATATAACAATCCAATCAGGACAGATCAAGGCATTTCTAATAGACCCAGTCCAGCTACTGTATGTGAAGCCTGTTCCATTGCTGTTCCTTTGTTTGTTGTAACCCATTGTGCTCCACATATACCAGCTGTCAAATCTCCCCATTGTGCGCCGTTGAAACACAGAAAGTTTCCTCACACAGTTTATTGAGCAAGGCGACCATTCAGTGCACAAGCGAATGAGCAGCAGCCAGAAGTTTGAATTAATCACACACACATCGGTGTTTGATAATGTAGTAGTACAATTTCTATCATTTCAACACGGAAAATGTAAAAAAAATTAATTGAAAAATTTAGGGCCTGACGGCTGGATTTGTTTTACCCTACTCAACCAAAGCAGCATCTTGTCTCGCACTAAACAGTGCAGACCTACAGTAATAGATACATGTTCATCAGACGATGTAGCCTGTTCTCCGGTGTATGAAAAGTTTGATATAATAGGAAAACACACCACACATTTGCAGCCTGCTTCTCCACAGGGTCTGTAGCTCGTACAGTCCCTCCTGCTCATTTTGTCCACTGACTTAAGATTAACCCAACCAGTTGAGTCGCTGCTATCAGATGAAAGAACTCTGTTACACCGCCTGCTGAAGTTCACAACACGGTGCAATAGAACTTTATTTATCCTATTTAGAGCAAATGCTTTGGGGCAGCTTAACACACACAGTGGTATAAGATCAGCCCAAATTTTTAAATACTTTCCTAATTTCCTGGCCACCTGTTCCTCACAAAATCTGCACAGCTCTACTCAGTTAATCTTCAAACCATTCTTAACTATGCCATTAAATCCGTTTATGTTTTTCAGTGCAAGACTGTAAAGTAGCAAATAAAGGAAAGCATTAAAAGATTCTCTACAAGAAGGGCTACCTGAGATATATTCTACATTGTTCAGTAAACAACAAAACTGTTTGTGCTCAAGCCAATCTATGCACTGAAATGTAGAGCAAATATTTTAAAGGCTTTATTAAGCGTTTCCTGTTTTGAAGCATCTAACCTGCCTGAGCACATATGTTGACTCAGTACTCTTGACACAAGCCTCTGTCTGTCTGAACAACCCAAAAGTCAGCGAGCCCTTCGTGTGTATATCACACAACCATAAATTAATCTTAACTCTCTCTCCTTCCCACAGCCATTAAAACGTAGAAATGTCACTTTGAGGTATTATTTTTTACATTAAGAGAGCACTTTCCAATAAACTATGGAATAATATTGATGAGAACGCAGACAGTGCCAGTGGAGAGTTAGAGCAGCGCTGATAAGAGGATCAGCGTCAGATTCACATGTTGTATTAGTACTGATATCATTTGATATGATCCCCATCCTTCGCAACTGGTTGATTTTACTTCAGCGGCGGCTCATTTCAGCTGAGCACATGAAATGTGACTCAAGAAACGCGGCTCCTGCGGTCGACATTCCTGTGCCACAAGCTTAATGAAACCAGTAGCGTTGGGATGTGGCATGACTCCCTGCTTTCTAATCCCCTGGCATCAGCACATAGTGAGGGTGAGTGGACTGGACACTTCGGAGCAAGGATTACAAACTGTCCCTGCGGGCATGGTTACCAAGGGCAACGGCATAGGTCAGACACAAGTATCACAGTGCTGGCAAATAATTTGGTGAATAGCTGTGAATAACTACTGGTGCTGTACTTTTTATAATAAAGTGCAAAAAAGCAATTAGGAACCAAATGCGGTTTAAATTGCTTGGTGATCCAATTAAAACTGAAGCCCTGCAGATAGCAGTCTGCTTCTAATGAGGGAAAATTAACAGCATTAGCATTGCTTCCTACTGACTGTGCCCATATAAGAAGCGCTTGCTTTCCTCAGTTCCTCAGCAGATTTTGCTTCCTGTTGGCAGGTCCTGTTCTGAATGTCTGTAAAAAATAAATATGTGTATTTGGAGTTATTATCGCTCCCTAATTTAGCATAATGAAAGTGCTAGCCTGTGCTGCTGGATGAGCCATTTTAATTTAAGCATCGAATGCAGGCCTGCATATTAATGACTTTATTTGCATAAATCATGTCACTCCACTCGGGATTCCAATTAAACCCTTGATTAATTGCTCGGCTGACCCGTTAAATAGAATCCTTTAAGTGGTTCAACAGGCCACCAAAGCCTGTTGACACACAGACAGACACACACACACACACACACACAGTACTGTAAACTCACAAGATTTACTCTGAATGAAATTAATCACAAGTACAGGATATACTGATTTTGAAATTTGAACATCCTCAGGGAAGTGTGGAACCTGGTGGATGCAACTCAAAGTGAATAGCCCACAACTCATGACTTAAAAACTTAAAAATAATTACTGTGATATGAGTGCCACTAACGGAGATGAAAACCACTCAAATTAAAACACCTGTGACAACCTTAACTATGGTTAAGTTACCAAATTTAATAAAACCACAGAAGGTGTGAGTTCAGGACATTATTTTGACTCCCTCTTTCTCTCAAATTAAATATGAATGTGTGCGCATGCGTCAACTGGCATGCAGCCTTCTCCGTCACTCCGGTCTTTTCATTTTTCCTTTTATTCATGCTTGTTTGTACTGTGTTTAACTTGTGCCCCCTCAATAATGTGGGTTGAGAGAGTTTTTTCACTGTACCTGCCACGGACGGTGATGCAGCATCTCTGTACTACAGACTTTGCTTACTACACGAATCAGCTGCTCACCCTGAAGCAGCCAGCTGGACATACGCACATTCCCGCTGAACACTGGAGAAAACTCACAGTGAATTCTGTCTCTAAATGGTCCAATAACATTTACTATTTATCTCTCATCTCTACATCATGCTCAAAGGAGTTCTGCCTCGATGCGCACACATACTTAGACACACACACCATGGGGACTGGCTAGGCCACTCAAGAACCTTGAAATGCTTTGAACGTACTAACTCCTTCGTTGCCCAGGCGGTGTGTTTGGGATCACTGTCATGCTGGAAGATCCATTCACGTTACATTTTCAGTGCGCTCACTGCTGGAAGTGGATACGGATCAGTCGTCCTGTACCCTTTACAGAAAAGCATCTGATAGGCATAATGTTTCCACCCTCAACCTTTGTTACTGTGGCCCCAGCTCTCTGCAGATCATCAGGAGGCCTGGTAGCTCATTGGTTAAGGCAGAGGGCTGGGATGCAGGGATAGCAGGATCGATTCCCAGCTGCAGCACCCAGCCCATCCCCTGTACTGGGTGTGTCCCTGAGCGAGACACTCAGCGCTGGCGCCGCCTGTGGCTGCTCACTGCTCACTGGGTCAAATGCAGAGAACAAATTTAGCTTTAACATTTGAAATGTATTCAATGACAAAGTGGATTCGTTTTCCTGACCAGATCCCCCCCTGTAGTTCCGGTTTGCAGCCCCTGAGGTGAGATCTTGCACGGAGCAAGTCGAGGGAGATTTTCAGCGATCTTGTATTTATTCCACTCTCTAATAATTGCTCCAACACTTCTCACCAAGCTGCTACCTTATAGCAGATTGGCTCATCCCAGGTGCAGGTGCCCAATCATGTCCCTGGTGTCCTTAGACATAATATTTATTTTAAAAAGAAATCCTTAAGGTTCAAAGAAGTTGACAAGGATCTCTATTGGCGTAAGATGGAGAAATCAGAAATTGGCATGACAACCAAACACATCGCCTGTGTAACAACAAACCACTTTCATATCAATTACACCATGATAATGGCCTGATATTCCTCAATGGTAGCATCAGCTCCCTGCAGTGTAAAAAATGCATGTTTACAGTCGTCACTGTGCAACCGTGAGTACAGGAAGGTGTTGCACATCAGCCTTCTGCTGGATGTGGGGACTGAATGTGAATCTGTCTCTTTACATGAAATGGAAATTAAAGAGAGTCAACTGTTCAACACACCAATAAGAAAGTTTTCATTACTCAAGCCCTGCCTGTAGTCACATCAAAGAAAACTGATGAAGTTTGACATAATACAACATAATCTCACACATCACATGTTTTAATGCAGTCAAGTTTTAGTACCCTGTAGTGGGGGTTTAGCTGGTGAATGACACAGATCATATGAAGCAGAGCTTCACATCCACCTCAGCACTGTCAGCTCTGCGTGCCTGCTGTTTGTCAATGACTTGCAGGTCAAAGAGCTTGCCTCTGGCAGCCTGACTGACAGAGAAGAGTGTGTGTGTGTGTGTGTGTGTGTGTGTGTTAGTTGTATACTGTCAACCAATTTTGACTAGTCATGGCCATATCAGTGTCACTCTATACAGTGGCAGAAATATCAGTGTAAATTCTTTATAGGTCACTTTTGCATGGTATAATTAGATTCTTCCAAATATCTTGAGGCAAGGTATTTCTTAAAAAATGTCTAACAGCTCTGAGATAATGTGCTTAGAGCTTCAAACTGTTTAGTGAGTAGAGAATCTATAATAATGACAAATGAATGAATAATAAAAACAACTGCAACACTGATGATTCTACTTCTCTCAGTATTGTTTGATAACCATATATAGTATGATTTAATCTAACGTGTATGCATTCTGCATGTAGTGTGCATGCATGTGTGTGTACAGAGAAATATAGAGATATAAAATATATGTTCCTAACTCCATGCTGTACCTGTTGAACCTGGCAAGGACAGGCACTGTCATCTAACCCTCTTCTCTGTTTCGCTGGCTTGAGGCCAACATGCCGAGGCGAGCCAGGCACATCGGATTAATATCTGATGGCCTGTTACGTGGCTCTGTCCCTACATCACTGTCCTCTGCAGCAAAGTGAAACTGCAACAATGGACAAGATGCATGTCAAACAACACATTCATGTTCACACTGAGGAAGCAGGGAAACACCACTGGTGCTATACTACATATTATTGAAAAAGCAAAACACCCAGACACTGCAATTACAATAATAATTCAATACATCACTGTAATATCAACGCAGACTTTCATCGGCACATGAATCCTAAATTAAAGCAATTAAAGCTTACCTTGAACCTTGAGTAGTAGTAGTAGTAGTATGAAAAACCATTCTCTGCAACACATTTACACGTAAACTATTAATTAGAAATCAACGTAAATTTTTTTAGAAGAAATAGTCTCACAAAACATAATAATGAGATTTTTAATTCTTTTCCAGTTAAGAAATCAGATTTATTTAGGCCTGACTAAAGGATTTCGGTAAATTAAGTAGAGGTGAAAGACTTGTCTACATTATCTGAGCAACTGTATTACTTAAGTTATAACGTATTTGTAGGAAGAAATGGAATAAGAAAATAATGCTTGCCTCTAGCTTTAAAGGAAGTTTCAGTGATAGAAGACAGAGCAAAAAATAATACCTTTTATGTGTTGTTACCCGTTTTCTGAATAAAATCAATATATTCGGGTACAATTAAGATTTCCCCATCGCGTCAAACATTTCATTTTTGTCCGTCCATTAGCGTGTCCTGTTCCAGATGTATCTTAAATATCACTTAAAAACTGTCCATTTTGAATAATTTGAGGATCTCTGAATTATGAGGCTCCATACGAGAGCCTTTAGCTGCCAAACTGAACTCTGGGAATTTTATCGTGACAATAGTGAAGCTTCCTCTGGGCGCTTTTTAGCTTCCCTCAATTCATTTCCATCTCCATTGCTCCCCGAGTTCAGTTACATTTAGCTGTGCATCACCATGGCAGCGGACACTGGCCCTCATGTCTGACTCAGACATGATCCAGAGCATTTCAGCTACGAGTGAGTCATACTCTCCACTGATACACTGCTGAAAATAGGTTCACTTTCCTCCTTAAGATTTCTCTGGAGAGAATGTCTGCGATCATCTCTCAAAACACTTTCGTTCTGTAACAAACTGAAACTGAAAAAAATCAAATTGGCCATGTTCTTCACACCGCTATACCAGGCAAACATTCTTAAATCATCCAATTCACATTTTGCTATCAATTGCTCAAAATATACAATTTGAATCTAAAAAAAATGTTATTGGTCTTGAACACTCACGATGAAGGAACCAACTAGCCTATGTAAAAATTACGATGATAAAATCAACTTCAAAATGGCGGCCTGTGCAGCGAGACTGAGGTTCCTGGTTGGTATGCAGTCCGTGTGCGAGTGTCACATGAGGTTCTGTGACACAGCCTCTGGGTCCTCAGTTCTGCTAAGCGAGAGGCTTCCTTTTATTGTGATGAGAGGGGAGGACAGAGGAGACACGGGGAGGGAGGGATATTTCCCCGCCTCAGATTTGTAAATGAGATTTGCTAACCCTGGGCACGACATTCATTCTGGGTCTCACATCTGGGGAAAACAATTATTTCTGTGCTCTATCGTAGAACTCTATACAGATAGATAATGTGGAGCAGTCTCCGTGCTGGCTTGTCACTCATCGAGACCTGTGGGTCATTTACTCTTCCCAGGCACAGTCTTGGCTGTTTCTGCAGTGAATGTGGAGACGTCAAGGTTGAAATTCATTACGTTGATAACGTTTCAATTCACATATAATCTGATTACTTGATAACTACATGTATTTTCCAGTGACACAGCTTCGAGGAATATTTTGTGCTATTTAATGCAGCAAACTCTGGGTATCTTATAATATAATTAAACTAAGAGGTTGGAATGTTGAGTCCAGTCCTTGTTGATTTTTCAGTGCAGAAAAATGTGCTACTTAACTAAGTGTGGCATTGTCTTAGGGTGTTTTGTGTTTTCATTTTTACAACTGAAATTGAACAACAATTAAAAAGAGAAAGAAATATTCAGGCTGATTGTGAGATCCTAAATGATACAGATAATTTTTCCTTTGTATTCAATACTTTGTGTACAATTTCATTGGCTTCGCATTACTATCTTTTCAACAAAGGCCTACGAGCCATCTATAAAACAATAGCCTCGTATTACACCAATGCTGCAGTATGTGATCCCTGTGCACCATATACAGGCTCAAAGAGGAACCGGATTAAAATGAATGTGAGTAGTCACAGAGCACAGACGTGCGACAAAGAGTTATCTATCCGTCCAGTGAAACCACACCACGTTCTAAAAATAGGCCCATTCAGAATAGCCTAGAAAGAGGATCTGCTCCAGTTCCCCTGGCACAACAGCCTGTCCTCTCAATCCACCCCACCACCCTCCCAATGGGATTTGCTAACCCTGTGCAAATGTTCCAGTGACCCAGTCTACTAGGTTTCTCCTGCAAGGCTTGTAAAGGTCTCTTAAGACAGTGATTAACATCATTGCAGGTGTTACTTAAATCTGCCGGTCGAAGGACATGGGAGAGAGGACAGATGTAAATACACAAAGTTGCAGGAATCATCTAACTACACAGTAAAAATTGAGAACAACGCTATTGCCAAATGTGTCAGTTGTAGTGGCTTATGGAAACTACTTAGCACAATGTACGCAAAAATGTAAATACACGAAGACACATTACATCAAAACCACAGAGGAATAATGGAGTCAATGGCAGGAAGAGGAAAGTGTGATCAGGATTAGAAGGCAATCTGGATTAGTGAGATGATCTGGGGCTCACGCTGCAGGCTGCAGATGACACATGCACAAAAATGCCAAGTCAGCCTAAGAGCCTGAGACAGGAAATGTGTGTGCAGAGCCACGCGCATGCATGGTATCACTTGCTTTTTTCCATTCCTAAGTTTTAATTTTATCAAACAGAAAATGCTTGAGAGGAAGACTATGACATGTACATTGCGATACACTCTAATTATACACTGTGTAATAGCTCTTTGATTTATTATCTATAAAGTTAACAGAGCACTGGCACAAAGTCAAATATGCATTTCATTTTTTTAAATACAATTGGCTCATATAACAAGCAGACTAATAATACTTGAGAAATAACTTAATTACCGCTCACTCTCCGCAGCGCTCTAATTATAGCCTTTACAAAAGAGCAGCAGTAATGCACTTTTAAGTGTAATGGGAGTTTACCTAATTAGGCCTATCACACACCCACACACACACACACACACACACACACACACACACACAGCTGTCATTCAGTAATAAGTAGTGGTGATGAAACCCTCTATTACCGTTTCATTTAGACACCATCACGGGGCACAGTCGGCTGACCTGTGTGCTTGAATAGCCAAGGTTTGTTAACAGCTTTTAAATTAGTAATATCTTTATGACAAGACTGTTACAGCACAACGTGATACAGCTGTGGCTTTTTTATATTTTAGTCTTTTAAAAGCCAGAGCAGTACTTTACTATGATCTACTCCAGTAATAACTGTCTTAAATCTTAATTGGTGGTGTTAGTGAGTGGGCAGGCGAGGTCTAACTGCAGCAGAAATAGGGCAGGAAGCATAATAAAAGTGTTTGCTCCTATTATCATATAGCTGGTGGGGTTCCCTAATGATCCCGGTATGAGTTATAACAGCCAACCAGCCAATCATCGAGCCATCACTACGTAACTTTCACTTTAAACTTTACCAGATGTACCTTATTGAGACTGTTGTGCATTCAAGCCGAGATGAGAAACTGGACTCCCTGCTGTGACAGCAGGTCTCATAAGATACTGTATATGGATGGAATAATGGATTACCACATCGTTGTGGTTATGTATGTGGTATATAAGGGAAGCAGAGGCCTAGGGTGAATGTGAGGGGATTTAAATACCTTTTCAAGAGTTTTACCAAGTTGTGGATTCGTTTCTTTTTGGTTTACAGCCAAATCAACGGAATGCACTGATGCTGCCAGATATCCCAACTAGGTGCAAAAATTACCCCAAAACTATTTCACATGTGGCCATAGATAAGTTTGGACACTTTAAAACAGTTGCAGATTTTCGTCAAAACTCTCCCACCCTATTAAATTGACATATCATGGTCATAGCATGGCCAACACATCTACATCCATAGTACATGGGACAGCTGTAGCAGCCCAGTTTACTTCCGTCTTCCAGCTGATGTGATGTGACGGAATGACATTCTGCTTCCAAAAATAAAAACCAGTGTTAACTTCATCAATGAAACAGATGCTTAAAAATATAAGAGACACTGTATTTACTGTCTTATTTCTGATGCATAAAAAAGGACCAGAGCCAGTTGAATTGTACCGCATATCTTTTATTGTTCTTTTAGACTGAGCAACATCTGATATGCAGCTGTTCTTAGTTATATGCTTTGCTATTCGCCGCACTGATCTTAAAATTGTGTTAATGTTCATATGGATATTTGGACAATGTCCCCAAACGCACAAACAATTCTACACAGAGCTGGAAGGCCAGTAAAAACAGATTATTTAAAGAGAATTGTAAATAACATCTAATGTGATCTGGTGCTGTGGAGAAAATGTAATTAAATAAAACTAACTTGACCCTTTGGGTGGGAGGGGGGTATAATGGTAGGGGAAACGCTGCTATTATTCTAATGTGGGTTTTTAATTTGGGATCTGGAAGAACATGTTTTAAGTGAACCACTTTCACCAACCTCTCACCACCAACACTTTTCATTACTGCTGCTGTAAAGTTTCCTATCCTTACACCCTATAAGTGTTTTGTGTGTAGGGGTGGAAGTGCAATTTTCAGCACACAACAGATATTATTCAGCAGATTTAATAAATCACAAGTTTTAGATCTTGTGGTTTCTTTTTTATTTTTTCATTTGCTTAGGATTAAATGAAGCAGTTTTAATAAAACACTAAAGCAGCTTTTGTTTAAATATCTTACTTCCTCACGATGTTGACAAGACATTGAGCACAAGCCAAACACTGGAAATATTGATGCTAAATGCTTGATTATAATTAATCAAATGACATTTCCAAGTGGAAACAGATTGTCTAAACGGAAATCTCTGAGTGTGTGTGTGTGTGTGTGTCAGAAATAGTGTAGCATCTGTCATAGCAGATTGAAATAGAGCCAGGCCCCTGGTTACGCTCTCATCTTCTACATGTCCTGTATAATACAGTTACTCTGTCAGGTCACAGAAGTGGTATTAAGATAAATCGCAATGATTTCAGCTCATATATTCTAAGGAGTGTACACTATGCAATATCATAATCCATGACATGCAGGTATGTGTGAGGGCAAACGGGGGGACCAATGGGTCAGTTGTCCCAGAGTAGGTATAGAGACATGTTAGGTAGGCGGAGACGACGTTACCTTGATAGGTAGAGCATTGGATTGTGTGCAGCTGAGCACAGCCAATCCGGTGTGAAGGGGCGGGGTTTAGCATTTACTAAGAAAACCCTATTTAGGAGGACATCTTGAAAAATGTTATATTATAAAATTAATATGGGACATTGTAACGCATTACGTTGAGAACCTATATTATTAGTCTATAAGAACAAAATAAACAATACATTATTAGAGTTAGTAAAATATGTAATCTAATGACATTCCCTAGGAAGCAGTTATTTTTAAGAGGGATATAGAGTTTTTGTAATTATACCACATGCAAACGACTATTAAACATATTGTCCACAACATTTTTATGACTTTGAAAGCCACATGATGTGCAGTTAGATATTAGAACATTTAATACATTTTCTGGCAAGAAACAACTCTAGAGAATTCCACCCTGTGAAAAGCAGGACTGACTACTGCTAACCTAGCACATTTGGCAATTCTGCACAAGTCTTCCTTGACCTTTACTTCGCTGCCAAGTCATTACAAACAGAGTGAACAGTTCCCAGCCTTGACACTAAGTCAGGCACCCCTAACACACATGCCTCTACACTCCAGTGGAGCACACATACGACAAACATCCACGGGGTGTACGATTCATTAAAAACTGAAAATGCAAGGGGCTGGTTTTCCTTTTAATCACAGTGAATACTTTTCCAGATGGCCTCCTAAATAGGGTTTTCTTATGCTTATGTTCCCATGCCAAATTGTGAGCCTACAAATGAAGTTGCACGTTAAACAAATATTATGAATCAACTTAACAATGGAAGTGTTTTTCTTGCAATTTATGGTTTTGTCTAGATTTAGTTCTAAACAGTAAATTAATGGCATATACATATACAGTCAGGGAAAAATAGTTTAACCCCTGTTGAATATTTTTGTTTTGATTTTAATGGAAGGTTCTATTGAAGGGTGAGAGACAAAAAATGCATTTAATAAAAGTTATACATTCATTTGCATTTTCATAAGAGAAATAAGTTGCTTCAATACATTGTGGTAAAACCTTTTTCGGCAATCACAGAGGTCAGACGTGTCTTGTAGTTTGTCCCACTCCTCTTTGCAGACACCCCCCAACTCATTAATGTTTCACGGCTAATGTTTGGCAACTACGATTATGTTCTGGAGACTGACAAGGCCACTCCAAGACCTTAAGCTTTTTTTTTATTCATCTGAATTCCATGTTTTACGCTATAATCATATTTATTCACCTAACTAAGTGTCTCATTATGGAATGGATTGTAAAAATAAGTTATTCTGCCCCATAGGATGGTAACAGGACAGTAAGGGACCAAAACAAACTCCTCACCTTGTGCGCGATGAGGACTTGGCTCACTCTTTACTGTGCTTCTTTCCTAGTAGTTATTTGTTAGGATGAAGTCCCTGGTTTTACTGGGAAAGTAGTAAGAAAGTATTAAGCATTTATAGATGCAGATATTGAAATTATTATAATTTTATGCAATATATTCATATATTTATGCAGATATGATTAATAATATTAATAAAATAAAAAATTGAAATAGTAGCACAATTGGTAGGCAAATATCTTTCAGGCATAATATTGTAATAACATATTTGACGCTGTCTTTACAGGACAAGATACAATATAGTATGAAGGAGGAAGCAGCCCTTACAGCTGTGTGACAGCTGCAACCAGGAGACAGAGCCTGCAGCCACAGTGTGGCTCACTTTGTAGCAGCCGGTGATGTCTGGTGGGATGTCTGTGAGGCAGATGCACACTGATGGACACAGAATTGTAATTGTTACACTGCAATTAATGTCACTGTGGCTCATTTTCCAAATATTTATTTATTTATTTTTAAGATGAAGATCCATGATAGCTCAGAGGTGAAGAAACGGTAACTTCTGGGAGAAAAAGTAAAAACAAACCAGTGGGACTAAATTGTAATTCAACATCTTTCTCTTTTGGCCTTTCATCACGCTCTATTATAGATTAATTATTAACATTGTTCATATTACCACAGTGAATCTCTATGGCGTTATATTTGTGTCACTATTCGTACGAACAAAACACGATATTTAGAGCACAGGCAATGTGCAGGCAAACCGAGCAAAGAAAAAATTTATTTTGTGCTCAACAAGTGTCTAAGTGTCTGCTATCAACCATAAAAACACGCATTGTATCGTCCTGTGCACGCGCTCAACTCCTGTCACAGCGTTACAAATGTGCCATAATTCCAACAAATCACAGACCAGGGGTGGCTAAGCCGTCATCCCTGCTGGACAACATCTCTCACCCCATGCAGGCTCTGACATCACTGAGCAGCTCCTTCAGTGACCGGCTGCTGAACCCACATTGTGGGAGGTAGAGCTTCGTAAGGTCTTTCCTTGTCAGACCGTACAACCATCTTGCAGCTGACCCCACCCACACACACACACAAACATATTCAAACACCATAGACTGACAAGTGAAATCCTCTACGTGCAAGATTCCCTGTGTTCAACAGTCCTTCTCTATCACATATGTCTCTGTGCAATATTTATTAATTTTTGTTTCTTTTTTTTGTTTCAATGTTTCTTTTTATATTTACCTTGTTTTTACCTTATTTTATGTATTATGCATTGATATTAAAAGATATCAGAGGACCATTGGGATCAGGGCCAAAATAATTTCATTTATATAATGATAAGTTTTGGCCTCACTGCAAAATAACTCACTGCAGCACATGGTTCTGTTGCTTACACACTAATATGACCACTGGAATCCACAGTGAAAATATTCTAAATGACCAAAAATGTTTGAAAAGAGGTAAAATATTGATCAGTGTCAACTAATCTGCTGAAACTGAAATAAATTCCCTGGCAGCCATTCTTCAAACACAATATAAAAAGTGTGGTGCATTAGGCAATGCTTTCTGCTTGTATTAAGATATTCTGCTTTACAATGAGAAAAACAAATCAAGCTCTTCCTCGGGTCGTACAAGAGACTGTGTGGCAGAGAATAAGACCAAGAACACCTGTCAGCCAAACAAATGAGTAAGGCCAGAGGTCACCTGGACAGGATGTTAAACTCACACAGGACAGGAGTCATGACTGGTGATTCTGCTGAGTCCAGTTAGCCCCTTACGTCATCTGTGTCAATGACAGATTAGGAACAGCCGGTGATCCAATCAAAGCAACGTGTCACCAGCGCCGTGTCTCACCACTGACCCACACACTCCGCCACCAGGCACTGATCCCCTTAACTGAGTCCCAGTGAAACTAAGGTTACCTGACGAAACGCATATTTTCGGGCAGACATCACCTGCGTTTGGACAGGGACACCGAGACGGCCGGGAGTACTGCCAATGCGCTCCATTACAAAGACGGAAAACATACCACTGAGCCCACTTTCCCCTTTTGCACTAGAGAGCAACCTTTTCCTCAAGACAGCCTCCAGAAACTGATAAGCGTTAAATGTGTTGTGACAGAAGCTAATAAGGTCCCTGTGATCTGCTGCTACTGTGTCGTTGTGGGCGTGTCGGCAGGCACGCGTGAGTTCCCATGAGTCGTCTGTGTTTATACTAAGACTACGCTTTGAACATGGGAGTAAAAGTCACTGATGAGAGATAAATAGAGCTGCTGAAAGAGGCTGCGTCTTGATACATGACTACATGATAATATTTGACATGCTTGATCATCTTTCCCACTTCTATGACAGATTAAAGAGCCGACGGACCAAAATAGAAGGCAGTAACACAAAAAGACTCTACAAATAGCCAGAGTTAGTCATAAAACACAATAAATAGCATACAACTCATACTGATTAGCATTTCCTGCTGTTTATACTATTGTAACTAATCTTGATTTCTATTTAAACAAGATATGGTACTATTATTTTTTGTCTTTCTGCGCACTTAAATGTATATTGTTTATAAATGCACACGACTGGTAAGCTAACGTTATAGAAGGAAGGCCTGCAATAAGCACAGACAAACCAAAGGATTCAAAAATCAATTTGTACATTCTCACTAATCATTATCTGTCCCTAATACATGAGATCATGGACTAAGGCTCGACCTTGGTCACCAAATCGGAAGCTAAGCCAATTGCCTTGTGCTCTAGGCACTCCAGATAAGATGCCTCTTCTCATTGGAGGAACGGAGCACAGACTTTGGGAGAAGAGGCACATGTTCTAAGATTAAAAACTGTTAGGATATTTTGTGTAGTGCATGTGTTGGTTTTCATGTTCAACTTCAGACCTCGTCATGTGTTGTAGGTGGTAACTTCCTGGGCTCATGCTGGCCAGTAACAGCGAGTTGTTTCCACATAAGGTGCCGGTGTAAACGCTGCATCACCTCGACTCGTGGCTGGATATTTTCGTCGTGTTTCTGCAGAGCTTCATTACAGTTCGCACAATTAACACCCTGCACAGGTTTTGTCGCGGTGTCTGCGGAGAGGTGAAGCTTACATGTCAGCACACGGGGGAGAGAAGCACAAGTCCAACAGTAATAAAACTCGAAAACCACTTCACATTTACAGAGGCATAGTCAACTATCTGCACGGTATCACTCCAGCACTAACATTATTGTATTTAGCAAACCAGCTCGCTTGAATTGGCTGCACGAATAGTTATAAAAAAATAAATAAAAAAGAGCCTTCACACACAAGCCGTTTTAAGGTGTCATTTTATGGAATAACATTTGTGCCAAAAAGGTATGACAGGCAGCCAGCGGGCAAAACCCAAAGAGAATACATCTGTTTGATTAGTCCATCCGTCTGCTATGCTGGTTAAAACTTTTTTCACGGTGCAGTTTTTTGTTGATTCAGGAAACAAACAATGTTTAAGAAATCACATTTCATAACATTACTGCTATTAAAACGCAACTTAAGTTAGTGTACAAAGGATAATGTGGCAACCCACCAAACCGTATTATTAATGTCGTATTAAATATGTTGTGTTAAAGAATTTTAACTGTATTTTTTTGTTGCATGTGTTGCAGGATGCAATCGTAACTTCACTCTCACAGACGGTGTAAAACTTCATCAGGGCAGGCTGCTGCGGCCTGCGTGGTGTGAAAAAAAGGGGAATGCTACACTGCAAACAGGGCTTCTTAGAGGTTTAAAACACAATGCTAGATGCTCTGCTCCACACACACACGCACACACGCACACACACACACACAGGAAATCATTTTGTTCTTGAAGTAAAAATAACCAGTAGAAATTGATTTCTTTAGATTTTATGTAGAACTGTACAGGATTCGACAAGGTACTTGTGTTCAACGTGCCCTCTTGCAAACAGCACATTGTACTTCAGAGTTTAACATGCAATTGTGCATTATGTTGTTCGCATGTTGAGGCATACTAGCATATTGATTCACCCATGCTTTGGAAAACCTGCAGAGGCTTGGAATAGAATCCCCGGCTGCTCCCTCTGTAACCCATCAGCTCACCTCCAGTACCCGTTCATATCCGGAGGAGGGCTTTGGGATCGATGGAATGCCGGGATGCTATTAGAGCGGAGGCCGCTAGGCAGCCAGGCTGCTGCAACTTCAAAAGCAAAGTGTGGGGGGAGAAATAACACGAGGTAATTATCTGGCCCCGCTAGCAACCACCAAGGTAATCTTCAGACTAGAGAAGAGGGGGGCTGTGGAGGTGGTGTTTAGGTTGTCTCTGCATATTTACCTCAGCTCACTGCACTTTGTTCCCTCCAGTAATGCTGATGGAACAGACAAAAACTTTCCCTGGCAGACTGTTTTGCACATTGTAACCATGTTTAAATGGGGCGGCATGATAGCTCAGTGGGTAGAGCAGTCGTTGTCCAACCCAAGGGTCGGCAGTTCAATTCTCATGTCAAGGTGTCCTTGGACAAGACACCGACACCCTGTGGTAGCACTGGGGCTCAATAAAGTATTTAAAATAGACTAAATATGCTTCCAACCTGCCACGCTGCTGCTGAAGCCAAATTGTCAAGCCATCTGCCTTCAAGTTAACTTAAAAGTCATAAGGACTGAGAAGCCATTAGGCAAATGCTCCAGGAGCATCTGGACATTAAGTCATCACAAAGTCGAGAAAGTTCCACTTGTATGACAGATTACACAAGTATTGGTTAACTGAGATTAAATTCATTATAATCCTGACTAACATCTGCACAGATTTTAATTTGCAGATTTTGGAAGCACACACAACATCTTCAGTCAAGGCAATTTAATATAATTTGCATCCGCTGTTCCTGAATGTTTCTCGTTTATGTAATCCAATATAACAGAAATAATCACACTCCACGCCTAAAGTCTCACTCCCCAGTGACTCATTTCCAGCGGAACACAAATTACCACAGCGAGTAATAGATCTCCCTGTTTTACATACATGTGAGATTAAATAATCGTGTGCACAAACACAGATATGCAGTACACACGCACTCACATACACAAACTCCTAAAATAGAGAACAATTATAAAAACTCCAGCATCAGCAAGCTAACTCTAATGTACAACCTTAGGCTTTGTGTTTGCCAACTTATTTCTGCTTCCAGTGCAGTTAATGAGTTAAAGGTCAGTAGGCTCTTATGACACCAATTAGTGCAATATCTCAAATCAGCACTGTAGCTCATCGGCAAGCGTGGTCGGCTGATACTTTGAGATTTCAACAAAGCTAATTGAGGAATAATGAGCACAAACGAATACAACTGTGATGAGAGATGTGAGAGAAATAATCCCTCAAGGTGATTAAGAGGTCAAGTACTGCACTTCAGCTAGCGTCACAGATAAACACGGGGGTCAGGGTCCAGTAGCAAGGGTCACGTTAAGGTGAAAGTGCAGGGACAGCTTTAAGGTGTTTGGCTCAACCCTTATAAATAAAACATTCTTTAAAAAAGTCAAAAAGTCTAACCCTTTAACTTGATATTTCCATTTCAAAGGCTTTGCTAAAAAATAAACATGTTATGAAATCACAGAACTGTTTGTTCATAATCAACATTATATTGCACCGATGCAGATAGCATAGTGGTGTAGTATGATTTTCTGTACAGCCCCAGATCATATTTCAAGTCATTTCAGGATTCCTTTCCTATAGAACAGGTCCGTATGTTGTTCTTTTATTAAACAAACAAAACAGCTTCAAGTTATTTTGTCTAATTTACATGACGGTGTAATTTCCGTCTCCCTGTATTGCACGCAGTGGAGTTCTACCACGATCCGTACACACAAAGACATGCAGGCGCACAGGTGAACACACGGAGAGTGAGCATCGAGAAATTAAGCTTTTACAGCATAAAGGCCAAAAGACACATAAGCACCGGCACAGAGTGATGTGCATAACACAGCAGGTAATGTACACAACGCTGAGATTATCAGTATCAGGTTTATGCAAGATTGACTGCAGCCAGCGAGTCGTGTGGTGTCATATCTTATTTACAAGACGCTCAATTGTGACCAATTATGCACAATGGAGCATAATTGGTCAATTATCAACACGGTTTATGATAAAGTGTCAACAGGAACATTTGCAGAACATGTGAAAAGTACCAAAGATTCACTGAACAATTTTCTGTGCTACTTTTCACCACTGACCTGCTTCACATGACATTAAACCTCACAGCACAAAACCACAGGCTTCTGCAGTTAGGAGACAACATCAAAAGCATTTGTGGATTAACGTTCACTGAGGGGTACTTCATCAGTACACTGCGGAAAGTAAAATGAATTTTAAACCTTGACATTTTTGCCCCCGGGTATTCAGAATGTAGAAGCAGTCTGGGGATTCAGGCAGACAAATTTACTTTCAACAGCTGACTTTCTTAACCTTTCAGCAAACTGCACTGCACTGTGGATGACCTCATGTGCCACAGCAGATCTGAGCCTGTGCCCCAAGTCAGACTTTGTCCCTTTATTGTCCATGATGCATCGCTAATGAACAGAGCAGGTCACATGATACCACCCTTTAACAAGGCCAAAGACACTGGTCCACTTCCACAGATGACGCCGTGACGAATAAACTGTCCAGACTAAACAATGACACCACACAAGCAGTAGTTAGCCTGAACCACTTGGTCAGACAGTCCCAGGGCCACCTTTTAGTACGCTGCAGCAGGTGTTGACTCAACTGTTAAAATCTACATACATGCACACAATACAAACAAAGACTTAAAAACATGGGCAATGGCCTTTCTGCCATTTTAAGGTAACATTTGCCACTTTGAGACACCTACTGTTAAATAAAAAACAAAGAAGCTTTAAATTGTTTTGAAAAGAAGTATAAACCTAATTGGTTCACAATGCAGCTTTACCAACCACAGTGAGAGGAATCATGTATACTATTCCACAGTGGCAACAATCACTGTCAATTTGGGCTTTGAAACTATAACGAACTACAAGTTGGGGCCCAGAAGTATCTGTCAGACTTCAATAATGCAGAAGCAGAAATTTTAGTATTACACAAAGAAACTGTGAGTAACTACAAATACAGTTTTACAATGATAACTTAATTTGCCTAAACTTATCATTTTTGATAAAAGTCTGATCAAAAGACTCAAAATTGGTACAGCAAGCCATAACAAGAATCCCATTCAGAGCTGTCCAGTCCAGTCATCTAGTGAATGTTTTTGTATATCTGTTGTGTTTAATCTGTTCTCTGCTCCAAGACCTATAGAGCCTCCGAGGCTGATTGATGGAAAGAGGTTCTGGCTCCTGCCAGAGAAGCATGATTGACATCTTTGAGATGGAAGAGAGCCAGCGAGGGTTTTACTGTCACACTTGGACCTGCAGAAGGCTTCATGATGGCAGAGGGCTGATATGTTTGAAAATCAACATTCACGTGGGGAGACTGCACAAGAACTCGGGTCTGTACGTAATAATAAACAATCCTGAATATACATACTGTATCATCGCTGTGGTTTGTAGTATGTACCAACGGTTCTCATGGCAACAGAACAACACATTACCTACTTCCTTTGAAACCACTGAAGCCAAACAGCACCTACAGTTTCACTTTTTCATGCAACAACACATCCTTTCACATGTCTTTGTCGGGATCAAAGCCACCAACTAGTATGAACAAAATACATGACTCCACTTAACACCGCAAGACTCCCTTCCAACTTAGACTTTTAGGACGCCATGCGATAACACAGTGAAAGTACAGGGCCCAGAAAAGCTCAGCAGGTGTGCAGGATCTCATCACTCTTCATACAAATACAGACACACCCTCACACACACACACACACGCGCAGCACAGCAGCTGTAGATGTGCAGCAGGGAGATACTGACGCTTACCTTTTTGTCATCTTTCTTGCTTGTTGGCTGTGTATCCCTACTGTGGTTGTCAGCAGAAGGCCTGCTGCTGGCATCCGTCTGCCTGTCGTCCAGTTCATTCTGCTGACTGGTCCCTAAATGAGGAGAGCCCAGAGGATGTGGCTCCAGCTGCTGAATGCCACTCTGGACCTCCATCTTCCTCTGCAGAGCCTAAAGAAGGCGGAGATGAGAGAGAGTAATGTGGGAAATACGTGATAAATAAAACAGGTGGACTACTAATCTATTGAGGTGTTAATGAGTACAGAATTAAATTATTACAGACAAAAGATGCTGCCAAAACACAATTGTTCCTCAGTTGGCTGTTGAAAAAATGTAAAAAAAAACTTTTTTATTAATTAGCTCAAGGCAAGACTAGAAAAGCAAAGATTATATTATAGAATTTAATTGCCATATATATTATTTATCATACAAAGTATAACCCAGAACTGATTTAAACAAAGATTAGATGTGCATGACATTGGCATAGGTTTAATGTGCCAATATCACCAAGTTCAGCTCTTAATAAGAAAATGAATTAGACAGATAAAAAAACTGTTCAAGAACTATTGTACAATTAGTCATTTATCACTGGAACAAAGCACTGTGGGACACAAATGTTATTTTCTTTGAAGGGATATGGTTAAAGGGTTTAAGGACATTTTGGCATAACTTAAAAAAATAAAGATGTTATTTCTCCAATAACATTCATATTAGCTGAATCCTACTGAGGTGCTGTGGTTTCAGGGTCCTGATATTGCATGCTTATTGACCAAAAATAAAGAAAAGCAGTTTTTTAGAAACTTGTGTTTGTCCTACAATGGTAGATCAGAACATCTGCTGTGCAGAACTCCTGTTTAACAAGTCTGCAGTTGTTACTCAGGTACAGGAGAAATCCTCATAAGTACAAATGACTCCGGTGTCTGTTTTATTGAATTATTACTTAGAAGGAGTAAGCCCCTGAATAATAAAGCAGAGACAAACACAGTTAAGAAAAGGCACTTCATCTGAAGGACAGATGGGGCATGTTTAACACCGTGTTTCTCCATTCTGCATTGTTCTGCCTCATAATTACGCTTTGTGAATTCAGAAACTGTTGTACAAAAAGACAGGCTGCAGAATTTGACACGTTGCTGTCACCTGTTAGATCGTGTTAATTAAAAAAGTAGGTGTGACGTGTCTGCCACGTGTATATTGGCCACAAATTAAACCCTAATACTGACAAATTATTACAGATGCACTGCAAAAAAAAGATGTTGTATCTGCACCATGACTGGCTGCGCAGCAGGTGAAGCCCAAAAGTTGCCACAACATTTTGGGAGACGACCGTTCAAAGGAAAAACATTTTATTTTATTATTCTATAAATATTCAAAGTTGTCTTTTTGTCCCCGAGCTGGCAGCGTGCACGCGCCCGCTTCGCCTACATGTCACGCTCAGCGCCCAGAACCCGGATAAAACTCCTCCAGCAGCACAATGCCACCGTCATCTAATGGTGTCCCGTCTAAGGGCGACTCACGCACCGCTGCGAGGTGTCGTCGCCGCCGCTGACCGGGTTTCTAGCGTCGCGTCGGCTGGCTGCGCGCAAACAAGTCGCGAAACAACGTGGAAATACCTCTGTCACTTCTCGGCTCCTCGTTATGTCAGAAGCATGTCAGGAGGAGGATGCGGTACTGCAACTCGCTTTTACATCTCTGTCGCTCTGACGCGGGAAGCCACACGCGTCTGGGGCGGCGCGACAGTCAGCCGGCTCGTTCAGGTGCACGAGAAGTTATTCCGTCCGAAAAACTGTCGGAGAGACACTTCAGTCACCTCAAAGAGGCAGAGCGCGGCGTCAAAGCTGCTGCTGTCACGGCGGGCGTGTCCCCAAACAAACCCTCCTCCCTCCTCCCGGTAACACGGGGCCCGTGTCAAAAATGGTGCCTTCAGGTGCTCCTCGAAATATCCTGTGTCCCAGAGACAGCAAGTTTCAAAGGCCTCCACGTGTCCACACATGTATCAAACCTGCTTACTTTAGGAGTTACAACAGTAACAATGAGAATGAGAGTGGAGGGGATAAAAGTTATAAATGCTCCACTGAATGCAGCTAAAAGCAGTATGCAGCACATACATTTATGATATAACATGCACTGTGTCGAAAGACAGCAACATCTTACCTAAATATGGACTACTAGGAAGATGTACAAGAATATTGTTGTCATTTATTTAAATATATTAAGAGTATTTTTTATTTATTGCCCTATTGTTGTATTTTTGCCCACTTTGTAACAAGTACAAAGAGATTACAGTAGGTCCCTGCAGTTGAGCAAACCTAAATGCTGACCACAAGGTGGCAATATAAACCTAGTAAATAATGAGCTTAAGGAGGCACGTTTGAAGTATGTCAAACTCTGAGAAGCACTAATACTTCTCACACTTTCTCAACTAACTCCAGTGTTTCACTATTGTTATTCACTCTATGAAAATACCTCAGAGAGTTGAGCGTGTGTCAGAGGAGGGTATGACCAGACTCCAGTAGGTGTCCCTCAGTGTGTACAGGTTTCATTCAGCACGTTTCAGTTATGTAATGTCTTCCTATGCTCTGATCATTGTAAAGCTCTGTAAACAGTGTTTACCCAGAAGATGGGGTTTTCCCATCTGCTGAGCTGAGCCATAATAAGAGGGAGCCATCATATGGCTATGGGCCCCTTGTGCCATCCTCCTCCTGTCTGCCTCAACTTAAGAGCCATGATGGTGCACCGTCTTGCCCAAGCAGAAGGAAATGCACCCAAACGAACAACTGCTCTGACAGGCGGGTGCTCGTCTGCCTAACATAGCTGCCATTGCCAAAGGAGGCAGACAAGCAGTCAAAGAGGCAGGTGGGATGGCAAGGGAACCAGGGGGAGGGTAAGGCGCTATGATGAGGAAGAAACTGGGCCCTGTACTCTCGGGCCCCTCAGCATATCCAGGCAGGCATGTGTCCTCTATTGAAGCCAGCAGAGATGCACCGTCAGGCATGTCAGTGGCCCCAGCCGGCACGAGCAGATGTTTTCTGGGTATTGTTGTTCCACCTCTTCTGTAATTGCTTTCCTTCAAGGCCAGCCAGTGGGAAAAGGTGCCAGGTTGTGTTGGGGGAAGGAGTTATGAAGCTGGAGAGCTGGAGCTTATTTTCAAGCGGCTTTGGAGGCTGCTGTGCACAGGCTGTTTAGCCCTTTCCTTCTACTCTGTGCGGCTTGAATAAAGCAATACAAATGGAGAAGAGGAAAACATTGATTATTTGTAATTTCTTATATACATTTGTGGAAAGTTTCATTTCTATCCTAACGTTACTACGACTGTCATCATCTTGTACACAGTATACAGTCAGTTTACCCTCCCACACACTTAGCAGTTTGTTATACCATAGAAAACAGCAAATCCACTCAATCAGTCGTGCAAGACAGTGAGTGTTATCCTGTGATCTCATGTTAAAAGTGCCCTCTTAATTAGCACGGTGAACTACCAAGACCTTTTTATAGGGTCAAATGTTTCCCGGACCTTGTGAACAGCAGAGACTGAAAAGACCCACTAGGGGGCACTTTGATACTTTGGATCCTTCATGAACGAGCTACTCTCTTTTGTAAACATTTTTATAGTTTATGATTTATTCATTGTATTGTACAGTTGATGTTCTTCAAATGAAATACTTTGTTTCTCTTCCAGATTTAGCATTGTAATTGGTTGAACTCTGCTTTGCGAAGTTTTATTTCAGGGACACATTTCTGAATCCATCATTTAAACGGTGTGTCATTTCAGCGCTGAACCCCCAAAGCTGTCGAATTCAAATTTCTTTCTTCCTCCAGAAGGAAGGCCAAACTCATAAGAGGGACCTTGAGGTGCGCTGAAACCATTCTCCTCTGTTGTCATGGCATGCCACACTCCTGGGAATCCACAGCCATCACTAAAAGTCAGTGTCAGGATGTTATGCTTTTTGCAGACTGACGCAAGATGTAAGTAATTTGCTCCGATCATTTTTTATATATATATATAAATATATAATTGTAGGTGTTAAGAGTATGTGGAAGGTGGACAGAAAAAGCTGCAGGCATGGAATCTGCTGTTCAGATCCATTAGATTCAGATTTCACTGCCAGTAGAAATAGAACCAATATCTCGTCTGTCTTTTCAGTATTTTAGATGTAGCAATAAAATAATCCCGTTGTCGACATCATTCATGTCAGACAGTGTTCATACCTTCTTGCTTTGTGTGTGTGCTTGATGTTTTTGCAGTGTATTGATACTGTAAAATCATAGGGCTTCTCTGCTCCACCACATTGTGAAGACGTCTAACATATGATGAACTGCCCGAGAGACCGTAGCCGCAGGGGCAGCCTATGTGGCAACCGTGGCACAGGACAGTTCTGTGAAGCTGTGGCAGCACAACTTCTCTTGCACAACGTCCAGCCTGATTTCGGAGTAGCACCTCAGAGCGTCATATTTCTCACACCCAGGATGAAGGAGTGACAGCATCTGTGGGATCTGCCAACATCAGATGAGATGGATTTGCACAGGAGTGTGGGAAGCATACCTGAGCAGAGAGAGCGATGATAACAGTAAGATAAACTGTGCACAGAGTCACCAGAAATATATGAGGCATTGTTATACTCTGTTAATTTAAATCTATCCAGAGGAGATGTGATAATAGTTGTTTTTCAAATGAGGAATTGTAGGAATATTTTGGGTTTTTTTATTACAAATGTTTGATTTAATTTTTAAGTTAAGTGTTTATTCACTGCTTTTGTATATTTGTGCAAGCCTGCTGCTCACCACTGAATCATACCTGTCAAAATCATATCGCCCATGACTCAAACTCCACCCACTGCTGGAATGACTGACAGGCACAGGCAAAGTTCACCAAACCACGCTCCATATCATCACCAAAATACAGCTGCTGCTGTGTGAGAGAATAAACACCTCTGAGTCACAGAACAGGGCCTTGAAAAATCTTAGTCACATATTGATTTTTATTATCATTGTTTACTTGTCAGTGGAAAACCTCATGTAACTCTATGTACGTGTATATATATATATATATATATATATATATATATATATACATATATATTTACATATATGTATATTTCTTCAAATAAAAAATCCTGCATTCTCCTCTCAGCTTTTACACTTGAATCATACATGACCCAGACAAAAGCACCAAGTGTTCCAAGAGTAGTGGAATTGCTGAAACTAGTCTGAGGACAAAAGAACTGTGCCTGCTGACATGCCACATGCCATCTGCTCCAATTGTGTACAGTACGCGCGTGTGCATGCATGCATTGCTCTGGTTTCTATCTTTTTAAGTGTGTGTAGATTTGCACGGGTGCCTATGAGCAAGCACGAGTATGTTTGTATCAGCCACAGTGTTAATAGAGGTGACATTTTTTCTGTTCATGGGTGAGAACAGTAATACAAATTGCAATCCAGTTAGTAAAAGGTCTGAATGAAATAATGTAAAGCACTTAATGGTTTTCATTTATAGGTTTAACTTTTCATCATAACTGAGAGATTATTTACTAAATACAGTGTCGAAAAAAGTCAAATTTTTTCCTACTTTATTTCAGTGGTAAAGGTTTAAAAAAAGTTTTGCCACAAAGCTTGTGCTCACATAACTAGCTGTTTCTATAATTTAGTTTTGAATTAATATTGAGAGCTCACCGGTAAGTAAGTACTCGTAGCAAAACGAACATCAGTAAATCCGGTTAACCGCTGCACGTGTGTAGACTATGTTACTTCATGTGAAACTCCGTGCCCAAGTGTTACTTTGTGTGTGTTGATGTTTCCAAGCTGGGTTGAATCATTAGGAAGTGATTCTCTCTAACAAGGGCTAAGGAGCTGTCAGGAGACATTCACAGGCAGGTTTCGCCATGGAGAGTGTGAGGAGTCTTATCAGGGTCTTAGCTGTTTTGCTGCGCCTGTTTATAAAGAGCCTGCTTTATTTGGAGTGAATGCATTCTAGCAAGGTCTCTACTGTTGCTGTGCGTTGATTAAAAGTGTTTTCACGATTACCCGTAGTGAGTCTATTCCAGCCTAACAGGGTTACTAGCAGTTTTAATGAAGGGGAATAATCATTACATGTGAAAGGGGTTTGTTGGGGTCTTGCGCTGTCTTTCTCTGTCTGCTTGTTGTGTGACAGAGAACTTTGCCTCCATGGGGTTCACTTTTGGTTTCCACTCGTTTGTTGTTTTGTTTGGTTGCTGATGGTTTTCTTTTGGTCGAACAAAAAAATATTAAAAGCAGAAATGTGGCAAACTATTCCATTATGTTACCGTCATGTGATTATTATTAACATTCATAATAACACTTTCCTCCTCTGCAAATGTCTGCTCTGTTAAATCTGTAGAAAATTTCGTAAACTGTGATGAGAGTCATATATCTTTATTTTTGTCTCTGTGTGTTTGGATGTTCTGCATCTCCCTTCCTCTTCTTCAGTTACAGTTGCCCGCTCTCGCTAATGTGGCTTTTTTGCTCTGCTCCTTTTGTTGGCTGTGGTCAGCTTTTGCATTCGCTAGTGTGAGTGAATTTCTCACAGCTTCTCGTGAATGTGTTTTTTGAAAGTCCTATTCAACATTTGGTGCAACTATAATCGGCACTAAGCCACTACGCTCATGCAGACGTGTCTGTGGATTCACACATTCAGGCTTTCAGAAGTGTTGTGCCATTGCTTTAAAAAAAATTCAGTCCAAGTAGCTAGTCAAGAAATGTTTTAAGTTGATTAAAGGAATTCTGAGTGGAGCCATTGCGACTGAAAACAGAACAGCAACAAAATGGCCTCCCTCACATTTTGTTCTTCCTCACATACTAAAGTAGAAACAGTTTTAAAGATTTACCAGAAATAGCCTCCTAAATGTTGAAATGAAACATAAACCCTGGAGACTTAATTAGAGTAAACAGGAATCTAACTATAATGAAGCCTTACACTAAATTTTACTATGAATTAGATTTTTTATTCTCTTTCTTATTGCATATATTGTTAGAAGAAATAAACTCCACATTTATTGCATGCACGTTTGGTAATAATTGGAGTCGTGTGTTTTAGCACCTCTGGAGTTCTACGTATCAGCAACATCATACTCTCACTTCTCTTTCTTAAAATAAAAAAAATGCCCGTTGTCTTAAATTTAAATATCAGGCCTAAGCTGAACTATCTGTGTTTGTGAAAACTCATACTCTTCTATCCCTGGACACGTTATGTACTTTTGTTATAAAATCAAACAATTACAAAATTATATTTTGACACACTGGCTAATCTTTGATTAATATCCTATAACATCTGACTCTGTGCTCTATCATTCTCTGATGGGGGCAATAGATAATAAGTAGCTGACTTGTGAAGCTATAATGAAGTGACTGTCTTGTTATTGACAGGGGAATCTCCAGTGCCTTAGTGCAAAGTAGAGCTTCCAACAGAGGCCCTCCGGTGCACAGATTATTACACTGGCCGTTAAAATGAGCTAATGTTCTGCTGCCAGTGTTCTCCACCAAAGGGACGAGAGCCGAATTCCCCTCTCACAGATGCCAAACACAGGTGTAAATTAAAGCCAAAACAAAGTAAACAAAGTAAAATTAAAACATCGCAAATCCAAGACCAGGCTACAATATTTCTATCACGAACACACGGGATTTTCTCTATTTCTGGTGATGTGGGTGTAAGGTTTTTCTTGGTGTGTGTGTGACAGGTGATGCGTCAGTGGGTTTGGTTGTGAACTATGAATATGCACCGTGTGGTATTTTCTGAAAAGACATTTTTCAGTTCAAAGTATTCTGTGAGTGTTTTTCTTTTTCATTTTAGTTGACTACTGTGTATGGTTGTATTTTATTCTGGAATCAGTAACATTGTACATCGTGGAGAATGCTAAATATAGTGTCTACAGGTGTTATGTGAGGTTCTGCAGGTAATTGGTAGGTATACATGCACGCGAGCAGTTTTGATGAGCGAGAGGAGATTTCATAGCCGTTGTTTATGTTCTAGTCCTGTGGTACCAACACTTCCCCCAGGTACTTATTAGCAATGACAAGGGATGTCTGATTTGACAGGAGTGTGACAGGTGTAAAATTCACGCACACAATTCAACTCACACACATTAATCCAATTAAATTTGAACATCTTGTCCTCCCTCACTCTGAGCCTGTACAACTGAGATGAGGAAGCTTTAAGATGTTGTTAAGGGCTTCATTAACCGTCACTTTCCTTCAATGTATGCCTCAACAAAAGTAAAGTTTATTAAATGATAGTTATAAAAAGTCATACAGTATGCTTTGAGTAAAATGTTTAATAAATTCATAAATGTGAGAGTGTTAGTGGCGAATATTGCGAACTAAATATAACAAAAGCAGAAGCGACGGTATGATTGTTTAGGGGTGAAAAAAAAAGCATTTCCCAGGCATATTTGGGGGTGGGGAGTGGTGGGTTAGGGGGATAACAGTAAAAAAATATTCCACTTCGAGAATGTGCAAGATCTCATGCAGTTGCCTCTCTCTCACTCCCTATCCCTCCTCTCTGTTGGCGCTAAATCACACATTAGTGCAGCCAGTGGATGTGTTGACAGTTTTACAAACAGAAATGTAAAACGCCATACTCTAGGGGGTCTAAGAGATAAGGGGGGAGACGAACAGGGCAGGAAACAGAACAAACATGGCCCAGAGAAGCAGAGAATGCCATGTTCAAACACCTTGCTTCGGTTCTTTTAATTACAGATGGTATGCCACACCATTAGCTATAGTTACTGGTAGCGAGAGGAAGCGCTGCTGCTGGATACCACTGGGATTTCCTATGGCTCGTTGCCTGTGCAAAGTAAAGCGCAGGAAGTCCAAGAATTGGGTGGGAGCATGATCAGCATGTTCATCCTTGATTCACTTGACTTGTGTTTTTTATTCTAACTGTTATTCTAACTTATACCTGTGCAGCAACACAGCATTCGGACCTCCATGCTGAAACTTTTATCTCGATTCTCTGCTGTTACTGCTCCGTTTTAGTAACTAAGATCAGCAGAAATGACAGACATTTGCCATTGTTTGTTGATATTTAGATTAAAAGAAAGAGGACATTTTTTGTCATGTATGTCCAGCATATGGTGTCTGAAAGGTACGTAACAAGAACATTACATTTCTCACACATGCAGATGCACAAGTGTCCCGTCAAGGCAGCGCATGAGTCACAAATTACATTTTGTCACCCACAGAATTCCAACTCACTATATTTTTAATTAGAGTTTACTTTTTACTCGCTGTGCTCCTGCATTTGTTTGTTCCTTGGTTTACGTCCAGCCAGAAGCCACGATGTGTGCCCAGAGTTGTTATCACATTCAGATGTTGTTTCCCTTTTGCCTTTTTGTAAGTGATGTGGTTTAACGAGCCACACAAAGCACTCGCGATCACTTCAATAACAATCTCGAGAGTAGGCAAAAAAAATACTGTGACTTTCTACTGGAGGAGAAGCAGGCGAAATAGGTGAGAGGGTGGGAAGAGTTGGGTCTGTTTTCATTAAAGACAAGTGGAATACTAATGACAGAACAGGGACCCAGCATATTTGAGTGCAGCACAGTGGATGGACTTGTGTTTATATTATGTGTGTGTCTACATGCGAGGGAGTTTGCTTGCTGCTAAATGAAAGGTTTTTTTTATCAGATGGAGTGAGGTTGGCATGAAGACAACAATTGGCCCCAACTGGTCCTGGTGCTGGTAGGACACATGCCTCGCTTCTCTGAAAAGCATCATTAGAATGTGACAAAACTGCCAGGGGCAAAACTGGCCCCGCACAATGATCAATTCGGCAGAGAGGATTGAATTATAGGGGGAGGACGGGCTTTAAAAAAGGGGGATTGGAGGGAGCTGGTATAGTACAAGGTCCCCTACTGCTTTAATTACTGATGTGTGCGTCTCCCTATTAACAGCGCACCTATGGTCCACTGGCCACTGTGGGCTCGCACAAAGCTGCAGAGGAAAAAACATTCTGCAGTGGAGCAGAGAGAGAGAGAGAGAGAGAGAGAGAGACACACGGAGACACACAAACTGGGGTGCTCATTAGTGAATGGTAATCAGTGGTTGAGAGGTTGGGTACTCACCTCACAAAACGCCACATGTCAGTTTGTCCCCTGCCATTCATGGGCCCACTCTCATTTTACCCTGCTCCCTCATGTTCACTTGTTGTGGTGAATTGGATGGAGCGCCATGGGGGAAATGCTCAAAGGGAAATGTAAACACAGGCCTGTAGAAGAGACTCCTGTTCATCAACAAGAGTGGACCACACTCCTCTGCCGTGGCCCCTTCACGTCTTATTATCAGTCTCCGTCCTCACACACTCACCAGGCTCATGGAGTCAGCCTCAGACCCGCACAGTTCAGTTCCATCGCCTGCACCCATGTAGGCCATACATACATGCACACATATGTGGATCAGCCACGTTATTAACAGCATTTTGTGGTTTGAATGTTGAGAAAAGTCTGCAGCTTAGCAGCTTCCCATGTGCAACAAGCTGCGATCCACTATGATCCGACACCTGTCGATCACACCGCTGTTGACTGCTGTCCACCACAACTTTACAACCCCCAAGTGGTATTAATATTGTTCCTGACTGGTGTGCAGTCATGATAAGTAATTGTAATAGCTATTAACAATAGCAATAGATATTTTATCTAAAAAACAACATAATAACAACATTTCTTTGCTACTACCAGGACTGGACTCCTCCAAGTCTAGAATCAGACAGAGCTACTAATATTATTATTATATATCATCTATTATACTAAAATATATTTACA
Organism: Microctenopoma stevenorrisi; assembly: GCA_032270685.1. NCBI lineage: Eukaryota > Metazoa > Chordata > Actinopteri > Anabantiformes > Anabantidae > Microctenopoma > Microctenopoma stevenorrisi. The sequence continues at coordinate 5,292,295 of JAUMTR010000003.1, forward strand.
CACACACACACTAATATATGTAACGTATCTATGTCACAACAAATGCTTGTAATGAATTGTCTACATAGGAAATGTGCAGTAAATGAATACAGTTTATGATATATAGATATTAGTGCACCTGTATTTTTTCATTTTTGAGCAGCTCCTGGCTCTTTTTCTGCTGATGGAGATGCTATGTTATGGGGAACAACTCAAAACAGGCCAGGCTTTGCAGTGGCATCATGTGTGGACATGCCCTCCAGCTGTGCAGGTAACACCAACTCTATAATACTTAAAGCTCACAATATGACAAAACACTACATCCAGCATGGACCACTGGGCTGTGAGAGAATATCTAAGGCACCAAAGCCAATTTCATCTGAACTGAAATTGGGGAGTACACATTCAAAACTTAAATCAGTCGAGGGGGATAAGGGCAGGCCTCCATTTTACTTTGAAATGAGACCTAGTCATCCTCGTGGATTATAGGCAGCTCATCATGGGACAGCAGCGTCGGTGGGGTATCTCTAGAGATTCACCTTTATGCGTTCCTTCTGATTTCCATCTCTCTACCAGCCTATCGTTCAACCCTACCCATTGCTTACTCTCTGATGTAAAATAAACCACCTTTTAATCAGAGACATCATCTCAAATACAATCTCAATTCACGCTCCAAAAATGTGCACCCATTGTCTTTTTGCTCTGTTAAATGAAAAAAGGAAAGAATTGTTCAGTATCGCACTTATTTTTTTTACTATATTCCTCCAGTCCAACAGAGTCCGGCGTTCAAAACAGCCAAGACATGTTGAATAAACATCCGCTAAATGTGCTAGCTCCAATAAATACGCCTAAAAGGACTTATAAGCAGATTATGGCTTTGATATGTTTAGCCGTTCCACATCCTTTACACCTCAAATTTTCTCATTATAGCAGCTTTAACAAGGTTTAATTGGTATGGAAATAGAAGGGGTGAGACATGACTGGAACTCCTCAAGACCGGCACTTTAGACCCTTTATTACTGTATACTGTCCTTCAACCAATTATCGCCAATCTACTGCTCCGCAGCCCCCTACCCATCCTCCTCCCTCATGATTTAACCAAGCGTCATGCAGCTGCAGAGTGGCAGCAATGGGTCGATAAATGCAACCTGTAATCCAGTGTGGTGCAAATTGAGTTTCCAATGCAGAATAATGGTTTGATGAGCCGATTTGACATTTCAGGCCCCCTGCTTACACTGGTCCGGCTACCACACAAAATCAAACCTCATCAAAACCAACATCCAACAAAGAAGCCACAGTGTTTTTCCCTCATAGTTTTTTTTTTTATACTTTCTTTCGATAATTTTATAGCTAGAAAACTATGTATCTAACTGGAAATTATGTCATCCCTTATACAGAGACCACACTGCTTGTCTGTGACAGTATTTCTGTGTGTGCTTTATTTGCACATAACCAGGAAATGTCACCTTGCAAAAGAAATTCGCAGCTCAAGCTGTGTGTGTTTGCCACATAACGGGAAATGACTGGACCTCCAAAGAAGCAGATAAAAAGATGAGAAGTTACATCTGCATAAAGAAATTACACTTTCACCTGATATATAAATACATTTTCAAACACTTGAGGTGTGTTCTGCAGAAATATTTATTTGGGTGGTAGCTACATCTTGAATGCTTTGGTGCAGTACTGTTGCACTTCCTGCAAGAATCCATCGCTGGCAGACTCATTTGGCATGGCCTTCCAATGGACCAGCTTGTTGTCTGGGCCATTGTTAGCCCAGGAGGTTGGCCTGAGCCCTGAGGGCTTGGTCAGCATTTAGGGTGTTTTGCAGGGTGGGGTGGAGAGGCAGGGACGGGTGAGGAGGAAGGCTATAGAGATGGGTGCAGGCCAAAGCTCGGCAGGGCTTGATGCCAGGGTCTCAGTGGGACACACTCCTTTCTGGGAGCCTGCTCAGCCCCCTCCTGGGGCCCCAGCAGGGTGCAGGGATGCATGGTCAGTGCAAGACAGGTCCATCTGCCACACTACCTCTGTCCCACTCATGCCAGCACCCTCCTGTCACCTGCTCCATCGGCACCTTATGGAAATGACCTACTGCTGCCTGACCTAGCTGACACGCATGGCTCACCTTCAGCATATGCCACCACGGCTTCTCTGTCTTCTGTGCTATTTCAAGACAATACAAATTGAAATAGTGAGGTAAGAGACAAATATATTCACATTAGCCTTGAATACCAAATCACTTTAACAGTTTCTCGGTGCCCATGCAACACAGCAAGACACAACAAATGTTTTCTCACAATGGCAGTGCTTTTTTCTTTTGTAGTTACAGAGCTATAATCAGCACGGCAATAAGTGAGTTTGTGGTGCACATATATGTAGAGAGAAGTGTGTTTTTGATGTGGTCGGAAGACAGAGTGGAAGATGTTTGCTTGTGCATCCTTAATTGCAATATGGCTCTCTATTTCACTGTGGACTCAAAAAAACAATCTCACGATCAAGAGAAAATGTCGAGTTGAAGTCTAAAAATAATTCGTCCTGCATTTGAAAAGCTCACACCTTCAAAAAAGCTCTGGTGTGAAAAAGAGCACAGTACATTCGACGACTAAAAAAGTTCTGAGTTGTAAGAGATTAGCAGCAGTGTTTTTTGAAGATGGAAATGCAGCATTCGTCTCATCTAAATAACTGATTTTTCAAAAGAGACATGAAATTTCAAGAGGTTTGAAAACATCAAGTCGGATGAAATGTGCCACACATTAAAATCGATTGCGTTTCTAAGCACACATCTTACATATATTTCCAGCTAACATTCATGAGTATTTTCCCCTTTAGGGACGTGTGGTGAACTAACACGGTTTTAGGCTTAATAAGAAAAAGAAATTTTGTGTCTTTCGAGTGTGAGGTGCCAGACACAGGTTGGCTTAGAGGGAGAACTTTTAAAAAGAGGTCTATTTCTCACACAGTAAAGATACATGAGCAGTATTTGATTTTTCTGTGCTGAGAATAAATAATAAACAGTTACAAAATATAATTTGGAACTAACAACATCAGACTTTTTTATGTTGTGCTAATAGTATATTTTTTTGTGTAGATTATTAGATAAATATCTCCTCATGACTTTTTTTTTCTGAGGCAGGTGTCAGCTTTATGATAATAATAATAATAATGAATACTTTATTGATCCCCTTGGGGAAATTGTTGTTTGGACAGCTGCTAGACCTGTGTCA
>JAUMTR010000003.1:5295594-5314285 GCA_032270685.1 Microctenopoma stevenorrisi
GGACTGGGAATCGAACTCGCTCACCCTTGGGTTTGAAGACGACTGCTCTACCCACTGAGCTATCATGCCGCCCAATCTCTTGTCTCCAACATATAGAGCAGGAAACACAGTAAACTGTGCCACACTGGCTGCCTTCATGCTGAATGCGGTGAATGGGGAGCAGTCGTACCCTCCGCGTAGCCCCAGCTGTCTTTGACTGATAGGATGGAGGATGGGGAAGGGTGAGGTGTAAGGAAGTTCAGGAGGCCTGTGGATTTACAACAGAACTGAACAGACTGTTGTGTTAGTCATCCTAACTAACCAACCAACCAGCCAAGCAGTGGGCTGCTGTGTTAACACCCAGCTCCGCGACTCGGAGCAACCTAATTAATGCAGCCAAATGAGATCAGCAGTAGAGGCCCAGGCCAGGACCATATTGCTAAATAGCTTCCCTCAGAATGAGTCTGTGTGGCATAATTACCACCAGGCCACACCACAATGCTGCCTTTATGTTCCACTGAAAGTGATTTCATGTCCCTCATTCTCCTATAAGCAGCATGTTTTTCAAATTTGATGAGAGAAACCTGTCAATGGTTATTGTGTGTGTTTTTTGGACAGAGTGCCAGTTTGCTCTGCGTATAATAGGCTGCTTGGTGAATAGAGACAAGTGAGCACATGTTCATTCTGTGCAGTGAATCCGAGGCTGCCGTCCACCAACAAATAATGACAAAATGATGGACTTAAAATGACTTAAACATATAGCGATGATATACCGATACTAATCTCTGTTTAGAAGGAACAATGGAGTAATTTCTGATCAGGATATCGCCTTTAACCGTTACATTACGAAAAAATGTAGAACTGAAATTTCTAAAATTAGGAGCCTCCTGTCTCAAAGTGATGCTGAGAAACTAGTCCATGCATTTGTTACCTCTAGACTAGACTACTGTAACTCATTACTGATAGGATGTCCCAATAACTCACCCAAAAGCCTCCAGTTAATCCAGAATGCTGCAGCCAGAGCTCTGACTGGACTTAACAAGAGAGATCATATTACTCCTACATTAGCTTCTCTCCATTTGATCCCTGTTAAATCTAAAATAGAGTTTAAACTCCTTCTCCTCACTCATAAAGCACTAAATGATCTGGCCCCAACATATCTGATAGAACCTTATTATCCCAGCAGAGCACTTCGCTCTCAGAGTGCTGGTCTACTTGTGGTTCCTAGCGTTTGCAAATGTAGAATGGGAGGCAGAGCATTTAGCTATCAAGCTCCTCTCCTGTGGAACCAACTCCCTCTTAAGGTTCGGAAAGCACCCTCTCAACCTTTAAGACTAAAGACCTTCCTGTATGATAAAGCTTATAGTTAGAGCTCATTTGCTAATTGTGTGTCTTCTCTCTCCTGTAGTTTTGCTTCTTCCTCTTTGTCCCCCTCTCTCTATACCTTTCCGCAGGAATCCGCAGCTTGTATAATATCTGGTGTGCATCTGCTGGTCCCACCAACCTGCCTGGTGTTCTGCCTGCTGCCTTTTGTTGTTCTCTTTGAATTACCTGTTCTTCTTTTCTCTCTCCTCTGTCCACTAACCCCAACCGGTCGAGGCAGATGGCCGTCCACCCTGAGTCTGGTTCTGCTGGAGGTTTCTTCCTCTTAGAGGGAGTTTTTCCTCTCCACTGTTGCCTCAGTGCTTGCTCAAGTTGGACTGTTGGGTTTTCTACATTTTTCTATATATATTTATACAATGTGTACAGCCTTAAACCTTAGATCGTAAAATGCCTCGAGATAAGTTCTGTGGTAAAATTGTGCTATATAAATAAAACTAAATTGAATTAAATTGAATTGTTTTGATCTTAAAGGTAAAGAATAAAATGTGTAAATTTACAAAGACGTGTAATTACTCTGAATAAAAGAAGAACACATAAGAATAAATGTAAGAATCAAAGAAATTAACTTTCTCCTTGGTGTAAATCAATCAAAGAATGTGCTGCTATACATACAACAGTACTTATTACGACAGCTTATTAGATCTATTTGGTTTAACAGCCTAATACAATTGTCCAACACTGTCATCATGTTTTCCTGGGCCCAGCCAGGACTGCTGGCTGGGCCCCTACTACAATTACCAGTACTGTTACTACTACTACTACTACTGCTACTACTACTACTACTACTGCTACTACTACTACTCAATCACTGCCTGGATCACAGGGGCCAACACACCAGCTTTACTAACACTCCACTCCTCTGTTTCCCTCTGCCTCCACGTAGGAGGAGGAAAACTGAGCCTCTCCTTACATCCTCAACCCTTGTAGATAGAACTCGTGTCCCAGCACTGAGGAAGAGAGGACAGACTTTCTGTCGCTGGTTGCCAGAGCAGCAGCTCTCTGCTTAGGACAGAGAGTCTCAGGACTGGAAGCTTGTCGCTTGCTACCGTAGCCCCCTCACACCCAGATGGGACATGTGCGGTAATGAGTTTGCTATGTTCCAGACCACAGTCACTGTGAAGCACTGCGGGGTGTGCTCACATATTCTTAAACTCCATCTACGCAAAAAACACCAAATCAGTTTTTCTTTTAATGAACCATAAGACAGTTAATCAATTACCGTACATTAGTGAATATTTCAATGTAAATTGTGGTTTGTGAGAGAAAGGTGAGAAGTAAGAGGCACCAAATGATTAGATACAGAGAAAAATATTAGAGAGAGAGGACAGGTTTACAAAAGTATAAAAAGATGGTAGAAATGGAAGAAGAGTGTAGAAACATTGCAGGGCCATATAGATCAGATCCAGCATTCACAGGTCCGGCTGGATAGGAGGTGAGAATTCAGGGTCAGGCTCTGACACGACTCCCTGACTCCTAATTTGGAGATTCTCATTTTCAGTTCCTGAACCGAGGGCAAGAAATCGTACCTGTGAGAAGCCTTCAGGCAGAACAGGCTGAGGTGTGGAAGAATCTGTTTCTGCCAGAGAGAGGCTGCTCAACTACTTGTTCTTTCTTCCATCTGTATGTCTACACCATCACAGTTGGGAATTGTAACTATAGACACTTGGAAAACTTGTAGCTGAAGTACTTTACATTTATGCCTTCTACTTCTTTCTACTTTCTATTCCTAAGTTTGATATCAAAGGACTCAATACCAAGCAAAAACTTTTTTAAAAGATTGGTTTGGTGAAATGCTACAATACACAAACCCTTGTGTCTAAAATATCTTCCTCTTATTACAGCTGTGCAGAGATCTTTTTTTTTTTGCATGAGTGAGACTCGCCCTCCTGACCAATCAGGGAAGGCGCAGCTGTCCAACTTTAGACGCTGCTATGACTGACTTGCAGGGTAGAAAAAATCTCAAGTTAAGCTTTGGCCGAGACACTGTACAAAAAATTAAATGTGTGAGAAAAGAAAAGGAGGAAAAGTGAAGAGACAGAGATGGTAGAAGGAGTTTGTCTCGTTGTTGCTGGATCAAACTTTAAACATTAAAGAGCTTATCAATCAGCTAATCATCTGTCAAAGTGTTTGCAGAAAACACTGTCATAAAGGATGTAACACTTTCCCCTACAATGCTGACATCTAAGAAAGTATTGAAGAGCCCGTAACAGTTGACAACCCATGACAGAGTTCAGCACGTATTTGTTAATGGTCACATGTCTGATTTTAACATTTCTAACTCTACTTCTCTTCAGGGCACCTCTGCTCTTTTTCATGTACACAGACAGCTGCAGATCTTCTGAACAACATGACACTGCTTCGCTGTCTCTGCTGTCACAGTCTGACCGAGACTCTGCCCTGTCTTCATTTGTTAAATGCTGCGATGAGAACTTTCTAGTTTTAATTGCTTTTCAAATGATTTTAGGAAAATATCTGGGAACAGTGTTTGAGTCTCAGCTGAAGTTCACCATAAACACAGACTCAGTTGTTAAGCGTGGACAACAAATAAGCCACTAAATATGGAGACTGAACACTTTTGGTGTTTCTGATAAAATATTATGTAGTTTTTACTCTAATTTTATTGAGAGTCTATTAACTTTCTCTTTCATCTGCTAGTTCAATGGGCTGTACGTAAAAGATAAAAACACTGTAAACAGAATTATTAAGATCGCTGGAGTCGAGATGGGTGACCTGAGTTCACAATGGAGGCAAAGGAAGCAAAGTATGTATGTCTTAATGCCATCAGGTCAGCGATATCACGCAGCCCTGAGGAAAACAAATCACTATTCAAACAATTTTATTCCTTCAGCCATCAGGCTGGTAAACACCCAGTAATTGAGTGTGTATTCTCAATCATGCGACCCTGTACTGAGCTGTGTCCATGTACTTGGATGGGGGGTGTGATGGGTGTATTTATTTGTTGAATTGCCCACTGTGGGATAAATAGCGTTTTCTGAACTGAACTAATTTACTTCTGTTTGATTAAAAACTAAACTACAGTGACCCAGTGATTTAGGAAATGTTTTAAAGTGAACCATAAATATGTGTAACGCATTTTAAAAACGAACAGGGCCAGTGGGTGTGGGCCACAGAGTAACAGAGTTCACAGGCAAGATGGGGAAGTACTGAAGAACTGAGAAACATTTTTGCTGTTTTGTCCATCATAGTCTTTTACCAGAGAACATGACGGAATTCCTTTTGTGATCGTCGTCTTATTGGTAAAGCTTTCTTTCCTTGTGAAAAGCCGAGCGCAGTCCCCATCAAACTCAGTTGTTGTTGACCACACACGCATTTAGTCACATTCACAATTCAACATAACACAACTTTTTCTCACATGATTAGTGTATCATGACACGCATGCACCCTCCACCTCACCCTCTCTTTTTGACAAATCCACTCACACGCGCTCAGAGCCTGAGCTTCTGACTCACGGCTTAATAGCTTCAGTGATGAGGGTCAACTTGATGAAGAATTGAGTGTCGCCTTTCTGCCGAGACCGTCTTACTCATAAATAATCCAAAAAGCCGCTTTTCCCTTCTGCATTATCACCATGTCACACAGAGGTTTGCAGTAACATGCATGTACTCGCATTATTAAACTTTATTTGTTGATGATAACTGTTATTAATTATTCTCTTAACTGAAGGAAAAACACATTTTTTCTCTTTCATCTTTTCCAAGATCATAAAAAAAGTTGAAAATCTCTGAAACGTCCTTTAAGATGTGTCATTTTCCTGATACTGTCTTATTTATTTCGTGTTGTCCCTGCATTTTATCTGGTGTGTTTCACAGCATCAAAATTACTTCACCCGTTAATTATTTGGACAATTTAAGGACATTGGATATTTTCACTGGTTATCAGGCAGTTTATAATCAGTTTATAATTTTGTTTTGTAATATTACTTAGTTTGCACTTTGCTTACCGGTAAAGCCAAGCATGATGCAAGCCCACTGAACACCAGCTGCCAAAACTCTTAATATGTTTTTGTTCATGTGTCTCATTACTGAAAATGGAATTCATACGTCTCTTTTTCCTTATTTGTTCTGATCATACCGCAAGTTAAATCTTATTGTCTCAACAAGGGATTTGGTTTGTCTTACTCTTTGAGAAGACCGTCCTCCCTGTTAGCCCTTTGCTCTGCAGGGCTTCAGGGTTCACTGAAGCAAGGAGATGACATCTCACCCTTTACCACAGAAAGCACAGCGTCTGTCCCCAGAACCTCACAGAGGAGACACAGTGCAGATGCACACACATACACAGGTCCCTAGCCATACACTCTCTGACCCCTCTACCCTCAGTCCTGCTCCTTGTATTCCCCTCTTTCCCCACCTTCTCCTCCTTGTGCCCTCTGAGGACAGGAGCTGTATTGAGCTTGAAACCATGCTTGTATTGTCAGAGGAGTTGCCAGCACTTACCTCCACTTGAACATTTAGTGATGTCTTGCTGGGACTGTACAGAGAATAGCACTATAGGGTCACTGATGAATTGCTATTTCGGGACATGGGATAAACACACTGCTTTGTAGGGATTAACTCCCCAATCTGTGGTGACACAGCTGAGATTTTTATCTTCTATTTGCAAAGCTTACGTCTGCCTTAGGTGTGTGATTGAATCCCATGTTATCACATGCTGTGGATTCATTCAAGACATTATTCATACAGTGTGTAGGATTATCATGTAGAGGCATGACCATCAGTAATAACCAGTAATAGCTTGATTACAAATGTCAATTAACTTCTATTTGATATAATATACATAATTTGTAATCATACTGCAAATAGATGCTTATTAATAAACTCAGCTCATTATTTCTGTAATGACATAATGAACTGATCATTCATTTTTCTTTAACTTACTTTAACAAAATTGGAAATAAACAGTAGTAATATATGTAATTTAATACACATAGAAGGAAAAAACACCATTTTCTTAAATATATTTTTACTTTTTTAACATTCAGTACTTTTGTTGTTTTTTCTAAGTGAAATTTATATCTGGGCTAAGAGTTTGAGAGAGTGTGTGAGACACCCTAAACAGCTGTCACTTTGCATGTGGGTGTGTTTTCCACGTGCATGTGCACATGTGGGTGTCTGTGCATTTTAATAATAAGGTGTTGACTCTGCCCTCTAAGGCTCACCTGTGGAGATTCCCAGTGGTGTGTGCTCGGACGTGTTTATGTATGTGTACGTGCGCATATGTGTCTGTGTGTGTCACTTTGGAAAACACATATCTGTGCACCACAGCGCAACACCTGCCAGAGGCTGTGGCTGTTTATGACAGGGGCTGTTTGAGCTGGAGAGGACATGGTGGAGCATCGCCAGTTACATGCACACACACATGCGCGTACACAAACAATACGCAGGAAATCTGCAGTTTTTATTGCAATAATTCATATTGTACAAACACAAAAATCACACAAGCAAACACTTCTAAATGGCCAGACATCACACCTAGACTGTAAAAACTATAGAAAAAAACTCCTCTGCACACACACACACACACACACCAACACGGGTGAATGTAATAACCACAGGGCCGGTGTGATCTGTGTCTCTCTCCTTAGGTCTTGCTGGCTGTGCAGGTCCCCAGCAGCTCCTATATTACAGCAGTAGGCAGGGGAGCCTGGCAGAGTCACCGGTCTACAAAGTTCAATATAAACGAACAGTGGGATCTCCCAGGGACCTGGCAGGAGAAAGCTTAGCAAAGTTAAAGCCTCACCAGCCCTTCTCGGCAGCCCATGCCAACGGAACAACACACATGTACGGTACATATGGGCACGCAAACCTGGACACACTATCACAGTTAGACACACACACACACACACACTGACAGCCTACCTACAGGGTTTGCCATGAGAGCAGAGCTGGAGTTTTGATAAGTCACTGATTTTCTACAGGTTAAGTTAATAAAAGATTATATACAAATGAATTTATACATCTATGCAATTTGACTTTCATCCATCTAACCATCCATCCATCCATTATCTTCCGCTTGGTCCGGGGTCGGGTCGCGGGGGCAGTAGCCTAAGTAGGGAAACCCAGACCTCCCTATCCCCGGCCACCTCCGTCTGTCGAACTCTCGCTCCATTCGTCCCTCACTCGTGAACAAGACCCCGAGATACTTACACTCCTCCACTGTCCCCAACCCGGAGAAAACAATCCACCCTTTTCCGGCTGAGAACCATGGTCTCGGATTTAGAGGTGCTGACTTTCATTATGTGGATAATTAAAAGAAAAATAAATCCTCATTTGACATTAAGGAACAATAAATTGAATAGCATATTAAGCATAATAAATTCATACCAAATCTATTTATTGCCCTACATTGTCATCTTATTGTCAATTATGAGTAACGTGTAGCAGAGAAAAATGAAAAAATGAAATAAGCTAGGTGGCAATGGTAGATGATAATATATCTGCACTTTTCTACCTCATTGTTACTTAAAGCACTTTTACACTGCTTCTCATTCACCCATTCACACATACAAAGATGTAAAAGTGTAAGAGTGTAAAAGATGAAGATGCGACTGATATATTGTCAATGAATATTATTCATTTCGTATGTTTTTTTGTACATGACTGTTTGCATTAAAGCTGTAAAAGCTCGATTTTGATTTTCACCATATAAATCGAAACCTGAAAAGGTATTTGTAATCTGTAGGATTTGTGAGGAGAAACCTGTTCCTTTGCTAATTTACTCTGTCTCCCTGTCTTCTCCCGCTCTCCATGAACTCAGCCTTCCCTCTGCTTGCTTAGCAGGGTTGCTCCCCTCTTCATATTGCTGTGGATGCAATAATGACCCAACAGATGGGTTTATTAGAGGGCGGTTAAGGCTGCCAGCAGGTGGTTCGTTGAGGGTGAACCAAGAGCTGGAGCGCCAGGAGCTCTGGGTGAAAGGGAGACTGACAGGAAGCAAGTGACTCTGCCTCTCTCTTCAGTTGTTGGTCCAATAGGCAGAATGTCTTCCTCACAATGATCCCAGCCTCCAGGACTGTGCGACCTGAAGGACTGTGAGGAGTGCGTCGCCTGTCTGTTTGTGTGTATTTTGAGTCACACCCGCACATATGTGCACTCTTGCTTATGTAATGCGTCCGCGCTCTGCATTTGTACATTTCGGTACATATGCCTCCCCCCCCTGAAGCATGTGTGCGTCTTTTGACATGTAAATGAGATCGAGCTGGCTTTAATAGCTACCTGCGTGTTAATGCTTGTTTAAGATGTCATCTGTCTCTTTTTTGCCTCTCCATTCAGTGGGGCGGGTGTGATGCTTTGTGCCTCTAGCCCCAGGTGTCGAAGGAGGTTTTCAAACTCTCGTTAGTGTCCTCGTGTGTGTGTGTGTGTGTGTGTGTGTGTGTGTGTTTAACTGCATTTGTGTGAGTGTGAATGTGTGTGCTCTGCTGGAGCAGGCCTCTGTAGTCGGCACAATATGGGCCACATCAGATCATACGGAGACCTCATTATTCTTTTTGCACGTCTAGGTCTTTCCAACACGCGTTAGCTTTCTCTGGTCAATAGAGCTCAATGGAGTAGATTTTTAGCAAATAAAGGCAAAAAAATGGGACAATAACCGAGACCCATAGATGGCCATCAATGAAAAGAAGATTAGTAAATTAGTCTCTAATTACAAAATTAAAGCTATTAAAATGGGTGTTGGAAATGAGCATCAAGTTTTTAATTGTAGTTACTTGCTTTCTGTAAAAACTAAAGAGGAAAAGATAAATTTCTTTTTAGTGTGGGACTAAGCTGGAGTATGAAGTGTGGAGAGCGACACAATATAATAAAGATAATAAATAGTGACACAATATAATAAATACAATAAGCCTTTAAAAGGTATATTTATTATATTGTGTCGCGCTCCACACTCCATACTGGAGAACACAAACATGGAGAGCCATATGCATTTCAGAGATGCAAATTTGTGGTGCAAACCTTTGCACTCAGATGTACAATGGTGTATTTATTCTTGTTAGGACTGACTACCTCTTATTTTACTTGACTTAGTGACACGGCACCCTCACATCTTCAGCCTTTACAGTGGCTCCAGGACAGAATTCGTACCCACCCAGTACAGATAAATAGCTAAATGAGATTTAGTGTCTGGTAGAATGGAAAGGCCTTGATGTTGAAATTTATTGTTATGTTGTCACTGTGTTTCATTTGTATACATTGATTTGAAATTCTTCTTGGTTTCTTACAACATGTGATCATGTGATTGCCATTGCTCCTCTGTGGTTAGGCAGCACAGACACAGGACCTGCCTGTGAGGATATTATGCTGCTTAGAGACCACTCATCTGAGGAGTGTGAGGCGCAAAACACCTGAAGGGAGAAATCAAATGCTTGTTAGGGCCCGGTGGAGGGCCCTTCACAGTCTCTCGCCTCTGAAACATCAGCCCAGTTCCCCAACCCCAACCCGATGCTGCTGACCCCCCCTCTCCTCCGTCTACTCCTTTTCAAAGGTCAACCAGTCCCAGCCACCACCCCATTTCATCCCCAAAACCACGAAGAGAGAAAGGATCAGAATGACGGGGGATGAACCCTGAGCTTTTAACCCAGTTTTTCTCTCGGGGGGTGTATCTGTCTCCTTTGTTCTTGCACTCGAGCAATGTATACTACACCTCCACTGTCCATTAATCATTTATGAAGACCTTATAAACTACAATATGCAGTGTTTAAATGTATCTTTTCATCAACCAGCCAAATAACACATCAATGCATGACTAATAATCATGGTCATCTAAAACATATATATATTGGATATATATGCCGTATGACGTAATGAAACGCTACGTCTCCTCCAGTGCTCTCATCACCCGTAGTAGTGTTTAGCTTTTGTTGAAATGGTGCTGATGAAATGCTGCATCGTGAGATTAAATGTCACAAAATGTGTTTTTATGGATCATACTAAATTACAATTCATAATTTCCTCAGGGATTAATAAAGTATTACAAAAATACATGGTTGACTGGTGCAAATTAGCTTTAGCTTTCTGCTTTAATAAATAATTCAAGTAATAAACTCAGCAAGGTTGAGTAAAGGTGTATTGAGATGTTTTAGATAAATAAATGTACATTATAGTTCAATAATCTTTCATTCCATCTAAGTTCTTTTCCCACAACACATATTCATGCATTCAATACGTAACACCTTATGGCACCCCTGCACAGACACAATTCACCCATGTCTGTAATCCTCCTAATCTGTCACCGCGACCCAGGGTTATGCCATGTCACCACAAGTGTTTGGCTTCGCTTTCAACTCGGCCATGTTGACACCCCACGTCTCCACAGAATCTCTCCCCGACCCTGGCTGCAGCCCTCTGGTGACATCGTAGCTCCTTCTGCCTTGTCTCAAGCAGCTACCATCGTCTCAGCCACAGCTTGGCCTGGAGCCGAAAGCACGGCACACAACAACCCTGACTCAGGTGGCGTAAATATAGCCTGGCCTGACGCTGACTGGATGCAACACGCACCTGAGATGTAAACAAACTTAAACATCAAGAAAAACAGGGCCCCCAGCCTACAGCATCGCTCACAAAAGCTTACAATATCCACCCTTTACAGAACATGATGCCAGAATCTCCTGCACCTGACTTTTGCCTCTGCTCTTTCTTTGTATGACATGGGTGTTTGCACCAAACACCAATTGGCATGACAGTGTGACCCCCAACCTTTTTTCTGCTTGTCCCCACATCCCATCCCCTCCCATCCCTGTTCTCCTTCCTTCCCTTGTCTGCTCATCATCCATGTCACTCCCCCTTTTCACTCTCACCCACACTCCTGCTCTTCCCTCAATGACAATATCCTGGTAATGGTGGCCTTTGTTTTTCTTGGCCCGTGCGCCTGGATTTGTCAGGACGCATTTCCTGCTCGCAGACTGAGGGGGCTGCTGCTGCGTGGCAATCTGGGCTCGCTTCTCAGGCAGCTAAACCCTTTGACACTGTGCTTTTTAATTAAAATTACATTATGATTAATCAGGCAGAAGGAGGGGCCCTCCCCCTCACTTGCACTCCCTTCACCTCTTCCTCACTCCTCTTTCCTCCTGCTCAGTTTCCAGGCAGGTTTGATTACAACCTGTGACGGACGTTCCTCACTGCCAAGCTGCTAAAGATGTGCTGGCAGATGCGGCAGCCTGGCCAGCTTGTCAAGCCCCGGGGTTGCAGGCAGCCAGGGAGAGAGGGACGGAGAGACAGAGGAAGGGAGTGAGTGGAAAAACGAACAGAAGGAGATGAGATAGAAAGAATATGGCAAGGAGAATGTGTACAGAGAACATTCAGGAATGTGACAAGACAGGGAAATGAGAGGAAAAGATTGGACGGATAGAAGAAGCCAAGAGACTTGAAATCCTCTAGACACTCAAGAGACTGTGACAAGCCATCAGGCAGGCTGACAAGCAGACAGGCAGCCTGGATGCCTTTATTGATCTGCTATGTTGTGGCACACTCCCTGAGCAGAGGATGAGATGGGGGGACATGAAACGGGAAATCATTTTCCCCTACAACTGTACAAGGTGCCTGGAAACAAGAGCCTATACTTTGCCCCAGTGTCTAGGCTGGTGCTGCGGGTTCTTCATATCACAGGTGATGTGGTCAGATGTAACCTGGAGCAGTGTGTGTGTGCGTGTGTGTGTGTGCGCGCTCACATGTTTGCTTACTGAGGCTGAAACAGTCATGTCAGAAGTATGTACAGACATAACAACAAAAGGTAGAGCCGATGAACAGCATGTCAGCGAGAGACCACAACAGCCACTCAGTGACGCAAGATAGGACAGAAGCACTCTAAGTGGGGCCTCTTTGTACATATGAGTTACTGATGAGCCCTGCTACAGGATTGAGAAGTTAGAGATGTGCTAATGTTATTTTAAGAGAGTGTTTTCTGTCAGTTCCCTCGCTGGGTGTGTATGTAACAATTAGGAGGCGCTTTACACTCAATGTAAATCAGGTCAAGTGGCTGTTAACACGTCATATATCCAGCCCCTGCCCCTGCAGGATGTACAGTATGGCTGCAAAATGACAATTTGCAGTCATGCTATAGTCGTGTGTGTGTGTGTGTGTGTGTGTGTGTGCATGTATTCACATACTTGCGCATGCATCTGTGTGTGATAAAAAGGGGAGGGGGTGCTGGCGATGAGGCGAGCTCAGGCGGTTATTAAGCACGTTTCCATCGTGCATATGAGCGTGGTGTTCCCGACTCTACACATTTTTGCAAACTCTAATGATGTTAATACTAACTCAGAAGCTTCCATTTTGTTGTGCTAAACCGATCAGCTGCACAATTAAATATGCAATGAACCTTTTAGCTTAGTTAGAAGTGGCTTAGGTATATTTTCATAGATTCTCGTAGATGTAGTATGTTGGCATTACAGATAATGTTTGACAAAGATTAAAGAAGCATCTTTTTATTTAAAGTGAAGAGATTCAATATTTAAAAAATCATGACATTTTCTAGCTGATTATTACATTTCTGTTTTACACTTAGGTTTAATTTCATTTTCCTTTTTTCACCTGTCTCTCTGCATGGCTCTCACCCGTTCAGCCCCCCCAGCTGAAACAGGCCTTTACCGAGTGTCCTGTGGCCACACTGACAGGCAGTATTAAAAACCAGTAGGTGGTCTTTCACTGTCACTGGGCAGAAGCCCCTCGTCAAAGCACATTAATTACACGCTCTCACCAGCTCAAACAAACCTTGCCCGTTCGTGAATGAGGATGGATTAAGACCACAACCGTGTGTTGTTTCGAATTCAAAATTCATCCTTGTTCCTGTGTGGCTGCTGTTGAAATCTGGTTAATGACCTGGAGCGATATTGACTTCATGAATACCAATGTTGTGGCTTCTATGAGTGAATTAAAATGTCACTTTTCTTTCGTCAGTCCGTCCACGATGCTGCTCCCTACTCCCGGTGTAAACATGTGTGTGAACAAATGTTGTACCTGTACGTGCATATGCAGGTATGGGATGTGTGGATGCACGAGGATGTGCAAATGAATCCGTGTATGCATGGCCTGTCACAATATCCAGGACAGTCGCCATCCTCCCACTGACCTGACCCAGCCGTGAACTCTCTTGCCCCTTGCGATCCATACGTATCATTTTACCCAACGCTCTTTCCGCCGTCTCGCCTAATGCACAGAGGCGTGAAACACCTCGTAATGCTCAATCACAGCGGGGCACAGCATGCTAGGAGCCATCCAGAGTGACAGCACACAACCAGGGAGGCCGGCTGAGAGAAGAAATGCCGCATAGCCCTCAGGGAAAGGATGAGAGGGAGGTGGGAGAAGAGTGACGGGCTAGAGGGGTTAAGACACTGGGGAGGGCGGGGGGAATAAGAGTGGGAACTTAGTTAACACAATGAAGATTTGTTTGTGAAATACTGTTTAACTATATTCAGGCAATTTTATGGAGGTTTGTTATCCATATTTTGTGCATTGCAGGATCATCTCTGACTGACTAGTAGTGGCTCGGTCTTTCTGACAAACAGGCTCTTTCTGTCACACTGTGCCTGTTTACTAGTTGTCTGACATCTGCTCAACCCTAAAATATGCTACACGCCAAAAAGGATCAATCCCGAAACACAGCTAGAGGGCCCTGACAGCGTAAACGTGAAAACGTTGCACAGGTCACTGCACACACCTTTGAAGCCTGATCAGCTGCTGATACACTAAAGAAGTAGGAGACGACAGAGATCACAATAAACGGGCTGGTGACGGACGGAAGACCAAAAGACAGAAAATCGTTTTTTTCAGTGTTACCTGCAGCGACACAACCTTGACAGTGAAATGGTCTTGGATGGGCATCAAACCCAGCGAATCCTGGAATTTGCAAGTGAAAAACATTAAAGCTGGGAGAAGACGAGGAGGAGTACGGAGGGAGTAAAAAGATGGAGAGAGAGAGAGAAATGCAACAGACGGAAGTCACACTTGTGAAGTTGGAGGTGTGAATGAAAAAGACTTTCTCGTGTTTAAAGGCAGCTTTTTGGACTGCTGTTTTAAAACCCGTCAATGTGCTGCTTAACTCTTTCTTCTCCGAAACGCTGTATTTGTTTTCAGCGCCGTGCCAACAAATTTTGGTGCAAATTCGTAGAAATACAGGACACCGTAAATGTCTGTTAAATGACTTCGATTTTAGTGTAAAAGTGTGCTACTAGTCCAATACGGGAAAACAAAAACATCCATATTTTATGGCCCAATTTTTATATTTCAGCAAATGTTGGTTATGTGTATACGCGAAACGTAAGACACCTAGACCATCATTCAAGACACATTTTTCTGACTCACTGGCACCTTCTCTACTTGTAAAAACCTGACTATCTAGCATCTGAAGAATTTTACACATACATACATAAGCTTCAGAAAGTGTGAGACACTGATGTTGGCAGAGGGATCCATCTGATGCAATTGAGAATAAAGCAGTTTTTTGTTGAAAGTCAGCACAAATTTTTCATGGAATGTAAACAAGAAGAGAAATCCGTTTCCACCCTGGCAAAGCTTCCCGTGTCCTTGCCTGTGCCCTGTGGATTGGTGCCCAGGCCCCGGACCTCTCCCAGGCCAAGCTGCCCAATGGTCCAGTTAATCATATGCAGCTCCACTAGGAAGCGTACACTTGCCTATGCCAGTTTATTCCTCCATAACGGCAGGATGTCGAGTCCAGAACCCCAGCATGAGGGCGACCTGACAGACTGGCTTGGCATTGGTTGCCTTGGCTTGGATTCGAAGACGAACCATCTCCTCAGAACCTGAGCTGGTACCCTCGACGTCCCCCCTCACCGTATTTCTCCAAGTGTCCGGGTCCTGCTGTGGGGCTGCTGACCCTGCTGACTGTGTGGACAGAGACCCTGCTGACCAACACAAACACTGACATCACTGCCTCTCAGCAGGAAAACTCTGAAGGGCAGCGTTTGGGTTTATGTGAATCATGTATGCATATGCATGTCCACTGCCGCTCACCTCCGCCACTCATTACACCACCAACTCTGAAATTATAACAATATCCAATTTTAATTCAATGCATGGCTCACCAGGTTGAATTTATCTGCAAGTTTGTAGGAGAATTTTAAAGTCATTAGAGTCCAATTAAACCCTTGTGCAATGTATCTGTGCCAAACTTCACAACAATCCATCCAACATTTCACTCAAAAGCACAAATGATGGTGCTAGATGAACCTGTTGGATTTATTGTCTGGGGATAATATCTAGAACAATTAGAAGCAACACTATTGACATTTTTTTAAAGATATTTCGCTTGGAACTAAAGTAGTGGACTTAATCAGAGACATCCTACATCGTCGTCCCCAGAGCCAAGCTGCCAGAAATGAACAACATTCACAGTTTACATTATTCTATGCAAGAAAGGGGACCTTGATGTCTTCAGTAATCAATTTATGGGAGTGTGCCAAACCAAACTAACCCCCCTTGCCCACTCACACACAATTTCTAATCCTTACGAAATTCTGTCTATGTATTTTCAACACTGAATAAAATCGAACACGTACGTCCGTCCACGATGA
The DNA here is from genome assembly GCA_032270685.1 of Microctenopoma stevenorrisi. Classification (NCBI taxonomy): domain Eukaryota; kingdom Metazoa; phylum Chordata; class Actinopteri; order Anabantiformes; family Anabantidae; genus Microctenopoma; species Microctenopoma stevenorrisi. The sequence goes on from JAUMTR010000003.1 coordinate 5,311,496, forward strand.
ATTCCTCGGTGCATTCAGTCACATTAATGCACATGTGATGCAGAATTAGTAAAAGGTGCAGTGTAAATATATGTGTGTAAACAAAAAAACAAGTCTGTGTTTAACTGTGTGTTTTTGTGGTTTGCATCAATGAACGCAGCCGCATAAGAGCAGCACGGATTGACAGTGTAGTGGGGCTGGCCTCTGGCCGACTGTGACCTTTGACAAGTCTCTGTCACTTCTCACCTCTGCAAGACGAGCTCTGTCATTCCAAAGCACACAACAAATCACATGCGCCTTCGCCCCATCCTACCGTCTCTTCAATTAAAAGCTTAATGGATGTTTTAACACTCTGCCACTTTGATGACAGCGTCCTAATCTGCCACCGTTGGATCTCTGAGAAGCTGAAGGATGGCATGCGGAGGAGGGGGAGGAGGGGGGGGATATCTTACATGTTAGGAGGAGGCACTGACAATATAATCGTGGTGAGACACTGTAGCGTGAGGATTTTTTTTTCTCTTTTCACACACGGCGGACCCAAAGGGGTGGTCCTGGTCAGGGCATCTAGCCGGAGAACCTAGTCTCACCTCACTGACATGGAAGCCACCCTGGCTGTCACGTTGCATCTCTGATGCCTAGAGAGGGAGACCATGACCAGCCTGACAGGGGCAGCAGAAGGTGAGGACCCAAAATGCTTGAGACACACTTGGCTCAGAGCCAAACTCTGTGCCTCCCTCACTACCGACCCCCAACCCCATTTTTTTCTCCTTTCTTCCTCCTGACACTTCAGGCTGTCTATGTAAACTTTTATACTTTATGATCTTTCTAACCTTTACATCTCAGGAATATAATCTGAAAGGATCAGAAAAGATCTAATGAGGTTTTGCGACACAAGGCAGTGAAAGATATATTTGCCATCAAACTACAACATGTGATGAAAGAAACAGAGCTTTATTCATATAAACCCAAAAAACCGAGCGCACCCTTTCATCTCTTGTTGAGATGAAAATGAAACTGGCTCACATTAGCGCGCTAGTGCTAAACCCACAGCAACAATCTGCAACACCCTGTACTTTGCAACTTATCAGAAATCACATGGAGAAGCACGAGCACTAGGTATACCACACATCAGTGAGAAACAAACACAAAGAAAACACTTATGACTTCGGAGGGACCCCTTAGGACTGACAGATGTGACACTGATGACTAATGTTTTGATACCATGTGGGTGTTGCAAAGCGAATAAGGGATTCTACATCTATCGCAAAACAATCTGAACAACAGGTGCATCAGAAAACACTTTCAGTGGTCTTTTTGATTGAGACTTGATTTTTCTACCAGGCGCTGAACCTCGTCACGTTTTAAATTGTTTAGCCCAAATAGAAAGTGATGCAAAACAGTCGACGCTAATGTACTGTGCGCTGTTCACTGTAAAACGTGGGAACTAGCCGACCTAAATAATGAATTAGAATAGATCACAGCTACAACTACATATATATATACTTCCATTTCCCAGAACAGTATTTTGTCAACTCCCAGGCAAGCAGCTCAGACTTGTTCATTTCAGTTGTGGTTTTATGAAGTGAAGGCAGATCTGCCAACGGCTGATTAATAGTGGCAACATAGTAAGAACAAGAAAAACAGTGCACTCAAAGTGCATGTCGAACACCTCACCCGGCCCTCGGCATGGCTGCATTCCACGTCTGTTCAGTTAATGCTGATGACAAAATAGTTTTAATTCTAATTACGCTGAAATGAAACAGTATGTTAATGGCACTGTATCAGGTTTCACTGCCTCGGCGTGTGTGTGCGTGTGTGTACCACACTTATCTGAATGCGGGACTCTCTTACATTTATTACTTTCCCACTGCCAATGTTCATATAAAAAAACAGCTTTCAATTAAAATGCAGAATTGAAACAACCAAAGAGACTGAGGTGTTAACCAGTGAATGCCTTGTACAAAAAAAACGGTTTAACAAGCATTCAAAGAAACACGGAGAGCATAGAGCAGCGTCGCCGAGTTGTTGTACCTACACATTACTTATTGTTTATTTCATCATTTGGTGTAAAGGAGAACGTATTGTAATCCGCTGTCCATGCTAAAGTCGCTTCACTTTTCATTACAAGAATCTGCGTCTGTACGTTTGCAGGTTGCACATACCCACTGATTTTTTCCAAAATGACTCACATTGATGTTGATCGTTGTGTCACCTCTACGGTTGTGTTCCAGCTACGCTCCATATGTGGCAAAAAGAATCAGAAGTTTTCAGTTGGTAGAAGAACGCTGCTGCTACTTATGACTTCTTAGACATTCGCTGGTCACAATTCAGAGAACTGCAGGAGAAAGAGTTCTGAAAAAAGATGGTCTGAAGCCAGATTGTGTTCACCCAAACAAGTCAGTGTTTTCTAATATGACGCTTTCATGGTTATGTTTTACGTAGGCACAGAAATTATTTCATTTCAATTTGTTTGACAGTAGGAGGCCTTCATTGTCAAGGTCACAGTTGCAAACACCACAAGGACACAAACAGTGAGCTCCTGAGTTTAAGTCTGATGTATTGTGAGGCAGGATTCATAATTTCTATGACTAGAGCTTTTGTTATTGATGGCATTTACTGATGCCGTCAGGCGATGATGCTGTTTTTAGTATTTCTTTAATTGCTAATCTGTTTCTCTGGTGTGGAAATGTAGATTTGAATGTGCTCTTTGTCAACTGTATGAACCAAACCAACCTAAAACGTCTGTGCAGTGGTGGGCGGGGGGGGGGGGGGGGGGGGGGGGGGGGGGGGGGGGGGGGGGGGGGGGGGGGG
>JAUMTR010000003.1:5320160-5343056 GCA_032270685.1 Microctenopoma stevenorrisi
ATATATATATATATATATATATATATATATATATATATATATGAAGAATAGGATTAGAGAGGACATTGTGCAACCTCCTGACACATGACCTCCTCTCTACCATACCAGCATGTGTGACTAATGCTCTGACATCCTCTAAAGATCTCTAAGCTCAACCTCTCACCAACAGGCGTATTAACCTGTTACTGTTCCACCCCTCTCCGTCATTATTTCATATCTGACATGTTGCCTGACACACAGTGATTGAGTACCCTCGACCCCCTACGTCGTACAGCACTCCAGTAAAAGGCAATTACAGTTGTCGTGCCGTGAAAGAGTTTGCGAAGTTTAAATTGAAGGGGTTTGCAGAAGCACTTCAGACCGACTATACTCCGCCTTTAATGGAGCCGGCTGGGGAAGTGCCAAGACCGGCTAATACCACTCCTGCTGTGTTCTTTGCACCCTGGTCACAGCTCTCTGAGGTATTCCCAGCCTGTTGAGCCTGTGAGGGAACGAGAGAGGATCAAATGAGAGGAGAAGGAGGAGAGAGAGAGAGAGAGAGAACATATGAGACGGGAGAGAGAATCGGTGAGAGAGAGTGGGGAGTTTGGGAAGTGTAAAACAAAGAGATGTGAGGTGGTGGTGAGGTGAAACACACCTTGCGTAACGTCGCCTGCCGTAGAATCACAGCTTCAGTCCTGAGGTCTGATTTTTTAGCTCCCTCCTCCCTCTCTGCTCTTTCTCGCCTTCCCTGAGAACTGTCATTAAGTCATATGATCGTGTAAAGTGTAAAAAACTAAGTGACCCACTCAGCAGAATCCTAACTGTGTGTGGAAGCAGCCTCTTTTTCTGGTCACACGTGCATAAATACATTTTAAAGATGTTTTTGTGCTGGTGGGAGGCCATGGGGTAGTGTTTGGTTGTTTTCCCTCGTGAGTACACGTGGAGAGCATTGGATTCATATTTCATTTGGTGAGAAGACCTAAATTGTTCTTATCATTACAGTAAGTTCTTCCTGCTGCCACGTTTCACTGAGGAAACAGGAAATTCACGTAGAACCGCAGGTGATATCACGTATGTGGACGGCACGTAGCAGATTTTTGTCTTTCCTCCATCATGTGAAGCTTGCATGAAACAAAGAATAAAGTAGCAGAGGACAGAAGAAGGACCAACGGATTATAAATCCTCCTCTCTAAAGTTTTGCGAACTCTGCCGAAGCTGCCTGACTTCCTATTGTGTCACTGTGCTGAACTGTAACAAAGTTGCGACGGCCCGAGCCAAGACCGGAGGCCTCAGCTGTGGCTGAGCGGAGCCAACGCATGGCGAAGGCCTTTACTGGGGTGACGAGAGCAGGGAGCAGGGAGCCAGTGCATGTTAGCTAGCTAGAGCGTTTGGTAAAAGTGCAGACAGCTTGGGAGGTGCTAATGAATGCCGGGCATTGCTAACCGTACTGTACCCAGACTCCGGGCGCAGCCTGGCAGCCTCCTGTCCCTCCTGCCCGTGCGAAATGTGAAAGATCAACCGGTTGGAGGGAGCAGACGGGAGCAAACACACACACACACTCGAGTGCACACACACTTGTTCACTTGCCCACACACACACACACACACACACAAGTGCGTTAGTGTACATAAGTACACACATCACTATGCATACACACATATAGGCATACGCAGTACCCACACAGACAACGCAGACTCACAGAGACACAGCCACACTGCACCCACACTCAGGCACAAACACAAGCTCTGGCTCACTACGGTATCACATCACGAGGGCTCCAGCCAGGCCAAGCCATGAGGCCTCAGCTGAGATGATTCAAGGCTCCCCGCTGGGTCCTCACTCAATCAGCCAGGTGGAGCTCCACACCAGAATGACAGCACAACTCCAACACTCCACGCCACAGCCTCTAAATGTGGAAATGAATTTATGCTAATCAAACGAAGTGGTTATATGGGGACTGTATATTTTTAAGTTCTAAATACAAGACGAACATTTAGACAGAAATTATGGAGAATAATAAGCAAGTTGGAGAAACGTTGTCTTTGAAACTCTCTGGTTATTCTTTGTTTCTTGCTTAAAATGCAAAAAAGATTTGTTTACCACTAATGACTAATGGTTTATGTCAATAATTCTGACTTCCCTCTGTCACCGCCTTGATAAAGAAATGATCTGTAGGAGAATAAGAAAGAAAAGAATCAATAAGAAAATGATTAATCATTTAGAAAAATTGACTTTCGTAGTCCATTAAAAATCAAATATTAATTTTCAATAAAAAAATATAAATATGCATATGTATGAGTATGGTTTCATTTCTCATACGTTGGTGCCAGTTCAGCCTTCATCTTATATAATAAAGAATTTCTCCAGATCATAAAAACACGTCTACATGTACATGTTAGTGTTGTAATGCTGATTCTCTCTTATCAAAGGAGAGCAGTCTTTACACTTCTGTCATATTTTAAAGCAATGTCGCATTTTAGAAAAGGTGAGGAGACAGCGTCGTATCCATTAACATATGACCCAGTCTGATCTTAGCAGAGTTGCTGAAAATAGATAGCCTGGAGAGCTGTGGTTTAAGTTGTAGACTTACCTCCCGCGGTGACCCAACTCTAAAGGGGATCATTGTGGAAGCTGTGAACTCTCATCAGGAATACATTCTGATAATGGGGAAATCAGCAGCTCGAGAATGTGCATACACAGCGAGCTGTTATTTTCCTGTTTTGACAACCTGGCAGGAAGGCTCTGCCCTATTCTACACATTACATCTGTGAATAATACCCAGCTGTATAAGATGAATCATGTTTACCATTTCTGCTGATGAATATTCATATCTGAATGTTTTGCATACAGCTAAATAGAAATGGATGGTTCAGGATGTCAGTATTATAATACATGTTGTACCATCTGTAGCGTCCTTTCACGTTATTACAAATGGACGGACGGTTTTATAAAACTTTTTATTCAGCGTGAAAGAAAATAAAAACCCATTATCAGCGCACAGCAGATCATTGGATCTATTATCCTGCAAATATTACAACATTATCAAGTGTGACTGTTATAAAACTCCCTCCTGACTTTTAGGCACAAAATATAATGCCTCTGATTTTCTTCCACAACTTTCTTCCTCACAGTAACAGGCAATCTCCAGTAAGTTGAGTCTCATTAAATGCGCTTTGCAAGTTGTCTGGAGATGTATCTATTCATTAGCTTCAAAAGGGTGTCATGTGTATGAATTATGCTAACAGGATCTAATTAGCAGATGCAAATGAGGTTAGTCAAAATTGTACTGAAAAGACAGAAGAAAAGCTCCATGGGATAGTTGGAGCTCGACAGCTCACCAACCGCCCCCACGCTGGGCACCAAATGTGATGGTTCGCCCCTGCTGCTGCTCTATACAGGAGGCAGGACTAAACCATAAACACAGACGTGGGGTGGACAGCTGTTCAGAGGTGTGCTCATCAAAATGTGTTTTGTGTTTTATTTCAAACAGCTTATTATGTCGAGCTCAAACACTGCAAGATTCGATATTAATATAATAACTGGTGATGAAGGTTCAGTCAGAGCCAAAGGTTGCCCCCTAACTCCTCTCGCCCCTCCCACGTCTGAACACGCACGCACACACACGCACACACACATGCACCCCCCTCCCTGTCCAATAAGAAAGAAGTTACACAACCAGCTGATGGAACTCCAGGATCCGGCGTGAAGAGGACTCACTAATAGCAGCCGCCTACAAGCTCCTGCCACTCTGACATCAGTGGCCCCAAACTGTGGAGAAGCTGGCAGGACTTGGGGAGCATGCCTTCTGGCCTTGGTCAGGATAAAGGCCAACAGGCTGCAGTATCACACACACACGCACGAGCGCGCACACATTTCAGTCATGTAGTCAGAATCGTGGTTAAGCTACATTAGCTCAAATGACTAGGAGGGAGAGGCAGGAAATAGTGATCCTGTACATGACAGGAGTCAGAAAGCTACAAAGAGCCGAGAGCAGAATGTCAGGAAGTCACTTGTCAGCCGTGTCGGTTGATGCCTGCTTACCCCGGTGTTGAAGCATAGATATTCTTTAGAATCAGCTAGAGAATATAAAATAAAATATAGAGAAGACACTACATGATAAGAAAAGAAGGGAGCACTGGTGGCTGAATTATCAAGGTACTTATCATGAACTGCAATGTCTCCAACTGGCCGTGGATATTTGTTGCACCTCTTTCTTAGGTTTGATATTTATAGCAGGTTAATGCTAACGAAAGTTTGATGTCCTGTGAATTACTCCATTGTCTCTATACTACAGGAAATAAAAAGGTTTCTCTTTCTTACTGTAGCTAACTAAGCACCAGCTAAAACAAAAACTGGATTATAAAGCCCACTGACAGGTGACATGTAGGCACTGTGCATGAAGCATGTCACACCTGCACTGAAAATTAGTTTATTAACACCAGCATTTAATTCATTAGTTCAGATCAAAAGAAGAAAAAGTAAAGTGCTTCCACTACATTTGTCCGTCTTGTCTTGTCCTCTTGATGTTCCACGGAGAAGATGATTTAATTCACTGTAGTTGGCTCAGGACATTTGAATTAAACTGAGTCATTGGTGTTTTTTAGTAACACCTGGACTATGAAGTAAAAATCACAGCTGTGTCAATGTTTAAATGTTTAATAACAATATTATAAAAAGTAATATGTCCCAGTATTTATAATAGACTCTGTGACATAAAACTGTTAAACTGTAAAAAACACCATAACAGTCAAGGTACGGACACTGTGCCCCATGCAGATGCCCTGTCACTGGAGCAAATATAGATATATAACAGTTATATGTTAAAATATCATTCACTCTGAGGTTTTAAGTCAGATTCAGTTAAAATTTTGTTGATAAAGTGAAAGAGAAATAGCTTTATGGCGGTGCAAGACCACCCACTCACATCCTCTGCAGCTCTGAGTGACTGCTAACCACCGTTAACCACACAGGTGGCAGAAACCATAGTCTTGTCCTCAACAGCTACATGAATCATATAAAAATGTAGTCTCTAATTAAAAATGTCAGAGTTCACATGGATTCTACGCTACGTGTCCCACTCGCCTCATCTTCTCTAGAGTACAAAATGATTATTACACTGAGGCTTACTGATGTATTGTTGTAAAGATTGTGTACACAAGGGCTGAATGCATGTAACTGTGGCTGTCTTAATATTTTGGCCTCTACCAATGAACTTCATGAAAAGCATATAGGAAAACCAAAAAAAGCCTAACAATAAACCGAATTAATTGCAAGACATGAAAACAAAACTAAAGCAGTTTTCTTCTTTCTGCAGCAGATCCCCTGTCTTCACACCTCCCACGTTGGTTTAACGTGTTGCATTGTCCCCCACACAGCTATTCACACACACACACACACACACACACACACCACGCATACACACGGCAGAAACACATAGAGACCCGCACTCACACATATATACGAAGACCACATCAGCCTGGGGCTCCCCTTTTTTCTGCCTCTGCATAGGAGGTGTGATTGCTCATGGTACTGTTGAGGAGGTGGGGAACATTCTTTAACCAGGGGTGGAAGATGTTAGACTGGTGTGTCCTCTGCTGCCAGATCATGCTTTGAATTGAATGTTGGTGTCATTGGGGATCCCCTTCATGCAGCCATCAGAGCTGTGAAGGGCAGTTATTGTTGGGGTGTCACCAAGCAAACACGCGGTTCTCTGCACGAGTTCTTGTGCGTCTTTGCTGTAACATACTACAATAATTAGACTATAAGACATGTCACATAATTCTGACTTCCCTTACTAACTAAAAGAACACCTGCGCCCCTATGCATACGTTGGCTGGCGACATTCACATGGACACGTTCCACACACGTCTCCAGAGAGCAGCGATAGTGAGAAGAAGTGTTGTATTTGACGACACAACATGAAAAAGTTAAGAAAATAAAACTGTACGTGTAAATGCCGAGGTGAAATAAATAATACTAACCTCTCAAGTATGAAACAAACGGTTAGTTTACTTTTCTTGTCCATCACCGACCTGGAAACGTACAGACAGGAGTGATTTTAGTTGACAACACTGATACCCAGGGCCGGACCTATAGGGGAGAAAGGGGGGGCAGCTCACCTCCTATTGTAGGGAACCCCCCCCCCCCTGCTGCTTCCCAGCTCCCAGCCAGCCCCACCTCAGCTGTTCCATCATAATGATACACATACTACTACATACTACAAATCTACTGTAATACTGCATCCAACAACCCTTTCGCCCCACTCTCCAACCTGCCCTCCACTTGCCACCCCTCTGTTGCCCACTGCATGTTTTTCTTTCCAACTGCTGTCAAACTCCACAACAAAGACCATGCAGTTGACCACACACATGGACTAACAAACACACACATCCAATACACAACGGTGGTTAGGTATCTTACCATTGTCTAGGTTCACCATTGTTCTTAGCATTCACATTTATTCAGGGTACATGTGTTTCTGGACAGAAGCTGGGGCAGCAGCACGATCATCTGTCAGAAGAGTATTTTTATTTTGGCAAGAAATTTACACCTGATGACTGGCCTGACACAACCTTCCCCATTTATCCAGGCCCACTGGGACCACCACTCAGGAGGGACTGGGACACGAACCACCAACTCTAGTGTCTTTTAGACATTATCAGTCATTGTCTCATCTAACGGTCTTCAGAAAGTGTTCACCTTTAACAGGCTGAAGAGGGGACTGGTGAGTTGCAAAGGCGTGGAACATAAATAGTCTTGTTATTAATGTCTATGTGTCATCAAGGAAAAAATGAGCTATGCCCCTTTCCCAGAATGGGTGGAGGGTTGAATCATCAAACATGGTTTTATTTGTTTCACTTTGATTACAGGTGAAACGACACACTTTACACATGTTCATTTCTCACTGTGTGTAGCCACACGAGAGAAAGAGGAGCTAATTTTCTAGTGGCTTTATTTGTTCAACATACACCAGGTTTTTTTAAGTGTCTGGACCGTTCACACTGGGTATGTGTCCAGCCTGTCTCGCATTTTCTGTTCTATCAAGGTCTGCAACCATCAGATTAACCTCAACACAAGCGCTCCTCCGTCAAACAGAATGTTTGGTCCATGTGTCTAGACCTCCACCATATCTGACCCGCCAGCACAGAAGGACACACAAACACTCGACAGACGATCATAAGGAACAAATACAGGCAGACTCCTTCCACCATGTGACTTGGATATGCATGCTCACTGCTGTTCATAATTTCTTATCATTGACACCCACCCCTCCACATCCACATATACACTTGTTAAATATGACACCTCTACCCACAAGGAAAAGACCAGGTTCTCTGCACTCTGCAACCCGACAAAACGGTCCCCTTTAGTTTATTTGCAAGCCACACATGAGTGGGCCTTCCCGTGTAAGACGTCAGCGTTACTCTCAGTTATTAGACATGAAGGCCTCTCACTCAGTCCTTTGCAACTCTCCTCTGCTCTCCAGTCAGAGAAGGAGACCAAACCATGGACCACGTCCATGCTATGTGGGAGTCCCTGCTGTTTCAGTGGCTGCCAGGCAAGCAGCCTCTTCCCTCTTCCTTCGAAGCGTTTGGCTCCGTAGCCACGGGAGCCCATCTGATGTGGTCCCCCCCATCTGACTAGCAGCTCTCTTTCCCTCGTCCCAGACGGCTGGAGGGACAGAGCGGACGAAAGGGGCCGCAGATTGTTGTAGACCATTTAGATGTAAATACAGAGACCAGGCCTGGGTCTGGGTTCAATATTGAAGGTGTCCGCTGCACTGAGGTCCCTCTGTGTGTTTATGTACCAGTGTGTGTGCACACACGCTTACGAGTGTATATGATGGTGTGTAACCACGCGCATGCACGTGTGTGTGTTTTCATGTATGTGCATGGCATGATCCAGTACATCTAAATTATACAGCTGCCAAATTGCTGCAAATGTTTTAATACAAAAGCATTCTGTGGTCTCTAATTATATCTAATGGCTGCTGGATGCATTTCTTCAGAGCAAAAATATCAGCCTTTTCTGTGAATAATTTGGCATTTTATCAACTAGTTTATATAGAATTGCACAATTCTCTGGAAAGATGATGATAATATTGAATAAAACGTGTCCAGCATAGATATAAATGAGGTCTTTAAGCAGGCTGCCATTATGTTTTTTAGTTTAACAGAAACTAAAAAGCAACGTGAATGTAGTCCCTAGTCCCTGGAGGAGATGCTCAGGCAACATCCCTGTTTCCCTGGGGGGGGGGGGGTCAACTTTAAACCATTAATCATGTCTACATAACCTTCCTCCCACTAGCATATGCGTCTGGTTGGTAGACAGTAAGTCAGTTAGGGCTTCCCTCTATGTTGCTCTAGAAGCTTTCATACCAGGAGAGAGAAGTGTTAAAACTCTACACTCTCACTTCTGACTCACTGATTTAACCACATTGAGGCAGGAGCAGCAGCAGAATACGCCTGTGGTGTAAATCTGTTTGTGTTCCCAGTCCCAAAAAAAAAAAAAAAATGGCAAAGGGAGAAAAAAATACAGGGTCCTCCTGAAATGCAGTTTCTGAGTCAGGATTAGCAATGTGATAAAAGCCCAGCTTGTTTGGCAGTAACGGTGCTATGGGAGAGGACAGAGAACCAGGGGTGATCTGGGTTCGGTTGCTGTGTCTTGGTGGCAGTGGCTGGTTTGTTGACGAGCTGAAGCATGAGACCACCCCCCCTAAACCAACTCACCCCAACTCTCCTCGGCCAAGAGAGTATGCCTGTTAGAGATGATGTGTTATCTTGGAGGCTTAATGCCAAGTCGATACAACTCCGGCACCCTGCCTTACACCTCACGTTCCAGGGAACACATATATGCAGTCTACGCGTTCAAACTTTTAGCACCTGCTATTTTGCTTTGGTCCCTTATGTCACTTCTGCTGGTGTTTCAGGAGGATGGGCTGGAAGAAGTGGGTCAAAAAAGGTTGCTAAAACGGGGATGAGGGTGAGACACAGGCCATCAGACTACCATCCACTTTTGGTGTTGTTGGCTTCATGTCATACCCATAAGAACTGAGTGCAAGTAAAAGGGTAAATGTGTCGGAGCCGGTTCAGTGATCTGCTTACCCTATTCAAGGAAATCTGTAGTTAACTCCCTGCTGCACTTACTTACATTAGGGAGATATTAAAAACTCCAAATATGAAAGATTTAACATATTTTATTTGCTCAGTTTAAATGTTAACACTTAAAATGCAACAATACTTCTTTCGAGATCAAAAGGTTTTTTTTGGCAGCTTCAGAAATGTCATAGAAATGACAGATATCATTTATTTTATGAGAGAAGATGTATGCTCACACGAGAAAAGCGCAGAAGCCTAAAACTTACCCGTGTCTCCATACTGTGTAGCTGCTGCTTTTCCGACAGGCCCTGGGTGACACTTTCTATAATGCAGTAATCCAAAAATCATGTTATCCTGCCTTGGGGAATCAAATACAGTGAGTGCAGCTTCAATCCTATTTCCTTGAATGCAGACAGTATACCTTATTTTTTCAAAGATTTGTTTTAACGCGGTGGATTATCATTGTCCCCTGAAAACCTGCACAGCACAAAAGCACACGGCTCTTATATCCCCAGATACAGTTCTGCAGTAATCCACAGGTCAGGCACACAAAACAGCCAAACACATACATATAACAACACCTGGTGCCGAGATTGTGTTGATGTGACGCAAAGTAGGATCCGAGGGTCTTTACGCTGCCTTGCTTGTTTTAATGTATTTTCGGGAATTCAAAGGTTCTGCATGTATAGAGAGGATTCCCGCGGGTTTCGCTCACTGACTGGTTGCAGATGGGACGGATTTCCATTTCATGTTAATTTGCTCTGCTGGAACGACATCGGAAATAGTCTATATGACATCAAACACAAATACATTTTACATATTCTAATCTCTGAGTACAAGTAAATGCGTTGCGACATTTTTATGCAAAACATTTTGTCCAATCCGGAGAGAGTGCGCTGTTTAAAATCGTGCAGACAAGATGGTGGAGACAAGGTAATGAGAAAAGGAGAGTAGAGGTAATTGATGAAAGCAATATCCACCCAAATGGAAATTCATGAATGCTGTCACCTTTGTATCTTTGAAGACAGCAGCATATCTGTAACATAAGCTTTCCCCGTGTAAAGACCGCTGCTTTGATTAAACGTTAGCAATCCCAGCACACTGGAAAATATACTGGGGGACATGTTTGATAAACCTGTGAAATAAATTCTTTCCAATAAAAATGTTCTTGAGGATGATGATTTGCGGAGGAGCGCAGTACTGGCACGGTGCACATTGCACTCAGTTCTTTTCCCAGCACCCCTCCCTCCAGGGGTCTTGGTGGCAAGGATGTCTAATGAGACTTGCGTTATTAATCCTTGCAATGGGGTACATGAATTCACTTCTGAGCAAAGGCTTCAGCAGCCACCCTGGCCCATAAAACTGGAATGTATTCCTTTCATGTGCTCTGTTGATGATCTACTCTGACAACAATATGGTAAGACTTCCCTTCCCCTGGCGTGCGGGCCCTGGCCTGGGGCCAAAGAGGGTCATCTCAAACACACTTGGACTTTTATAGGTGGTCAAGAAACATGCTGACAGGTCACAAGTGGTAGCTCTTTTATGAGTCAGACCTAAACATCCACCCCATTTGGAATTAGTTTATTTATAGGTGGCCTGTAAATCACATTTATTTTGTTTTCTACTTTAAAATGGCAAGTGAGTCCTGGGTCATGTTGGAAAACCAACATCCTTCAGACCACTGCCATTAAAACGATAACATTAAGGTTGTTTTACCAGGATTTTCTCTTCACGAGCTTGTAATCATCTGTGAAACAAAGCTGTAAAGTACAAGATCAGCTGTGAAATAATTTGTACAAAGGAAATATCACATCTCTTTATGACAGATGGTCGAGGATCTAGAGGCTGCACTTGTGCAGGTGGCACGAAAACCAAATTTTACTTCCCTTAACATCACTGATAAGTAATTTGCTGATCACGCGAGGGCCCGTTAAAACAAAAAGGCTCCGCGGCAGGATTACACAAAGGAGGTGCTGACAGTTCAGGTGTGAAATGGTCAACTTCGGTTCTACGCACACGCACCATTATTCTCCAACTGTAGAATGACAGCTTATAGCAACCAGACGAGAGCAGTACCTCGGTAGGGTACAGACAGAGAGAGAGAAAAAATAAAAATGAACAAAAATCATGTCAGAATTTGCATTAGTTGGTCAATTTTGCATTAATTCATTCATATTCATTTGACTGGATTTAGAGAAAATATCAATTTACAACATTATGTCCTCCTGATGTTGCTAAATGGAGTGAATGACTGGGACTAATCGGATTTCACAAACCCCTGAAGCTGCTCCTGTGGCATGATTTTACATGTTTCCCTGAGGAGCTCTGCATACAGACAGAGCAGACAACAGGGGGGTGACTGGTGAAAATCAAGAATTGGTTACTCTGCAGATAAGTGAGATTTTTTGTTCGTGAGACGGGTCAAAATAAATAATGGAAGTGGGGCTAAATGCAAAATGCTCCATCTCAGTCGTGAGATGTTTTTGTGTCTTTGTGCTCTAGTCTGGGATTGATTGACAGACTGTGTGCTGCATGCATGTAGCTCTGTTCCCCTGATGGCCCAATAGTGAGCTTTACTGTCCCATTTATGACACAAGCCAATCTGCCTCCAGCCGCGATTTTCCCTCAGCTTTTCACAGATTTGTATCCCCATTCTCCCCAAATTCATCTCACCCCCGACTCCCCCCTTCCACCATACTTTAAGACTCACGCATGCACCAACTGACTGCCCACACTCAGGCAGTGGCACACACACACACACACACACAGTCACAAGCTGAGCTCACTGCAGTTGAAGATGATGTAAAGTGAGACACAAGTTGAAGAAGTGAGAGTGGGCCTGCATGCAGCTCGTTCACAGTGTTTAACTACTTTAACTAACGATGGGAAACGTATCCCGATCAGCCACTAGAGCGCGCTCTCCCGGTGTCACTGCAGAGAAATCCTCTTGAACCGAGGAGACAGGGTGTGAACAGCGTTTGCGTTGCGCTGGATTCTTTATTCTTTTATTATTCCTCTCACTCACACCTGTGTGTGTGTTACAGACACAAACCAAGTAGAAGAACAAATCTGAATTCTTGCATATGCAGCAAACGTGATTAGAATTTTTTTTTTTCGTTTGAATGGTTTTGCAGCACCTGCAGTTTAATGTCCATGTGCATTTTTCCTCCGCCGGTGCATGCAGACCTGTCTGCTGACATCCTGCGCATCCTTCCTCTGAAAAAACACCGTGCTGGACGATATTTGAATTTCTCTGACTGGACTTAGGACGTTTCTGCAAATGTAAACAAGACAAAGAAAAAGAAAAAAAAAAACAGAAAAAGATTCACCTGCCTTCACAAAGCTCCTTCTCATAAGAAGCCCAAAAATAAAAAGCTGCGCAATATTAAATAACATTTTTAAAAACCACAGCTTATTTTGAACTACGTGTTTTTATAAAAAGGTAAATTACATTATGACCTCTAAGTCATCCTTAATGTTTAACATTTACCAACATTCAATAGGCTCTTTTTAGAGTTTCTGTTGTTACCTGCCAGTTAGTGAACAATTTAACAACAATTTAGAGAATGAATTAAAAATACAT
The DNA here is from genome assembly GCA_032270685.1 of Microctenopoma stevenorrisi. Lineage (NCBI taxonomy): Eukaryota > Metazoa > Chordata > Actinopteri > Anabantiformes > Anabantidae > Microctenopoma > Microctenopoma stevenorrisi. Next base: position 5,332,824 of record JAUMTR010000003.1, read on the forward strand.
TTTCCGCAATCGGGAGGAAATATGAATTTATATTTGTTCCTTTTCTGAAGAGAAATAAAAATCTCGCACAGACTGAGAAACCTGGAAATGTGTGGAAAAAAACGTTTGCTCGTTTTACTCATCAGTTATTTTCTTATGCAGAAATAATTACATCCAATAAAAAAAAACAACAGTAATAAAAACGTGTATTGGTTATTTCGCACATATTTCCTCAGCCTGTTGACAGTCGATAGGTTTTTATCAGAACCAACAGCGAAAACCTGGAAGTGGAGGAAACCACGGTCAATCATGGGAAACAAGGTGCACATGTGAGTTTATTTTTCAGGCGTCGGGGTGTTTGCAGGAGGAATGAACCGTCTCCGTGATTGCTGATCACCGAGGACGCGTCTTCGCGGGTCGAAATAATCCGACGGCTCGTGTCTGACGTGCGTCTTTCTGTCGTGTTTACCGTCGTGCAGACTTGAAGCCGACGCAGAAGTTTGACAGTGGTGGAGAGTGCGCGATGGGAGAACGCTGGCGCGTCGCTTTGCGTTTGGCCTTTAACGCCACTTGTGAAGAAATGATCCGCGTGTCAATAAATAGTTTTTCCACCCGTTTCCTCCACCAAACTATTGATTGTTTTCACGGCGCTTATTGGAATTAGTAGCACTGTTTGGATTGGAGAGAGTCACACGCTGGATATGAGAGTAAATATATATTTAAGATACTGATCACATTTTCTTCTGATATTATTTCTGCCTTCTAATTTTCTAATTGAATTAGAGCAGCGCGTCCATTGGCTGCGGAGAGGGCCCCGGCTTGTCCCCTGAAGCTCCTCCCCCAACAATCATTTGGCTGTGCGGAGAACTAGATCTTATAAGAGCCACTGAACATCCCATATCCGTCATAATCTGAAGTCTTTGTAGGTGAGGAGCAGGCTTAACCTCCTTCCATCATTCGTGCTGAGGGAGGGAGGCGTGCACAGACAGAAGCAATCAGGGCGCCGGTGCTCGCGTCGCCTCCTCGCCTGAGATTCTTTCTCTCTCTGGACTCTGACATCCTTATTTATTACAAAAACAATGCAGTTAGAGAACATCCTACCCAGCGCCAGTATCAGTTTGCCCAAGACATTTTACAACCTCTCCTCGTCGGACAGTGCCAACAACAGCCCGAGGCCGTCATCTCAGCTCGAATATCAAGAAGTCGACCGGACGGAATCAGAGTCTAGCAGCGCTTCTAAAAAGTATCTGAGCGGTGTGGGGAACGGGATGCTGGGCGAGGGAGAGGGAGACACCTTCACTAAGACCGGGCCTGACGGGAGGAAGGGCTCCCCGGTGCTCGGGGAGGAAGAGTTGGCGAGTGGTCGGCGGTATAACATAGACGAACTTGGCTCTGACAGATACTTCCTCTCATCGTCTCAGTCGAGTACCGACATGGCGAGCCCCTGTTCCCTCTTCCCCTATGCAGGACAGACCGGGTCGGTGTACACCGGGTCCAGCAGCTCCAGGTACCCTGCTTCACTTCATTACGGATCCGTCCTGCCGCCCACGGGCTTCTCCTCCTCCTCCGTGTGCACCGGCCGGAGCCAGTTTAGCAGCGGAGGGTACCAGTTCAGCCAGGGTCCGGGCTGTTTGTACTCATCCTATCCTGGGACGGGGGCGGGTATTGGCTCCATGTCTCTGCCGGGGTCTGCCGCCGGAGCTAGAGCGCAGGTCTATTTGTGCAACCGGCCTCTGTGGCTAAAATTCCACCGGCACCAAACCGAGATGATCATCACTAAGCAGGGCAGGTAAGCAGATGCGCTTCAGGGCTTTTATTAGGTCTAGAATATGAAATTCGTTTGCGCGTCTCCAGTTAATGCACTTTTAAGACGTGGCCCACTTTGAAACATTTTTACGCACTGACCATCATGAGCCATATTTTCCTCATTTCACTGCGTTCGTTGCTTTAAATTGCGTTTTCGATTCCAGTAAAATGTAAATGGAGAAAAGTCGTGCCACAAATGAGGCTAATATTATTATTATTTTAAATATAACCGTAAAACATTTCGTTTCCTTTGTGAATTTGCCTGCTTGCTGAGCCCAGATGTTAATTCCTCCTGTCTTCCTTTTTCCAGACGGATGTTTCCATTCCTCAGTTTCAACATTACTGGACTCAACCTCACGGCCCATTACAATGTCTTTGTAGAAATAGTTTTGGCTGATCCGAATCACTGGCGCTTTCAGGGAGGCAAGTGGGTTACCTGTGGAAAAGCAGACAATAATATGCAAGGTGCGTTGCAGAATTCACAGAAAACGAGTCAAATGTGTTTTTAACAGACGGACTCTCCTGCAGTCTGTGAGAAACGAACCTAGGGGCCAGACTCACCTGTAGACAGTTTTTTGTTTTTTAGTAAATTAGAATTTGCAGGTTGCACTTGAACGTATTTGGCTGTAATAATCTAGGTTGTTCAGTGCTATTCAATTTATGTATCAACACATCTGTGGATTCAGTTACCGGTGAATCAGAAATTGCTGGTTGAATTTGCCTTTTTATAAAATGAAACTACATACATTTTCCGGTCATTAAAATACATTTAGAAATCAATGATCAATTTGTCTAATGATATTTTAAGTTTAATAGACAGTTTTGATAATAAAATGAATTTAGGAGTTTTAGGCCTCTGGGAGAATATGAGCTCCTGTTAATATAATATATATATATAATATATATATATATATTTTAATCTGAAGAAAACAAAATCATAAGAACAGGTTTTATTTTACTCTAACTTTATTTTCCACTGTAAGCTTTGCTTTTGTAATATACAAGTATTTGAATAATTATTGTTTTAAGTAATTATGTGTTTTTAATCTGTACAATTAGAACAGACACATCATCTCTGCTCGTCGATTTGCCATAACATACTATATTATTTTATTTTAGGTAACAAAATGTATGTTCATCCTGAATCTCCGAACACGGGCGCACACTGGATGAGGCAAGAAATTTCTTTTGGCAAACTGAAGCTGACCAACAATAAAGGGGCCAACAACAACAACACACAGGTTGGACTCAAATTAAATATGTGCACTGGGTTTTTCCATATTGTAATAAGTTTGTGTTTTTTTTTTTGTTTTAATCTTTTAAAAATGTGAAGGCATTTATGAATAATTGAAAACTTAAACTAGTTCCCATTTTAATTTTATGTTGAAAACAGGTGATTTCGTGTTTTTAACAGCGTTGTCCTCATCACACACTCATTTTCAGATGATAGTGTTGCAGTCACTTCATAAATACCAGCCGCGCCTGCACATTGTGGAGGTGACAGAAGACGGAGTGGAGGACATGAGCAATGAGGCCAGAACTCAAACCTTCACCTTCCCAGAGAACCAGTTTATAGCCGTCACTGCTTACCAGAACACAGATGTAAGCTTTCAAATCACACCTGTTTTTTACTTCAATTAAAAATGTACATTGTGCTTTTGATTCAGCAGCATAGAATATCTCGATGACTTTTATCATTGTATAGATAATGTGCAGTAACTGGCCTTTGTGGCTTTCGTATGCACATTATTATTTGCAGAATCTGTTCAGAATGATCATGTTTTGTGTTGTTTTGTTTGTTTGTTCCAGATCACACAGCTGAAGATAGATCACAACCCATTTGCAAAAGGCTTCCGGGACAATTATGACTCGTACGTGTCTTGCATCTCAGACAGTGTGGTTGACTTGTTCTTATTTTCTGCGGTAAACTATTTCACGCTCTGAATTTCCTCTTTATATAATTTTTTTTGTCCACCTTTCTTCTTCTGTTGATCAGGATGTACACAGCCCCAGAGAGTGACAGGTTGACGCCATCCCCTACAGACTCCCCCCGCTCCACCCAGATCGTGCCTGGGGCCCGCTACGCCATGCAGCCTTTCTTTCAGGACCAGTTCGTCAACAACCTGCCTCAGAACCGATTCTACACCGGCGAACGAGCTGTTCCCCAGACCAACAGCCTTCTTTCACCACAGAGTGAGGATGCAAGTGCGGCCGCCTCGGCCCAGCGCTGGTTCGTCCCCCCAGTCCAGCAGCCGGGCTCCAACAAGCTGGATCTCTCATATGAGAATGACTATTCCACCAGTAGCCTCTTGTCCTATGGCATTAAACCCCTGTCCCTGCAGACATCCCACGCACTCAGCTACTACCCAGACTCAGCCTTTGCCTCCATGGCTGCTGGCTGGGGCACCAGAAGCTCTTATCAGCGCAAGATGACCACAGGACTGCCCTGGTCCCCTCGTCCAAGTCCCCCGGCTTTCCCAGAGGACCAGCTGGGGGCCACTAAAGACAAGCTGCCCGAGGAGAGCGTGCCGCCAGCGTCAACTTGGATCGAAACGTCCCACTCACTAAAATCGGTGGACTCTACCGATTCTGGTGTATACTCAATGGTCTGCAAAAAGCGTAGAATGTCTCCTGGGGGCTCAAGTACAGAGAACTCCCCCACCATCAAGTGTGAGGACTTGACTACGGAGGAATACAACAAGGACAACCCAAAAGGCATGGGTTATTATGCATTCTACACAAGCCCCTAAGACTGTAATTATTTAAACTAACTATAATTCTTTTGTTAATTACTGAGTGCTCTCCGTTCCTTGTTAATGTCTTTTTTCTCTTTTCTCTGAAGGTGCCAAAGCTTAGTGTTCCCCCAAGCAAGCTGCACAAGGTTATTTTCCCAGGCCAGCCCCTCTCACATACCTGAGCAGAAACATACATAGTGATTGTTGTTTTTAAAAGAGCATGTCCATTTTTTATTAATTTACTTTTACCTTTCATTTTCCAATGTGAATTTTTTTCCCCTCTGCATATTTAAGTCATTTTTGTTGTACAGTATTTGTGCACTTTAGAATGTGATGTATCTTGTATAAATTGTCTTCTTGGAGGTGTTATTAAATGGATAATAAAACAGCTTTTCATAAAGCATCGTTGAAATGTCTTTCTCTGTATTTGTTATTTATAGATTATGACCTGATCAATTTAACAAAGGCCAGAGGCAGATACTCTTAACATGCGTGTTAAATTATACGACTGTCGCAGAACTGGATATTGCTTGTTTTCAGGTACCGCTAAAGTAAAATATGCTTGTCTTGCTAAAAGTGATTTGTTATGGTGCCAACCTGCTGCACGTTAGAGCAGAAAAGTCGACCGGTGGTTCATGCTGACGAGCTGACACTGCAAAAAGTAGTGTAAAAGTAATGTTCACGTCTGAACATGGTGCATTCTATCAAGAGGAAATGAAGGCAATAAAATATACTCAGCGTTATCTTGTTTTATATAATTTTACCACTGAGGTGTTAAATATTTCATTAAATTGAAGCTTTTCCTGCTTCAATCATCTCTTTGTTAAAAAAAATGTTTTCAAAAGAAGAGTACAATCAAGTAATCGCATAAATATATATGATTAGGCAAAACAATATTAACATAACTGAAAATCATAAGGACGTTGGATGGTATATAGAGTGAAAAGCCCTTTTTTGTTATGAGGGCACAGTCTCCTTTTAATGTTAGTTGCTCTTGTAAATAGAAAGCAGAAATTCTCAGAACCCATGGTGGTTATACACAAAAGAGCTGAGCAATCCTTTTCAAGATAAGAAGTGTTACAGGGTAACACCACTGCTCATAATTCAGGGGAGCTAAGTGTGATTTAAATATGAGATTTCCGTGTCTTCCATGACATGTAAGACTCACAACACAGACACAATTAGGTGGAAAACATACAAAAGCATAGTCCTACTATTCCTTCTGTTGTTGCCATGGTGTTTTCACACCTTTTTATAATTTACCAAAGTAAGTGCATGTAAGGCATGTGTGGTTAGAAAATATGAAAACAGGCTAAATGGAAAATGGTCCATCAACCATCCAACTAAGGGCAATGTACAGCTCAACACCTCTATTTATACTGTACATCACGACCTCTCCAAAAGTGGATTAGTGAAGATAAAATCCATGAAAAGAGAAGTCATAATATTCACACAGAGACTACTTGGCTCGTGTTCTCAGCACCTGTTTTTTCTCAGTGAAAATCCTTCCCCGTAAGGACCCCAATTTGAATTGATTTACATACTCGAATTCTAATTAATTCTGTTGTCAGACTCCTTGACAAAGTGAGGAGTCTGACTAACTCCAATTAACACCTCCTAACAAGGTAGAGTGCTTGATTGCCCTGGCCTCTCAGGAAAGCTGTAAGAAAAAGGCTCCTGGGGGGGGGTTCAAGCCTGGAGAATAAAATGTTTGCACTTGTGCGAGTCTGCAAACTGTATTTTCATCTGAGCATCTGATGATGTTTTTCTTCCTCCTTTGGTGTCGTCCTGACCTCCAACCATTAGCAGTTGAAATTTGGAGAAAAGATTTCAGGATTATAACTTGTTAACCACAGCAACGCGCGCTAACAAAAGGTTTTGCAGAGATCTGACAGTAATCCATACACTCACAGTTGCAAAAATAATTTCATAAACCCACAAACTAAATTAGCTTTTATGCTGTCCCAAGTAGAACCCCCCCCTCAATAAACCAAATGAAATCTAACAACTTGCAGTGTTTTCCTTGAGTTTAATTTCCAATAAACAACAGATTGCTGGAAGCTCCAACACAAGCAACAAACCAAACACATACATGCTTTGAGGCGGCCACTGTTGTGAATCCTTTGGTTTTTTTGTTCTGTCAGTGGCATGTTGGCATTAAGCTTTGCCATACTGCAAGTGTATTTAAATAATCTGTCTGTAAAGTACACTGCAAAGGGCAAGTTGACCTTGAATTGAAACAACGATTATGCTTCATAGTCTCTACTACCTGTAGGCAAAAAGTCAATAGATTTTTGTCTTTCTCGACCATTCATGCGTGAAGTAATCAATAGACACCTCCAGAGCATGCTTCCACAAAGTCAGGCCATGTTGATTTAAAAGAGATATGAGCGGTGGGATAAGACCTGAAGGAATGACTCCCGCTTCTGTAGGTATTAGTGTAAAGTTAGCAAAACAAGACCTCTGTGGATCATCTCGTCGTCCGCATAATTCATAAAGTATTAGTAAAACTTTACTTCCTCCGTCATGTCTTATGTGTGTGTGAGCTGTCACATGTTTGCGTCCTTCCCTCGGGACATCTATTGGTGACCATGTTCAGAGTTCATGTATGAAAGGCCAAGGAGGCTATGGAGACATTGTACGCGAGGAGTGCTGACATCTACACACAGATGAAGGCCCGAGGCTGTTTCCTCACCTTCAGTCACACACTATTACTGCTCTCACTGACTAAACGCAGCCACAGGCAGATGTGTGTGTGTCTGGGTCAAGGTTCTTTAGACACCCCTTTTAAAAAGTAACCCACAGACAAGCAAGACTGAGATGGTGGCGATTCTGTTTCCTCTTCACACTACACAGTATTTCCCCTTTTGATGCGTTGATAAACGTCTCCTCCTTTTAGAGATCACGAAGCCACTTAGAATTACTGCTCAGCCGCTCCTTAGGGACGGTTTGAGCCTCATATTCTCAATTGTATCTGAAATGTGGCCACGTGAACATGTAGGCACACACCTGGAAAGCCGGGAACCGGGGTTTACTGTGCTGTACCCTGTTTGGGTGCCAACAGCCCTGTAATACAGGCAGATAACTTTTAGTACAGTGTCTGAGATTCAGCTTAATGTATGATGAGCATATGTTCTCTGCGGAGGTCATGAACCCTGACAGTCTTAATGGTGCTGACAAAGGCTCTGCTTTTAGCTCGCCACAGGTGTCTATGTACACAACACAAATGCTTTATTTAGTCTCACTATCTCCTTTGGAACTGGTTCGTCAGCACCGGATGGTGGGTGGGGGGGCGGCTGGAGTATGAGTGGAGCGCTCACGGGTCTGTTGGAGTGAGACCCTGGTGTGAGATGCGTCTCAAGTTAGCAGGGCCGCAACTGTTTGGAGAAGGGCGTTGAGTGTTGGCAGAGAGCATGGAGGTGAGAGGAACTGGAGGCGTGGAGGGGCCTCATGTTGGTGCCCTCAGACGGCATGTGCAGTGCGCAGGCAGGGCCCGCACTCAATGGTGCATGGATAACGTTGGAGAGAGTATCCCGCGGCTAAGCTGCACTTAACAGCACATTGATTTCAAAGCCTTGTGTTCCCTCTGGGGCAGTGGGACACACCTCAACAGGCTGGACCTCCCCCCCCCCCCATTCATTCCCTTGTCCCACCTCCCTCCTTCTGGCCACCACCACAATATCGCATCTCCGCATCTTACCCCTCCCACTATGTTTCCACCCCTGTGTCGATTTGGTTACACTGTCCTAGTCACTGGCCTCTACTCTCTCCCTCCTCAGAGTGTCCTGGAGGAGTTGAACAGGATTCAGGGGCACTAAGGCTCCCGCAAGACCCTCGTCTTAAGAGCAGTGTTTGGGGTAGGGCATGGAGAGGCAGCCAGCCGGAAAAGACTTGTAGTTAAAATCAATGCATTGGCACTTTGATGGAGTGCTCCAACAGATTTGGGAATTTCGCAGTGTCTTCCTTCTCTCCTGGCACCTTCAGCGGACCTCACCACTGGAGAGAGAACAACTTCCACTAAATAACATTAGAAAGGGGACTCTTATGGCTTCTGGGACAGAACATGACACAGTCACTATTAATTTGGTTACTTTGAGTTTAACATCTTAATCTTGTGGTCACAGCTTGTGCCTCAGCTTTGCACAGCTTTTATCCTACGATATATTCCATTCAACAATAGGATATAATTCTTCCACCATAGAAAGTTCACAGTAAAACTTTCCTCCTTATCCTCAACCCCCCTTTGCAGCCTGCATCTCTTTACGTGAGTCCCAGCACAGGTGGATGCCAGTGTGGTGCTTCTTTCCACTTGTCTAACTTCTGACTCATCTCCCAGCTGCATTATGTGAATGCATGTTTCAGGAGCAAGAACACAGCACACGTCTTTGTGCGCTAATGGGCTCTCAGCATCTTTAAGACTCGGGGTACAATTAAGAGGTGATAGTTTGCTCTCCCACCTCACAGTTCTATTTCTGAGCTGCTGCGTGATTATGCCGGAGGTTGATGTGCGGGTGAGGAACGGGCTCTATTTAAAGGAAGACACCCATGAACTCTTCTGGAAGAACAGACTTCTTCTGCTGTTTGCACCTGTCTGATTTCTATTCTAACTCTACTGCAGTTAAGTTTATGACATTTTCACACAGTTATTGTATGGCTGCACTAATCTCCAAATGTTATAAATTATTTCCTGGATGGGGTCATTAAAAGTAATCACAAAGGGGGAAACACGTTCCTTCACTTTCCCACACCAAAGCTTTGTTTGTGATCTGTCAAGACTTAATTGAGAGTCTAGAAAGTAATTGTATTTAAATAACCACGATGCCTTATGACCAGAAATGAAAGAGAACCGAAAGTATTACCTCTAAAGAGTGAATTAAACGAGTTCAACTGCTCGTTTAACGCCAGAGTTTAATTGGAATGTGTGAAGAGGGGACACCCTGTCCAACAAAGTTGGAAGGCTGGGAATGGTTGAGGTAATTTCCACAGACCAGACTATCGGCAGGCTCCACAGGAAATATGTTCAGAGGAAAGTGTGTCTAATGAAAAACATACAATTTATTTGATGTCAAGTGTAATATTTTAAACCGTACAACAAATTGAATTCCATTGTACTGGTGAAATTTCAGATATCTCACACTGAATCTAAAATTTCTTCACCAAATACTGCTATGGAGACGTGATCATTTTTGATCTGCTTCATTTATTAATTGATTTGTTGGTGATTTGTATTTAAATACTTCAAGGATAAACATTTTTTTTGGCATTTTTATTAATTAAAAAAGATTATGTCTCTATTTTAAAATTGACACATGCTAATTTGTACTAATATTATTTTTATCCAAGGCCTTCTTTACAACTAACTATAACCCACTGCAGTGATTAGATACATTTCATGTTTGCATTGATAAAGTATACAGTATATGTGCTCTTCTTATCCCACTGCTCTCACAAATCTGTTTTTGAAATCGTCCACAATCATGTCTACAGCAATCTTAACATACCCCCATAGGTGAACATGGCAATTCTTAGATGCCTGCCCCTGTTCACTGCTGATACAATCATGTTTGAGGTCCGATAAATCTGCCCTATTTACCACAGGTGCAACAAACCAGTTCACGCTGCCTCCTTTTACTGTTATCAAGGAACTCCCCCATTGGCAAAGTTACGTAACCACAAACTGTGCATGTAGTCCCAAACTACATCTAAGTCAAGC
>JAUMTR010000003.1:5343696-5369822 GCA_032270685.1 Microctenopoma stevenorrisi
TATATAGATCTAATGAAGCGAAAAAAGCAGAAAGAGTCTTCATGTGCATGCTTACAGTACTTTAAAGACAAAAATTGCAGAGCCTGTAAAACTGATGAACGTATCAACTCAGGGCCCATTTAAGCACTAAACATGATAGAATTAGTTGAAACAACATTGCCATCTACTGGTGCAAAAGTATCATCACACAGTAGTTGTTTCTTCAATTTCTAATTTAATTTAATCTAATTAAATTATTAATTTAATAATAATTTAATTTAATTATTAATATGTGTATTAAATATTTCTGTTATTTGTATTATCAGTGTTTGAATATCTATTTAACATCACTGTAAAACAACCATATAATATATTACTGATTTTATTGCAGACTATTTGCTAGTTAATTTATTTTTGACAATGTTTAATTTCAAAAAGCTGTCAAATGTCAAGTGTAGTGGAGTAAAAAGGACAGTATTTCTACTGAATTGTAGAGTAGTCAAACTAAAAGTAACATTAAATGGAAAGACAGCAAAGTACAAGTACCTTAAAGAACAGCGTTATTCGACTTGAAGTTTAAGGCTAAGTTTAGAGTTTCTTAAGACTTCTTAGTGTAACATACCTCCAGTTCCGATGGGTTTGAGAGGTTTAAAAAAATAAACATATCACAAAAAGACCGCAAGAGAGTTTGACAGGACAACAGGAACTTTCTCCCGCCCTCCATGACGTTATTAGATATTATTGGCTGTAAACGTCGTGTGTCAAAGCGTATTGGCGGGATTTCCTGTCAATAAACGTAGAGGCGTGTCCTTGCGGTGTCGTTAGGGGAAGCAGAGCCAGTACAGTTCACGCGACTGTCACCCGGCGCATCGGTTAAAAAAAGGGAAATAAAGCGTGGACCGACGCCTGGTGGCGGGTCAGACGAGTGAAATGGATCAGCCGTCGGAACAAATGAGGCCGCTCTTAACAGCAGTAAGTACGCACTTGGTCCGGTAGTCGTTTTATTTAATTGCATGGCTCATTGTTAGTCTTTGACCCTTGTTTGCCAAGCAGCCGTAGATGTAGCAGGGATGCTTTAGAGTCAGCAGCATCCGCGTCCGCTATTGTTAGCCGGCTGTCTCCTTCTGACACGCGGCCTGGGCACAAGGTGACTTATGGTCAGTTTCATAAAATGTATGTTTTGTAGACAAACGCATCCAGACACTGCTCTTACTTGTTGAGTTCCCCCAGCAACATTTATTTTCACGCATTGATGCTGTTTGCTAATCAATTAGCCGGGGACCAGTAGACTCTAGCCGTTACTAAGCGTAGTGGAAAAAGATGTCGCGTTGATATAGAAGCACTTAAATCCGCTGACAGAAACATAACTAGACATAACACGTCTCTGGTGTTGTCTGTGTACGCGTAACATCGTGGATTACATCGTGTGTAATCGAGTGACGGTCACGTTACAGCTCGTACCGGCCGGTGTTTCACCGGCGCCTCAACAGGCGCACACATCCGCTCCCTGAGCGCCGATAAGATCTGCTGCTGCACTTAACAGAAATAAAGCCTCATCTGCATGTCAAATGCGCCCAAAATAGATCCGCTTTATTGTGTGACAGGCAGGAAATGCTTTTTTTTTTAAGTTTACTTTTAGTGCAGCTAAACCCTAATAGCCATGTGACTTTTTGCTTAGTAGGTTACGTCGAACAAAACCCGGTTTGGGTGACGTTTTAACTCGGTTTGGGTGACGTAGGGTGCCACATCCTGTCTGCTGGGTGAAACTTTTACAGTCACGCGTGGGATGATGAGAATCAAACGCACAGCAGGGGTTAACGCGCCCGAAAAGGAAACTGGTTGACGAGCTAAGTTTAAGATGCGCATCAGTGCTGGTGTAGGGTTATGCTCTATGCCTGCGCGTGTGAGCCTTGGTATGTGTGTGTGTGCGCGTGCATGTATGTGAGGACATTTGAGTCCATGCTGTTCAGGGAGAAGGAGCTGCTGGACAGCTGCCTGCTTTGCATTCAGCCTACATTGTGACACATGACCTACAATTAAGTCTCTATAACTTAACTGTTTACCCTTTAAATATGCACATGCCAGAGCACATACTGTATGAGATTTTAGCTGGTGAATGCATGTATACAAATATTAATCTAGCTTCAACAGGAAACTCTTTTTATTTTCAGGCTTGCTGGCTGACCAGTGCTATTATTAGGAATCTTTAGGAAGTGGAACATTTTTGAATTTGGCCTAAGCAATGTCCTTAAACCATGAGAACCTCATTCAACCATCATTTTAGTTTAGTCCCAACTGTGGCTCATTTAAAACACATCTGTTTTGTAACAAACTCACCATTGTCTCATAATCGGCACTGAATGTTGCGTGACATTACGTTCAAGCGACCTCTGTGAGCTTCAGTGTTAGAGATTAGTTTATTACATACTGCTTTTCTAGACATGTTTTGCATACAGTATCTAACATTAACTATGTGTACTTAGTGAACTGTTCATACCTGATCTGATGAGTTGCCTGGTTTAAGACTTTAATTAGACAAATGAGAAAGATATTTGATATATGAGATATATGATTTGAATAATAGTTTTATAGTGGCCAGTTAAATAAGGAATATTTTTAGCCTACTATTACTTAGTGGGTAACATTGCTTCCAATGGTCACTTAGGGTTTTTTATTTTAAAAAAATCCACTATTGATTTTAAAATTTTTAATTTCTACCAGTTCTCAGTTTATTTTAAATTTGAAATGTATTTTTGTCTGGATTTTCTGAATGAAAATCAAATTAGGACCTCAGTGCCAAAGTGGAGCTCTGGTAATTACACAGAATGTCCCTTTGTGCCAGTCGTATTCTGTTCTGCTCTGTTCAGCTATACTATTATAATACGATTAACATAAAATCCTACAGTATCCACCTATAGGCTAAATAGCACACAACAGAGAGCCTGTTTGTAGTGTACCTAATGTACTTTATGTAGAAATTAATTGTATATAAGTTATTTAAACAGTATAACAGGCCACAAGCCATTAGGTGGATTTTGAATACAATAACTAGTTACACTGTTTAAATCAGACACATGTGCTGCTGCCCTTCAGTTTCTCACTGAGTGGAAAAGCTTTTTCATTGTGAAATGTGTCTGCTCATCCACAGGAAGGCAGTATAGATATACTTTAGAGACTCTGTGCAGAGCTACAGTCTTCTGCTGGAGCAGAACAGATCTGCTTTTACGTATTTGCCTAAAGCAGTAGCTGTGAAGCAAGGGAAGATTGTTTTAGCCTACTACATTTTATAACCAGGGGACCTAAAGCAACATTTGATCATAAGCCTCTAGATTTTATCTGGGAGGTTTGATAAACCCTCTATCTGATTCTGCATGAAACACTGACATTCCTAAGCTTGTGTGTACAGAACAAAGGCAACAACGGCACAACGGAAGGCAATTTTATGAATGCTAAAGACACAAAAGCAAGATAAAGAATGGAAGATTGTACTATTTCATATAAGTTACTGCCTATATGTGCCATGCCTGCAGAGACAATTTAAAAGTTCACCTACCTTCATCTGTATTCCTGCATCCCTCTGTAAAGGGGAGAGCAGAGAACAACAACTCTAGAGTGATGTTATTATGTTTTGTTTTTTTTTATCTTATATATTTGTTGTTTTTGTATTTATATTGGTTGGTGCTATTCATGGTTGTGGGTCTTATAATCCTTCTGAAATGAGAGCGGCTGTATCTAGGCAAAACAATTTCTCTCTGGGATTAATAGAGTGTTTTGAATCTTGAATCTTGAAATTTAGAGAAGCCTCTACATTGCTAAGTGTGGCCCGAGGCTTGATGGGAACTTGGTGTTATGGTGGGTGACTATAACTGGAAAGGAGAATGGGTTGTGTGTGTGCTGTATTATCAGTGTGGCTGTGTTTATATTGTTTTGTCCTCCTTGAAACTAAAACTGATTATTTGGGAATTTGGTTTAAATGGGCAAAAATGTCCACTTGAATCCAAGGTTGAACTGATTAGGTCAAGATCTCTGTGACTTCACGTCCATCCAGTCTTTTGAATTTCCTTTAGGAGCGGCATGAGGGTATTACTTGCATCATGGTGGTGAAAGATCAAGGTTACTGTGATCTAGAGATGGGTAATAAAATAATTGAGGTAATTATTGAAAAAAACAACCTTCTCAGTAGAACATGGTCGATTTTACGTTGATAGAATTACATTCATGCAATGACTGACGACACAAAAAGCCAATGATAAAGACAATAACAGTGTTGTGGCTGGAGTAGAGCCAACCTAACTTGATGTGGCTGTACCATGTCATGTTAGACTGACACACACGGAACAGAGCATGGACATACTAAACAGCATTTGTGGTGATGTTTGGGGTAATTAGAGTACATGTTGTGCACAGCTGTACGTCAGGAGTGGCAGTGAGATAGCGACAGAACATTATGACAAAATGTTTGTTTTTGAAACAACAACTACTGCTGGGTTATAGAAATAACCTTTGTGCATTTGGTCTTACATATTTTTTCTTTCTTTTTTAGATTATATTTGAATTAACACATGTCTTATAGTCCACATTCTGAATGCCTTCCATTTTTTTGTTTTGAATTCATCTTTGCTTTCATGTTCAATCCATTTGGCACTGACTGGCATGGACAGATGCCACATCCACAGGGTATTTCTGGACTGGACTGGATCCATTCTTAAATAAAGAAATAGACTCCATAAACTACTTAGGTTTCAGGAAATTGTCTTTTTGCCCTACTCATGTAACAGGGAAACTAATGAGCAATATCTCTTTGCAAAAATTACATGTTGTTGACTTATCCAACCTTGAATCATGGTGAGGAGTATGAATGTCAGAAGCATAGAAGCATTCACAGTCCAAATGAATACACAGCTATCTGTCTTTTCCAATTCATTTGCCCTTCTGAGGATTGTCAAATCCACACGTGTTCCTGTTTCTATTTATCTGTGTTGGGGGTGGTTCTTCATTTGTGACCTGAATACCTCAGCGGGTGAGCATTTGTATGTCCTCCAAATGTGTGTGTGTGTGTGTCCTCTATGTAGTGGCGTGTATGTGTTTAAGCTTTTGGCTGGGCAAATAAAATATTCATGGTGGCATGGTGGGATTGGCTGCTGAGCAAAGAAGGGGCTGACAGGGTAGAGTAGAGTACTGTGTTCTGAAGCAGCTTGCTCTCTCTCGCTCTCTCTCTCTCTCTCTCTCTCTCTCGTCCTCTCCCAGTTTAAAGAGATGAGCAGCAGACGAGGGAACAGACGAGTGCAGCAGAGTGTCTGTTATCACTTTGCTCACACACGCCTTCCATAATAGAGATAATCAACAAAAAGAAGGAACTGGCTAACATCCCTGCTGCCTTTTGCTTTGCAGATGTTGTAATCTAAATGGACAAACAGAGCGAAGGGGAGCATGTGTTTACGGTACGTCTGGTCCTGTGTGTGTGTTTTTCCTAGCCTAGCTGTCGTGGTGTGCACTTCAGGATTCATAGGTTGTCTGTGTGCTGTATTATCAGTGTGGCTGTGTTTATATTGTTTTGTCCTCTTGTGTTCATTTACCAAAGAGTGGATTGATGGTCTAGGCTTGAGGCAGGTGGTCAGTGCGTTTGACCTGAATGAAAAATGTACAGGTAAGAGAAGGAAGGCGTTACTGTGACAGAGAGTACGAGCGGCTACCTCCTAAAATGGAAACGTTTCCTACCTACTCTTAGAAATGCCTCAATGATCAGACATACTCCTGCTGCTTGAAGGAGTAGGACAAGGACAACAGGAAGAAAGAGGCATGAGACATACAGAGCGTCAGGGACAGGAGGATATAAACTGGGTCTACCAAGCTGAATCTAAATATGCTGCATCCTTTAAATAGAGAGGATGTTCATTGACTAAAGTGAAAAAATAAAAATCACTATACCCACAGTGAAAACCCAGAGCAAGTACATTGTTAAAAATAGGTGCACATACCATATAGACAGTGGGGGATATTTTTGAGAGAGTGGGTGGGGGGCATGGTTTCCATCTTTGTGTTTATGTGTGTGTCTGCAAAGTCTGTGCATGTTTGGGAATGTTTATTACACCCGCAGGAGACTATGAATGGTATATGGTCATTTTTCACTGTTTTTACCATGTGAAATAGTTAAAATAATAATGTTTATACCAGAAGCTGAAACTACATTTCAACTCATTAGAGACATTAGATCTAAGTCACAAGGTGCCTTCTTAGTCGTGCCCTGTTTAAACGTGGCAAGACTCATTAAATGGCTAGTCAGCAAAAATGAGGAAAAAATATAGCTTTGTGATGGGATTATGTCATTATTATTCTTGTGTTGTACATTAATTACCGAGCACCTGCTAACCACCAATAGAGACACGGTTAGCATATGTAATACCCTGTATGTACATCACTTGGTTATTATAATCTCTCTCATCCATTGTATTTGTTGTACATTTGGCATTGAGACAGAGAGATATATTCAGTAATCTCAGGAGACAGGTCTCTCACTAGGTAACACTTCAACTACGTCAGTCCCGTTGATTGGAACAAGTCCCTGAAAAGCAAAGCTGGTAAGGAAGTGAGATAAGAGGAAAGAGTGGAGTGGCTGGTTGTTTGATTCACTGTCTTGTTTGGCTCAAGATGTGTTCGGCTGGTATGTGGTCAAATCACTCCCACACAAACACAGCTCCAGAAGCAAGGCTAATGTACACTTTGTCAGTGATTGTCAATCAATAACACAATGACTTCAATGTGTCAAAAATGTAATATGACATTTTAAAGACAACTACTGGATTGTGCTTATCTGGACTGGACATAGGCAAAAATGCAGATTTGTCATCTACATGCTGCATGTGCACTTAGCTATTTTTTCTGTCTGTAATTATTAATTTAAGCTTATAAATATATTTTATAAATATATCTTAAACTGAACTAGATGAATCTAAATAAGATATATTTTTTGACATTGTGTGATCAAACACTTATTATCTTATTGTTATCTGGGAACAGCGTTTCCACTACGTATTCTGTAAGGAAGAATACTTTTTATGGATTGATTGCGTCATCAAACAGGCACACACCAGCTGGTGCCGCACTTTGATGGTCATCTGGAGCCTTCTGACTACTCATGTGTCCTCTCTAAATTGCATTGACATGGCCAGACAGGACTAACAGTATCTCCACCACACAACATGCGTGCTTTCTCTTCTTCTGAACTCACACTAGAAGTTACATTATATTTACTGGATGTCCTAGTACTTTACAACGTGGGATGTCGACCAGTCCAGACCTTGTACTATGGTCAACTAAAGACCAGAAGATGATCCTGGTCGAGCTAATGGTGCCATGGAAAGAAGGCTGTGAAAAGGCCCACAAGAGGAAGACCCCCAAGTATCAGTTCTTGCTTCAAGATTATAGGGACAAGAGCAGCAAAAAGTAAGCTGCATGCAGAAGAGAGGAGGAGGAGGCTGAGCGAGCCACCTGTTGGTTGTGGAGCAAAAGGGAGGAGGAGAGCTGGAGACCAGGAGCAGATAGGCAGTGATCTGGCCAGTCACAGCCAGCCTGCCAACTGGAGAGTGTAGGGGTTGTAGGTGGAAACACTCAATGAAGGTTGGACACCACCTGACGCTATCTGTTCCTGGCCGAAAGCTGTAGTTACCAATTTAGGTAACAGGAAAGGGCACCTAATGTACATGTCTTAAGTTTCATTTGAATTCAGGCAGATATGTTTTCATCCACTTTTGTATCTTAACATCTGACATTTAGCATATTTAGTCTATACCTTATTCTTTCGATACATATGTAGTAAATTCGATAAGCGGCATAGGTTATCAATCATTCGTTTGAGTTAGATTTTATGTTTGCCTACAATGGAAAAATCCCAAAGCTAGGCTCGCTGTCTTTATTGTGTAGATGCAGCCACAGACACATCTGCCTTCTGTCAGCAGGCTTCTATTAATGTCACAACATGGCAGCTTTTCTTACTCAGCTGCAGTTCTTCTGCCTTCCTAGCCTCTCTCCCTTACTCTGGTCCTGTAGAACGACCACAGCTGTGCTTTATAGGCATAATGGACAGTCACTCCCCTGGCCTGGGGATTGTTGCTCTATTTTGGAGTATTGTTGAGTATTGTTTTGCTTCAACCACATTCAATGGTTTTCAAGCATGATCAAAACACAGTATCTCAATCAGATTTACGTTTGGACTTTGATTAGGTCAAAAAGGTTTTATCCAATAGCAACTGGACTTTGGTTGTTAGACGACGTTTAACCCTTCTATTCCAGAGGGCTTTCTGAAGACAGAGGGAGAAAGCTCTCTTGAATGGAAGGGTGAAATGTCGTCAAGAAACCAAACAAGTCCAGTTGCTATTGGATAAAACCTTTTTGAGATAACCAATGACCGTCACAGACTTTGATTAGGCTCCTCCAAAGCCTTAATTTGTTTATTGAGCCAATCAGACCTGGACTTCTGTGTTTCAGATCATTGGCCTGATGAATAACCCAAGAGTGCTTAAGCTTGAGGATCTTCTTCAGACATTCTCCTTTAGAATTTTCTGGTAGATCCATCCATCTATCCTGTTAGTTAAGCTTTCACCTCTGCCAGGGATGCCCAGTCTCATTCTTTTCTTGAGTCATAAACACTCACCATAACCAAGGCATGTGTGGCCTGCTGTTTTTTAGGTGTTATCGTGGGTTTCCTTTTCCAGACTTACTGGATGGGTCATCATTGTACTGTTGGAGTCCCTAGGACATTTTCACCATTTATGGATGATGGCTCTCACTATGGTTTGCTGAAGCCTTGAAAAATGCTATGTTTTTCTTTGTAGACTGATACACGTTGATTCATTTGTTTCTCATCTGTTGTTGAATTTTGTGCTGCCTTCCGAGATATCTTAGGTTAACAGATTGCTGCTTTTAAGTGATTTTTTTTAAGCCTGTGTATGGCAAACAAAATTGAACTCCAAATAACTGTAGGTAATCATAGTTCATTTAGGATTTTCTCTAGAGGACAATTACATTTTCACAGTTTTTTTTGAAAGCTTGATCAAAAAAACTGCATTTTGGATTTTTGGGTTGAGCTGTACACTGTTGACCCAGGAGTCAACCAGCGACCACTCTGAGATACTGAGATACTGCTGCTCCCTTAGCCACTGGCACCCTGGTGTGACCGATGGACCAAAATGTTTTTTTAAATGAGTGCAACTAAAGATGTATTTGATGCTAAACCCTAGAGGCAGTTTTCCAGTGCTTTTCAGTTACAAATGACCATCAGGATTAAGTAGTGTTTGTCGTCATTGGCCACGTTTACTCAACCTTGGTCTGCTATCGGGGGATTTAATTTCTTGCTGCTCTTCGTCGCCTCTATAGCTGAACTGTTACTGCTCCTCATCAAGGCGCTGTCAAATAAGCAATGCGACAGCTCATTTTCATGCAAATCCACCTGCAACTGAGAAATGCGCTCACTAAGGCATACAAGTGCACACACAAACACACATCACACATGGCATTCATTGTAGGTGGAGGAGAATGATTATGGTAATATATTTGGGGAAATGTGAACATCATTAAAGACATATTTAGAGTGGGAAGTTGGCAACGAAAGGACAAGTGCAGGAGGTGTTGGGGCTACAAGCCACACAGATATCATGAACATATCATGTATCCTTTCAGCATGTGGCTAATGTCACTGCCTTTTGTTTCCACTCTCTCCTGCTTGGCAGCAGTCAGTGCCTCTCTGTGATTGGTTGAAGGGATTGAAAGAATGCTCTAAACGGAGACTGTGTTGCATCAAAGTGATCATGAGCCAGGTGGACACCACATTTGTATTTCTCGCAGTGCTGTCTGATTATATGGTATAATGTCACTGACTGCCTTTTACATTGAGAGAATCATGATCAGTTTAAGCTGATAATTTCAGTGTGCGTTCAAACCTTTTCGCTGGTAGTTGGCTATTTATTTTGTTTGAAGGTAGCACAACCACTGTGCGTAATTATCAGCGAATAGCTGGTCTTTGTAAACAGCGTTAAAATGCCAGTGTAACAGTAAACATGTCTATTTCAAACTGAACAGAGAGAGATAACTCGTAACTGTCATTTACCAGCTCAGTAATTCCATAAAATAAATATATTCAATTTATCTAAGGATGGGTCAAATTTGTCAACCATGAGCACAATGTTTCAAGCACTTTGAAAGCTGGAATTATTAGTTATTAGAGCTGTGAAATACAAAATTCAGACCTTTCTTTATTTACTAAAAAAGATTAGGGCTAATTCCTCCATTCTGACCTGCAGTAACACCTCTCAACACTTTTTACTGGGGACAGAATATTAGTGACAGTCTATATAAGTTTGAATCTAGACAAAGCCTTTCACCTTTACTGCTATAGTGTAAATGTTAAAGCTATAATGCAGATAATGCAGTGGTGTGTGACGGCGCTATAGTTAAAATAGTAATAAATATTGATAATAATAATATGTACCTTTTTAGCATCCCACTAATTAGTTTGTGGAAAAAAAGCACACAGATAAACCTGCTTTATATGACTCATAAGGTTGATAAAGACCAACCATCACCATTAAATGTGCTAGATAAGCACTGCAGTTATTATCTTTTTCCAATGCCAAACTGTTTGTCAGTCTATGTATATTTGTTCTGTGATGTATTTTAAACAAAAGATGGATGATCACAGTCTACTAATTAATAAATACACTTAACATTATAGTTTCTTGAGCTTATGGTTGAAATGCTGCCCTCTTAGTTCCCAACGTTATCATTTTACATACAGACTAATGTATTTAACACTGTGCTCTAACATTTATTCTCCAGCACCATATATTATATGTATTTGAATGTGAGTAATAATGAACAAGTAGTCAAATTTATGATTTGACTGTATGGTTCTACAAATGTGTACACTAACATTAACAAACCAAGGAAAATCAATGTGAAATGACTAATTAAAATTGCATTAAAAAGAGGAAAAACTATATTTTCTAATATCCTATTGTCCTATCTCCCTGCTGCTCTCTCTGTCTCTCTCATCCTCAATCTCAGGGTCTAGATGAGGAGGCAATAGTGGACCATGGAAAGGCCAGCTTTACTACGCACACACACTATGGAAGAGAAGAGTTGGAAAGTAAGTCCTGACTGGTAGCAACATATTCTTACTGAAATTATTATATAGACTAATAACTAAATTTATACTGATTAACTGATGCATACAAATACGATCATGTGTATCATCAGATAGTGTAGCAGGCTCTATTCACTGCTCTTTCTTTACTCGAGTCCACCACCTTCATATCGTCCTTTCAATAAAGTCACCATTAATCCCACTCTCTGCTTTCATTACACCTCTGGAGCAACTAAGCTGTCCGTTTTTTTTCCGCCCAACGCTTCTTTCATCTTTTTGTGTTTTGCCAGTCATTTCCGCTGTTCGCTTGACGTGTATGTTGCTTATGCCTTTGAGTGCTGCATCTTGGTTTCATTTCTCCTGGGTTTCCTCACAAATCAAAGAGAGATGACTCATCTGTGAAACACGAGGATTGGCAGAGAGCGTAGGCTGAAAACAGGGCATTTGCAGCTCGGAACACAGTTCCTGTGTGGCGGTGACAGTAACGAGGGGAAGTAGATTAAACATTGAGGGAGAAAGAGAGGGGTGAAGAAGGTAAATGTACCCTGGCTTCCTTCCACTAAGTTATCTAGAGCACTTAAATGGAATGGAGAAGTTCTTTATCTTCTGTTAAACAGATAGGGGCTGACATAAGGCATGCTCACACACCACGGCGTTACGGATTATATAAATACTCACAGAGCTGTTGAAATGCAGTATTTATACCACAAATTTTATCATAACACATATGATTTTTTTTCTACAATTTTGTTGCAGTAAAGCTCATTTGTGCATTTCTTTTCTCCAGGTCACAGAGCGGTGTATGTAGGTGTCCATGTTCCTCTGGGAAGGGAGACCAAGCGGAGGCATCGCCACCGAGGACACAAACACCACAGAAAGAAGAAAGAGAGAGACTCTGAGGAAGGGAAGGAAGATGGCAGGGAATCCCCCTCTTATGGTTGGACAATCTTTCTACGTTTCTAGCAGCCAGCCAACATAAATACCTCACATTTTTCCCAAACTCCTGCCCCATTTTTTTTTATCCATTCTCAGTTGCTCCCTAGTGTTATGTTCAATCCTGCAGTACCATGCAGTTAATGTCTGCTTTGAGGAGTCTTGTTTATTCATACACTCACAGGACTGCCTCAGTTAATAAAAGAGTGTAGTCCATGTATTCTTCTTCTAATGTTTGTATTTTATAGTACTCTACTACTAAACGCCTGCAGAAGAAATAGAGAATTTGAGGATCTTGATCATCTTTTTAAATTATTAAAACAGTAATTTTGACTTGTAAATGTTTGGGCACCCACATGAAGTCACTACATAATAATCCCCTTCCGAAGGATATCGCAGCTCTCTGCCTTTGTAGCCAGCCGAGAGGCTTGCTGTTCTTGATTTAGGATTTTTCACCCACTCTTCCTTGCATAATACTGTTCTAAGGTATTTCAGAATGTCTTACACATGTGCACATTTAAGATGTACCCATGGATTTTCAAAGATGCTCATGTCATGGGACTCTGAGGGCTTAGAAATGCTTCAGCGTGTGAAATTCTTGGTGATTTTTGAGGTATGCTTTAGATTATGTTGTGTAATAGAAGCTAACCTCTTCTAAGCAGTCTCTCCGACCCTGGCCGCCACATCAAAGGATATTTTTTCCTTCCCAGTAGGGCCCAGATAATACTTTTAGCAAGCATTTGCTAGCTTCAAGCATTTGCACATTGTACAAAACCTTGTTCTCTACTTTTCATTAAGTTAAAACACTTGTGACTAAACAGCACAAGTAAATGTCTTTGATGCCAGCCTTGGTTGGCTCGATTAGCAGTGACAGGAAAGTGCAGGGAGACATTATTTGGAGTCATCCCTCTTCTCAACAATGCACAGTTTGCTGGGTAAAGCACCACTTTGCTTAAGCCCCTGTGTTTCCCCATTTTTCACATTGGTGAATAAAACTTTCAGCTCTACAAAGCATTAAAGGCCTCTGAGTTTCAGCCTCTGACATTGATTGAGAGCTATGGCATTTTAAAGGATGTGTGTTCCTGCACCGAAACACTCAGTGAAGTATTAACTTGTGTTTTATGGTGACACCAAACAACACACCATCAGTTCAACAGTGCTGTTATCTCTCCAAGTAAATACTGAGACTACAGTGTGTTATGATTTATAATTTGGATTCTGAAACAGCACTTTTCACATCCACACAGTTAGTAATGTTGTCCCCAAAATATTCACACATCCCACGCTGAGCATAGACATACACCATCTACTGCTGCGTTGGCCGTGAAGTAACTTACTGAGGCTCCTGCTCCAATGTGCAGCAATGTCCTACTAATTCTATTTATTTTATTTTTTGTTAAATAGTATTATAAACGAGGAATATTAAAGACTTTGTCCTAATTGTACGAGTGGAAAATCGAGCGGAAGCAGCATGAAGTTCACTTATGTGTTCACAGAAGATAACCCTTCCTTTTTGCTCCCAGTCATTCCCTGCAACACTGTGGCGTTTAGTCTTGTAATCTGCCATATCTATTTCCTTTTTCTCTCTGGTTCAAGATGTTCTATTTTCTGTCCCCTATTTCAGCCAGACATGAAAGGAAAATTGGTGGAAAGCTTTCAAGTTTTCAATTTTGCGCTATCGCTCACTTCTTAGGAGATTTCTCAGCATGAGGCGTGTAGCTGTGTTCATTATACAGCCAAATAGAAAGTGGCAACAGCGATGTACTGGTGTTGCTGAACCTCATGCCAAAAAATGAGAAGGCTTGACCTTGACCTGTCATGTGTGTCATCATGTTGAGACTTAACCAGGTCGTACAAAAAGGCGATGCTCTGACAAAGAGGCAGTCGAAACCTGAAACATTATATTATAGCTAAATGTATAAACAACATCTTTAGTAAACGGGACATTGCACCCCACCCCCCAAAATAAAAATCACCATTGGCAACAAGGATTTGTGTATCAACTCACCTGATGAGACAAAATGGGGACTAATAAAATCTGCTCTCATGCCGGTTGCTCCAGGGTGTATGATATATTTAACAGCACATAATAAACTGTAAATATAACTTTTGACCTTTGCCAATTCTGTGTCCAGACACACCATCCCAGAGGGTCCAGTTCATATTGGGTACAGAGGACGATGACCTGGAGCACGTCCCTCATGACCTCTTCACTGAGCTTGATGAGCTGTCTTTCAGAGATGGCAGTGCCACTGAATGGAAGGAGACGGCCAGGTCAGAAAAACTTAAAGTGAAAGTGAAGGCAGTGATCAAGCCTATACGCTTCAATCATAGAGTGCATTCATTTGGGTCATTTGGGTGGAACCTGATTAGGTACTGTGGACCAAACTACCTGTCACTACTATTGACAGTGGTACTGACCATTTGACTCTTATATATCATAATCTGGCTTTTTTAAAACATTAATTACTATAAGTGGAGAGAAATGTTGAAATACTGTAATTTTGTTAATACTCAGCCTCAGGTCACAAAACTTTAATTCAGCACTTCATTTCCTGAGAAATTGGAGTTTAAAATTGTAATTGTGACTTTAGTTGGCTGGCATTTCAAAAATTGTTCCCCACTGATAAAACGTGTGTTCAGCGAGGGACAGATTTGGAGTGTGAGTCATTCAGTTATTAGTGCTTCAGTGCGTGCTCTGAAAAGCCAAATTTAAATTTGTTAAAGAAAAAATGTGAGCTGGAACAATGTGTCCTTAAACTTCATACTTATCATATTTATTATTGCGTGTTTATTATGAATTGTGGCTTGAAAAGCGTTTTTTCTGTTCTTGTGTTTGTGTTTATCTCTGCGCACGCCCTTGGTGTTTATCTACAGATGGCTGAAATTTGAGGAGGATGTGGAAGATGGCGGGGAGAGATGGAGCAAGCCCTATGTGGCTACATTGTCTCTACACAGCTTATTTGAACTACGTAGCTGTATAGTCAACGGTACAGTCATGCTAGATATGAGGGCCAACAGTATTGAGGAAATTGCAGGTACACATTTACAACATATGCTCAAATCACATCATGTTATGTTTACAGCATACTCTATATAGCATTATGAAGACAAGTATGGGATGAATGAACGTGATAATTAATCATTACTCTGGTAGCAGAGTATTTTCAATGCTTCCTAAATAAAGATTTAACCACACGTGTTTCCTGTTGTACCATTCAGACATGCTAATAGACAGCATGGTGGCATCGGATCAGCTGAAGGAGGATCTGCGTGACAACGTGCGGGAAGCCATGCTGAAGAAACACCACCACCAGAACGAGAGGAAGCTCAGCAATCGCATCCCTCTGGTGCGCTCTATTGCTGACATAGGCAAGAAACATTCTGACTCACTCTTGCTTGAAAGAAACGGTGAGATCCTATGTTGCACTCGCATTTCTTTTTCTGTCATTTTTCACCACTGGGGAACTGTTGCTAAAAACCCACTGTTCAAATCCCTCAATGCCAGCGTAGAAGGTGGATGGTAAAAGTGAGTAAAATCTAGAGAATGATTTGTACTGAAGCAGACGGTTCCCTCAGAGAAAGAGAAATCTGGGTGCTAATGAATTGTGCTAACCTGTATGGCTGGCCTTGGCTTGAGATTTAAATTAATGGTTGTTTTCATTCTGTAGGTTGACACTCAGGAAATACTGCTTGACCTGCTACTGGAGTCAGCATTGTGTGTGTGTGTGTGTGTGTGTTTTTTTGACTGGGCATGGCGGCGGTGGTGTTAATGTGCGGTGTGCATCTTAAGATTATTGGTGCCAGCCTGAGGTTTTAAGAATGAAAGTAATACCACATTCTCCACTCCTCTGTCTGTCGTCGCTGTTGTTGTTGGCCCTGCTTTTTCATGTCATCACATTTGGGAATTGAATGTGAAAGGTCAAAATGACATATGCCATGTTGATAGTTGGTGATGGGAACAGTTGTAGTGTGAAAGGTACTTGTTCCAAATGAGTACGCACTGTAGATTTATGACTGCCCTGTAGAGCACATGTTTGCTTACAGTGCACTGACACTATACTAACTCATCCTTTCCTGCATGCGAGCCCGTCTGAGCCCAGAATTTATTCTCCTCAATTCAATCATGTTTTGTGTTATTTGTTTGGAGTGGAATGAGACGGTTTGTTTCTACCTTGCAGACTCTTCTGTGTCTTCTACACACAACCATGCTTTTTTTGCTCTTGTTTCTGCCAGCACGAAATTCTCTAACTACACCTCTGCCACGCTCTTTGCTGCCCACACCTGACTGTTTCTCTTTCAGATACCATCTTTGTGATATACTCCTACTTCATATGTTTTTCCTCTCTGCTCCATCCCCTATTCCTTTTTCTCCTTGTCGTTTCCCTCCTTCTCTATCTCCCGTGTCCTCTTCTTTTTTTTGCCATTGTCTCCTCTGTTAGGAGAGGGCCTGTCCTCTTCGCGTCTCTCTCTCCACAAGCCAGGAGCAGCCTCCTCTATCTCCAACCTGTCCCAGAGACAAGAGTCCCGAGTCTCCGTCCTGCTCAACCACCTCCTACCCTCTTCTTCCAACAATACTGGGGCCTCCCCAGGCCCTTCACCCCTCACCACTCCGCAAAATACCCCCACTTTCTTCCGGCGCTCCTCCCAAAGCCCGCCACGCCACGGCGCAGGCCTCATCCCTCAAGGCATCCCTGAGGTGGTGGTATCGCCTCCTGAGGATGACGACCCACCAAACCCCGCAGAGGAAGAGGCAGCATCGCCACAGCTCAGCCGGCGATCATCCTTGGCATCCCAGGGCCTCGAGCTGCTGCCCCTAGAAGGCAAATATCAGTGTAGCCTGCCAGTGTGAGTCACGGCTTGAACAGAGAACACTAGCACTAGCATGAAAGCTCTGCTCCCCTTTAACTTCCAAACCTCCAGCCCTGTGGCCATCTCATCAGTAACCCACAGCAAGGCTCTCTTGCTAAGATGCTCCTCGCAATGTACTTACCACACGTTTTTAACCACCTCATCATTCTCGCTTTCGTTGCCTCTCTTTTTGTCTGTTACACGCACCCTTTGTTTTCTGCTCAAACATCTTGCTCTTACTGACACGACGGCTCTCTCTCCTCCTTTTTACCGGTAAACATCTCTACCCATTTTCAGACATTCCTCACTGTCTGTGCCGTGCTTGGCCCTTTCCCTGTTCACACTTCCTCCATTCTAGCTGCATGACTGCCTTTCAGAGAGTTTAATGTAAGACCAGTTTATTTTTGCTTTTTTTTATTTGACCTAGTGTAACTTTGGCGGTAGCTGATGTTATTTTACTTTTAAGAGAAGTGCACAGAAAACACTTGACAATCTGTTCTGTTCTTGTTTCTTAATATATGCTGCGTGTGACTCTAGTAATTTGTATGATATAAACAGACACACAAGTGGTTATATGGATTTGTTATGGTAGGAAAGTTCATTAAATATTGCAGAAGCACCTCTAAATCCCTATGTGTCACAAAACAAGTTGTTTAAATACAGTTTGGATGCACAAGCTCTGCACCCATCTTGCGGTCACTCTCAGTGTAGATACCATTAATTGGAATGACATGGCCCTTCTGTTAAGTTTCTGCTCTTCCAGCAAAGTGCATTTAGTTAGGTCACATATTTATTGCATATTATTATATGCAAAACATATTTAATAAGAAAAATCTATATGATAAGACAATGGATTGGACCCGTTAGTTTCAAAGATGTGTAATCAATGTAAAGTTCTTGCCGATACAGTTCTGTTTAAATACATATTTTTACAAATAACGTATTTTAGTGTAACAAAAAACAAAAAAAGTTGTTCTATGAAAAGTAAATGCTTTGCTAGTTCCTGAAAATATTGTTTCATATTCAACACACCGTTTCCAATTCCTATTAAAAAGTTACCAAAATATGTTATTTGTCAAAGGGTGAACAAATGTTAACACATCACTCACTTTTAAATCTTCGTTTTTGTTTAGGCTTCGTTATGCGTTTTCTTTTTTTGGCGTGGCGTAGAAACTTACATAATCCGTCCAAAATCCTTTGATTTGTAAAGTATTATTACATTTATTGTTGTATAGACAAACATATATAACTGTCATGCAACTTGTTTTTTTCCCATTACATCATTTGGCACAGTCTTCCTGTTTATCATGAATAAACATTCCTTTACCCGATTAAGAGTGTAGCGAGGGCAGCATGCGCCAGCAGCACGGATACATTTAAGACAGAGATGAGGGTGGGTGTGTTGGTACTGTATGTACTATTAAACTGACACCTACAATGACACTTTGTTCCAGTGAAGACTTGTAGGTTTATTATTAGACTGTGTGTGCGTGTGTGTGTAAATCTGTGTTGGTTCAAAGTATGGGTCAGTAGCACCAGTAGTCACTTTGTTTGAGTTGCATCTGACAAGTTGATGTGGTGGTATCATTGTCATTGTTATTATGGATGCTCTTCTGTAATTGTATACCCACCTATAAAATATACAGTATTTCCCAAGAGCACCATGCAATCGGTATGTTGGGTATAATTTAGAGGGGGAGTTTCAGCCCTTCATAATAGTAGTGTAATATTGTGCTATAGTGTGCACTGTAGGTTAAATGTGGTACGATGTTAACTTAACTGTTGATCGAACAGAGATATCGTGCTAAGCCCTTAATGTGTCATGTGTGTGTTTTGAGGAATTTGTCTGTATGCCAGTTATAGCTGGCTCACTGGTTGCAAATAATTATAGTCAATATGCAATGCAATAGATGTCCGTGCACTAGTGTAAAGAGGTTTATAAATATACATGCTGTGGAGTATAAAGTCTTGGGTGTCAGACGTCATGGAGCACGCAGGGAATTCCTGGCCCAATCGCTCAACGTTAGTATATACATAAATCTTAAGCTTGTCTTTTAAGGATCGAGCACCAGACTTTACGTGGTTCGTTTTGTAAACAGACGCCACTTTAAAGTAGAGGAACGGTGAACTAATGATAACTTGTGTGAATAAGTCCCAAAACCAATGGACTTTTGTGTCTGCTTTGAATAACCAAACCAAGCAATATACATCAGTGCAGCTGCTATAGAAATAATTATTATTGTTGTTATATTTTTGATCTTTTAATCAGTAAAGTCTCAGTGTAACCAGCACTACAGCTGAGTAACAGGTCCTGTACCAACAAGTGATTTATGTGACTTTTTTGCATACAAATGAGATGGCACTGTTAAACGGCTGGTATGGGGGAGCATTCCAGGGCTTAGCCTTGCTGAATGAAGTGTGTTGGCGGACCCAACATAAGCTAATCCCTCCCTTATTCCAAGAGACTTTGTCTGGTATGTGAGCAATCATGCTCCTGTTCAGCAGTCACAGCTACCGAGCATCTACAGGGGTTACTCCAGGCTGTGTAGTTCAAGGGTATGTACTGCAGATCCGAAGGGCTTAGGGCTTTATAAATATACTTTGTATGGTGTCCCTTATATTACTCCTTCATTCCAAAATGAGAAACAAGTGAAACCTGGCAAACAGTTGTTAGTTTTTAGGGTTAGTGTGCATTTGTACATTATCCCTCATTTCATATCCTACTCTCCTCCCGTCACCTCAAGTGCTAGCGTTTCCTGTATCTGCTATTGATGAAATCAAAAAACTGAAGGTCTGAGGAAGGTGAACCGTCTTACCAAACACATCCTTACCTCACCTCACCTCAAAGCCGAGATGAACTGCAGCCCAGCAGGACTGACTGTAGCGAAGCGCCTGATCGCTGAGCTCAACAGATGGGAAGCAGTCTGTGAAATGCTGTCTCCCTGTGCAGAGACATCGCGTTGTTGCAGCGATGTACCAAATCATAACATCTAGCAATGTAATGGCTGTGGCGGTGGGAATAAAATGTTTAGCAAACCAAACATGCGAAACATTAAACACATCACTAATGTTATTTTGCACATTTATTAAACTGCCTCCTGTTTATTGAGCCCATTGCTCAAAGGAGCACTCAATAAAAAGACCTAAAATTTCTTTACCATTTGTTTAAACAAACGTAGCATGAGTACAGAAAACAGTTAAGTAACAGTAACATCATAAATGAGCCACATGACGTGACTTGTTTTCTTCCAGTCATTGCCTGCCCAGTATTTACACACTTGTCTCTTCCACCCCTCTCGCCCTGTCCCTCCCAGGATCTGTTGTGTCTCCGAACTCTGACCCAAACAACCTGGATGGCAGCAAGGCAATTGAGAGGAGACCATCCAAAGCAGGGGTCAGTAGAGAAAGCAGCAGTGTCGACTTCAGCAAGGTAACCCAGTCACAGTAGAGGATAGAACAGTCCAACATGGTGGAAGGGCCCATGACCAGGTCCATCAGTGTTTTTCCTCAGTTTCTGGACCTTCACAGACATTTCAGTGCTCTGTGTTAAGCTCTGCCTCTACGAGAGTCACAGTCACGCTCCCACCACTCCTTTCATCAGCCATTGTTCTGCCTGTAATGGACTAATAATTGAGCATCAAAGTAAAAACCTTATATAGTTATGTAAGTGTTTACTATTGATAATTCCTCCCCCCTAGCCATTAAAAAAATGGCAGGCTTCCGTAAGTAATATTTAGGAACCCCTTATTTAGGACAAAGAATTAGATAAAGTGTATATTATTCAAGAAGACCGTATCCTCTGCACATGGAAGGATTTATTCCAAGGAACGTGCTACTGTGTTATAACAGCAGTGGTTTTTAATGTAGCAGCTTGCTTTACTTTATGTCATTGTTTGTTAAATAGCTTCACATCAACCTTCATCTTTATCTCTTTTCTCATGTGAGTACTTTTGTTGCATTCCTGTCACCTTGTCTTCATTCCCCATCAAAATCTCTGTCTTTTTTTCTTCTTTGTATTTTTCTCCATATATAATTCCCTTTTCATTGGCTCTGTTGCTTTCAGGTGGATATGAATTTCATGAAAAAGATTCCTCCAGGTGCTGAGGCTTCCAATGTGCTGGTAGGAGAAGTGGACTTCCTAGAGAAGCCCATAATAGCCTTTGTCCGACTGTCGCCTGCAGTTCTTATCACAGGCCTCACAGAGGTGCCAGTGCCCACAAGGTATGATGCTAAATAAATAAATACATTTTATAAAGAAATTCTACATCTAATGTACTGCTCGTAGGCTCTTTCCTCATGGCTTCAAAATGCACAAAAATCATCCTTAAAAATGCTGAATGGGCAAGCAAATAGTCCTCCTATGTGTCGTGATCAGAAACAATAAATCATGTCTTGTTCAAAGGTTTCTTTTCCTGCTTTTGGGTCCTCATGGCAAAGGACCACAGTACCATGAGATTGGCAGATCTATGGCCACACTGATGACAGATGAGGTGAGAGAAAGATATTACACCCTAATAAATTGTTATTATTGTATGAAAACACATTTTAGTTTAAGGTGCATGTTGAACTGGTAATACTTTGATTAGCTGCACTCGCATCTCATTCAGTGTGAGGTATGTGTGGCACTGCTAGAGACATTTCATAAGTATTTAATGATTATAATGAATATTCGTTATGTAGATTTTTCACGATGTGGCCTACAAGGCCAAAGACCGAACGGATCTGCTCTCTGGAATAGATGAGTTCCTTGATCAAGTGACTGTCTTACCTCCTGGAGAGTGGGACCCAACAATTCGAATTGAACCCCCCAAAAATGTCCCTTCTCAGGTTAGAGGTTCTCTATGATTGTATATTCATTGGGATAATGCATACAAAGGTATTAGCTTTGTATGCACATATATTCAGATTATATTATTATCAGATTATATTATATATTCAGAAAGTCACTTAAACTACCATGCTCAACAAACACACTGAGGTGGTCCTTAAAGTGTTTGTGTAAAGACCATTACCCAGCTGCATACTAACCTATAACTACCATACTAACAAGTACACGTTTTTCTAGACTGTAATATTCTATGTCTGGTCCCACAAACTGTAATCACTGACTTATCTACATTTCTTTATATTGCACTTTACTTCATACCAGTAGTATCACACTGAGAGTGCCCCCTTATGGATTTAACTCATCATGACAGCTAAGGAATTAAAGCATGTGGACTGGTGTTCTATTTAAATGTCTTCTGATCTCCAGATGAAGAGGAAGGGACCATCCCAGCTCAACGGCACTGCGTCTCCAGCTGGAGAGCTGGAAAAGGAGGAGGACCATCATGCAGGGCCTGAGCTACAGCGAACCGGGAAGTATGCAGTACATTGTCTTTGCATTGCATCAAATTTGTTTTTTGTTTTCTTTTATTCTAATTAATTATAATAACAAATATGTGGACAAAGAAATATGTCATGATTAAAATGATTCCTAATTTAATTAATTACAAATAGGCACATTTAATGTTTAGAGCAGCGCTGTAATTTAAAAGGAAAGTCAATAATAATGACATTATTATTGCTGCAAAAGCTGCAAAATAAAGATCATCAATAGTAGCAGCAGACAGCACTTGTGCAGATACGTCTCCTAGTGTACTCTATGAACCACAGATGCTGACATTTACAGATATGGCATGCTGAGTCTCTAGAGTGCCCCAGTGAGGAGAAATCTCAGACAGGCACACACCCTGTGCACACATTCGCAGCAGTTCAGGGTGTACTGTATTATTTACAGATTTGCATCTCCTTTTTTTTCACTGCAACTATAAAAGGCTCATGGTATAAAGGACTTAATGTGGGACAGGGGTTTGTGAGCAAGCACAAAAGGCTAATTTAACAAAATCTTTCAGAACTAGGGGCTTTTAATTGCAGACAGGCAGAGTGCAGTTTGTGTAGGAAACTAACAGGTTATTCCAGAGGTGTGGAAGAGCATTCGGACAGGTGTCAAAGAGAAAAACTGATATACGAGGTGAGAAATGGATTTTGAAAAAATGGTAAAAAGCAGAGAGGCAACAGAGAAGACGTTTGGGTAGTTCACTGTGTGCAGGGTAACGTCTGCATCTCTTTACATAATTTGACTCACTGTGAAGATCACGGTGACGTTTTGGGTTGAATGCTATAAAGACACTTGCACACCCCAAATTTCACAGCACTCCCTCTCTGTTAATGATTGATTAACTCCTAATCTTATACAGGGCAGCAATTTGTTTTCATGCAGACAGACATAAAACTCCTCACCAATGAACTGGTGTAGCAGTTTCAGTGACTTTATAATATGTACAGTAAAACTCTGCACTGAAGTAATTGCAACTGTTGTAAGGATGATAGTGCAGGTCATGAACTGCTTTGCTTTATGAGTATCATGTTATAATATTATCATGCTCTCCCTGAAAATAGTTCAAAAATTTAAATCTAGCTCCTTCATTTTCCAGGATATTTGGAGGTTTGATCCTAGATGTCAGGCGAAAGGCACCCTTCTTCTGGAGCGACTTCAGGGATTCCTTCAGTCTGCAGTGTTTAGCCTCTATCCTCTTCCTCTACTGTGCCTGCATGTCTCCTGTCATCACATTCGGCGGTCTGCTTGGGGAGACAACCAAAGGCAACATAGTGAGTTCAGAAGGTTAAGAAGTCAGTAATTGTGTTTTGTGAATACAGTAGGTTTAAAAACCCTAGTGCTGTGCATAACCCTTTGTGCACAGCCACAGGCGGCGCTCAGGGAGATTCCCCATCCCCCTGGTTTGGGAGATGGGGAATCAATCCTGCTATCTCTGCATCCCAGCCCTCTGCTTTAACCTCTGAGCTACCAGGCCGTCACCTAGGAAACACCTGTGATGTACTATTATTAAACTGCAAGCTCTGCTATCCAGTGCCTCTCTTTAATTTCTCCTTCTCTCTCTGTCTGTGTCACCCTTTTTTATCCGGATGTCCCTATTGCGCCATACAGCGTTGACATAGGCACACTCTGTGTGTGCTGGTGTGTGTGATACGTCTGAGTAAACTCAACAGGGGTTACTGGGTCTATGGATACAGGAAGATGACTTTGGATAAGTCAAACAGTTTATCTAGTCTCTCAGACACAGCCCTGGATGACTGTTTAAACAAAACTCTCTTTGTTCTGATTGGGGGTTTCTTCCTTTTCCTTCAGCCTTTCCCTCTCTATCCACCTTTGTATGGGTTCAACTCCCCTGCCTTCCCTTTCGCATTCCCTCATTCCACCCGTCTCCTCTGTGTCTACAGAGTGCCATAGAGTCTCTGATTGGGGCATCGCTGACAGGAGTGGCATACTCCCTCTTCGCAGGCCAACCGCTCACTATTCTTGGCAGCACCGGGCCTGTTTTGGTGTTTGAGAAGATCCTCTTCAAATTTTGCAAGTACGTTCAGTCATGTTTACACATGAATTAATGAAAACCTTGGATTTCTGATCAGCACTTTATGTGCAGAATTATGTTCACACCTCTACCCTTCGTCTTTGTTTTTGTTTCCCAGTGACTATAAGTTGTCCTATTTGTCACTGCGGACCAGCATTGGTCTGTGGACTGCCTTCCTGTGTCTTGTCTTGGTGGCCACAGACGCCAGCGCTTTGGTTTGCTACATCACCCGGTTCACAGAGGAGGCCTTTGCTGCACTCATCTGCATCATCTTCATCTACGAGGCTCTGGAGAAGCTCTTTCACCTGGGAGAACACTACCCTGTGAACACACATAACGATTTAGACAACCTCACCCTATATTCGTGAGTACGGAGGTGTTTGTATCTTCCACATTTGAGTTTTATACTCTTAGTTTTTTAAACCAATCTCTGTCAGACAAACATTTAAAGAAGAGGAATCCCTGTTAGCCAGGATGAATTTCCAGAAACGATGACATCTTTGTTTTTGTTCGCTTGTGTGTTTACCGTATTCATATAGTTTAATCCTCAATATGTAGAAATCATTATTTATTAATCATTCATCAACAGCGTAGAAATTATATTTTGCATTGTTAACAACCTATTATTGCCTCCGCGTTGGGTTTAGAGGTAAAATGTTCCTCTTTAAATAAACTCCTCAGTTCAGAATGTCGCGTATTATGGACATAAATAGTATTTTAATAGGAGCACACTGCTGAATACTGTAATTGTTGTGGCTTGAGCCGCCCCCAGTACGTCCTAAGAGCTGAAATGAAAATGACCTCCCTGCAGAATAACTGATGCTAGCAGATTATTCTCTGTAACCTGTTTTCAATTAAGTTAGGATCGAGCTACAAACTTTACCGAGCATTTGTTCTCCTATTCCCAGGTGTCAGTGCTCTCCACCAGCCAACGCCTCCGATGAGCTGCTGCAGCAGTGGAACCAGACAGGCTCTGTACCATGGAACAGCCTCAGCGTTTCGGTGAGTCAAGTATACAGGCAGGCACTTCCAGTGTCATAGGCCGTAATTACACCCACACCACGTGAAAAGAATGTGGAGATAAAACCGACATTCACACGCACTGATTCATGCAGATTCAGTGAGACGCTCGACTGTGAATGCGACAGCTGCAAATAAAAAACTGCTACTAATACTGGCGTCAGTATCAGAACATCACATATACATTTGCCTTTATTACTAATTACATTTTCTATTTCCTAGATGTGTAAAAAGCTCCACGGGGAGTTTGTGGGTCCAGCCTGTGGTCATCATGGACCCTACATCCCAGATGTTCTCTTCTGGTCTATCATACTCTTCTTCACTACGTTCTTCCTGTCTGCCTTCCTCAAACAGTTCAAGACAGAGAGATATTTTCCTACCAAGGTGAGATGCTGGCTAGATCTGTTGGTGTGCTTTCGTTATACCCTGTGCAGATCTGGGCTAAAATGCTCTCATATTATGTAAGTGTTTATTGTATCACTCGTTAGTGTGCAGAGGCAGTTTCCTGCAAAGAAAGAAAAGGACTCTTTGCATCCTCCACAGCACCAGCTCAGCCTGTCATCACCTGGTGTTCTGTGTAACCAGATGTTACCGTTGTCTCAATTGTTACTGTTGACACAAATGTAATTATCACGTTGGTGCATGTTGACAGTGACCTGCAGTTAATAACTGTGGTTGTGGTGAAGTCGCAGCTTTTTCTAATTGTTACGTTGAGGGTGAAAATAACAACGCAGGCTCCTCTAAAGTCTGAATAGAAATGCTTGCGTGTTTGTGTAGGTTCGATCGACTATCAG
>JAUMTR010000003.1:5381194-5427797 GCA_032270685.1 Microctenopoma stevenorrisi
GTTGCCATTGGATACCAGTTTGTTGTCAATCACACATAATATGATACAATTACTGATCTGTATTAAAATAAGTATTAGAATGTGTCCATGGGGTTTTAAAAGGTAGTAAAAGCGAAAGTTAAGGCCAATAAAAAAGTATTAATCATTTAATAGCCATTTCATGAGGTATTCTTCCACAACCCCAACATTTGCATCTTGTTCTGATTCCAGAATTCTCTTTTTCCTGTAACTGATCAGGTAATTTATGATTTTAAGTGTCTAGTGATATTGTTACGGGTCCCAAATGAGGGCGTAGCCGCAACAGTATTGTCAGCCTGGAAAACACAGGTAAAGTGCAGCATCAATAACGACAGGAGCATTATTGTATTCCCTACAGCTGATTGTTTACTCTAAAATAAATAATATCTAAAAACAAAAAACGTTTGCTGCTATCATAGATAAACACTCTTCCTAATCCTGTTAGCCGTGTATTCAATCCTACATATGGAGACCCTGTAACACCCACAACAGCTTTTAGTGAAGATTTCCTACTTTTTATATGGAGAAAACCTTTAACGAATTTTAGCATGTGTCTTTTACATCTTTATGTGAACCTATTTTACATATTAAATCCAACATTTGACATTTGACAAACATATTAGCACTGTGGTTAAGAGACTTAGCCAAAATTAAACCAGTCCTCTCTGAGATCTATCACCACAGCTTTTATTTCCTCCAGGCCCCATTTTGTTGTCTGACACGACTGCAGCTGCTCCCTAATGTGGCGGCCAGAATCATAACCGGGACTAAGAAAGGAGACTGCGTCACCCCTGTCCTGATGATGCTGCACTGGCTCCTAGTAAAACACTGCATTGAGTAGAAGATTCTTTTACTTGTTATAAATCTCCTAAAGGCTTAGCACCAGACTCTAGGCCCCTATATTACATCAAGACATCTTACATCTACTAATCAATTGTTTCCCCTACAAACC
This sequence comes from Microctenopoma stevenorrisi, assembly GCA_032270685.1. Taxonomy (NCBI): domain Eukaryota; kingdom Metazoa; phylum Chordata; class Actinopteri; order Anabantiformes; family Anabantidae; genus Microctenopoma; species Microctenopoma stevenorrisi. The sequence continues at coordinate 5,382,165 of JAUMTR010000003.1, forward strand.
ACGTTAGAAAAGGCGACTGAGCTTTTGCTGTAGCGCCTCCAAAACCTCGGAATAGTCTCCCTTTTTCAATAGAGGGCTTAGCTTCCTCAAACATCTCTAAGGTCAGAACTCACGAGCAGGTTTTCATCCAGTCTTGATGATGATGATGATGATGATGATGATGACGTTCGTCAGGAAAAGGCAGGAGGTGGTTTAAAGTCGCTTTAAGCCTTCCTAAGATAATGGTAGAAGAAAGACAAGACATACACTTGTCATAGACTTTGCTTATTGGTCAGTCAGAGTTTTAGACAGGGATCCAACACCTGAGCCAGTTCCTAGATCAGGTGAGAGCTAGTTCTTTCCCAGCATGCCCTGAGGTCTTACCCGTGCTCCATGTGCAAACTCCCATTATTTTGACGGGTTAAAAAATTGAGACAGCCATGTTGCTCAAAACGTTGCATAACTTGCTCATCTCTGCTCTCTGTGCTGCTGCCACTTCAAACCAAACGCCATAGCTGCATCAACGGCAGATCCCCAGGTGACCGTGCAGTTCCTTTTTTCCAAAAACTTTCAGAGACTGTTTTTCAAGCAGTTGCATCTTTTTCATAATTTGTTTGTTGAGAATAAACATCGCTGTCCTGACTTGCTGAACTTGCTGAACATTATGCCGCACCAACACAGCGTGTAGAGATTCTATGGTGTCTGGACACAAAAATTTGGTGTATCCTCAGATTTCAATTAGCCCCCGTTCTTCAAAAAGATATTTTCAAATTACAGTCTCTCAATCAATTTTAAATTGTGTTTTATTGGACCTCTGGACCTCAGAATGAATCTGGAAATCTGTTTAAATGTTGTTGATTAAAACAGCTGCAGCTCAATGCCCAGTGTAACTCAGCCTAAATGTGTTTTATTGGTAACACTATAAATATTTGTAATTCAGAAACAAAATCTCACATTCATTTTGATCATGTGCACTAAATGCATTTGCTATCTCCTTGATTGTTGAACCAAAAATATAATTTTAAACAAACGAGCTCTGCATTGTTGCAGCACTTTATTTAGCTGTATTAAATGTAAAAACGTCTTCCGGCTGCTCAAGGTCAACAACCATGCTGGGGTGTTTTTAATGTTAAAGACAAAAGGTGGCAGCAAAGATCTGTGTTACACACCACAGCGGAGCACTGCAGGCACATTGCTCCAACGTCCCTAGATCTGTTTTATTGGTTCCACCAATAGTTTTTATTTATTATTATAAGTGGCAATTTTAAGAAGCAGTTTGAAACAACTGTCGACTTCATGATTAACCTGCACAAGCGTGTTCGTTTATTTATTATCTAATTAGGCCTCCTGTGCACACACAGTTTTCATGACGTCCCCTCATTTGTGCCTTAGTTTAGTATGAATGTGAGTGAGACAATGTGCAACCAACATCAGTGGTGTCGTCAGCCAGATTAGGATCATGACCCTAGTCATCAGATTACTACACAGAATAACAACTTCCCTCTGACAGAAGTTACGTTTTCTGAATCTCGGAAGAGTTATAAACTTCCTAAAGTGGAAGTTTAGGATATGTTTGTCAAATGCAGTACATAGACAGTAATGGTAAAAGAAGCAGAGTAGGACTGTGTGGCATCATTATTCAAACAGTGTTAGTGCTGCAATGTGAAAGAAAGTCCCTGCGTTCTGTTTAAAGCTTCTTTTCCTAAACATGAGAAGGCTTTGGTTCAGCAGTGTGCCTTGACGCAGTGCAAAGAGTATTGTATTTATTCAAACCCACGAGTGTAAGTCAGGTTAAATGTGTTTTAATGAGAACTCTGTCAGCATATAACAAACCTCCAGGTACTTTACTGTAACAATAACTAAATTATTTTGAAACTTTGTGATAATAATGTCTTGTATTGTTGTAATTTTGTGCTCTAGATGCATTTGCTGTGCTTGACTGATCATCCATTGCCGTCATGTGTCTCCTCAAGTAGAAACAAAGAGTACCACAGAACTACATTACCATGAAGGTATTTTAATGAACATGACTACGTTTAGTACACAACATGTTAAACGTGACAGCAGCGAGACATTTTCACAAACTCAGGAGGTGCAAGTTTAATCCTACACCAGCTCTGCGTTGTTGCTGTGCTTTATTCAGCAGAATTAAATGTAAAAATGTCTTCCGGCTGCACAAGGTCAACGAACATCCTGTTTGATATTCCATTAGTGCTGGAAGATTTTGTCTTCTGCCTGCCTGTACTTTGAGGCAGTCTAAGAGAACTACTCATACATTGATTGACTTTCCAGGTGCTCAGACACTTCTCAGGCCAAAATGTCTCAATTCTCACGGACACTTGCTGCACTTCAGCTTTTGGACTGAAGTGGTCCTTACTTACGTGAATACGACCATCATTCCCAAAAATCATTATCACTCAAACAAAACTATTTAAACAATCGCAGTTTCTTAGACAGAAAAAGGAGATTCAGGTTGTTGAACACACGTAGCACTCTACTAAATGCTCTTCATGAGCGTGCCTGCTGTCCCTATGTCATAAAGAACAGAAACAATACAGACACTCGCAGACACTTTTTCTCATGACTAGCAGTCCTTGAAAGATTGAACTAATGTTCTTTTCATTTGACAGTTTTAAATGTTTGTCTCTGTGCAAACATTCAAAAACAAGTGTTTTTCTCATTTCAGGTTGAATCAGTCTTTTGTGTTTTGGTCTCAGGTACAGACGATAATATTGGAAAACTATAACACTGCACTGCAACAGACAAACAGTTTCCCTAAGCAGGTAGGACATTGATCCTCCTCTTAAAAGATGTGTTTCTGTGAAACTCTGGTGGCTCGTGGTGCTTGTAGTTCAGTGAGCAGCATTTGGCAGTCCCTCAGGGATGAGCGACATGAAGAAGGTTATGATGAATGACCATGTGGACGACAGGAACCCTGCGTGCGGGCCGCTGTTTGGGTCCTCTGCTCCTTCCTCTCCACTTTCTCTTTCATCGTCTGAGCCGTCATCCATAACTCCTTCCTGTTGACGAGGTCATTAAGAACACAGCATGAGACGTACAGTACAGTAACATACAGAGTCTCTGGAAAACTGAATATATGACTGGGTTTTACTGTCAGCTGAGATAAAAACCTGTGGTTTATCAATAACTCCCTAATGCAAAGCAAACTTCAGTGTTGGTTTTATCATATGCAGATAAGATATTCTGAAATGACTAAAGGCTTTGCCATGTCAGCTAAACTGCGATGCTAATTTTTCACCTTTGTCTTTCAGTGACTGTTCTTGGTAAAGCTCAGAGAGATGATAAAATGCAGCTACCATTTCTTGTAAGTCCTGGTTTTGCTCTCCCTCCACGTCTTCCTGATTGGCTCTGTCTCCAGGGAGCTGGAGCTCGTTCTCCAGGTTGAAAGGAAACCAGCCGGCCTGATGCCTACAGACAGAAAAAACACCCAAATGACATGAGAAACATTTAGCATCTTGCCTATATCGATTATTCGCATAAATTCTACATTTGATTAATCAGTTAGTAGTTTCACGTTTAACAAAACAACAATAAATGTTGTGCACCTGAAAGCCTGACCTGCAGGCCCGATACACAACAAACGTCTATTATAAGGTCAGTCATTCATCAAATGATTATTACTCTTCTTTAACTAAACCCATCCATCAGAACTACTCAAACTTCACGACTCCATGAATTCTACTAAAGAAGACTAAATTGTATCTATGGTTAAACATTGACATGCTACGGATGCACAGCATAATTGTGGTTGTATTACACTGGTAAAGGAATGACTCACAGGTAAAGCACCAGCATAGCCATCGTCACCATGACGAACCGGCTGAAGGAGGAATAGAAGTAGACTATACTGAGCAGGATCGCAGCTCGTGAGAATGTGTACACCCAGTCCAGCCAATCCCGGTTTAGCTCCTCCTCGTTCAGGATCTCCCCACCCTGGGCGTTCATCTGGACCTCTGGGTTACCACGGTGATCTGCTTGAGGTCTTTGGCTCAGGGGATCGTGCTGGTTGGACTGGGCCGAGGGCTGGTCTGGCCTGAGGTGCTGAGAGGAGGCAGCCAGTAGGTGACTGCAGGAAGAGAGGCAGGATGTGAGGACGGTTTATGCTTTAACAGTGTTCCACGGATGTTAGATTAAAGTCATAAACTTACTAATGCATGTAATATTGCCGCGCATACAACTGCTGCCACCACATCAGAGTCATAGGATTGTAGTAGGGGGGCGTGTTTGGAGGAGCTGACTGTGGAGAGTACTGATTCCAGCTGGAAAAAAAAAGAGCTAAAAAGTTATTATATGAGGAAGGAAGAGTTTTTCCTCTTTCCTCCTCTAGCCTGAAAAAGTAGAAATGGTTTTTACTCCTATGTACCACACAGTAAAGGGTCTCTTTAATTATTTATTAAGACAATTTCATTTTTGTTGAGCACAAGAGATGATAAATCTGTCTCACTCACAATTCAGTCTCAGATAATTTTACTTTTTCTCATTAGAAAATCCTTAGTTGCTGTACCAGGAGCACAGAAACCCTTACTGAGGGTCTGCAATGCGGTGGTTATTAAAGTTTCAGCAGTCCAGAGTGTTACCTGTGCATCATTTGTGAATACATCTGGTGGTAAGGGAAGTTTCCAGCTCGCTGTCTGAGTCCATTACTGCTCTCGTCAATAGGAGACTGGCTACGTTGACCAGTGGAAGGGCTGTTTGAGTTCTGAAGTGGCTGTAACCAGAAACATTTGTAATAGTTTATGGTTCATCCTGAAAGAGAGGCAAGTTTTTCAAATCCTCTGAGGCATAAGTTGCAGCAGTAACCTGAATGATGAAAGGAAATGTGATGATGATGAAATGAATGGAAATGTGCGAGGAGCGCTTGGCTGACCCACCGTGGGACTGGACGTGTTCTCCTGAGGCTTGTTACTGTGGCTGCGTGGGGGCTTCGGGGAACTGGGAGGGGTTCGTGAGGCACACACCAGATGGAGCATATGGTACTCGTCCTGCTGTAAAGTCAGTAAAGTTCATTATCAGACAGAGATTTGCATATTCAAAGAAAAGAGACAGATCACCTTCTGAACTTTATGGGTATAGCTGGTTTTATCTGTTGCTCTTCCTGACTTGTCATTCATTTCCCCCCTAAAGTTCCTTGTGGTAGTTTTGGCTAATCTAAATATGAAGGTTTATAGAAAGTAGGTGTTGTATGTTGTACAGATTGTAAAGGCTCTTCGGCTAAATTTTTGATCTGTGATATTGAGCTAAGTCCTTCAGTGATAAATACACAACAATCATACCAACTGATTTAAAAAAAGGCAGTGAATTAGTAAATAAAAGGTTGGAAAAAACTGTATTCAAATCTAAATAAAGTTGTTGGCTGCAATGCTCTTGTCCACTAATGCCTGTCTCCCTCTTTCTCTACTTCCACTCTTTATCCCCCATACAAGGTTCCTGTGGCTGCCCACGGCCCCCCCCCCCCCCCCCCCAAAGGGGTAATGGGTCAAATGCAGAGAACAAATTGCGTTGTAACATGTAACAATGTATGCAATGACCAATAAAGTGGATTCTTCTTCTTCTTAAAAACAACTTTGTCCAACTATTTATTTTATTATTGTTCAATTCTTTATCAATTGTTTTTTAATTTACATAAATGTGAGACTTTCATGTATAGCAACACCAAAGTCAGTAATCTTTTTGACAGCTATACACCATTAGAGGTAGTTAATTGTACCTGTCGTACTTGTGCCTCTGAAAAACTAAGAAGAATCTAATTTTATATGGTGCTACTGCTCACCTCTGCCAAAATATATATGCCCATTAATGCACAATATCCAAAAAGGCAAAGACATGACACATGACATAATAAGATTATCATTGCTGCATGTTTTAATATAAAAACCAGCTACGTTGGGAGCCTTCTGTGATGCCTCTCATTCCAAAACCTCACATATTAATAATGCTGCTATAACAGCCTTCACGGGACCTTGCCTGCAGGAACCTATATGTTCTGGCATCCATGTCATAGTTCATCCTACAGAGGCTGATTAGGGTTGAGGTTAATGATTGTAAGTTCTTCTACACCAAGCTACACTGTATGGGGGTAGTGATGCTGAAACAGGCCTTTTTCTTTGCTGTGAAATTGGGAAAGACAAACTACAGAATATAATAAAAGACCTTAACTGATCTGTAAATCAAAAACAAAGAAAGTCTTACAATGATAAACTGGAATAATTCTTAGGAACTGAGAGGACGTACCTTTCTGAGCACATCTTTTAAAGTAAAATGATCCAAAAGCAGCTTCCCAGAATACACCAGCCTCTGGTCTTTGGAGCTCTAAAAACACAGTTTAACAATGATAACAGGGTCAGATGAGAGAGTATATATATGCGTTGGTGACAGTGATGAAAATGTAGGTCAAATGACCTGAGTGACTCCTGCTGAAACATTAAGAACAATAATTGAAACGGAAGTATTATCTATCAAGAGAACAGTACATGTAATATTCATTATAGTTTCAAATGGCAGAGAACAAGCAATGAGGAAGAGATAGAGGGTAACCTCATTTGGGATAAGTAGATCTTAACTGTGGATTAAACTTGCAGTACAACAAGGCCAGAGTGTGTCCTCGTGAAGCCTACACTCATTGTACAACCATTCAGGAATTTAAATGGACTTTTTAAAATCCGGGTCAATTTGTAACTACAAACCTTTTGTTCTGGCTTTAAGCTGCCTCAATTAGCATGTGCTCAATTAAACTAACGAACACGCTATCTTTACAGCGATTGCTCTATAGCTTTACAAGAGAGCGGTTTGTCCCTTGATGTTAACTATGATTGCATCAGAACGAGTACTGGGCAGAGAGGAAAGGTAGTATTCAGATTAGCAGTACAATACAGCAATCTAAATGCTCACGTCAAATCTACAGACTACAAGGCTCTTCCATCGCCTAAGAAAACTTAACTTGTTTCACTTTAGAGAACGGGTCAAGGTTAATGATGTGTCACACTTATGACTATTCAATATCAGAGTGAATCAGAGTAAAAACTGTAAAAGTATTCAAGCAACAAGAGATGCGACTGTGTAAATGTTTGAGAGAATCAAGGTTAAGGTTTCATGGAAAAGTTTGAGTTCAACTTCTCATGTACACTGTCACACATATAACATTTTGGCAAACCAGCATGAGTTCGCATTGCAAGTAACTAATAATAGCTCGGGTTAAATAGGGTTTAATGTTCATTTCATCTGTTTCACAACACTTTTCATACACAGAAAAAACAACAACACACAGGATGTAACTCTAACCTCAGCTTCACGATTCAACGATCATCTGCCTACGATGGCAGAAGCAATAGAGATAACATAAAAGTAATACATAATTCAACTTCTCATCTCAAAAGCTTGGAGGGAAATGGTGTGAACAACTTACTGGTTTACTTGGGTACACATCTGACAAGTGCGCTTTGAGTTTCTCCACAGTCCAGTTCTGGTAACAGTTGATGGTCTGGTCATCGTACTTCTGGTTGGGAGCCTTGATGACAAGAGTGACTGGACTGTCCATAACAGCTTGATCCATGGCTCAAAACCATTGGTCTTCAAAGAAAAACAAAAAAGACCTGGGCTCCAGGTGCTACCTCCACTCCTCCTAATAGTGTTATTGTGGGTTCCTTACACAGTGAGAACAGAGCTATAAAATGATGTAACCTTAGTCTGATGTTTTTATTCTACAGCCCCTACAGTTTCCTGTGATGTTGTATAGATGGCACACAGCTGCAACCTGAATACAGAAAAAGGACGTTAGCGTATATTATATAATTGTAACACAGTTGTTAGGTGAACTAACGAATAATATATCTTATAATTAAGCATTGTATGTGTTACAATAATATTTCACTAAGCATTAACCGACACTTGGTTGAATGCTGCACATATAACGCATTTAACCAGAAAGATGTTTAATAACAACCACACTACACTATATTAAGGTTATAACAAGCTCTTACAGTTGTATATGCATGTAACAGAATATATGACATGACATAGCATTAGCTCAACTATATCCCTTGTAAAGGGCATTTAACGTTGGTTAACACCGAGCTAAGCTAACGTTAGCTTCAGTATATTTTTCGCTACAAATGACAGTCGAATAGTGCAGAAAAAAAGTTGCTGGCTAACACATGTAGCAAGCCAAATCAAAGAAATCTAGTTTTATGAAGATGTTCCGCTCAAATTCAGTCGAAGTAGACTTGATTTACCTACCGTGTTTACGCCCAGTAAAACTGTCCACCCTTTAACTCCGAGCCCTGGATCAGCCTGGGGGTGGGCGTTGCTTCTTCTTCGCGGAGCGAAATGGTCACGAGACAAAGGGGAGTTGCGTTGCTACCGCCACCTCCTGGGAAAACGGGTTACTTGCAACACAGACAAGCTTAGAAGCAACCATTTAAGGGCAAAACAATACAGCTAAGAAAAAATAAATAGAGAGATTGCTGTCATTTTTACTTCTTCAACTACATCTACATTCATCTTGCAGGGAGAATGGCTAGTTAGTTGATGGGTCAAATGCAGAAGACAAATTGTAACATGTAAAATGTAATCGGTGACAATAACGCTGATTCTTCTAACTTTTCAGAATATGTCGCAGGCCTATTTAAAGATTAAATAAGTGGCTTAGTCCATGAGGCCTAATCCTCATTCCATTTAGTCACCTGGCTGATTCTCCCCATGTCCCCTCACACCTCCCAGGTGGTGCAGCAGACTTTGTATATTTTCTCTCTGTAAACCTCCTTCCTCTATCTGAACCTGACAGACAGTGCAGGACCCCCTTTTCTGCCTCACTTGACATGAATGCCTTCATTTTCTCCTTCAGAGGAGAAAAGGTCTTTTGTATGGCACAAAGGTTCTGGGCTACTCTTTACTGAATAGATGAGAACATAGAATTATTACATTTGGGGTCAGGGGAAATATTGTGAAATCAATTATTTAGTGGCTGTATCAAACAAGATGTTTCCTGCAGGAGCTGCAGTATATCGCACAGGCACATATGAATGTGAATTACGAACCTCCGACCTCACATGTCCCTGAACCAGAGCATCAGACATTTTTTGCCGCCCCTATCTATGCAGTTGTTAACATGAAGAATTCAATGTTTTGACAGTCTTGCCATGCATTCGCTTCATTCTTATTATTTGAAATCAGTTATTCAGATACAAACCACGAATCATACCTTTATGGATGGCTGTTTTTTCATTATTCATGACTTACACAACCACAGAAGGACTTCCTGCAATAAAAAATACCTCTCATAGGCAGAGTGAAGCACTGTCCCTGTGACGTCCATTGCATTTGTCTCAGTGCGTTAACACCAATATCAAATCACTCTCTCTGAGAGGATGCAACATGTTGACAAGGTGATCTACAGTTTAGCAGCAGTCTGCATTTCTCATTTAATGGGCCTGCATTAGAGATGTCCAATTTCTTTCATTTCCCTCTCTCTGTGTGTGCATCCGTTTATTACCCTGCATCACAAAAGGTTGTTTTTCACACCCCACCTCAATTTAGCTGTGGGTGACTATAATATGGAACACCTCCAACCTGCAAGTGTTTATAAGGTATTAAAAGTGGAGTGATTTGAAATGAGGTCAGTGTTCATGTAAGTTGTAATGCAATTTTCTATCCACATAGAAAATGGTGTGAGCATTCAATTGATCTAAGTTGTTAACATGCACGATTTGTTACACTAGTGCACAATTGGGAGTTTAGAGTGTTGCTTTTGAAGTTTCTTGGTTCTCTTATTTGTTGCTGTTGATGTTGTCATTGTCTACTCTTTTTTTACTACATTCATCACTGGCCTCATTGAGTTTTAGAAAAAAAAGGGAAATTATGCTATTGTAGAAAAAGTTTTTAAAAAAGTAACAGATTTCACATTCAGATTCAATAAAAAGAAACGCACACCAACATAACTCTCACAAAGGTTTAGGTCTGTCATGTGCTTGTTGCTTTTGTGATATTTGCTGTTTGACATATTAACAGTCAAATGACATGAGTTGTTTATTAATCAGCAATTCACTGAAATGTACTTTTCTATTGTCCTCGTGCTCTTTGTTTCTAATGACTCACTACGAGTAGGAGAAGGTCACTGGTTGGAGGAGGTTTTAATTAAGCAGTAACAACTTGGGGTGTGGTGCATTGTGATTCTAATTAGATTCTGGATTTGATTTATCTATGCGTCTGCAGCACTTCCAACTGGAGGACAGTGACTATCCTGCTACCATTGATGCACTCGCTACAGGACTAATTATACTTCTTAGTAGTATATTGAGTCTAGTGACCTCACACGTTAATTGAGAAGTTAAGAAAATAACAATATGTGCAGCGATACCTGGGCCCTCTACTTGTTTCTTGTTTTAATACCTCAACACTTTCCACATTTCAGATTATGTACCTGGCACTATGGATCTCAGTGCAGTCAGATCACACCATAAAAGATTAAACAAGTACGCAGGTTGATGTCGGGTTGAAGCTTCGGTCAGATTTCCTTCTGCAGTGTCCCTCTTAAGGTCAAATATCTCAGACGTATTCAATATAAAGATCTTTACTGGTGCTGCGTCACTACCATACACTCAGGGGGACTTTGCTGAACATCACTTTTAACGTAGTTCAGCTGATGTCAAGCTCTGTTTGCTGAGGGGTTTTTGTGCAGGATAAATCCACCACCGTGGTAGATATTAAAAGAGCAGTGTGCAGTATGGGCTTATCTCTGTGTCCACCCTTACAGTAATGAATTATGAAACTAAGCGATTGCTTTTAGATTTTAGATTTAGATAGATTAAATTCAGACAATTGTTTTCTTGACATTTGCCCTTTGAAATGTCACAACAGCTAGTTTGTTGTTTCTTTTGTAGTGTGCTGAATCGATTCTGAAACGCTTGTGCGCCGCTGTAATTCATGACGGGGCGCCTACAATTAGTGAGTCACTGGTATGAAAAAAGTCACAGGCTGAGGGAGGAGGAGGCTGTAACTGCATGTCTGAACTCTGCTTCTGACTGTGTTAAAGATCATGTAAACTAGTTGGACCCCTAGTCTTGGCATAATAAAAAAATAGAGTAGCTTCACTGTTTAGGGTATGAACACAGAGTCAGCCCGAGTGACTCACTGGTACTTTTGATGTTATCTGTACATACACAGTATGAACTATGATGTACGTATCCGTTTTCCACACTGTATTATACTGGTGCGTGAATGTCATTAAAAGCGCATTTGCAACTATTAATCCAAATGCAATACTAAACAATCTAATAAATGCTTTTTAACTGCTAAAATTTTCCCAATAACCATATAGCATTCATTACAGAACTGCAACTTCTGAGTAAAACTCTTCTCCTCCACAGCTTCCCACAAACCTGTAGCTTACACTGGGTGGCAGTATATGTTCATTTTATACAAAAACGAAAAAGACTAATTAACCTGCTAGGGAAATATATTTCCTGCACACACAGAAGAAGTAAGATCACAAAACAATGAAAAGTTAGAGACAAACTGCTTGCAACAAGTGTTCCTGCCCTTTAACACAGTGATGTGGGTTCACTGCCCATGGAAGGGCACACTGTTGTGGCACGTGTAGGCACAAACCCTAACCTGGCATAATGGTCCAACTAGACAAACGAGACAAATGCATTCATTGAGTGAATGTGTCTGTAATTTACTTTCACCCACCCTCTGCAGCCCCCCTTTTCCTGCGGTTCAGACCCCTAAATTGACAGGGCATTGATTATTTAGAGTGAAATGTAAAAAAATATTCTCAGCAATTCATCATGCGTCAATAGAATATCAAAGTGGAAACCTTTCATTTGAACTACATGGCTGTTTTACGCACACATGTCTAGCCTGTCTGAAAGACAGCAGTCCCCATGGAAACAAGTTTCCTTTCTGTGGGAGCTCCATAAACAGATTTCCTGATAGTGAGGGTGGGAGAGGAAGGGAGAGAGCACCATGGTCAAAATGTTCTGCAAAAGTCATGACATCCACTGTGCTTTATACGTTGCATATATAATATCTACATACTCTGTGCACATAGATTGCCAGTTCCACATGTTATTTGCTCTGGTTCACCTGGCTGTGTATTGTCAGGCGCCCATGACTCACCTGTCATCCTGACGTCATCCTCACTGGGTATTTTCTGGCGGTTTCTGGTGGTCTGGTTTTTCTTGTGCACCGGCATGAATGAAAGTGGCCATAAGACAATAAGAATGACTCAGCCCTTTCTTTATATGTAGGTGCTCTCCACCCACAGGAAGGAAACATGTACAAATTAGGTAAGGTGAATTACATGTTATTTAGCTAAAGAAGTCCCCTCAGCTACAGCTGGAAATAAAGAAGGACAGAACAAGATGGTAGTAAATTACCCATGTTTCATTCACATTAATGATGTTGCCTATGTTCATCCCGGGGTTGAGTTGTTAGGTTGCATCACAGGCAAGATGACCCAGTGTCATGTCTCCACAATGGGCCTATCACTGAATGTGAATCATGTGCCACCTGCGGCTCTGTATAGCTCTGCCATGTGTAAGTTTTATTTCTGGCAGGCGCCTAATTGTCCCTTAAAACCCACAAATATTGTACTCAGCAGTCACTGGGCGTGCACTGTTCAAGAAGGAACATCTTGGCAGAGGCATTGTTCAAAAATGGTTTCCAACGCAGGAAAATTACAGTTAGTTACAACAAGTAAAAATAGTTCCTGGAATCCTTTGCCAAGCATTAACAACAATTACCGGCGATGTGCAACCAGTGGCTAATTTTCAAGACATGTATTTATAGGGCACTGTGATTCAAAAACAGAACGCTTTGTTGGAAAAGACTTCTAGTGGGTGTCTTATTTAAAGATGGTTTAAATGTGGGTGTCTTCTTATATAATCTCAATCAGAAAGAGGTCAGATGGAACAACGTTTTTTTTTGGCTTGATCTTACAAAAATAAACCAACATAATTATTGGTTCCAGCTGTTTATATGTTACTAACGGATAAAAGAACTACCGAGACACTGGCTCTGTCCTGGTCTTGATTAATAATAAAAAGTTGTGACTGAACTCAATGCTCTTGTAAGCCTCAGGCAGTTTTGTCCACGTGCTGTGAAAAACCCTTTCCCCCTGCTGATTGCCACTTGCTGACATTTTGGAAGGCTTAAATCATTCAAATTATCAAACTGATTTTATATTAAAACAAAGATAACCGGAGAAAATCTAAAATGCAGATTTGGATACCAGCCTGGTAAAATAAAAGAATAAGCAAGCAAACAAACACCATTTCATAGCAATGTGCGGGAAATCAGTCCATGCACCTCCACTAGGCCTTAGGTTGTCAGGGAAAGCTTTTCCTGTTCACTTATTCTGTGTGCTGTTCTGTCTGGACATTTTTCCCTGGTTAAGGAGAAAGCTGCTCTTGTGGTGCAGTCTTGGAAAATCAGGGCATCTCACTCTAGTCAGGGCCACTGGCCTGCTAAGTGTAAAATAGCTTTTCCTTTCCAACCCTCGGTAGCCTTGGACAGGAAGTATATCTGCAGACACCCGAAAGGGATGCTTGTTTAGCAAAGGGTGAACACTGAACCACAAAGTAGGTCAAAATGCATTTACTGTTACTGTCAGTGAAACAGTAGGTCACCAGTGAGAGAATTTGTCCAATATGTGTGTCAGAGTACATGCCATTCATATTATGTTGCTCCCACTGTTTGATTTATGTAATAATATTATAATAATAAATGTGTTTATTGTCATCCCACTTAAAATTCCAAAAATAAAACTTTAAATAATCGCGTTGGTAGTGTGAGGCATGACAAAAAGCCAAGAAACAAAACATGAATGGAGATATTCATACATGTCAGCCCTGTCATCTGCGTCGACTACTCATTCAGAAAGAAAAACAAACCGCAGTGTATACACACTTTTGAAAACAGACTCTGTGTCTATCATTTTATTGTCAATCAACGTGGGGATAATGGGTGCAAGGCCTCTGCAAAATCGGAAAACTGCACTTAAGTGAAAGTGCTGTGAAATGCTCAAAGTGTGCTGTATTGAACGAGTTAGCACTTGAGTTTCCATAGCTACAGGTTCATCAGAATGCAGGACATGTACCGTCTAACTCCGCTGGAAATGTGCGAGAGGGGACAAGCTGGTTGAATGAATGCACTCTGCCGGGTCACAAATGGTATCATTAAGTTCAATTAGCAGAAAACCAACTGATAACTTCAGGCTGTTGTCTGGATAGTTATTTCTAATGGTCTCTTACACCACAGAGGACCACTACATGAATTGTTTACCTGAAAGTTAACTAGATACCAAACTGTATGTCTAACTGTATGTAACCTGGAGCTTAACTCCTTGCCTTGTTTCAGACCTTTGAATTGCTGCCAATACGTCTAATTGTTTAAGTGGTTCAAAAAGACAAAGGTGTGAAAATGCCAGTTATTTTATGAGGTGGCTGCTTTTTGGCCACTTGGAGGCACCAGAAATGAGCTGTGAACACAACATTGACACCATCACCGTCCAATAATAATACTAATAGTATAATCTTATAAATTCATGTTGTTTTAATCCTGTTCACTAACAACTCCTGAGAGAAATGTCTGCTGTATGTTCCACTGCACTGGTGCTGAGGATGCAGAGAGTTTTCAGTCCTCCTTCGACAATAGGAAAAGTGAAGCAAGTCTGCAGTTTGACAAGTAGGTCATGGAAAGATGATGGATTTTAATTAAAGTTATTAAGAAGGCAAACATCACTTGCAGGTCCGTTATGGGGCGCTAACTCTTGCACTACACGCCTGTCCAGCGCCATGAGATTTGTAGATTTGTAGTATATGGTAATAATGTGATTTATGCTTTAAAATATAGCTTCTTGGACTATATCAAAATGACTCTTACTGAACTGTTCAATTTAAAAAAGGAATATATTTTCTAATTCTATGCAGGATTTGCTCTGGACTGGTGTTACGCAATGCAATTGAACTTCTGGTTCTGCAGCTACTCGTCTCACTCTGCATAACTCCCAATTTTTGTTGTTGCTAGATTAAATATTCAGGATGCGCGAGCAGGGTCAGAACCTACTACAAAATCCTTTGAACAGAGATGGGAACATTGACTAATGGCTTTTCTCTCAATTGTCATAGGAATAACCTGAAATTGTCCTGCATCACTTGACCTTGACATGACCGTTTAACCTTGCCCTCCTTACAGTCATGTTGTTCAGTACAGCGAGCTGCAGTGCCCTAGTGTTCCAGCTTTTCTCTTAGGTCCAAGCAGAGAGCAGATGAGCCACCTGACAGCAGCCACTAGAGCTTGTCATTATCAGAGCGATGTATTCAGCTCCATTCTCTTGCTTCTCCTCAAGGGCAGCCAACTTCCTGTTGCTGGGTTACACTGATTGTAGCATTAGTATTCTGTGTTGATCTGCCACCGGAAGCTGAGGCTCCACCAGACACCGATGGCCAGTATAAGCCATTGTAATTACAGCACCACAGAGACCATCTGTACTCTTAGTCTGACTCTCTCGAATGCATAAAGCTTCCGGTTTCACTGTGTTCACTTTACTTTTCTCATTTCTTACCCTGACCTTTTGTTTAACGTGGTGCATGGGTCCTATTTCCTTTTTTCCCTCCTCGGACCAGACCCCATGCTGATATTGAGTCATCAAAATCAACCATAGAAAATGTGTCGTCTGTGCAATGCTGTCAGCAAAGGAATGTGTTCAAACGTGCACAGTTTGCAGCTCTGTAATGTGAAATCAGAAACAGTTTCATATTTTTAGTATAAACATTTAATAAACAGTTTAATAATCAATTTTGCACCATTAACCATTTTTCAAAAACTAGCATTCACAGTGAGGCATATCGCTGGGTATATTAGTTTTATAAACTTTTTGTGTCTGTTTTTTGTTATTGTGGCAATAATCACACTTTACTTCTTGCCCTCACAGTTCACACTCTTCGTGCTAAATGTATTTCTTCATTCTGAGGAAAGACATCACCACGGCAACACAGCTTTTCCAAGCTCTGGGTTCCTCCATATGTCAGATTCAGTTACCGTGACAACATGTTTCACGGTGAAGTTCCAGCACAGAGGAGCTCGCTGCATCTTGATTAAGTATGTTCACAATGATTTTCTGTGTGAAAATCAGAAATCTAAATTGCCTGTAAACATCAGGCAGTGACGTGTGAACACGCGCAAACACGGCATGCACGCGCTTATGCAAGGGATGCATGCACGGAGCAAAGATGCATAGAGAGGGTGAGGTTGTAGAGGCATGAGCAGTAAATTCAAAATCTCAGAGTTGCTGGTGCTCACTGAATGACGCTGATCTTTTGCAGCCTACGTTCATCCCTGACCTGGCTAAAGGCTGACGAAGGATTTGTGTCATTCTGAGAAGTATATGTTTTTTGCAACACTTTAAAAGTGCTGCTCAACATGCACAGAATACATATAGCAAGTAACTACTCCTGTAGAAACTTGAAAATGATCCCAGTCTCATAATTTAGCATGCAGACCACGATTCTGTACTCCTGCATGGATAAAAAGTGATTCACAAATACAGCATAGCATGGATTTCACCTTCCTGCTGTTCACCTGCCTCTGTGCCTCACCAAGCATATGCTTTTTTTTTCAAGCTGATGTGCGTCATTAGAACTGTGTGAGGCTAATCTCTCTGCAGCAAGGTTCACACGAGTAAGTCAGATGCTTTTGCAAGTCAAGGTGAATCAAATATGCAGAAAGACTTGCAGAAAGTGATTTATATCATATAATTTGTAGGTATCAACAAAGTGTAATTAAAGAGGGTAATTAAGCATGTAATTTACAGCTGGAGACAACTGAAACAATACGAGGAAAAATAATTATAGATTAGAACAACATATTTTATTTTGTGAGGAACATTTGTGTAACTGGGAAGTTTAACTTGTGCAATCACTGAGAGAGCCTGGCAGATCCAATCCAAGCCTCCACTTACAACCAATTCAACAACCAGCTGAAGCATTTGTGGAAGATTCCCTTTTCAGCCTGATGGAAAATAACGAGCAAAGAAATCTTAGCTCAACAGAAGACAAGGTGAGGATTCATAATATAAAAAAGTCTGAACTAAATGAATACTGGGAGTAGTACAACACCTGTTTTGTTTATCAATTTACAGTAATTATAAATTCATGTTAAATATATTAAATATTTTTCACTGTATGCCTTTTACACAATCTGTAGCTGCAGTAAAACAGCCTGAAGCTAATTCTTATTTTAACAGTCTAAAAGGTCTCTAAAAGCTTCCTGTCACAGACAAAACTTTGTAAGTACTCAGATATATTTGTTTGTTATTCAGTTAAATGATGAGACACTAATGTTTTTCTTAGGATATCAGTAATGATTTAATTTAAAATGCAATATACAACAGCATCTGTACAGCGTGTTCATCAGCATAGAAAATGTAGTGTGAATTGCACACAATGTTTTGCACACAGCAGAGTCATTCTGCACACATTTCTGCGAATTTGAATTGTTTAGTGTTCTGGTTCAGTAAAGTCCAATTCACTTCAGGTGGATGGTGTGCAGACCAGATCAAATGATCACTGCAGAGGTAGCTTTGTTGAGAGTATACATTTTATATTGCAGTTGTTTTTTTTTTGCATAAATCTTTTTGCTTTGACTTTGTTTCAACAGTCTTTATCTTTCCCTCTGTGTCCCTTTTCACCACCACTGTTCTATGACGTCTGTTTCAGCACAGGCTGTTGAAGTGCTGCCATTCATATTGTCATTGTGTTCAATTATTGCAATCAGCCTACTTGCTTTGCTTTCTCTCTCTGTGTCCTGTATGGGTGATTGTGCATGTATGCATGGCTAATTTGTGTCTGACTAGGAATGAAAAGGGTCTGGGAGATACTGTTGAGGCTAGCCTTTTTTTTTCCCTCCAGTGACGTCAATGACATTTTAAAGGAGGCAGAAACTGCAGAAAATTAACACCTACAGCAATCACTTACTTGGAAATACCAGCCCAACAAGGCAATTAGAATGACATGTTGTGAGCTTTTCTTTTAGGTCCAAGCTTACCACACAAAAAAATACATTTTTTTCTATTCACTGTCTGTGTCAGAAGGCTTTTCTTGCCATCCACACCTTTGCAGACTTTCCCTCTGCTGAAGAATATCCTGTCTGCAAACTAGCTCACTGCAGATATTCGATGATTCAGTTTTGTCACATACATCAAGCATAAAACATACTCCTTTTCTTTCTTGTGGTGCACTTTAACCTGGAAACTATTTAATATATTTAATACATAATATGTTTAGACATTTCTGTTTTATCCACGTGCATCTAAAAGTAAGTGCAGCTGTGATCCACCTTTTGCAGAAATAGCTTGAGCTGTATTTTCACATCAGCCATACCCTAATCGCTGCAAACATATAGTACAATCAACCGTATAATGTCTTGCATCCTTTGTAAGACAGCGCTGTATTTAAAGCCGTAATCCCTAAGATTGAGGTTCTGGCTGATTAATGACACCTTGAACAGCTACAATTGAGGAGCACCTGGTTTGTCTGTTTACAGTTCAAATCACGTTTCAGACACGCTGATCTGATTTCATGCTGCATGCGCCAAAAGAGGGCACGGTAAAGTTATTTACCTCACAGTAGTAGTGCTATCTGTAACCTTTGCTTATTAGCTAGCTGTTGCTGTTCCCTCTTGTTCCAAAACTCCCTTGCGACAGTTTCTAATAACACTATTAAAGAATTCCAAAAAATTAAATGTTGTTTTTCACCAGTGAAACGTTTGGAGTCAAGGGAGGAATTACCATGTTTATTTTCTTTTAAAGTAAATATGTGTTGTGTTCATTTCAAAAGGGTTTTCTAATGATCAATTAAATTATTAGCATTAGCATAGGCTATAGACCTGTGTTTCTTTATGCAAATATTTCTTTTCACAACAGGTGTTTCCAGCTATAATAGCTGTTTACAATTGTTTCAAAAGGGATTTTATGAAAGTCCGACTGATTATAGAAGAAAGTCTTTTTACACTCTTTTCTAGTATTTACTTAGACTGCAAACTCTTCCGCTAGTGCGCATTTTATTGGCATCCTTTTGAAGTAAAAACATATTCGTATAATAAAGACAACAATCTCAAGATAAAAAGGTTAAAACGCGATATGTAGGTGATGTGATGACATTTCGCAAAAATGGCACATGCGGCTTTTCCTGGAAAGAACATTGCTGCCTGCAGAAGTAAGATGGAGAATATACCTGTAAGTACTGTGACAGTTTATGTGCTAAAGCTATTTACTCTATGTGCAGGACATGTTGTGCAGAGCTTAAAAATATCATCTTGAAGATGTTTTACTGGTTACTTCCGGTTTGGAACTATTCCAACGTGCCAGGCAGTTGCTGAAAAGTAAGAGTGCTGGGCTTCACGGGAAACAAAAGCTGCTCAGATGCTCATTGATTTCTTCATTACATCTTTGAACACCAGTGACTCAGGGCTGAAAAACCTGACTGAGATTTGTTATTACCTTGATGTGTCATCACCTTAAAGTCTCAGTTTTTAGAGCAATAAATCCAGGGTTAATAGATTTTATACACTGGTGGCAGAGCAGCTCTCTGGGGTTAGAAGAGAAAAATGTGCAGGATCTGTGAGACCAAGCATGAGACTCAAAAGAGCTGCTCAGTCAGCATGGCGTGAGCCGCAGCCTGTCTGTTACACAAACAGACCGACTGTGTGGCCCTGAGCAAGTTCACCTAACCATTCAACGATGAATACTTTCCTTTATATCTTTCTGGGCATGGTATATTTTTGATGCCTATGGCCTCACAGACATCGTTGTATCTGGTCATTGTTTTACTATTAATAAAATAACTGGCAGATTTGGTAGGATCCATCCTCAGGGGACCATGAACATATCAAACTCCTTCAACATTTTACACTTTTCAAAGACAATGCCTCAATTTATCAAAAAACTATGACGTCATTGAGAATTACAATTAAAAATATAAATAATAAAAGGATGCTACTACAATAATGACAATTGGGAAAGGTCCATTATTAATTTACTTGAGTGTGACAACATATTCTAATCTGAGCTCTTTCCTAGAATCTGGCTGAGAATTAAATGTCAGCTTTTTCCCTTAAAAAGCTGTTATCCCAAGAACGCACATTGACAGCGTGTTGTGAGGACTTCTCTACACAACAAGGAGTCCCAGTCTCCACTCTGCTTGGCTAATTTAAATTCTCAATCCAGCAACTCAGTGTCAGAGTTGCAGCCTGAAGCCAGTCATTATCACAATAAACAGTGCAGAGGTAAACAGAGATACTGTGCTGCCTCGTTTTACAACAACCTCTCTGATTTAACCAATGTGTGCCTTCTGAACCTGGACATTGACGTCAGCATCCTTATTGGATTTCTATTTAGGTGTTAGTGAACTGATATCTGTCACTGCCAGTCGTCGCCTCTTATGTCTGCCATCAATTCCTGTGAAATAGAAACAAGTACACAGCAACACTGAATAAAAAAAAGCACAGTATGAAGAAACAAGTCCACAGAGCTGTTGCTGGTATACATTGATAAGAAAACGTCAGCAAACACCTTTAGACCTATATGTTCTTATTATGTTTTGTTGGTTTTACTGAAACATAAAAACGCATTTTATTGAGTTTCGGTCCAGGATTGTGTTTTTGGCTTCTTCCCGTGATAGAGATTTAGACTTGCACATTTTTGATGTCCATCACAGAGTCATGCCTGTTTTTTTAATGCACTGCTGCCTGAGGATCAGAGGCATCGGATGTTACGTTTCAGCCTCGGTACTCATGCACAGAGACTCTTTTAATGATATAATATATATCAGATGCTAACATTTTCTTTGCACCTTTACACTGAGGACATTTATTCTGTCATTGCGTGATAATTTGCAGAAGCAGCTTTTCACAGGTTGGTTAACCTCTGGCAGATTTCCTGCCAGAGGTTAACCAACCTGTTGATGTGATGTTCTGTCTCAACTTGGTTGAGACCTGTTGCTGCTGTGAATAAAATACGAGTTTATTGGATTTTCACATTAGTGCATTCTGTTTCCTGTCCCGACGAGGTTGTAGTTTATTGTTTACATTTATTATTTAGGACAAAGGCCTAAATGTGAATCCAACAATACGAAGGTGTCCCTTAACAATTCCTGTTTTAGAATCTCTTAGTGGAGCTGGGAATACATTTAATATTCTGCATGATTGATTCATGTTAGTGATTAATATGAAAGTCAATTTAAGCTGTAATTATGCATTGCTAGATCTCATAATGAATATGGAGAAGATGGTGTTGGGGAAGGCCTGTGCGTCATTGGCTTGCTCATTCTGTTTGGGTTAGATTGAGGACTTGTGAGGTTGCAACCATTTGCTGTTTACAGTTTGGATCACTGACACAAGCACCCACCTGACGGCTGTACAATGGCTGCCTACACACACATTCACACACAAATGCATGTGCACTTCAGGCAAAACTGAGTCATTTTGAAACGTAAGACCACGATGTACTCATAAAACAGCAATTATATCACTGGCAGCTGTTGCAAAGCAGAAGAAAAAAAAACAATGGACAAATTAGAACGATGCAATTGACGTACAGGAACATGACAACCGCTCTTATTGGATCTACAGTAAATGTCTGTTCAACTTGTTCACGTCACCTGGTTTAATATGAAATTAGACCCTGGAGCACAGTAGACATGATCATTCTGGATATCATAATAATGTTAATTTATACTAAGTGGTGTTCTCATGTAATAAAACACTTCCGATAGTAATCCAAAGAAAAAAAAAATTCAGCAAGCATTTGGTTACAGCAAATGAATGGACCACAAACTTACATGTGATACTTAACTACTTAAAGTACAAACTAAATAAATCCAAGTAGAGAGAAAATTAGATTTTTTGAGGGTCCACAAAGAAAGTTTTTTTCTCATTATTCCCAAATGATGCTGAATCTTACAGGAGCAGGTAAACAGTGTCTAGCAATTCAACAACCCACATGTGGGCAACACTTGAAGGGGCTGCACTGAGGAATAACAAGCAGGTGCCTAATTGAAGTCTAATTGAGCCTTAGATCAACAGGTAAATTGCTGCTGCATCAGTAGTTGCTGTGTGCATGTGTTTCACAGAAAAAAGGAGTAGGCTGAGTTTGACAGATTTATTCACTCAACATACTGTCAAGTTCTCACCTGTAAGTGCAGTTGTCAGCCTCTCCTTAGAGACAGAGTGAAGAACCCAGACTATACCTTCACACTGATCGGAGCTGGTTTGGTCCATGTAATTATGATGCTTCCTGGACACCCTCCTCAGATGTACTCTGGACATGTTCAGCATGGAGAAAAACCCAGAACTGTAACAAACTGAACAGATTACATATTCCATCTGAGAACACCTTGTCACTTGGGTATGACTGGCGAGACTGTATGCTGTGGAGCTCTCCAAGGTAGCGACACTACTGCAGAGTGCTCTCCCACCTTTTCGCTTTAGAAAACGCAGAAAGTTTCCAGCTAGTGTTCCATGAATGCGGAGATCATGAAATTAATTTATTTATTGTCCTTGTCTGTACCTTCTTATGTACACTTACAGAATGATTCAGGAGGTTGACAGTATGTGTGCTACAGTACGTTACTATTTATAGTCATAGTATTTAACACTTTTAGTTTAAGTAGTTAGTGATTCATGTCATTGCTATGTCATCTAGAGTATTTGGGGAAGCTGGAAAACGTCTTAAAGATCGTTTCTGCACAGGTAGTCACATACATTTTTTAGGAGTTTTACAGATAAAGGGTGTATTACATATCAGCCTATAATTGGTTAAAACCTCTGAGTCATGAGAAGGTTCTTTGAGTAGAGCTTTGACTAAGGCATCCAATTAGTAACGAAAGATTTAATATAGACAAAATTATTAGTATCAGTGACGTATGTAGTGGTCTTAAACCTTTCTTAAGACGGAAAAAATGTGTTATTGTGCTCATTATGCTGTCTACAGGATGAGCTTAAACTTAATTGTCAATGACAATTGATTATATTGAAAAACAGGCTAATTTGCTGAATAATGAATAATAATGAATAAATAATATATGCTGTAGCCCCAAAAAGGTCAATAAGGTTAATAAGCCTTAACTAATAGTTAAATAAGGTTAACTAAAATGGTTACTATGCATTTTGTAATGATATTCATGTTAACAAGTACATTAAATTATACATCAGTGAGGGGCAACTATTTCTCCTGCTGATGATTCAACAGTAAATAGATCATTATTGAATTGGACGCAGTTTAGCTCAATATGACTGTTTTGTCTCTGTCGTCTCCTCCTTCAGCGAGAGGCAACTGACAAGATGGTTGACTGCTAGAAGTCCAGAAATCAAGCTCACAAAGTACGCAGTGATCCTAAAGTACACTAACTAACTATGCTAATCAAATCAATTCCATTCACCAGTTTTTGTTACTCCACCAGCTAATGACAAATTCTACTATGCAGTATGAGACGATGATCCATTCCTTTTTTAAGAGATTTGAGTTTTTTAAACAAATACAAGAGATGAAACTTTTAAGGACATGAAGTGGACTTAATAAAAGCCTAACTAATAACATAATTATGTTTGTGGTTGTTTGTATGGAGAGGGATAGACAGAAAGAGGTTTTACGTTTTTATTTGCTTGCTTTTTTAATTTGATTTTATTTCTTATGGAGAAATTCATTCTAGAGTTGTTGTTGTTGTGGCCATATTTTCATTTTAATATTAACAATAATTGGCCTCACCAGCTCACGTGGATCATTTTATTGGTGTTACAATAGAGTATGTCTTAATATTTATTGTCTAGGCTCTGAACTTTGTAACTCTTTCCACTATAAACCTTAAGGAGTTGTCATTTCGAATTAATTTTACCAATTTTTACCAAACCACATTATTGCACCCTTCAAGTTTGCTTCCACCTTATTTAATAACTGAACTGCAAACTTTAGCTCTGTGGCAAAAAGTAAGCGAAAGAAGCAGCTGCAGCTAAAAAACAAATTCAGTCATAATAATATGAGAACAGTCACCTGAGGTCGGATTGTAACTGTTGCCTAGGAGAGTTTGCAGGAAGTTTCTTTTACTCCACAGATATCCCACAGTTTTATTTTCTGAGAAATATGAGGCAAAATGGATAATATTCACCCCCTTTCTAAGGACAAGAAACCACTACAATATGATTTGAAGTACAAAAGGATAACAGGAACATATTTAGTTCTGTTCTTCAATTTTTAATGAGAGAATCGTTAACCCTCTTTACAAAAAAGTTACTGTTCTTCTGAAGAGTTTAAGATAAACGTCAGCAAGGAGAAAAAAGACAAAGTTTAACCAAAACAATCGTCATAAAAAATAAAAACTCACGACATTTGGAAACCGCTGCAATCAAGTGCAATGAGTACAAATCTAAATTTGTTTTAAAAATGTTTTTTCCTAATGATGGTGACGATACTAAACGGAGCACTGATAATACCTTTTACATACACACGAGAGATGAGAGTGATTATGCACTGAAGGGTGAAACTCCACGTCTGCATGAAAAAACCTACTCAGTTGGACAATTAGGTCTTCACCCACATTCTTCTACAAAACGCGTATATTATTATCTGCTCTACTCATCATTCTGCCATGTCATCAGTTCAAAATAATTTGCATGTGAAAAGTGATAAAAAAAAGCAACTGATCATTTCCACACATTGTTTCTGGGAAATAAAAAGTACCCTCTCTGTGTTTAGGAGACAGTCTAACACCAAATAAACCACTGATTCACATCACCCCTCAACAGGAGACCTCCTCTGCTGGCGACCTCCGGTGAAACGCTGAGAAAAGACGTCACACACACAGAGGGAATGATCCCTACAGCACAACTGTGAATCCATACTGGCGTAGGAAGGGAAATGTGTTTTTGTCTGTGCGTAGACGTGTCTCTGCGTGCATGTTTGTGTTTGTGAGCAGGTGTTAATGCACAGTCGATCAACTGGTGTTGGGATCGTGCAAGTGGGGAGAGTGGAAAGGACACTGTCTGTGTAAACCTTTGTGTGTGTGTGTGTATGATGGCGTGCTCCATATGGCACATGACGTTACATTTCGTATAATTCTAATTCTACTATATATATATATATATATATATATATATATGTGTGTGTGTGTGTGTGTGCATCATTGTGTACGTAAGCGGACGCAGCGCCAAGCCAAGTGTTTTTGTGCTCAGGAATTCCTCCCACATAATCTAAAAACTGCTATGTTCATTAAATTTCTGCTCTCATTGCTTTTTATTTTTTTAGTTTAACAAGATTTCCATCACTAAGATTTTATATGCCCGACCAAATGTTTCTGTCTTCCACAATTTATTTCATATTATTATAAACAACAAATGTTGCAGCTACAGCAAACAGAATATGTACCCTGGGGGTAATATCTTTACACCCACAACTTTCTGATATAATTCTTTATTCTTTACTGTCATCGTTCGGTGTCTACATGAATGTCAAAGTAACCAAATCTGATAAAGTAATAAAGCAGCGTATGTGCATTTTCTCTTTGTGTGTTGGTCACATTTTTAAAGGAAAAACATGCATATTCAGAAAGAGAAGCATGAGGAAACCAGACTAGTGCACTGCACAGTTAAACATCAGCCTACAGTACCTAATGCTACAGCTGTTTTTCAACTTTACTTTTTTACAAGGGTGAACTTTACTGTGTTGCAGAATAACAAAGCCACTGCACTGCACATACCCAGTGTGGAAGACCAAGCCGAACTACACGCTACCCAGAACATTTGTTGTACAAACAATTAAACTGAATGGTATCAAACCTTTTGGGGGAAATTGTACAAAAGGAAATGTTGTGCCAAACTGAAACAATCCTTTCGCAGTAATAGTCCCACAGGTGTGAAGACTAGAGCACGTTCGGCTGAGGACCACAGGCAAAATGAATGTTGATTCATCCACAAAAGATTCTTAGGTTATGAAGGAATCTGTGGGGGGGTGTTAAGGTCATATTGTGTGTCACTTCCTTCCCAGATGCATTCAGACTGAATGAGAACAGGCGTTCTGACCTGAAAGGATATTTATCTGAACGGGAAGCTTGAAGCCACAACTTGATTCGTGATTCAAACAAACCTGGTCTAAGGTTTCGATTATTTCACAGCGTAAATGTCTGAGAAGGTAGAAGATGCTGCTCATGGTTACCTCCTCCAAGATGACCTGTCGGTCAGGAAACGCGTTCCTCAAAGGGACTGTTTTGTGGGTGAGGAAATGCTACAGATAGTTGTTCCATCCAAGACTAAGACACATGCAGTTCTCCAGACTGCTGGACATTTAGGAGTGAGAAAAACACATGACAGAGTCCAGTCATACTTACCAACTGACTCCTCTGTATCCAATTCCAGTGGCAGGGCATTTGTTTGAACATCTATTTTTGACTACTCAGATCAAGGGACCAGCTTTTCATCAAAAATGTTTGCAGAGGTTTAAAGGGCAGTTAAACATCAAACATTCAGAATCCAGTGCTCATTATGCTCAGAGCTGAGGTGCACATGCTCTACATTGTCTCTGTTTAGGTGCTGTTCAAACCTGTGACACTGGCACCCTCAGGTTACGATTACTGCCACACTGTTTATGTAAAGCAGTAATAAAACAGGATGCATTCTCGGAGAATATAAATACATTTACATAGAAAGTTTTGAAGCGTCAGAACTCAAAACAACGTTGTCACTTTGTTGTGAAAGTGAATCACTGATCCACGATGTGTCCACTATTAACCAATACTATAATTAGTCCTACATCTACTGGAAAGATCTACTGCCCACAGAAAAACAACATGAAGTGCATTGAATCCTCCACAGTCTTTAAATAGCTTTTCGTGAATCACGGTTTATTCAGAAAAGACATTCTGGATTGTGGCACTTTTTCTGTGACTGACATAGTGACAGGAGAAAACATGAAGATGATTCATGGGCGTAGGCGGTGACGGAAAATTAATGACTTTAATGTCTTCATTTTGTTCTAAGGTGATCACAATTGATGTGCCCAAACAATCAACCAAACATCAACAAAGATGACTTATACATTAAAATGTCATTTTACATAAAACTACACTGAACTTAAATAATACGGAAAGTAAAATGAAGGTTATGTTACAGCTGATATTCAATAGACAGAAAGAACACAATATTGTCACTGCATTATCCATATAAAATGCTGGTGAAATATACATTGTTATAATGTAGTTTTAATGCACATATCGAGATGAGCCCAGAGTTGTTGCCATGGTGGGTATGGTCACAGAAATACACAAGTGGCCACTGACCTGTTATGAGTTGGATATCCTAGCAACAAATCTAACATTTCCTCTTTACGGTATGCACCTAGTGATGACAAGAAATCTAAATAAAAAAACACATTCTCGGTAAAAAACAAAATACCAGAAAGCAACATGCATGGCAATGACGCCAAAGCACCGTGAATCAGATGATTTCCTTTCATTATTTCATGATTTTCCTTTAACCTGCAATAAAAACACTGCAAATCATCTGAACCTTTGAATGTTTCCTCTAGGTCTGTGTGTCTGACAAAGCATTACCCCTCCTGAATGACACTAATGAACTTCGTTAATGTCGCGCTTCGCTCAGGGTCCCAAGTGGAACAAAGGATGACGCTCCCTAGTGTTCGGAACAGAAGAAGGTGTCACAGTCACGCACAGGCCACTACTTGATAAAATAAAATGTGCTGAATCAATGACGAACTCGTCATGTACATATTATCAGAGGGTTTTAACAAAGACATTTGTTGTCTCCAACATTTAACCCCTAACTTGTAACTTAAAGGTGAAGTTTAGTTACAGGTGGAGCTCATGTCCGCATTTTATCAAAGTAACAATATAAATATTGTTAGCCAACGTTTAATGTTTGAAGGTAATTAGCACCATCACTGAATCAATTATTCATGTGCTGAGAATCAGTGCAACTACTGCAAGTGAATCTTATGACGCTGTAGGTAAGTACTACAGCCATGTTCCACAAGAAAGTTCGTTTGGATCAGAGGGTTGCATAGCTCTAGACAGTAGAATAGAGCTTGAGGCATGTTTATGATGATGGGACTTTGATTTCCCAATATTATCTTTGGTGGTAATATTGTTGAATACATTGTCAGCCAGCAGCATCTAGATAAACTTACCTGACGTTAACCAGCACGAGTAAATGATTGTATTAGATATTCACAGCTGTTAAAGTCAGTGCGTAGTGTATATTGAACTAATGAAATGTGCTTTGCTCTAACGTCTCATCCATAGCAGAAAAATGTTGAGATATAATTTATGGGTTAATTTAAATACTAATAAATACTATCTATCTATCTATATATTCAATAATGGCCTTCTACCCACTCACTGAAAAGCTGACGTTGCTTACGATGGGCTTGATCCTCGCGTAGGGGAGAAAGTGATTCACGTTATGGCTGCTAAGTTCTGCTCAGGTTTATTGCAAGTCATTAAAGGAGTGACGAGCTGAATTTAAGAAGCTGTGCACCTGCTTTAATAGGCAGCATAATTCTATGTTTAGAAGATTGAGGATAACTTTCCTCTGTGCACATGTCCGTCATAACTACACGATTGAACGCTTACACATTCTTAATGAACAGGATGACGTCTAAAGGACCAAAAGCACTTGTCCTCCAAGAAACTCTGCTGTGAAGCCTCCTGACCAGGAATAGCCCAAGTTGAAATCAAAGAAAAAGGTCTTACAGTGGAGCTTGCTTTGCAATTTCACCCATGCTCATTTCCTTTTTCTTTGTAAAAGGACATTTGGAAGTAACCAGGTTTAGATTGAACATAAAATAAAACTGCATGTTCTCCTTTAGGCTCATGTCATAGATAGAAAGAAACTATTTGTTTACAGTGTTAGTACTGACCACCAGTGGCTGCTGGCTTGTGACCAAAGTTATTATCTTCAACCATTTCCATATCAACATTTGTTTGGCAATATACATTCCAGCAAAGCAGGAAAGAGACTGTTTGTCTTTGAACAGGATAATTTCATAATTGCCTGGATTAAGTGATAGCACATTCACTGCAAGTCTGAACATCAATTCATCAATAGTTCTCTGTAACTCTAAAAAATATGAGCTACAAAGGGACTCATCAGGCAGTTAAATTGATAGTAATCAGCATATTTACTCCGCAAAGTATTAGTGACACGAAGTGAGTTCATCTCAGGGACACAACTACCATCTTCAAAGAAAAGCATTTCTTTTGGGGATTGAATTACTTCAAAGCTTGTGCAAAAACATAATAAAAGATAAGATTTATTTGAGATGCAACTTGTGTCCTAGTAGGGGAAATAATTACTTATATTAGGATGAGAGTCATTTAACACAAAATCCACTCATTAGCATCAATTAATGCCAGTCTTATGACCTACATATGAATACAGAAGAAGTCTGTGGTCTAAGTAGTTTAACTGTCTGTGTCTAGAAATGCTGGGCAACTTCCAATTTAGCTGGTTTCTCACTTTGAATCAGCTCAAGTCCGAGAACTATTCTTCCTGTGGCTGTAGCATCAGTGCATAAACTCCTGTAGCAGTAGATGAAGTTCGAAAGCTAATTCCAACAAAGTTATCAAGTGGATGCAGTGTGAAAGATGCAATACTACACAGCCAGACACAAATTACCTTTCCAGCAATGTGCAATAGAAAAACATCCGGTAGTGCAACGTGTCTTTTTGCCTTAACACGTGTTGTCCTACAAAGGATTCTTACAACTTCATATGTCGTAAGATTAATTATTTAGCATCCACAGCTCTATTTTAGAAACGTAAGTGTGTGAAATATCAATATCAATATATATATATATATATATATATATATATATATATATATTAAGCATTTCAAGTATTGTATCTCTGGCCTTTTGTTCTTCTGTCTTCCTCTCTGTCTGTCTCTGTCCGTGGTGTTACACCAATTTACTTTTTCCTCCTGCACGTTTTCCACCCACTGCTGCCATCTTTCTTGTATACTGTCCACAAAATAGATATGAAATGTGTCTTTAAGTGAGGCAGAGGATGAGGGATGCCATGATCCTGCAGATAGCTGCAACATGTGCTGCGAAGAATCACGTGCAGCTCTACATCAGTGACTAAAAATCTGTTTATGGATTCCCAACACAGCCACTGACACCTGTCGCCATCCAGGGCTGAGGAGGGAGAGATGATGCAAGAGATTCAAATGCTGTACCAGGGGATGATGGTACATAAGTAGCAACTGGACTTGTGACCCGACTTTTTCTTTTTGAACATGGTCTCTGTTTGTCTTGTTTATTTAGCGCAGTAACATGCGCTCGATGTGTTAGATGTCTGCATGGGATGCAGCATGAGTGTGGGCTGGGCACGAGGCTGGTCTGCCACTGTGCTGAGCCTGGAAACATCCAGAGCACTTGGAGGAGGGTAACTAACCTGACACAGCCATTGATTATCATTAAACCACACTTTTTACCCCTTAAGGTGCAACACAGTGTGCTACAAGTATTGTTTGTGACATCAGACTGTGCAGGCGCACTCAGCTCAGGGGGCAGCTGCAGAGCATCTGCAGTGCACATATAAGCAAACATGCCATGCCCACATACAGTATGTTTAGATTATTTTCTTACAGTTTATTCATTTTATAGTTTATTCATATTATTTTAAACGAGCTGTGCAGCCTGTGTCTAATTTTCTCTTTACTGTTACAGACTTCATCCAAATTAGTGTTAGCGAAAGGCAAAATTCTACCGTTTTTAATATTATGTTCTCATTTGTCTGTTAGTAAGTACTTCCGATCCTGTTGCTGCAGTTCATTGCATCACTTTTACTCATTCACTGAATGTGTCAGCCGCTCTCTTCGCTCCTCTTCTTTGACCTATGTGATTTCCCAGCAGCACATCTTCCTGCGAAAGACTAATAGGTTGTTACTTAACATTATTATTTGCCTCCCCCTGATTCTGTTATGCAGCTCTTTGGTCCTAAGAACTCCTCATTGCTTAGATAAGTGCATCTTCAAGTTCAAGACTTTGGCAAGTTTAAAGATTACTGAATTATATAGTTAAATGCTTTGTTAAACGCTTTGTCTAGTTGCTACTTATGTACCATCATCCCCTGGTCTTACATTCAAAGTGCTTACATTTATCTAAAATGTAATTCTACGCGTTATTCACCAGCTAATCGTCTGTGTGCCAGACATGTGTGCAGAAGCCCATTCAATAAAATCAAACTGAGAGAGGGTGGAGGACTGCACCATGAGAGGAATGCTAAAGATTAGAGCAACCGGAAGTCCTGCTACTCTCAGTTACGCCTGAGAGAGGCAGAAGAGAGCTATAGATGTTTTCTCTGTGTCTGCATCATGCACACAGCATGAGGAAAGACTGAGGTTACATGGCATCAAGCCTCTAGTGCAGTGTACTTCCTTTGAGTTAAACCTCTTGATGCCGTGTATAAACAGGTACTGTACGTTTATACAGTATATATGAAGACATATCTGCATACACTCTCACTCCAGATGTGTCTGACAGAAACTATGACGCACGTGTTTCTTGGATGACATCACCACCTTCGGCAGGTCACACACCTGTCTGAGAGTGATTCACAACATCAAGGTTGCCTCCGTAATCAGGACAGAACCAAGTCAGGAGTGGATTAAAGCTACCTGTAGCTACCTTGACTCTCACTAGCCTGCTACAGTGGTACAAGTACAAGCCTGTAACAATCACTTCAGAAATAACTTTACAAACAGTTTTACTGAGTGGAATGATTTGATGTTTATTGGATCACTGCACAGAACACAGGCCTTTTTTTTTACTTACGACAGTGTGAAATGGCGAGTGCAAGGCTGCTCCATCTTTGAGTGGGGGCGTGTGCGATATTCGTTGGGCGGCGGGTGGAAATCATTTTTAGCCCAGGAGCCGCGTGCTGCAGGCCTGCACATTCCACAGCCTACACCCTGGGCTGAGGTAGGAGAGGACTGTTTGTCAGCAGTTACTCATACTACTTGTAGTGGTGAATCAGTAACCAAAGAAAAACATGACTTCTGCTTGTCTTTTGTCCTTTTTTTCAAACCTTGATGTGTTTTATCCCCGCATTTCGTCATACGAAGTGATCTGGTGGTAGTGGTGACGTTTATATTATTAGTGGCAGTGGAAGGATGAAACTGATGTCTCTGGGAGTAATCAGCTGATAGCAATAGCCTTGAGAAAAAGCATGTGTGTGTGTGTGTGTGTGTGTGTGTGTGTGTGTGTTTCTTTGTGTATCAAATTGTAGATTCACAGATTTCTGATAAGTGAGAGTTCAAATTACTTTTTGTCTTTAAAAAAGTTGTTTACTAAAGAACAGTCACACAAGGAGAAAGATGCTATTGAATCCCTGCGGCCCTCTATGTTTGTGTGCGAGCCTTCAGATATACATTCTGTGTCAGAACACAGGGCGCTTCAGACAGCCAGAGTGTTTCAGGAGGCATGCTTAATATGGGCACAGGTGGCTTACAACTCCTCCAAGACATCTGTTTACTCTGAGTTGCACCATCCATGCCAGATGATGGACAACTGATCGCATAATTATCCGCCCATTTGGAAGGACTTTTGCCACTCACTTAGCGTCAGGGCAACATTTATTAATGGATTGTGTTGACTATAAATGATAATGTTTTTCCTCTTTCAGACATGATGTTACAGCTATTTTTAAATACCTCTGCACAATAACTCTGCTGTACCTTAAGTCATGATAGGATAGCAAAAATGTTTCCATCATCATGACGTTCTTGTTAATGTTGTTGTGGTTAATAGTTAATGTATGTGGCAGAAATAGACTTTCTGTTAACATGTTCATAGCATATACATTTTCAGCTGATTCCAACAGTCACTTTTATTTTTCACAATGCTTTTTAAAATGTATATTAATAATGGGTAAAATTATGCGTAAATATAGGTTAAGATAAGAAGATGGTGGTTTCCCTTACCTGCCATTAAACATTGTGACTAAAGTTAGCAACTAGCTGGTGCACATAATAGAGCGTTTACAGTAGCTGTTAAGCTACTAGATAATAAAATCAGGAATAGGTTAAGACCAAACAAAAATATATAAAAGATATAAAAAGGGAATATTAAACTTTGAAATTACTACAAATTAACAAATTAATGTTTTAAGTTGGGTTGAATAGGAAGAAAAAACAAACAAAACACTCCAACATAAATTAGTAATCTCTTACATATTACATAAAGGAACAGCCAAAGAAAGAACATAGATAATTCATAGAGTTCACAGTGTAATTTTTCATGTCTATTTACTGCACCTATAACCTGTTGCATACACTCCCAGTTCACTTGTTTTTTTAGATTTGTGTTCAAATGGCCAGCCAAGCAGAAAATAGCCTTTAAATTACAGGCACCACTTTGTATTTCAATTTTCAGAGGATAATCAATTATGTTACATTTATCTTGCCTGAGATTGTTTGATGCTAAATGAAAACAAATACAGATGCCTGTCAGGCTAGTGCTTCTATAAGTGGCTCAATCTACCTGTTTTTCAGAGTAAAATTGTTGTGAAATATACAGATTATTTTCTTTATAAAAAGAGGTCCCTTTGATGGGAGGTAATTGGTCATAAATTTATAAAACCCACTCCCATAAAACTTGGTTTGGTAAATGAACTATCTTTGCTCTGGCTGTGCCCCAACTAAACGCTGATGACTGTGCTCTTGCAAGATGTCATCCAAGAATAGAACTTTAATGATAGGTAGTTATTTATGGTGCAAGCATGTTTTGGTTCCCATTAAAGGCTGCAAAAGCCTAACAAACATATTCTGTTTTTCCAGGAAGATGATCAAAGTCACTGCTCTAAATTAAATATAGCTTATATACATTTGTTAGACAAATCTTCAGTGAGGCTTTGGTTGTGAAGTCAGGACAAAAGAGCAATTTGCTGGTGGAAGTGCCGTGAAGAAAGGGGCAGCTGCTCCCATGAGTCACAGAGAGTTCCGCTTGCTGCTGCATCATTGGCATTGCACCACAAATGGGGATTAAAGTTTATTTGAATAGTTGAGAGAATAGGCCCAAAACCCAACTCAGTGCAGCCTCCTTCTCCAAGAGGAAGTTGAATTCCTGTGTAAAGCTAACACCACCAGAAAGATTTCTTCACCTTCTTGCACTTCTGTGAGAAACAGAACGGGACATGAGGACGAGTGTGAGATTCTGCAGAGCTGTCATGTAGTGTGCTTTTCTGTGCATCCTTTGGTGTGTCCAAGTGTTCCTTGGATCTCTGCAGACACTTCACTTTGAAGCAGTGGTGTTCTTCGTCGACAGGGGTTCCAAAACCTTTAGATATTGTATTTCAGAGAAAGAAGAAAGAACGGTAACAACATGTTTGTCTGTTGTACTGCCTTCTGACATTGCACAGCCTTTGGCGCTGTTGATGGGCAGGAAAAAAGGTTACATCACCATCATTATAATGTGCATTAGAAAGTGCATGTTCAAACACTTGAAAGCAATTTGCAATTACATAGACCAATGTCAAATTACTGTTTCAACTAGAAGGTGCACTCTCTTTAGTTTGGTTCTGATAGAGTTTAATTTGAAGTCCAAAAATTCAGATATTATAGGAGACAGACATTTACAACACCACTGGAGCACTCTAACAGCAGTTAGAGTACCCTTTCACATGAAAACATACTACAGGCTACACGTTGCCTATTGTGAGGCAATGGACAGGAAAGAAACAAAAAGCTGGATAGCTTGCCGGTGAAGGTCAATACTTTCTCACAGTAGGCACTGGATTTGCTGTAAGGTATTGAACACCAGCTGTTTTCTTCGCAGGCTTTTAGAGAAAAGATGCAGAGCTTTGGTTCAGTTTTCTTTTGGGTCTAATCAAAGTGGCTCTAGAACTGTTTTTACTGCATCACAGACATAATTTCTTTCTCAATGAAGTTATGTGTTAAAGTTAAAGAAATAACTATTTGGTAATGATGTATGTGTTTATTAATATCCATTTATTAAAGGTTCAGGTGTGTTTTATGTTTAAAAAAAGGGTTAATCACTTTAATAATCTTTGTAATGCACAAAACTAAAGAAGTGCATTCAAAGAAAAACGGTGAGTGATTGTGCATTTAATATTATAATTGTGAATACGCAGCAGAGACAGATCTCAAATGATCAAATGAAAACCAGTGTCAACAGAGTACAAGGGTTAAACTCTTAATGCACTCACAACTGTGTTTCTACATTATTTGTTTCTTGATGGGTTGGCCCTCATTCAGCCTGTCGTAATGGAGTCCATAATAAAATACCTCACGGACAAAGCGGAAGAGCAGTGCAATGTACTTGAGTTATTAGCATTAAAGTAGACAGTGGCAAACATCCAACGCATATATTAATGTAAGTAGTTGACAGACACAGCTGTTTGCAGCCAGAAGTTTCTGTGAATTTCTCTGCAGGTATTTTGTCTCTTTTCTTTCCCGTGAGTGCCGATTAACCTGTCGGAAGTGGAAAATCCACTGCTAATACGAGTCCTTGAGAATTCACCACCTGCCTACAGAACGATCCCCTGTCTCCATGGAAACCTAATCAGCTGAGTGAGAAAGAAAGTGACAGGAGCTGGCACAGTGTGAGATGGAGAAGATGAAAAGCAGAAAGAAAAGAGAGAGAACAGTGAAGATGTTTACGGGATGTGAGACAAACCCAGTGATGAAACTCCGCCCACGTGTTAAATTACTTAAGTCGCATTCAAAGTTTCACAGAATTGATTGAAAGAAGATGAAAGTGCAGTTTTTTGCAATTTAAAAGATCAATTACTTAATTTACTTTGTAATAATACATTTTTATTGTTGACAAGAAATTTCCATTTCTCATGAATTGTCATTTACTGGGAAAGTGTGAACTGCACAGTTAACAGAAAATTCTAATAACATCATAATTTCTTCCCAATAAACCATAGGTGCAGCTATAAGGTTCAGGTTGCATGAAGCATGTGCATGTGCATTTTATTGATTTCACTCTAGATTAATGCCAGCATATTCCTTCACAGCTAAACTAATGCAACTTGCCCACATCAAAGTATTTATTACACTCTGTCACTGTGTTATTCTGTGGTGTTTAGAGAGTTCTGCTTGCTTGCCTGCAGGACATCCCCTCCTCAGCTCTTCTTTATTCCATTGGTGTCCATGCATAATGCATCTATTAATGTGAGTGACCTCTCTGCCAGTATGTTGCTCTCCTGTCCTTGATGAGCTCTTTGTTTTGATCCCCTGACACCTCTCCTAACCTCTAACTACACCGCTTTTCTCTCTGCACATCCCTTTCTCTGCAGCAGCTTCTTCCCATTTCTGTAATAACTGTTTTTCGATCATGCTTGCACAAACTCAACATATTGTCTGCCTCTGTCTCGCCCACCACTTCCGCTCGCTCCCATCTATGCTCCCTCCTTCTCTCCCTGCACTGTGGCTCTCCTCTCACAGCCAGTCTGCATAATGTGAAGCTGTTATGTTTTGCCCAGAAATGAGACCTTTCTGCTTATCTGTATTCATCTAAGATTGGTCTGCCTGTCATTTTCCTCACTGCAGCTTTTCTCTTCACAGTCGCTCAGCTCCCTTGACAGTTTCTCCAGGGACACGTGGAAAACCTTTGTCTCCAAAAGCTTCTGTCAAAGGCTGTGTTCAAGCCCTGATTGCTTTCAGTCAAACAACAGACAGAAAGCCAAACGTTTACTGTGTGTTGGACATGTGTCATGAATTCAGCTAATATATTTGGAAATAAAAACTGATCATTGCTTTTATTGCATAAAAACAAAACGTAAAAAGTTTTCTTTGCCCATCACTGCCTTTGCATAGCAGGTGGGTTTGAGGGACATGCATATAAAACTGCAAAGGTGTTGAGCAATCAAAAGCACATGTATCCAAAATGTTAGCATCAATAATAACAATAACAATACCTAAAATCAACATGAATTCAGCTATGGC
Source organism: Microctenopoma stevenorrisi (assembly GCA_032270685.1). Classification (NCBI taxonomy): domain Eukaryota; kingdom Metazoa; phylum Chordata; class Actinopteri; order Anabantiformes; family Anabantidae; genus Microctenopoma; species Microctenopoma stevenorrisi. Next base: position 5,419,137 of record JAUMTR010000003.1, read on the forward strand.
ATAGCTTCAGTTGCCTCAGCGCTGGTTTAATAAACCTGGTTATTCAGTACGTGTTTATGCATTAAGTGTTTGCCATTTTCACCACAAAACCATTTCCAGCCTTCTCTGTGTTTCCAGAGGTTTTTATCTGTTGGGACAGATAAATAATGTTTAATATGTCTGTTTGAAATACATAAACCATAATGTAAAATAAGAAGAGTTACATAACTACATGATCATTTGAAGGTGCAGTGTGCAGAGTAATACAATTGCGTTTTACAAAGTGAAGCTTTAATAGAACAGAACTCAAACAAATGTGACTTTTATAAAGTTGTGACGGTGATTTTTTGTTGTGACTGTGTTGCATAATGCTGCCAAGTGCACCTTCTGCCCACCCATCTATGTTTCTGATAATTGTTTACAGGGGCACAGATACTGTTCGTGACGAGGGGTATTAGGTTCAGCATGAGTGTTCAGTGACTATTAGGAAACTGCCACTGCAGAAATTATACATTATAAGCTTGAAAAGGAATCTCTGTTGCCATTTTACCACTGTTGCTGTATTCCATTGCTTGCAGAGGTGTTTGCGATGGAATGATTTAGCAAGTTTCTGATCTGGCAATTAAATTCAGCTGTAGGCACAACTTTTGTTTTATTTTTTGCATCGCACCAGCAGCAGTACGTTTGCCACCAAGATCCATCATTCGTCATCGTCGCTGTCGAAATACGCCGGAGGGATAGAAAGAAACAAAACAGGACTAATTTGAGACAGTTGTGTCACGTCATTTACTGCAATAAACCAACAGCTGTGTGGGAATATTGAGATGTGAAACTTACAGTAACTCAGGCCCACTTTAGGAATACGTGTCCTCGTTCCCCACCAGTCTTTGTTGTGCTTGGTTCAAACAGATCTGCTTGCATGGCCACTCCCCTGCTCACTGTTCTGCACTATTTTCAGAAGTAGCATATTTTGATGCCCTAATGGATCTCAACAAGGTGTGTATTTACACAGTCCCAGTTCTCAAACCACTTTCCCAGACAGCTAAATGGGGGAAAGGAATATAAGAGTTCACATGAGCTGGATGGGCATAATGGAGCTACTTGTTGCTGGTTTTAGTCATGAATGGCTGCGGTACAGTATGAACAGGATGTTGGAGAGGAAAGGGAATGAATGACACCATATTCCTCGTTTGTTTATACTACTATGCTGTACATTCTGTATGACTAAAAGGGGCTGGGGGGGATCTATTTATTTTGACAAAGCATCTGAAGGTGAGTCAGGTATCAGTGTCACCTCCTGCTTGTTGTACTGTACTAGTCTTACTCTGCCTGCTATCTACTTTTTCAACAGGAACAAAGCCCACATTCTGTCTGTGTGAGTGTTCACGAGTGGAAAACTGAGCACAGCTGACGTCAGTAAGATTTACACCTCTATTTCTGTCCAGCTAACCCCCATATTATTACTTCACCGATGAATTAAGATGCTTTTTTTAAAGTCTTTGTGAAGTAGGATACAGCGTTGATATTGAGGCAAATAAAGAGCCATGTCCACGGATATAAATATACAGTGCTGGTGTGAATTTGTGCTTTATTTTGGAAAAAATGAGCTCACCTGTCTGTGTGGCAGTGAGACAGTCCCCCGCTGGTATCTGCTCATAGAGTGTGGTTCCGGTGTAGATGTGTTCCTCCTTGACTTGACGAGTGATGACGAGTGTAGCAGCTAAGCAGGGTTGAAACTCTTTTGACTGTACTGAGGCTCTGCAGGTGAACCTCTACTTACTTTATCGATGCTACCAGAAGTCAATCAAGTTACAAGCGGCAATAACTAACTCTATCTCTCGCACCTACTTTGGATCCGTTTTTGACTGAGTGAAGACAAACTGGAAAGAATATTTAAGTGTAAAATAATCTTTACATATTTGTTAACAGCTAATAATTCTCCTGAGTGGTAACTAAAAGTCAGGACTTGTAAAAAAAAATACATAAGAGTAGTTATAGTTAGTGTTTGATAAACTATTTTTTGCTGCACTGAGCACCTCTCCTGTCATCATAAACCACCAATGTATGTCATTCTCTCTTTCATATTTGAGCTTCTCCCTCTCCGTCTCCCTCAGCTCTGCAGGAATCATACTGCAGAGCTGCATGTTTCACATATGCAGTTACTGGCTTTTATTGACTTGTCTCCTGCTTTTTGTTGTCCTTAGAGAGAGATGGTCATCCATCCTGAGCCCGGTTCTGCTGGTTTCATCTGTTAAGGGGACTTTTTTTCTACAAATTTTTGCCCAGAGCTTCCTCAAGGGGTAATCATTAGGTTCTTATATGAATGTTTGATTTAAGGTCTTGACTATGTGAAGTTCCTTGAGATGAAGTAAATAAAACTGAATTGTTAAGGGGCCTGTGTTTCAGAAAAAATGAAATGAATTATGTTAAATTAAAAATGGTTGTTCTTAAAGTCTAAATAAACATAGGTTCCGCCTCAGTCTATTTTTGTAGGCGTGCAAACAGCTACATTTTTGGTCAGATCACAACTAAATTTACACTTTTTTTTCCATGAAATCACAAAGCTCACGTCTGCTGTCTCTGTTCCACCTTTAGATAGAAACAAGTGCTAAAACTGGAAGAGATATCTCACTTTGAACACAATTTTCCACACAATCTTTACACCGACAACTATTTCACTTGTCTAGCTTTAACCTTGGTGACTATAATTACTTTTGGTTTGAACACAGAACATAATTTTAAAACAACCTGTTAAATTAATGATAAATAGATTTCCCCATCTGTTGTTATTAAGGACCTGTAGATATCAGGAAGTGCTTTTAGGTAAATAAACAGTGTAGTTAGTGAATGAAGTGAAGTGCTTGTTAGCGTGGAAGAACCCAAAGATGATTACCACTGAGCCATGTTAGTCGTGTCCATATTCTTCAACTAGCATATAGATTTTCTGCAAAGATTGAATGAACTACTGACTCACTGTAGATACACTATGTAAGTAGACATGGGCGTTGTTAGGCCTATTATGGGTGGACTTCAGCCAACCCAAAATAATCCCAAGACCCCCTAAAAATATAGTAATAATCAATATTACTATTTAAAAATTATACATCAATACATTTCATACAAGAGTGCAGTTACACACTTAACAAATAGAAGCAAGACGACAAATGGAAATTAAAATGAATAGAATTAAGGGGCAACAATTGTCCCCTTCACTTGTTCACTTCTGTGAGGCTTAGATTTGGTCACAGTGTCATTGAAAATGGTAATTATAACAATGAAAGTGTTCGTACGTATGTACACTACCAGTCAAAAGTTTGGACACACACTCAAGCTGATTTCATAACATCAGATTGATCAGAATGAATGAGACAGATATCAGCCGAACTGCTGAACAAGAGATAATAAAGTTAATGAAGCCTATTTAAGTTTGGCAAAAATGTTTCGGCTCTGACTATACACGCTAATTGCTTCCTACAACCCTGTGGGCTAAGGCCCCCTTGTTTCACAATACTAGTGAAGCCCCTGTATGTAGATGTGTTCAGGTTTGACAGAAACTGTGCGGAGTGCAGAGTTCCTTCATTTCTTTTGTTGTCACTGCAGGAGTGATGGGAGAAATGTGTTGTGTAAACAACGTCGCCACAGCACGCTGCTAAAATGACATCGGATGATGGAGGCAGAGCGGAGACTGAGGGATAATGTAAATTTCACAGATCATTTAGTCTTTGTCAAACACCCACACGTGGAGAGAGCTGACATTCCGAATACCCCACATTTGACAAGTGTCACTGAGGATGACTACACAGCTGATGACTACACCGATGTTTTGACCTTAACTACTCTTTGTGATCTGTAGACTCTGTCGTCCTGCGTTTCAGAGGCTTCGTTGTAGTGTAAATTATTTTTTGTGCTTTTTTATGCGTGTGCAATAATTTGTCTTCACTTCCTCCAATTAAATCATATTTATGTGATAAAGAAAACCACAACGTTCCTCCATTAAACTGGGCATGTAGTGAACAGATACGTTTTTTTTTTCACATGTGATGCATCTGAACTTCTACAGATGGGGAGGGTAGAGCACATGGTGGACACTGCTAAGAGTTACTCACTGAGAGCAGACTGGGTTAGAGGGTAATGTTGGTGTGCGTGTACTTGTCTGCACACTTCCACGCTCACACATGAGAAGTAATACTTGCTCTCACACGCCCCTTTCATCATCATACTCTCACATGCAGCAAAGTTCAGGGTATAAATATTACCCTCCTGCTCTCGCCACTGTACTTTCTTATTAACTCTGTCTGCTGTTTTCAGTGAGCCATCTACCATCTACCATGCACCCTCATCATCATAGTTACAATCACTATGGCCACTACAGATCACCCAGGATTGACATGTACATAAAATTATAACATTTATATGCCCTGATATTTACTGTGTCTTACTAGTAGATGTGGTTTGCCATGTGTGAGAGAGTGTTAACAATAAGGCCTGGGTTATGCTTTTACAGTTGTAAGTGTGGTAAGAAACAGTCTGCGGGGCAGTATGTCGATGACTCAACTTCCGAAGGTCCACGAGGCATCATTAACAGAACCGGGGAACAGTTTGATTGATCAACAGTGTCCAGAGTTTCAGTTCCTTGCAGGCCCCTTAAAAGGATTAGCTGCTCAATGACCTAGTGTTGGCTCCGAGCAGCATTTCTGTAATTCAAGCTACAGTTGGCTTTTATGAGCCACTTAAAACCATGTTATCAGTGATTACTCAAGATAATCATTCAACACACACTTGACTTTTCTCATGGATCGCTGAACAGAGAGTGTGTTTGCGTGTTTTTAACGGTTAAGTGTGGGATTAAGTACGTCTGTGACAATTCTCAGTCATCCAGGTGAAGTTGTCTGGACGTTGAGTCATGGTAACTGAACTTTTCTGCTACTAATCTATTCAGCTATCCATCCAAATACCATAATCAGTCTGACTGAAGAATAGCAAAACGTTTCAATCTCATAAGAAAGAATTCCGGATGTATTTAAGTATGATTTATTACCATGACCCATATTCACATAGGGCACAAATACAACACAATTATAAACATGAATTCGATGAGAAAGACATAATATACTTCCATAAAAGGAAGCAACTGAGAAAATATCTTTTACAGATCATGTATTTGTCATTGTACTTTGATATACATATTTTGTTGTCATATGTTCTGTCTCAATGAAAAAATATGTTATTGATAATAATATGAATTAATAAATGGGAGTCACAGGTTCTTATTGCTGTATAAAATGTCTAATATTTAATATTTGGTAGGAAGGATGCTCAGAGGTGTAGGCCCTGCAGTGCCTTCACAACAGACTGTGCTGACTTACCATCTCCAGCAGTCGCCTTCACAACTGCCTCCTCACGTACAGACCCAGATGGCTTTAGGAGACATAATCTCCCCATTGACTCTCCGAGTGTGCTGACAAACACGCCGAAGGGACAACACTGACTGAGTATGTCTGGATGCACAGCCAGTTCTCTGTTGGCACAAGTGGCCTTAACCTCAGCAGAACAGTCAATCTTGCGCAGCAGTCCAACGCTCTGGGTTGGCACGCTGCATCCTCCTCACACAACCCATCAGAGTCTGGTGGTTTTGGATGTTTTTGCTCATGGAGAAGAAATGTCCTGTGAACATGACAGACGTGATTTCATTGAATAGTTTTGAACTCGTTTCATGAGCTGAGTAAGTTTTGTTGCGTGCGGCATTCTGTGACATTTTAGTGGCTGCATTGCTGATGTTTCACAGTGTCAGCTACATCGGGTTCCTTCGCATGTTATTTCAGAAGCCAAAACAATGGGAAATCTACCATATCCCACTCACTAAGCGATTCATGCATATTTATGAGGGAGTAATCCCATTTCACGTGTCTGAATTACTCTGCTGAGGACCATTTTGAATTTATCGCAACAAAAAAGGCTCTTTTGCTCTAAATATGCAACTGTTATTTGTGATGAGAGTGAATGCAGCCAAAGGTACTGGTATGGAAAATGACACTCAGCAGACCCAGCACACATTATGCGAACACTAGATTTCTTTTTCTTTTTTTGTTGTGGCCCTGTTTGTAAATGGAAATTCTCAACACAACTGTAGCTCCAGAAAAGTGACTAGAACTGCAAGCATGTGTCGTTCTCTCGTTCCCAATGGTTAAAACTACTTTGGTTAAAAGCAGAGAGAAAGAATGTAAACATCGATGTACACTTTAAACTGTTACATTTCATTTTAAGTTACTTTACGAGGATGACAAAGGCAACAGACTTTTTGGGCTATGAGCAAAGAAGAAAAGTCGGGTATTTTCAATGCCTAGAACTTTTATTATCACCAAAAGGCATTTTGTATTATTAAAGTTTAAAATAGTTTTTTACTTTTTACTTTTTCTACTTAAGTACATTTCAAAATCTGTACTTTTTAACTTTTACCTAAGTAAAGGATTTCAACCTGTACTTTTACTTTCACCAGAGTGTTTTTTCACACAAGTATCTGTACTTCTACTTGAGTACAGAATGTGAGTACTTTTGACACCTCAGTTTGTCAGAGACACTGTTTAAGACACTGGCTCTTCAAAACTGACCTCAACACTGGTACACAGGTGTCCCTGGATGCTTGTAAACAAGTTTTTCTCCTTGCAAAGTGGCAGAAATAGTTAAAACTGTAAAAGTTTAACTTTATCTTAAATCAAATGTGACTAAAATGTAGTTTTTGATTCACAAGTTTTCCCATCGGACTAACCTTACTGCCTAGATACATGCCAGAACTCACTATGACGCATGTAAGCTCCTTGGAGAAGAAGGAGGTTGGCAGGCTGATGGTTCCCAGGCTGTAAATGGTAGCCTGATTTTTAAATTTGTCACATGCTATTTCCAGTCACCAAGCCAGACAATGTGCGTATGTGTGAATGTTTAAAGGAAATGATGTAAAAATGTGGGCTAGGATAATATGTGGTGTTCTTGGCTATAGATCCAATATCCTCTTGGCTGCCGTTTGAAAGAGACACTAAATAGTAAATAGGATGGTTCAGGAGGGGGGTGTTGCACAATAACATGCTGTGAGACATTTATGCAATTCACAAATCGCTCAACTGGAGAAGGTTTGTAATATTTTTCGACTGTTTTATGGAATACCATGTTACATTTATACAGCTTTTTAAGCTCTGAACTGTTTCCTTTCACCCTGACATAAATGAGTGAGTCAAACATATATTTCTGGATTAAAAACAGTTACGATTAATGTGCAGAAGTCTTTGAAACTAAATCAATCCAATTATCAGCACTAAACACTAAAGGATTTTTTTCTAAATGGTTAAAATACATAACAATAATTTGAAGAATTATGCTCAGGAATTATCAGTATGAACTAACCTGTATCTTAATCTTTATTCATATGATATAGTATATAGATGCAGTTTTTCAGACATTCTTTGAACAGTTTTAGGACACTTTTAGACACATAAATAACCCTAACCCTAACCCTAAAGACAAATACACATATGCATCAATTTACATCAATCCAAGAATATTATACAAACAACTTTTACATTCAAGTTTAGTGGTTGTTATTGTCCACGCCAGGATTTGTTTTAAGAACTTGCATAAAGCATAACATAATAATGCTTTAAAACCCCTGTACAGGGGGGCTTTGGGGTTGAAGTACAGGGGCCTTGGGGTTGAAGAGGTTAAGGAGAATGGCTCTTCCTGCAGCTATACGTTTCTGTTCATTGCAACACATGAACAAGTGGGATTTTGCCAATCAGTTTGATGATCTTCCCTTTTTTTAATTGAATTCTGCTCCATTGTTCTCAAAATTGCAATAAAATGTAGTAAAAATATACAAATTTCATGAACTGTCACTAAAATATTGTCTCATAAATTTAATACAAACAAATATAGTATATTATTTAGATTTCATTGTAATATGTATAGGTACACGTAGCAGAAATGGAAATGAAAGTTTGAGTATATGACAAGTACAGTGAAAATGTCTGAAACTTAGGAGAATATGTTCCTGCTGACAAAGATTGTTGGATCTAGTTGCATTTTCAGTGAGGTTTAATAAATGTTGTTGTGCAGTGAAAACAGTGAGCATCAGTCTGTAGCCATAGAGACGAATGCTTTCCCATCATGGTGGAGAATGTATGCCACAGCTCGTCTGTGTGTTTATACAGCCATTCTACATGCAAAATGTGAGGGCGACTTCATGCAGAGGGACAATCAGCTGTGAAGAGTTGGAGAAAGGAAACAGGTTTGAAAATGGCTTTGAAAATAATTTGACCCAAGGTTCGAGCACAAATAAAGGCAGCAACTGTTCACTGTGTTCAATAAAAAGCGTCATGTCTCTGCACATTGATCTTACCGAAATAAAAGAACTGAAAACCGATGGCTGTCTGAAAAGTGGAAAGCTATTCCGAAAATGGAAAATTATCATAGGTGAAATATATTTGATTTGTAATTATTAGACCTAAGTCTGCACAATCATTACCATATTTATTTAATTGCAAAAAACGATGTAAAACAATCTTAAAGCTCAAAATGTCTGACAAGCTCTGAGCTCAAATATCCACCTATTAATGATCTAAGGCAGGGGTGTCCAAACTCGGTCCTCGAGGGCCGCAGCCCTGCTGGTTTTCCAAGCATCCATGCATTTGTGAC
>JAUMTR010000003.1:5427850-5595157 GCA_032270685.1 Microctenopoma stevenorrisi
AGCCAATCAGAAGTCACAAATGCATGGATGCTTGGAAAACCAGCAGGGCTGCGGCCCTCGAGGACCGAGTTTGGACAACCCTGATCTAAGGATTTCAAACGCATCTCACATTCTTCATTCCCAAAGGTCAAGAATGAACATCTATGTACAGGGCCCAGGCTGACATGAACAAAGGGTCTGGAAAACATTTCCCAGTTTTTTTCCATTATTACTATGTTTTGGGAACTTGCTTGATTACCTGCTGAAAATGGGATAATAAGCATTCATTCTGTTCTGTTGGGAAAATAATGGAAAGCGAGAATATTTGAAACTTGTCATGGGTTTGATAACTGTTGTATATTAAATTACCTCAGTGCACCATGCCAAATGCTAATTATGAGGAAATGTTAAGTGACCTTTTTGATGAACCATTCAACCATTGCTTTGATCTTGTTTGCCTCTGACCCTCCCTCTCCACCCTGTGGTTGATCGTGTGGCCCTCCTTACTCCTCGCCTGCCATCCTCCGCTCTGTGCACTTCACCCACATCAAGGGTTCTGTGTTTCCCCCGCGTATGACTCATCACCTGGCCTGATGTGTGCGTACGAGCAGAGAGTATGCATACAAGAGGAGGATCAACAGAGTCCACATGGCAGCCCACTCTTTGGTATTAGCTTTGTTTACTTGTTGACCCTGAGGCAGCAACATAACTGATGGGTCCCCCCGAGACACACGTTGGTTCCGCGGGCTGGACAGCAAGCGGTGATGACAGAGACAAACAGATTCAGACGGGTTCAAAAAGAGAACGGTAGAAAAAGGGATATCACACAAAGAGAGGACATGAGAGAAAGAGACGGATAGTGAGAAAGGTGTTAGTCACTGTGTGCCACCTCTGCCACAATCATAATTAAGTAGGAAAATGGCACAATGAATATAAATTGCAGTGGAATACATTAAGGCAGCCCATCTATCCCACACACTGCATTTGCTGACCAGACACACGCACAATGATGACCAGAAAACAAAAGGTAGCGGTCTAGTGTTTTGTTCTGTCAGGCCAGCGAGCATGTGTAGGGCGTGGGAGTCGGACGCTGAGCAGCATTGTCTTTGTGTCCGTGTGTTATTTAATGCCTTTAACAAACTCTTTTTCATTTTAATGACATCTAATGGGCTCCTCTCTGCAGCCAGTTTGAATGAACTGTTGTACGTCACCTCAAAGCTAGTTAGGCACAAATATGGCACCATTGGTCACTTTGATTTTACTCAACTTTAAATTTTTGTATTTCTATTTAGACCATTTTAGTCATTGTAAATAACCCGTCCAATAAGCTTGGGCTTCAAGAGGAATGGTTGCAGACAACAGCCAACAAGAGTCTAGTCTAATTCTCTAGAGTCAAGATTCAAAGGGTTTATGGTCATGTGCACAGTAAGTAAACCCTGTACAATTAAATTATTTTTCTGTCCAGCCCAAGGGTTGCCTAATGACAATTCTAAAGCTAAAGATAAATATAAGTAAAACGCAGGAAGGAAATAGGCAACTACATAATAATTATAAATATGATATAATATACATAAACTGTATACATATGTATATGTACAGGAAAGCATTTGGAGTACAAATACTCATGTGCAAACTCTAGCTGTTAACAAGTCAAATGCTTAGGTGCTTTGGTTGAGCCACTTGTTTGTCCTCAAAACAGCAGTTTTGTTGTATTTATGGACAGAGGTTCTGTATGTTGTTTAGGTTTAAGCACAAAATCCAAATAGGCATCCGTGGCTCATATGTAGGGCCAAGTGTACTTCTTGTTCCCAGTTTCTGGCCACAAGTCAAAGTGTTCTGTCCTCTGCCCTGAAACTTGAACCTTTGGTGCTTTATGTGCAGCTGTTTACAAGGAATTTCACAAGGGGATTAATGAAATATCAGTTGCGACAGTGATGATGATGATTATTATTAAAGGTTTGGTGAAGAACTCACGGTTTGGATTAAAATAACTGTTTTAACATTTAGTGATGATTAACAACAGAAAATGTTCAGCACTGGAGTCACATACCAGCCTCCTGCAGGAGGTTGCTGTGCTTGTTCTGTTGCACCATCCACCTCAACAACACTAGACATCAACTGTAATGAGTCTGTTGTTGCTGTAAACAAGTTGTTTTAAGCCTACCGTACAAATAGAGACCTACAGACTCGTATTCTGTCTCCCTTTGCAGATGTCCCATCTCCCTGCCGGTTGTTGAATTTGTTTGTCTGATCTACAGTCCTTCCCGCTGGCAGTCATGAAACTGTTTCTTTGACCCCTGATCTGTTATAAAGCACTTAATTGTCTCACATGAGTCTTCTAAGGTCTTCAACCCTGTGGCTAGTATCCTGAGCTTTCACAAAAAATGTCCCTGAGGAGCATAGCAAACTCACATTTCTTAAGTGTAGAAGAAAGAGGGCACTGCAATGAAGCTGTAATAAAACGATTGTTATGGTTGACATGATGAAATTCAGCTTTTAATATGCTGATACACAGTAATGAAGCCATAAGGTTTGAAAATGACTTTCACTCAGGAACAAGCTTCATTGTTTATAATTTAAATCAGTATAATATTTTCTTTTCCAAGAACTTTTACTATGGAGAAAAAAATATATATATAAAAACTTTAGCAGCATCCATCAGCAGCTGCAATCAACATTCATATCTGACATTTCAATACTGTACTCTGACTCTTGCTTGTTTACCGCCGTGCTTTCCAAATGTTCTGTGAGAATCTCATCATTTATATGAGCCAGCTGCTTTTTTTTAATCTCCACCAAACACTGACAGTCTGAGCATGCTTTGCAGTGAGCTGCTCTGAGCAGCATCTCGGTTCAGAAGTAAACAGCTCTTGTATGTAGAAGGTGGAAAAACTGTTGAGGAATGTGTGCACACATGAACGCATACTTTGACAGAATACCATGAAACTGAGAGGTCAAGCGAATCAGACAGTTAACAAACTGGATGATTACAGAACGAGGGGGACCTGATGTGCGAGCGAAGCGGTGGGATGGGTGCTGGTTCTACCCGTGAGTGTGAAGGGTGCACATACTGAGTATGCACTAGTCACCAGCGAGAGTGTGAAGGTTTTGTGGGAGTGCCCAGATGTTACTGTGAGACATTACAAGTCACTTGACATTTTCTAGAAGGAGCCTTGATACATTTTTTCAAATAAGGATTTCTCATGGAAAGAAATTGCACTCATGTGGACGTTATTCGCACCAAACCGAAGACGAATGCAAGACAAGACTACTGCATTAAACAAGAACACATAAAAAACAGGATTAATCAGTAACTCAAAAAATGCAATATTTATTATGCCTTTCATTTAAGTAAAAATTCTAATGCAACATATTTCTTTAATTAATTCTTTCATTAAAGTGTTTTCAAAAGCTGTGGTGAAAGCAGGGTGATTAATGTGCAGGACAAACCTGCGCCAAGAAAAAGACTGGATTAGATTTAGATAAGTATTATAATACACATTTCATGTCTAGAAAGGGGTAAAGATGGCGCTTACATCATTGCTTATACACAATTTAAAGAAAGGAATTAGCTCAAAAAACATGCAGTACAGTAGTAATCATCTCTTTGTGGTGCCACTCAGCCTAATTAAGAGGATGCACGTTAATGTTAGTGTTCTTATCCACCTACAGGATGTCTCCTAACTTTTGTCTGGGACCACATTTGAGTGGAGAATAAACACACTGAAATGTACTGAGGACCCATGGAGACGACATGCGAGTAGGAGACGAGACATGGAGCTTGTTTTATAAAAGGTCCGAGTACCATTTGCACCCTGGTGCTATATACTGCTAACAATCATTGTCACATAGTGAGCGAGCAAGAATGAAGCAGCTTCAAAGCAAAGTAGACAAAGACATCTTTTGAAGGGTAAATGTGTTTTTTGGGAAAATCACTGAGGATAGGAGGGTTTTCTAAACTTATTTCTGTTTTGGTTGTTCTTTTGTGAAGAAATAAGTAACTTTTAGGATTAGACAACAGGTAATTAAGAATAAATTACTTGTTCCATGTTAATTAGGGAAGAATAGAAAGGACATCTCCAAGATTGGTCCAGAAAGCAGCTCATTATAGTATAGTCATAGCAAGTCAAACATTAGGACCCATTAAATGTCAATTAATTGTTATTGATTAGTATTGTGACTCAGAAAGTGCCAGGTTCATTCCACAAATGGCCCTAAGTGGTTTAATCAGAGCACCGAATGCTGTCATATCCTGTTCCTGACACTAAGTACATTACATGACTCAAGCTGAAGGGCAAGCTTTCCTTTAAAATGGCATGAAAAAAAAAATTCCTGTGAGGCTCAGGGACTTGGTTGACGCCATTCCGACGCAGGTGCATGGCGTTGTCATGGCGATAAAGGGATTTCCTGTTCAGCACAGTGCAAATTACCATCTGATGAGATCTGCACCTCCACAGGTGATCCCCGAAAAATTCACCTCCTACGTTTCCCTGCAGAAAAAAATACTTGAACACATCACGGACAACCCCGGCTAGCTCTAATGGACCTGATGCCGTAACCAAGTTTTTACCACTTCCTTACCTTTACCTGCTGCAATTGGTTTGGCAGACCACTGTTTGTTTAGCTTTAGTCATTTTGGATGAAAAACATTTTAGTGACTCACCCCTCTGCTGTGAACTCTGTTACCTCTTGAAATCACAAACGGCCCACTTTTGCGCTCATAATTGCAAAGTAAGACAAATGGAGGGATTCACTTTAAATGAAGCCATCATGTTCTGTGCGTAACTGATCATTTCAAATTAATCTAAGCAGCCTGACAGAATCGGAGTCAGTGAGGCCCAGAGCTCAAAAATCACAATAGGTTTACTTTGTACTCGGTACACTTTGGGTTTACATGTTGTACTCTTTACTGGACTTAATTTATTATAGTTATTCTTCAGAGGTAGATTTTATGTACATCGTGTAAGTGCAAAAAAACACAACACACTGCATATTAGATTTCCGAGTGTTTTATTGTGTGATTTTTCAGATTAATTTGCGCATCAGGTTTTAGCATTTCTCCATTCAAGTGCTGGTTTTTTTAAATGATGGATCAGTAATAACAATCACATGTTATAACACACAGAGACATATACACATAGACATACATTTCTGTACAACTACCACTTACTGTGTTCACTTTAACCTAATGAAAATTCCACAGATCTTCTCTAGTAGAATTTTGAAATGCTTTTTTTAGATTTAGGAGCCACTGACTAAGCGCCCTGCCTCACAGTAACATATCTGGGCTTATGGTACTTTAATTAATTCAGTGCATTCCACGTCATGTCAACTAAACTTACCAAAGTAGTTTCAGATGTTCCTTCATTAAACAGTTTTTTCATCCTATTAAATGACGTCACTGAGAGTTTTTTTCTGAGAAAATGTTATAGTCCTCATTATAATTTTACATGAATGATCATGAATTTAAAGTAACAGAGTGAGTTATGCAGCTGAATAACACAAACATTATTTATTCCTCTCTTCCTGAGTCATAAATCTTAGCAGTGGTTTAATTAGTCAGTAATAGTAAGTCTGAATGTTCAAATTGGAAATACAGTATTCAAATCCATCTGTTGGCTCATGGTATATTTTGTCACAGAGCCTTGAAATTACAATTTTTAACTGTGCGCTCCCAGAATTTCCTCTGCTGCCTTTATTTTATAAGATGCATTAACATTTACCAAGAAGGGAAAAAAATCCCTTTTGACATTTGTACAATTGCATAACTGTGGTAAAAGGCCAGAGAGGCGGTGTTGTGGGGTTGATCAAAGATGTTGACTTTGTGTCTGCCAGGATGTAGGTGTCAGCAATATGCCTGGCGCCAGAAGATCAGAGATGCTGAGAGCAGACTGTGATACCAAACGCTCGTCTGCAACCTCTCACACAAGCACAGGCAACCTAAGTGACAGACACAGGAACAACTAACGACCTGGCACAAGTCAGGCCTGTCCTTCTGACTGGAGTTCTCATTAAAGACCTTCTTGCTTTGCCTCTCCTTTGGACTCTCTAAAAGCTTTGTCTCTCATTACATTGTCATAACAGTGTAAATAGTGAAATAGCTGCAAATCTAAAAGGAGTTTTTTACTTATTACAAATCTCACTTGAGGTTAAAGTGAAAATGATTATTATAAAGCTCCATCTTAGCCTTTGAGCATCCACCTCTCTGTCATTGGCTAGGGCTGAAGATGATCTTGACATGTGAGCTATATAGAAGCTCAACAGTTGTCAGTGTCTTTTCTGAGCTGTGCAGACCATGTGTCCTATTTCAGCACCAGCTTTTTTCCTGCTTTAGACAACGCTGTCACTGTCTTATACTAAAACCTAAATCAGAAACTGGATAAGTTGTTTGTTATTTTGACCAGACACAGTAGTCACTGTCTTTACCTAAATCCATTCCTTCTTCGTCATAGGAACCTCTTATGTTTTCAAAAGTTAACCCGGCTGTTCCAGGAAGCTCTCCTGCCGATTAATCTCGTCATCAAGACTTATTTTTATATTATTTTTGTCCCGGTTGGCTTAGCAACTGGATTATGAATAACATCCCAGCAGTTATTTTTAATGGACTTACCCCGATGGCATTATCATTCTGCCTGCCAAGAGGTTTATAAAACGGTGAGCGAATCATTTTTCTGATCAAATGAGATCTGTCAAGAGCCTTAAGTTTCCACTTGCTAAATGTGTTGTGTGTCTAACGGTGCATCTGACAGAGCTGGTGAATGATGTGTCTCATTTTTAAGATCAATACTTCTATTTACGTAAATTCCAGATTTATACACTTCAATTATTAATAGTTGTGTGATGGCTCATTACTATTGTCTGGAAATAAGAGGTGCCTGGCTTTATTTTTTGGATGGGGGGGGGGGTTACTGATTGTGGGGCACCATACAAACCTATAATTGAATGAATGGATGCACGCATGTTTGCACCTGCAGCTCTCAGTTGGGAGCCTGGCTGAATTAATTTACTTTAAAGTAAATGACAAATAAAATAAAAGGTTCTCTATCAACGCTGCCGTCGCTCTCTGCCTCTCTCTTTGCATTTCTCTTATAGTTGTGCTACCTCCTCTCTGTCCGTCTTTCACTGTACTTCTCTGCAGGTACCACAGCCTTTAAGCTGCATGTTTCCAGATGTGCAGTTACCAGTCCCATAGAGTCTAGCTCGAATTCCTTTTGACAGGTGAAACCAACTACGCACGTGATTTCTAGTGAAGCTGGAACAGCTAAGGGTAAGCAGTGACCGGAAGTGGATTAACAACGTAAGAGTGTAAAAGTAAAGCTGGAGCCCTGACTTTACAAAACACAGACAATAGCTTTTAGGCTACTGCTATTGACATACTGGTACCTAAAAAGAAAGTTGTGATTCATTATTGATCCACTTCTGACAAATATGAGCTGTGAAGACTGCTTACTCTGTCTTCCAGTTCTCTCTCACGGGCTGCCAGGACAGAAAAAGATTTATTAATTCATAATGTAAATTTGCCAGTTTTCTTTGAATTTATCTTGCACCGAACTTGCAAAGTTGCCATAGAGATATCAGTAAACAGAAAAAAATAGATTTTCTGTTTGTCAGTGCCTTTGAACTTTTCAGTGTTCCACATATAGAAATATTAATAACAGACATCATGACAGCGAAGGAGGTTATTATGTAGAAATCACAGGAAGCTCCCCTTCTGTTCCAGTTGCTACGAGAACACGCTGTGATGTCATTAGGGAAGATGACATCACCGGGAGATTCCATGGAAAGGTGCAGGAGGGCATCTTCCCCTCCCACAGCCTCTCTGTTGCACTCCAAACCACTTCTTCTTCACCACACTTATTACTACATGAGAATGTGACCACTCTTACTCCGCGTGGCCCTCATCATGACAACAGTCAACCCTCGCTCCGTTCTGAGGTTTTTCTCCTCTTGCATTCGTAGCTCTCTCTCCACACACTGACATATAATTCAGAAAATCTATTTATTGATGGTAGAAAAATAAATATATTTACTGTAATAAAATTCGTACATATAATCCGCATTTGAACATAAAAATATGTATGTACTATATCAAATATTTGAAAAAATACTGTGGGTTGCGCTTCCTGAACTTCTAGTGTGGTGCCAGCTGACCCTTTTCCTCCACTCCTCCACCTACCACTCACTTCAACCCAGTGAGCCTCTGCCTGCCCTCACACTGCATACTGGGTATCCTGTGAAGGGATGAAGGGATCCCACACATGAGTGTGGATATAGTTAGCACACATCTATGACAAATCACACAACAAACCTAAAGACACCTCATGATAAATGAATGAATGGAGGAGGGTGAGAGGGGGAGAAAATAGACGAATCGCTGTTGAATTCATAAGAATTTGTGTGAGCCGGATATTTCTTTGTATGGCCGAGTCTCCTACACACATTCTGCTTTTTTGAAAACAGACTGACTCGCATGTGTCTGTGTGTGGGGAGGGATTCCTAAGCGACTGTTTTAAGTATTTATATCTCATAAATCATCATCTCCCTTGCATGAAGTGTAGGGGGAAACACAAGCTGGGCACCTTATGTAAATGACCCGATGACCTACAGCGAGTAGGATGTCATGAGGGAGACGTGAAAAGTGCACACAGCTGTTTCCACCACACTGACTATTTCCAGGCCAAGAAGAATTTGTGAATGTGACCCTCTTAAGAATACGAAAGCATTTTGTAGTGTAATTTTATATATATTTTACTCAATTTATTATTTTAAATTTGGCACATTACAGTAAAAAGTTTGTATTCAAACTAATATTAATTCTCCAAAAGCAGGTTTTTGGAAAAGTGACCACATTGGTTAATATGTAATATGTTATTATAATGATAACGTCATTATTGAAAATATTTTTGTTTGTGCTGAGGAAAGTGGAATTTACAAAAGAAAGAGGATTACTCACAGTATCATTAGGTAGTATTAAAATAAATTGGTGGTTATTGTGTGAATCTACTAAAAAGGAAATTTGACAAAAGAAAATTCTTTTGATAAAGCTTTTTTTGTGTGTAAGGTAAAGTGTGGTTCAAACCTGCAATTTATCTATCAGCAAATTCAGGAATTTTAACAAACGAAAATAAAAAGGTCCTAACAAATAATGTACCATCTAAGTTGGTAGTATGCGTCATGACGACAACTTCAGCTACTTTTTATGCGCATCTTTCAAGTAGTCAGATCCATTGTGAGTAATTTCCAAATCACAGATGTATCAGATGTTGATTTGGCCAGCACAAATGAATTTAACTCATTAAAGGAATGACACATCATGTTCTCATAATGCCACAGTCTGTGGTTTACTGCTGATTATAGCAGATGAGAAAAGTACCTTTCAAACTGTGGATCTGATGCTATGAGCACAGCTCATCTCAGACTGTAAAGATGTTGTCTCTTTTGTGAAATGTGTGCAGCTCCATACACAACTGGGAATGTTCTATTACGATAACTGATATATTGTGGAGAACAGACTGATGTTTCACCTTTTCAGCCAATATCATGAAAACATTTTAATAAGAACGTTGTTCCCGCTACCTGGTATAGTTTATATAAATCATATAGTCATCCAGAAAGACAGATACCTTGTACGTACGTATGTACGTAATTTACAAGACTGAAGGTTATTCCAGTTTGAGTTTGAGTTACACTGGAAACAAAGTAATTCTTCTAGGACTACTTTGATGCAGTTTGTTTTCTCTGTGACGTTGGATTCATTTTGTGGTTAATCAAAAGAAGAGTCAGACACAGAGTGAGTCAAGGTGGTGGAAGATATGTATGACTCAGGCACTGGTTAATGGCACATTATCACGTTCGCATTTGATTCCCTCATTAACTCCTGTTAAGACAGGAGTTAATGAGTTAATGAGTTTCTTTTTGTCTTGTTAGATAGATCACATGACAGCAACGTGACAATGTTGTACGTGAGACGTTACAGCTTGACAGTTGGTGGTGCCCTGAAGGCCATTTTTGGAATATGCAGCAGCCAAGACCAGACAGCAATGCAATGAGACCAGCATCAGCATCAGCATATGCACACTGAATTATTTTTTGTTAGACGTGGAATAGCAATAGCTAAAATCAGTGGGGAGAGTTAGTTGCTGATGTGTTGCACAACTTCTAAAAAAAGGTCAATAGCTTACCAGTAAATCTGGAATTGTCCCATGAAAAGTGGACTGTACTTCCCATTTGGAAAAAAAAACAAGTCCATTACAAAAGATGACTGTGAGCATCACAAAAGGACAGAAGTCACGAGTTTGGGAAAGAGTAGGCGCTAAGGTTTCAAGTTATTACAGGGTTTGATATCAGCATCACGACCTGTAATTCAAGCACAAAGCTAAATCATTACAGGTAATCTAAGGCAGTCGCCCTCACACAGTACTAAATCTACCGACTTATACATTGTATTTGTCTGAAAAAGAAAGGTAATTATTGGTCCTTGTGTAATTTGGTGCATCAATTACTGTGTACCACTAGAAAATGTGGGAAATATCTTCTTTCAGCTCCGGTTTTAAAGTAAGTCATTACACATCTTACACAGGCTTGTTTTTCACTTACATTAATTGAGCCCACATTTATTGTCTCTGGTATAGTTTCTCAGTCATTTCTAATCTATCCACTGATTGTACTGGCTCCAGCAAACATGAATACATACTTCTTAATACTATAGTTTAAGAAAGCAACTTCTAGCTACACTCAAATGTTCATTTGAAAGCAACACCAGTCTACAAGAAAGGCTGAGGGAAGAGAGCGTAAACAAATGAGGGCAGCCAGCTGTGGAAGAAGCCCAATGGCTTAAACAGATTACATAGCTAGACTGAGTCCAACTGGTTCTTCACTCAGTAGAAGCAACTCTTCAGCAATGGCCTTTAAATCCCTGTTGCTCTATGTGTCTCATTTGCTTTTTACTTTGTGTGTGGTTGGTTGCATTAGTGGGTGTTGGTGAACTGTAGACATGAACGGTGGTACTGTACTGGTATGCTCAGGTGTGGGTGTGCAGGTGGGTACATTTGCACGCGGAGTCTACCTGTTCTTTTAAAACAATAGCAAACGTAACTCCTTCTACCAATGCAGGCATCTCACCAGAAATAAAATAAGTTGACTATTTTTGATGACAGAACCTTGCATTGGATTTGAACGTTTGACGTTTTCAGGACTGTAAAGATATGAAGGAGGCAATAAAAGAATAAAGAAGTAGTTTTACATTTGATTAATTGGGCTGCGCAGACAGGTCACTGCATTTTAGGCACAGAGGATTAGGGGTTTAGTGTTATGCCCACGGACCCTTTGCACATGTGGCCAGTAAAAAGGGCAAATCCGACCAACCCTGGAGTTCATAAGCAACTGCCCTATAAACTGATCTACTGTCACTGCTCTTGCTTTCCTGCTGAGAGTTATATGAGTATACAACACCTTTATAAGCAAACTTTTCATTGTCTTAACAGCCTGTGAAAGTTCTACCTCCTGCTCATGTCTCATGATGGTACACAACCCACTTTGTACAAGGCACACCCCAGTTGGGTTCATTGAAGACAACAGCCTAATGTCTGCATGTTTATTTCAACATCCTCTGTCCTAATAAGCGATGAATCCAAATAACATCACGGTAATCCGTAGGAAATACAGTAGGTGGCACCCAGTGACGTCCTGTCTACTCAAAAGTCTCCATATTGGAGCCACTCATTGTGATTGTGTAGGTGGGAGGCCCTTGTTTTGTGCGCCAAACCCACTGGTGATTCAACCTGTATGGCACAAGGAGGGAAACCAAGCTATGTCTTGTCTCTTAAATGGGGGATCTGCCAATTGTCAGTCCGTTCTGGGCATTTAGCCGAGCCATCAGTCACTAACCACGTGTTCAGAGCAATGGGCGCAATGAAGTGTGTCATACAAGTGGTATTCTGGCAGGGATGGACAGCAACAGTTAAGAATGATCCTAGGGCAGCTTGGGAAGAGGTGTAAACTAATTCGTCATTAACTCCCCGCTGGGGTGTTTTATCACCACACACAGCCTCGCGGGGCATCCTTTTTTGTCACTGGCTGTCTAAGCAACATATCCCAGAATGGGCATGTTGTTATTTTGGGCACTGAAAGGAGGATCTTCCATTTACATACTGCACAAACAAAAACAACAGCTAAGACAAGGAATAACGCAGTAGGACAAGGATTCAAAAAGGGTCACAGATGTCATCCAAGGCCCCAAGGGGCCGTGAATCAAGCTGCTGTCATAGCATGACGTTTTTATTTAAACAAATCATACTTTTGGAAAAAGCTGCACTCAACTAAAGACCATTAGTTAGAGAATGCTAGAGACAGCAGCAAGGTGTTACTATGTTTACATTTTACAGGTTGTTTTCTGGCAAATTTTCAACAAGGCACTGGATTTTAAACCTGAAGTAAACATTGGATTATTAATCAAGATGGTAGAAGCGATAAGCATGAGTTTTCGTCATAAATCATTTTCTAATTATAAAGCAATTACAACCTATTAATCATTTATAATTATAAATAATTATTTTGTGTGTTGCCAGGTTGTGAAAAATCCTCCTCTAGCACCACAAAACTATGGGAAAATCTATGAGTTTAATTGGTTGCTATACCATCTATAAACCAATAAAAAATCTTTTAATTAACTTATTTGCTTATCAGCATATAAATCTGCTGACGTCATCTGATGTTGTATAATGCCTATGTTAAGAACAATTAAAAAGGACTTAATGGTGTATTCAAAGGTAAAGTTATGCCCCATAACTAATGTCTTGCCCACATGTGTAACCGTGGAGCTGATGTCTTATTAGAAAACAAACCAGAGTTGCTCATTAATACATTATCACCAAACAAAAAGCCAGCCAAAAGAAATGTCAAAACCTGGTTGCACGTGGATGTTTGGCTGACATAGAACCCACGGAGGAAGCATCTTTTCAGTTTGTTGGTTAATCGCTTCATTATTTTGCACAGCAGGAAAACATTGGAGTGAGGAGTAGTTTCTTGTGCTCAGGTCAACACTTTTTCGGACTTGCAAATGTTCTCCCACCTCCATAGATGTAGGCGTCAAAGGCAAAACTATACAAAATGAACTGCCTTCTCAATCTCTGCTACAATTTCGTGACGTGGTTTGTGTTTTGCCATCAGTTGGTTTTCCTTTTTGACTTTTAAATTTGTGCAGGATTTAGATGTTTGTACAGTGCAGCATACTAACAGTCTGCTGGGACCCGTCATTGAAAGAGCAATTACGTAACAAGTTGGTGAAAGCGTTCAAAAGTTTTATTCTGTGCTTATTTAGTGTGTAGGAAAACGTGTTGAGGACAACATGTGAAGTGTGCCACAAACGCAAAGTGTAAAAATAATCGGCCTCCTGACTGAGCAGACTGTAGACAGACGTTTAAACTGACTGGATACGCCAGTAGGACCGAGCAGAAGAACTGTTTGTCTTTTGATGAGGGGCAACATCCTGGGATGAATGCTTCTGTCACATCCAGTACCTCCAAAATACTTTACTTTACATACCCTTTCATCCAAAGCGACTTACAGGGAGCTAGCGCTGGGTGTCTGGCTCAAGGACACAACTGGTAGGGGATGGACTAGGAGTCAGACATTGAATTGAACTGACTTAGTTGATTTTACCAGTAAAATGCTTATGAATCGTGTCTTGTGACCAAAAAATAGTAAAACTACAACAATAGCTAAAAATATATGCTATAAATATTTCACCGTACTTCTCCATGTACTGTACAGTAGTTGTATAAACCTGTATTTCTGCTCTGCTCTGAGTTACAGCTTATCTATGTTTGATTATATACAGTATATATATATATTATTAGCATGTTTTAAATATACACACATGTGTATTAAATGCATGTACCCAAGTTCTTCTTACCTTGCTGAGTTCCAGCACCTGCAGGAAAACAGCTTGATACTGTAGAGTGTTTAGACTCGGTCAAAAGCTTCATGCAGTTCTCTGTGTGTCTGTCTCATATTGACCCACAACTAGTCTAATGATCAATCCTGTGGCATTTCTATGTTTGAGAGGAGAAAAGTATTTTATAAGCAGGTTCTTGAGCTTGCAGTGACCTTTGATGTGTTTGCGTGTCCGTGTATGTGAATTGATGTACTGTATGTCCATTTGTGCATTTGGGACGTACGAGTTTTTTATGTATGTGCACGTTAAGGTCGACACAAATCAAACACCTTTCATGTCAGGAGTTGAAAACATCAACACACAATGTTTTTACATGTTAAACTGGTAGATCCAAGTTAGCATGAAGACTGACAGTGCAAAAAAGTGTTAGCCTGATGTATAAAGTGTTGTTCAAACAACTTGATAATGGTTTTTAAAGCTGGTGGCAGGTGCAGTTATGCTTAGCTAATTACTTCCTGGCTCCAGATCTATTCTTCTGCTGTTCGAACAGGTTTAGATACTCCTTAACCCAATGCTATATTGGACGTGTGCAATTATTTCTACAACTCTCAGAAACCAGCAAATCAACATTATCACTTATTCTCACCATAGCTGTGCATCTGCTCAGAAATAGACTAGCGTTTGAATTTCTCTCTCCTCAGCTCTGTCTTTCATTCTCAGTACAGCTACAGTAGTTCACTGACTTTGCATGTAAAAAAAAACAACCATGTTCACGGTGTCTCTGGCATTTCACCAGCTTTCAGCACATACACAGATACGAGTGTGTTTTCCTCTTACCACTAAAAATGAACTGGGGGGAAGAGTTCAACAAAATGTCAAATAGTCCTTTATTTTTGTGTCTCAATTTTTTTCACCCATGTATTTTGTCTTCCCATCACATTAAAATCTGTGACATGCTGAATTTGGTCAAATAAATGTAAAGAAACGTAAGAAATGTATTTAATATGACAAAAAACATTTATCATAGCAAACAGCAGTTTCTCTCTGAAGCCTTTATGAACATTTTTATATTGCACATGGGCAATGAAAAAATAAAAATGCAATATCTGTGCTCGCTTCATTCCTGATCTAAAAAGAGCACTTGTTTTTTCCTGCCGTCACTTACAGGTAAATTAATCTGCCCTTGACGGGTGTCTGACGCACATCTCCAATGGGGAGCCAACAGTGCCTTTTAACATCACAGTGAGCAACATCTGGCTGAAAACGTAAGTGTAGAAGGTGGTGTTGTAGCAGGACGTTTGAATGGTCACCGAGACATTCTCTGCATGCAGCGATGGGATAGGAGCGACTGAGTAAATCAGTAAGGAAGTGAGAGAGACAAGGAGTGAGGGAGCACACTGACATAAACTCACAGAAAAGTACAATCTAAGGTTCCCAACGGTCGGATTTATTGCTGAGCAGTATATTTTTACTGTTAATTTACACTTAGGTGACAGCTTGACTTCAAGCACTGGTTGAACAGAAATCCCTTTTCCAATTACCATAATGATCATTAACAAAACCTTCTAAGCAGGAGGTATAATGCAGCCAATATGAAACAATTTCACATTTCAAAAACTACATTTGACAGCCCTCTCATCCTCCCTAACCCTTTTTAATGATAATTGATTTGTGGTCACAGACTTACTGCCCTCTTTGGCTGTTTACTACAATCCTCCCTTCTCCCTCAGGCCCTTTTTTTAACATGGATCTTTTCTCGCTGTCACTCGTCAGCCATTCAAAAAATGCCCCCAGATTTCCCTCCTCTTCTACTCACCTGACCTTTCCTTTTACAGTCAAACATCTGTTCCCTTTTCCCCATCATCCAAGCAGTGCTGAAATCTTTTTGTGTCAGTTTCTTTCTGTGTGTAAGTGTTTATCTGTGTCGGGTCCTGGTGGCTGTGCATTGGTGAACATCTTTTCTACTTCCTGTTTGGTAGGTCAGTGGTTCAGCTCCCATTTTCTCCTCCTGTTACGTGTCAACTGTCATTGGGGAAGACTCTGAAGTAAAAGTCTATGAATGAAAGGTAGAAATAAAAAATATATATATAAGTGCAGACCTTTTATTATTCCTGCATCATACCCCAACCTTGCCATTAACTTCCTGGGCCCATGTTTGAGTCTGCTTTTCTCTTTTACATCTATAATGTAACTTGTCTGCAGCAGTAGCCTGGCCTGGTAGCTCAATGGGTTAAGCGTCAGACTGGGATGCAGAAGGTTGTGGGTTCAAACCCCGTCTGACTCCTAATCCATCCCCTACCAGGTGTGTCTCTGAGCCAGACATCCTTGTAAGTCGCTTTGGATAAAAGCGTCTGCCAAGCAAAGTAAAGTAGTGAACGGAGTGCATATACATTGCACAGGTGTGAAGTAGGAGGATAGAAGGTGCCCAGCAGTAAATGTTTGCCCAAGGGCCAGTGACTTGCTTAATCCAGCCAGGGATTTTGTTTCTCCATGTGAAGTCTGCAGCTAAATGTCTTGATCCCTTCGCTCACATCTCTGCATCAGACAGCTGTTATGCATGTGCTGTGCTGATCCAGGCTCCTGTGTGAAATGTTCTATCCCGCTATGTTTCCTCCACTTCTTCTAATAGTCTGAATCCAGGCTGTCACTAGATTTAACTCACAGTGTGTCTTAGTAATCCTGACATGGACAAATGATAACAAGCGGTGTTGGAATTAGCATAAAAGTGTCTTAGCAAATGCAATTATACTCAATGTGGGATTATTGTACACTGAAACATGGCAAATTACAGAGGTAATATTGTTACTACCGACATATGTCCTGATCATTTCATTTTTATAAGTATTCTAGGAAGTGTGATTTTTCTATTTATTTTTTTGCTCATTATAATTCCATTGCAGTGTCACGCTGTGCACAGGAGACGTTCCCCCATTGTTTCACAGACAACATGCTGAGTCAGAGGAACAAACAAAGACAGATGTTTGACAAAAAGTCCTTTGTTAAAATCACATAAACAAATGTAAAACATTTTACAACTAGTGCTGGCTGATCCAAGAAACAACTGCCTTGTTTTTCTCCCAGCAGCCCCCCCGGAGTTTGTTTTCTTGTGTTTTTTGCATCATAAATGCTGTGTTAATATCCTGACAGTTTTGTTGTTAATTGCAACGCATCTTTTCTGCAAACTAAAATCTGTTACCTGAAGCACCAGTTTCAGGAAACACATCTGTCTCTGAGAAATAAGTGTACAGAATAATTGAATTGTCACCACTTGTGTGTCATCAGGTCTGATGTTTGTTTTTGCTGCTGAAAATAGACACTTTAAATGATGGTCAAACATGTTGTGACTCTTGGTAAGTCAAACCTAAAAGTCTTTGTTCAACCTTGATTTGAATCTTACATATGAGACACTTCTTTATAAATAAACAAACAGATTTTGTGTTTCTTGTGTTATATGCTCACTTGACAAACATTTATCCCCTTTCCACTTTCTACCGAGTTGAAGTACATTAAAATCTCATTCAATAGAAGATAAACACTTTGGTTTACCCTTCATCTCTTCTTCTTCGCCCACTTCACACCAGTATCTGTGAGTGGGATCGGCAACTGACCCTGCCAACAAAATAATATTTTTAAACACACATGCGCATTTTGATCACGTGGCTACATGTGACATACACAAGATGTGCAAAATGATAAGTTAAGTTTCCAACTTCGTGAATTAGTTGCTAGGCTATAGTTTGTAGTACAGAGAACTGAACATATAATACATACATCATGTCTACTACACCAAATAAGATGAATCCATTCACACTAGCAAATATTTTCATATTATCAATGTAGGTAATAAAGTTTAGATGCCAATTCCACAGATACTTAATACAAGAATTAATTTAGAAATTTCAGACTACAGCATAATATTTGTATTATTAGATTCTATAAGATTAAATGATCTATTTTCTGCCTTTGCTTACCCTGGGGATGGTGACATGGAGCATGTAACCTGTTCCATTATGCTCTGACACAAATAGGCAATCACATTATTGTCAATTTAGAGGCTTCATTTCACCCCCAGCATGAGACATTTAGACAGGCAAGTGGAGCACTTGGAGTAAGCTAGTAGAAATGCAGAGCAAAAATACACTTTGCAGCTGGCTTTTAGGAGACTGCGGAGCCAGCTGATTCCCTAGCCAGGAATACAGCTGAAGTAAGTGAATTAATCAAATTTGAGATAGATACTTGACTTTGATAAACTGGTTAACACTTTAACTCGTGATACTGTAACCACAGATCTTCTGACAGGCTGTTGAAAGCATGCACCAATATCATTATTAAAGCATTATTTTATCTGATTCTACCTCTCAGATGTCTCTGAGACAGTCAAAACTGACTGTCCTGAACTACATTACAATTCAATTTAATACAATTCAATTCAAGTGCAAATGTAATGTGTGTCTGTACAAAGGATTTGAATTCTTACGCTGGTGCTGTCACTGAAATAAATCTGCCTGCCTGTCTGACTCTCTGTTGATTCATTTGTATAGTTCCTCGTTTTTATTATCTGCTGACCCGTTCTTTACAAACTCTTCTATGTGTGTCTTCCAGAAATAGGTGAAATATGGCTTACCATCGAATTCTGCTACAGCAGCAGGTACATTTTTAATTCATTCGTAAAATGTCATAAATAAAAGGAACATTTAGAATATAAACAAACCTTCCCTTTCTCTCTGCTGAAATATAGGGATATCGTATTAGAAATATTTTATGATAGTGTATACATGTGTGTGTGGTAAACAGAATTCATGTGTAATATAGAGTATTTATATGTATGGTGCATGCATGTCTGCATGAAATCAAACATATTCAAATACCAGTATGTTTCTTTAGCTGCATTCTTTGTTTAGAAAATCTGAACATTCTGTGACTAAAGAAAACCTTGAAGTACCAACGTTAAACTGGACAAATATTGGTCCTTGTGATTATTAGGACACCTCAGTGCTCAAACTGAAGATCCTTGCACTGAATAATAGTGTAGAAAAAACGAGGAAAGCACGAAAGACCTCACAGTGTTGTCTCTGCATTTTGCCTGCTTCTTCTCACCACTACACAGGCACAGGAAAAAAAAAAAAAAGGATTTCCGGGCAGTCCAAATATGGTCAGGCAACGATGAGGTGTGCAACAGATGAGTCATCCTTTAGACTCCCACACTCCCTAGCCTTGCATGTGTGCAAGACAGAGAGGGATACACAGAAAGAAAGATCAAGAGAATAAAGAAATAAAAGCACTGTAAAAAGTGTGTAGAACTAACCTGCAAACCAAGTAATGGTTTTCACATTATGACATCCACACAGTTCCACTGAGGAAATAACAGCAATGACTCTGCACAACCTTACTCCTCGCTAATAATTAAAACAAACAACAGCATTGGCTATCAGGTTTTATGCACTTTGCAGTGCATTGAAATGCAGGAACAAAAAAAAAGGTATTCGACTAATTGTGCACAATTAGGACTCAAGTGCACATTCACTCTTGGGTGTCACCACATTTCTGATCTTTATCGATTTTTAGCACACAATAGAGATATTTGTATATTAACTTTTAACTAAGTCATACTAGTTGGGTTGTGACAGTGTCTCTGGCACTCTTAGAAATCCTCCTAGAAATGATACTGTATTACTATGAGGATAAATGATTTAGAGGAACTTCTCTATTTTCTTTAAAATTCACAAAATCATGTTTTCAGATTTCAAAGAGAGTTGCATGCTGTGCGCTTCCTTTGCCTGGAACCTATAAATTCCTGGAATCTAGCAGTAATAATCACATTGCAAGGATTTTATTACAGCTTCATAATTGCTTCACTCACTCTGCATTGAATTCAATGGCAATCCATCCAAATAAACTGAATTATTTGGCAGGGGACAAAGTGCTGTCCCAATAAACTAACACTGCCATTTAAGGGTAGTGAAGACCTTCCCTATCATCATATTAGACCAACTATGGCTAATAATAAAAATAACAATTGACATTTGTCAGTCATAGTTTTGATGTGTAATAACTACACAGTTTAACTTTAAGCATGTCTCACAGCTGACAGAATAAATATAATCCCATTAGATCCAGAACACCCAGGCTCTCTGTGCAACCAAAGACAAAATGTAATATCGTTACCTAAATGTAATCAAATTAACACTGGTAAATGAACAGTCCACACGTTAAATGCATTTGTATTTAACACGTGTGTGTGTTCATCTGATAAGTACACGCCCTTAAGGACGGTGATGATGTGGGATTTTTTTCACGTTTAATCTGTCTTTAGGGATGAAAGCCACGCAGCAAAGGATTTGCCTGCCAATTTTAGTCTCTGATGTACAGATAGTCACCCGTAGACAGACGACGTTGTGTGGGAGAAAACTGATAATGACATCTATATACGTCTGTCTTATATTTTTAGCCTGTCATACTGTTACTGAAGACAACTGATATATATATTTTTCTTCTTTTTCATCAGTCAATCAAGTGCCAAGAATGGTTTAGTGGAAAAATTATAAAATTGGAAGGGATTTTAATTTTATTAAATTGGACTGACCCAACTCAGGTCTGTCAACACGTTAAACCAGGATACCGGTTGCCAGGGTTGTTCAATGTGTGGAGCCAGTAATTGACCATCAAGTCTTTGGTGCATGGACAGTCTCACCCACATAAACCAAATCTTTTCACCGGACTCCTTCACCTAAAATGTTAATTTAACGCAATTACAGGTGGGAAATCATTCAAGTACAAGAAGCTGTTTGTGTATTTACATAATTGTGAAGAAGGAAAAAGTCCATAAACTGCATCTTCTTTTATGTGACCTGTTTTAGAAAAGTCAAATGCAATCTTGGGATCCACATAAGCTATGTCACTGTGAACTAAACGAGAACTGAGTCACAGCATCAAGGCCAGCCAGTCTCAGCTTTGTCTTATTTTCTTATGCTCTCTCCAGTTGTCGGGGATTTACTGAACTACTCATCCACAGGTAACACCATGTATGTCTTTCCGGTAGCCGTGTCAGTTTCCTTCTCAGAAACCTGTTGTGAAGAGGCCTTCCTCTGGCACTCAGTGCAGCAGAACTCCTGTGAGTCATTCGGCTACAGTACATGCCTACATCTCTCGCTCTCTGGTGTTTATTAAATTCACACCACCTGCCCCATCGATTCCTAATGAAGCTTGCCTCTTTCATAGACATGACGATGACTAAGAACACTTTGTGTGTGTGCTCTTAGGTCGCTTTTGTTGTTGTTGTTGAAAATGAGGAACAGCATGGAAACCTCCACTGGATTCTAATGGGCTTTGTGTTCTTGGCAAAACCTCTGTCCTCCTAGTTTGAACCAGCACAGAACAGAAAACATTTGCCCCGTCACACTCTGCGGATTTCTTTGCAGAAGCAACAAATCTGGGTTGAGCCACTACTGGTCTGTCCATCTCAGCTTGTCCCCAAGTCGGGGGGGTTCAGGTGAGCTCTGCTTGATGTGGCATTAGAAAAATCTATTTCCCGCCTCAACTCAAATGGCAGCATTTCGAGCCTTTAACGTCTCTGTGTCCATATCGATCACCAACACAATTGTGCAGCCTCACAGGATGTTCAGTGGATGCGTCAATAAATGGGAACAGGAGACAAAGCCAGCATTTATTATTACCAGCTGATGAGCCCAGTGGGACATCGATTACAAGAGTGAGACCACATCTTCGTGTCTGTCCTGCTGGGGAGTGTGTAAGTCTCAAAAATGTATGAATCTGGACACTTTTAAAATGTTTTTTCCTCCTCCTGTCAACCTTCTCTATCGTCTGCGCAATTTTAATATACAATGTCATCACGATGATGTTTTGATCAACATATTCACTATTCGTTATTTTACCTTTTTAACTCTGAAGAGGTAAAATACTACACACAAAACGTGTGTGTGTGGTATAAAAACATAAAGCCTTCCTGCAGTGGGAAAAACATGGACCACATGTCAAAAAGTAATACCTACACATCCTTTCTAATGGATAGATGAGTATGGATCATAATAATATTTCTGACATACTTCATTGGTCCTGACAAGAAGCTAAACTGAGACTGTCCCATGTGTTTTTACCAAAAAAAAGGATCAACGAACTAATATCAAATTTACTGCAAAGCCATTCTTACTGAAAGTTTCATCTTAATACACCAGATGGAAGGTTAAGAAAACACTCAAGTCGTATTACTGTCAACATGACATAATTAAAATTATGTGATGTTTGAGTGCAGCAGCAAGGTGTTGTACTGTCAAATGGTTGCCATCAGTCAAAATAAATATGTTTTATGAAGTCGTTTTGCTAAATGGTGTTTGCCTAAAAGCCCAGCCTCACATGCCCGATTAGTTTTGAAAGTTGTCCACTCGCAGTCAGTGGCAGGCCCTTCATGTCTGTCAGTGCGTGAGAGATGAAGGAGAGCTCACTGAATAGCCAGCAAGACTGTGACTGGCTTCACTGAGATAAGAAAAGGTGTCAACATTTTAATGACATCCTTTTCAGCCAGTAAGAGGTCTTCTCGCGACGTTCGTTTGTTGTTTTCTCCACATGTTCTACCATCTGTTTTATCCCTAAAAGCTGATTTAGTTGTATATATAGGGTTAATTCTATAATTGGGTGAGTTACCCTCTCATTCTGCTCTTACCTTTACTTTCAGAAGTGATCTTAGGAAGGAATGAAGAGACAGGGCGACATGTATTCCCATTAAAACTAATGAACCTATTACCTTGGCTTTTGCCACACAGGAAGACAGGACTCTAAGAGTGAAATTAGGCTGTGGTTCATTGTGTACATGACCTTACAGCGAAGTCACATGTGCCTCGGATGGTAAAATCTGTTTTTATGACTGGTCTCCACCGGTTGAAATAAACAATAGTTTCATTTAATTTCAAACGTAAACGATGCATCGAAAGTATCACATAAGATATAACTGTATTACTCACGACTCTAAACACCCACCGAATGTTCTGTTTCTGTCTTTTGTTTCAGACTCTGTATTAAATGGTTGCTATGACATCTAGGCCTGCACTTAACATTAAACTGCACAGTCACAGAGAATGCTGAAAGCTTCTGCACACGCTGAGAGATAAAGTTAAAACTTTGTCCGCTAACGAACTACACGTGCCTCCGATTGCCACAACGAAAGTCAAAGTTTTAGGTGAACTTTTATTGAGATGATGACAATGTGTGCATTAATCTCAGAACCCTGAGATGGTGGGATTTTACTCCTGTGTAAGTATCAGCACACTTTTTATGGGTTTTTAACTTAATTCTCTGCCACTGCAGCTCCTTTCATTTTCAGCAGTAAAGAGCAGAACTAGGGCACACTCACGGTGGAAGGGAAAGGTTGAAGAACAATTGTACCTGGGATTAAAAAAAGGATGGATTTCTGAATCCAATTTTTCCATGGGGCCGATTCAAGAAAGGAAGAGGAGCTGCAGTTTGTCTATGTTATGCTACCAATAGAACTGAGACCTCTTTTTCCCAGATTGGAGTGCTGTCCTGTTTGTGAGCCGTGATGTGCAGGTTGAGGTCATAACAGGTTTTTTTCTCTCTACTGTGTCTGCCCTACTTCTGCTCTACAGTATTGAAAAGGAAAAGATCTGCAGTGACAGAGAATTCAAACTCAGCCACTAATACTTCTCATGCATCTTTTTGTTAGAATTTAAAAAATCCTGTATCATCACCTTTACAGGAGTGTGTTTGTGTCTCTATAAGACCAGTCCAATAGACTGTCTGGGTCCCATGGCTCAGGACATCAGTCTTTTTATTTTAAATGTGTAGATGACTGTTCACTATAATAAGCTTTCTCGTATTCTCTGTTAATGCATGGTTTGAGTTTAGGACACACTATCCATATTGTTATGAATGTTCCCGTTGTGGGTGTTTGTATGAATAATATGCAACCTTTAACTGATGTAATTGTTAAACAGCAGGGGGAACAAATAAACTGCAGGGTCTCGAAATAAGCAGGAGTCAGCAGGTTTATGATGTCAGAGTGAGCATAGACCCCCTAGCATCTAGTTCTTCTGGATTTTCAGCCACCTGCTAATTGTAAAATACATAACACACGAGTTTTAACAGTCTGATATTGCCACAGCTGACTAATTATACAAGCATCTGTAGGACACACTAGATACAGATTTGTGTGTGTGTGTGTGTGTGTGTGTGTGTGTGTGCCAAATAGAGAAATATGAGTGATAACTTCAGCCTGATCAGTTCAATGACATCGAAGCTTCCTTTTTGTATCACCACCACTTCCCCCCCTCGCCAGAGCAGCTTCAGGGACAAATTCAAGTGCTCTTTAACACGTGCAGTCATTAGACCATGCAGCACTTTGGTCAAAATCATTTTTCAGTCAGTCAGAACACACTTTTCAAGTCAAAGTGAATCTTGCATTTTAGTTATTCCATCATATATTCAAATATATTCTGATTGATAAACACTTCTGCCCTGCTGGTTTTCTGTGAACAGTCCACAGGCTCCACTTGCGGCAGCCTCTTCACTTTGGAAGCTAAAACATCTAAAAACAGCACCATCTAGGGCTCAAATAAACTCATAGCTGCAAGCAACCTTACGGTCAAGCTGGGATGCAGCAAGGTGTACGAGATTAGTTGTTTTGGAGAAACTTAAGCAGGTAACTTAAGGAGTCCCAGCAACTACAATGACGAAATAGCTGAAATGATGGAGAAATAAACATTTTCACAATCGTAATGAATTCCAAAAGATTCAGCAGAACCTCAGCCTGATACTGTTCCCTGGGCCCATGAGTACTTTATTGTGCCTCCAAAGCACCTGTGTAAAGAGAGGGCTGTCCTGGCTTCTGTGGTGCGGAGGCGATAGATCTAGCAGCGCCGTGGTGATTCCTCATAACTTCATATGGCACATTTACTTATATGGGCATTTGTTTATATAACGGTGCCTGCAACAGCCCACGCCACCCTCTTAAATGAACTCTAGCAGACTTTAAAACATTTGTGGTTTAAATGAGCAGGTGCCACAACTTGGAACTTTGAATTTAGTTCATGTGCATATTTATTATTTACTCCCACATTAGCTATGTGCAGATGTGGTTCTGGTCACTGAAGAGCAAGTTAAAGAAACTAGCCTAAGGCCAGATCAGCAGCAGACAGTGAGCAAAGAGATTCTCTGTTTGTTGTCCTATTTCATGAGACTGTCTGGAGACTTTTTCATGAGTGTGCCAACCACTGTTTGCCCAGTTTATCCAAATCAACATAAGCTCATCTTCACAATTCATTATCCCAGAAAGAAAAAGAGAAGTTCATGGATTTCGGGTCAAACCTGTCCTCGGTTTCTCACCTGCTGAGCATCTAATCATTCAGTTGATTGCACAGTTGGACTTAATTTGGTACATCCACTGAGAAACTCACTGTTCAAACAGAGAAAGCATGAAGAGTGACATCTAAGCTAGGATTACCCCAGGAGATTTCTTCTCAGACTCCTGTTAATTTGGGAGTTTTTTCTACATGAACACATCTGTTACAGTAGTTATGCTGGTGGCACAAACCACTACATGTATGGGATTTGTTCAGATCTTACTTGTGATCAAATCAAAGTTCTGAAGACTTGGCGTGAAAGTGAGGGTTAGCAAATGTGATTAAAAGTTATTCTAATGCAATCTGCTCATTGGCAAATGTTAACCACCACCAAGCTGCACAAAACACCGTCTTCCTCTTCACAGATGGGTTATGTGTACATTTATGACTAATATCAAATAAAAGCAGGTTAATAACAGGGTGAGAATCAGCTGGAAAGGATTGCAATTACTGTACATAGTGTGTCTGCTGATGATTTACATGTATTCTGCATCTCTGCCAAATGTGATAATGGGCTTTAATGGACATAATCAGCGGTATGAGAGAACAGAAATGTGTGGGATCATGTCCTGTTGTATGACAAGGCGTTCTACGCGCGTGTGACATGACTGACTGTGTTACAATGCACAGGAAGTTGTTTTGTAATGACATTTCACAATAAGGACGTTCACACGTGTGAAGTAATGCTGATGCTTCTTTCTCATGACGCCAGCATCATGCAGTAGGCTGTTTGTTTACTCCACTGAGGATGGTATTGTTTTTTCTAGTAATAAACACAACTGTGCTGCAGCTGTGCTCACGGCTGACTGACATGTTGCTAAGTGAATCTCACCGAAGGGATTTTCCGCACACTCAAGGAGCTGCAGCGCGAGGACAGTAGTGAGAAGACAAGATCAGGTTTTCTCTAGTATACTCATTGGCATGAGTAAAGAAAAGAGTTTTTTTAAATTGTTGTTGTGTTGTTATTATCATAACAGCAACATTTGCTAAATGGTGACTCTCTTAGTCACCATTTAGTGGAGAGCTTTGAACATGAGACCTGAAGGAGACTTACAACTTTAAACAACTGATGGAGATCATCTCATGAAGGAGTGTGCTGACAGTGACAGGGATCTGATATGTCAGGGTCACATGTACTGAAATATTTTCTAGATTATATACAAATAAAGCTTCAGCCCTGCAGGTCACCTTCACCACTAAAGCCACCAGGTCAAATTCACCTCTCATCTGGATGATTATATGCTCTAAATATACATAACACACAATCCAATTCCTTTAAAGGTTGTTCTGTAGTGTATGAAGTGATTTCCTCCACAAGATGTGGGCTTTGAAAACTCCACCACAACACATGACTCCTCACTCCCACTGTTTGCTACAGGAATCTAGGGGACAGCGCTGAGAAAGGACAGTGACTGATGATTACTCTTAATCAGCTTCTCTGTTTTACACTTCCTGACTCACGTTGTTTGAACAGCTATTTATTTATGCAGTGTTTCTTCTCTCTCTCTCTCTCTCTCTCATACAGCCTGGCTCAGAGAGAAACCGAGCCAGCATCACACCGACATGCACACACCCACGTCAGGTTATCCCTTTCACACTTTCGAGAACTACCCAGAGCCGCCCACATCCCCGGAGAGAGACACGGAGAGAGAGAGAGAGAGAGAGAGAGAGAGAGGAGAGAAGGGAGAGGGCCGGAGTGGGGACGCATATTCCTGTGTGCGTGTGTGTGTTAGTGCGTGTGAGTGCGTGGCAGATAGACAGACAGACAGACAGACAGGAGGGAGGGAGGGAGACTGCGCATGGGTGGGTTTCCTCCGCTGCATTACCGCACCGTCTGCGCCTCTCCTCTACTTTTAATTGGCTGCGGCGATGCTGTCACCGTGACGGCCACCGGAACAGTCCGCGCACATCATGCACTGCTGCACAACACAGCCCCGCGTGACCAGTTGATCACCCTGATCGAATGACTTTTAATAAAAATAAAAAAATAAAAACTCTGAACGAGAGATGGCCCCTCGTGACCCCAGTGAATAAGCGGGTGACCTCGAATCACTGCATCTAAACCAGCACGTTGCTCAGGTTGTTCATTAACATATGAGTGTATAATATTATTAATGACTATACATCAGCACGTTGTCATGACTGAGCGTTTGTCCAGTGTTCACGCACTCATCAGCGTGTTCGCGCTCAGGTGAGGACAGGCTTTTGTCCATCCCTCTCATGCATGCTCCTCTTTCCGGTACCTTTGGCTCTGCGTTGATATCTGCGTAGTTCTGTGTTCACAATCGTTTGTCTCTGTCTCCCTGCACAAAGCCCTCCCTTCTCCTCTCCTCCCTCCTCCCTCCTCTGACACAGTCACTCTCAAACTTCCACGCGCGCGCGCGCACACAAACACGTCTCCCCCGCACACTCACCCCCCCCCTCCTCCCCCCGCCCGTCTTGGTGCTGTCTCATTCAGTTCTGCGCGCGCCATCCACGCACTGACTCCAACTTGAGGCGAGGAGGGGGGGCGGGGTTGGATATATACCTCCAGGAACAGGCCACACGCTACACTCAGACTGGAAACCCACTTGCAGTGCAAACCACAAGCAAGAAGACTCCGAAGCCGGGAGTAGAAGTACCAACATTTTTCCTGGAGCTTAGAGAGAAAAGACAAGCGAGACCACACGGTTTGGTTCTACGGACTGTCTGCTGGAGCTCCGACGCAAGCAATTTGTCCCTCCGCTATACACCAGTTTCTCTGGATATAGCAGCTAAACAAAGTTGGTAGTAAACTCTTTGGAGTTTGGTTAGAGTCGCTACATTTATTCTTTGCTTGTGAGAGTGGACTGCACTGAAACTTGGGATCGACCCGCCGGGGGTCGGGCAAGGACCTGGCGCATCTTTTTCGCAGCTTCAAACCCTGCGAAAGTTTTGGCCAGAGCGCAGATCTGAAGACATCGAGTCGAGTCAGACTTGGAGATTCACTCAGCAGCTGCTACCCGAGCCCATCTCCGAGGCACCTGGGCGACCGGATAGAGAGCCACTGACCAGACTCGGGAGAAGCACTATTACGGTGAGTCCGTGCGATGTGTCTTACTCATCTATGCTTTTACTTTTAAGACGTGTGTTGTCTGACATTGCGAGTTTTCCATTTGTGGACTATGCTTCATAAAGAGTGGATGAAGACGGATGCACTGAAAGTTGCAAAGTGAGGATGAGTGATGGACAATGTTCTGCAGTAGCTGAGTTCGCTTTTGCAGATTTGTCAGTTTGAGTTTGTCTGTCTCTGTCCATGGTGCTGAAACTGCTCTGCATCTGAATGTGCATCGTCTTTTGTGCATATTTCAGCTTCCAGAAATCAGTAAG
The DNA here is from genome assembly GCA_032270685.1 of Microctenopoma stevenorrisi. Classification (NCBI taxonomy): domain Eukaryota; kingdom Metazoa; phylum Chordata; class Actinopteri; order Anabantiformes; family Anabantidae; genus Microctenopoma; species Microctenopoma stevenorrisi. The sequence continues at coordinate 5,456,441 of JAUMTR010000003.1, forward strand.
TGTGTGTTTTAATGCAGGTTTCGTGGATTGCTCGAAGGTTTTCAGACTATCTTGCAACAGAAATGTAGTGTAGTGCCGTACGTCAGCAGAAAGTTAGACTCTGGCAACAGGCTGCTGGAAATAACTTTCTGCTGGGTTTGAATTCAGGTGCGGCTGTGGAAGATGTTACAATATTATTATCTGCACAAACGCAAAACTACCTGAGCCTGTTTCCCTCAGAGAAAGAATCAGCTCACAGTGCAATTCATTTTACATACAATTCGTTTCAATGCCTGACAAATGTCAGGCATTGTCAGTTGTCAGTTGTCCATCTGCAAGACTGCATTCAAATCGTGGCTTTAATATAAGCAACACACATATTCCTAGGACTTTTCCAAAGTAGTAAATGTCAGCAATCTGCAGTGATTTGTGTCGTTTTGCTGATTGTTGTTTGTACATCACATAGATTTGCAACAAAGCATTTCTAGTTTCGTGCACACGTGCTGCAGGTACAGCAAAAGAAAACGTGCGAGCAATTTGTGGATGCAGGATGACTCGTAATGGCTCCACATATTGCTTCAAAGTTTGTTTCAGCAAAATGGGGCGACTTACAATAAAAAAGAAAGAGGTCAGGACGCAGCGAATATACCTCCGTCATTATGTATTGCACTCTCCGGGGTGTCATCTTGAACGACACTCAGAAAGAAAAAGTAACATAAAATCATATTATTTGAATACCAGAGATCCAGATGAAGTATCAGATGACTCAGAAACAGTTTGTCTTATTCTGACTCACATATCTTTTCACAGCTTGTTGATTTAGTCATGAATTTTACTTCTGCAGTCTGTGGAAATGTCACATCTAACTCCTTTCATTTCATATTGCTTTACATCGTAGTCTTGTTTGTTTAGGTTTTATACCCCATATGAGTTATGTAATGCTTTCAGTGATGAGACCAGCATAAACACCGAACATGTTGCTGGTCGTAATTTTTGTTTTTTTCTCACTTGTTTGCAAAAAATAATCCGTCTCCATAACAACAAACAGCCTGCTCTTTCAGCCATCTGCTTTGTAAAAACCCTGTTGACGACAGCACATGGGCAGCTAAGAGAAAGAGTCAGGGAAAAAAAGTGAGAGACCAAATCAGAAAAGAGCAACGCCGAAAGTAAAACAGCTGGACTTTCTTTTCTCTGTGTGCCTCATTCATGGAGTTTCCGGTTGTTGGGAGGAGGGAGAGAAACACCCACCTACACAAAGTAGAGGTCTTTGCTGTGCTGCTCACAGAGAGGAGAGGGAGGGTTAGAGCGAGGCAGAGAGGGTGGGAGAGATGTGAAAAGAGATGTGGAACGAAATTATGAGATCTCTGCCTGAAAAGTGCAGGTGCTTCTCAGAGTGAATGTCGCTATAGGCGTCGATTGTGCTTCTGTGCCGCTGCGCTGCCCCTTCTTTATGATTAACCCCTCGGTCACATACAGCAAATACAGGCATTTCCCGGCGAGCCTTAAATAAACACTTTAAGCTTCCTTCCTGCAGACGCCACCCAATTCCTGATTATACCATATGCACTTTAGTAAGCAGGATGATGTCTGTGACAAAGAATGAGCAGGAAAAGATGACGAGGGAGAAAAATAACCTTGGATTTGGGTGAAATATGTTGCTGAGCAACAGCGTTTCTTTTGCATCCCATCTGAGTTCCATGGAGCATCTCCCATTATTCAAGCCAGGTCCAGTCGAGTAAAGAGACCTTGATATTGACTCTGCAATCTCTCTCCAGGCAGGATTAGTCATTCAGTGCTACAGTTCAGAGTCTCCACAGAATAGTGTGAGGTCTACATAAAGCATGTTTGCCAGATGAGTAAGATAAGAAAAGACTAGGTGAAGAAGAATTTAAAATACTGTGCACGTGTTGGTTTACGAGATTAAAATGTGCACTTTATCTGCCTTAACATGCATGTATTTGTATTTACATGCAATAGTGTCTTCTCTAGGTGCAGATTTCATTTCACCTTATGCTGTGGCATGTAGTGTAGGAAACAGGGACACAGACTTACCATTTCTCTTGTTTACAGCTGAATAGGAGAAGTACGTTGTACAAATAACGGAACTAATAAGCGTCTGTGGTTGCCAGTGGCAATGCTGCTATGGACGTCAGACTGACGTACATGATTCGCAGTTTAGTTTGGTGTGTGGGAGGAAAAAGCAAGAGCTTGGAGATACCAGCCTGCTGTGAAGGACTGTAATTGCAGTGCCTGAGCAATTATGTCCCAACGAACTGAGCATTTCAGATCATTGAAACTGCCCTGAAACACTGATATAACAATGATACTGATCAGAAGCAAATCCCTGATGCATAAATATGAGGTCAACAATGGGTTCAATTAAAATGCATCTCATGAATACTGTGAAAATTATGCATTACATTTGGAGAAAGCTCTTATCCTGCATACTAATATCTGTTTTTTTATTTGTTCTGTCAGAGTATACCTGACAGAAATACGTTCTTACTTTTCATTTCCTGTTTCTCTGCAGCTCCCTCACTGATGCAGACATCAAACACTGTCTGATGCATTAACAACTGCAAGTCCAGCAAATTCTCAGAGGGGTTGCAAAGACAAGTCAAAAGATCTGAAACAAGTGCAGCAGCTTGCAACAAATAAGTCAAAGAAGCAACCCAGTGAATCTAGAAATCACAGAACCATCCTTCACCTAAGCCGACCCAATGGCGCGGTCAGCTCTTACCGGCCCCTGTGTGGCCTTCATCCTTCTCTTCTTCGGTTTGACCTCCTGCACTCCCTCCGGCCCAGCCTCTGACACCTGTGCCACCCTGGAACAGAGTCGCTTCTTTGGCGTATTCTCCTCTACCACCACTCTGCCGTCCACACCATGCTCCTGGACCCTGCAGAACCCTGATCCTCGCCGCTACACTGTTTACATGAAAATCACCAAGCCCACCGATTCCTGTGTGCCCCGTCAGATCAGGACCTTCCAGTTCGACTCTTTCATCGAGACCTCCCGCACCTACCTGGGCATGGAGAGCTTTGATGAGGTGGTTAGGCTGTGCGATGCTTCAACCAACGTGACCTACCTGGAGTCAACCAAACAGTTCCTGCAAATGCGTAAAGTGGCACCAAGCAACGGCCTGGCCATTGTGGGAGGACAGAAGGATGTCAGTGAGTTCAAGGCTGAGTTTCTGGTTGTGGGGAAGAGGAACCCAAGTATGCCTGCCTGCCAGATGCTGTGCCAGTGGCTGGATCGGTGCCTGTCCAGTAGCACCCATGATTATCCCTGTGGCATCATGAACACCCCATGTCAGTGTTGGGAGGCCCCAAAGAGGAAGCCAGGAAGCTGCTACAGAGGTGGTGTCTACGTGGAGAAATGCCTTCCCGTGTCCAGAGACAACGAGCGTGATGCCGAGATCATCAGTAAGTTTGCAGTACGCTTGGTGTGACTTACTTAAAGTGTGAGAAAAAGTGAAAGAAGAACAAAAGTCACAGGAGTTTGGTTCTCAAAACAAAAACACTGTGTTTTGTGTCCTGTGTTGTTTTGTAATGCCATCTACCAGGCTAGACTAGATAGTCTAGGGAAGCGTTGTAGCTAGCTCCAGCCCTGCTTCCACTCAATGTTTGTGTCTTAGGAGCTACTGAGGGTAATGATCCATGTCTGTGGAACAGGGGCACAGGCAGAGGATGTGCACTCCTCAGCTCCAGACTAATGAGAAGTAAATCAAAGGTGTTAAAGAAATTTTTGCTTAAGTGGTGAGACTGCCTGAACCTCACACATCACCAGCTCTCCATTTTGTCTTAGACGGGCATGTCAGACTTGATGGTTGGTACAGAGTCGGGAGTTGGTGAGAGATAGAGGCGGTGTTTGTGAATTCGAGTTGAGGAGGGAGGCAGGGTAGGAAAGGGCACAAAGACCTCCGTCAGCTGGCAGCGGAACTCAAAGCTCTGCACTTGTGGTTGTCATAGAAACACCCCTGTCAGCCTTATACACCACTCTGCTGTGGTTCACACCAAGTAGGTAAAAGCAAACAATCACCATTTTAAATGGAGCGTCACCTTGAGTGGTCAACTCCGCTCACAAAGAATAGTCCATGCTCATCCTTTTGCAGATAAAAAAAATATTACTCATTTCCTGCATGACGTTAACTTAGTTTGTTGAATAGTAGAAGTTTTACACAACCTAACCTAGTTTTCACTAGATTGCTGTAATTTCACAAACACATGTCAGTTCCCATTTTGCTCAATATGTTTTCTTGTGTCCTCTTGCAGAAGGCTGGGCTGGTTGGAGCCGCTGGTCAGTATGCAGCCAGGAATGCGGGGGTGGAGTCCAGGTGCGCAGCCGAGTCTGCCAGCCCGAGGGCAACGTGTGTAATGGAACAGTTGAGGAAGGGCGTGCCTGCAACCCCCAGCCTTGCATTGGTAAACTCACCATCTGTCACTTAGTAATCTAGTGGGGTGCACTAAGCTCAGATAAAATGCAATAATCATGCTATTTTCAAATTCCTCCAGGCAAAGAACGCAACCGGAGCCAAGGTCTTCGGGCCATCATTGGTCTGAAGAGAGACAATCTTGATGATTCTAACCATGGAGTTGTTGCGACCCAAACAGGTGAGATAACCCCTTCTTAACTTACAATGTAGGTAACACAGAAATAGTTTTAAATTGCAGTAAGCGTCTCTGAATTCGACAACAGATCCTAAGTATGGACTAGGGACTTTACTAATTCACCTTGAACATTGTAGTTGATAAAACAGATGAGTGGTCCTCCTGGAGCGCTTGTTCAATCACCTGTGGGGAGGGTTGGCAGAGCCGTACTCGCATCTGTGCCACTTCCTCCATGACAACCCAGTGCACCGGACCCCTGCGTGAGAACCGACCCTGCAACAATACAGTTGTCTGCCCCGGTGAGTCCATTATTCCTCCTTTTCTCTAATGTAAACGTGGCAGGAGGATCCAGTGTGATCCAGAAAATGCTGGACATACTTGGTCTTTTTGAGATATATAATAGAGGTAAAAGCCATTATCTCATAATTATTTCTCTTAGTACAACACCAGGCACAAAAAGACAAGCACAGAGCATTATTAGGTTTTCAAAGAGCAATTCAATACAAAGTAAATGACCTGCATGTTCTGTTCATTTAGTGAAGTGCCCCACCTAGTGGAGAGTTTTACAAAATGTTCCTGAAGTGCATAACTTTTGAAACCTGCTACAAAACAAGCTTGACTTCTATTTTAAAGGACTTCTTTCATTACAATGTCTGTGTGTGTCAACACATGTGTAGTGGATGGTGCTTGGGATGAGTGGACCCCCTGGAGCCTGTGCTCATCCACATGTGGACGTGGTTATCGTGACCGCACCCGCGTGTGCAAGCAGCCTCAGAATGGAGGAGAGCCTTGCCGTGGCCCTACAAGACAAACCAAGTTCTGTAACATTGCTGTGTGCCCAGGTGAGTCAGTGATATTTAAAGTTCAACTCTTTTTTTTTCACTGTTAGATTTGTGAATAATAGAAAGAAAAAGAGACACGGACCAGTGTACTACACACTTATAAATCTATGACAACTCTGGCTATGATACTTGACCTTAGCTTACTGATTCATATATGAGAGCTAATTAAACCACTTATTGGCCTCATCACCATCACAAACAGCAACTGCAGTGGCAGGTTGACATTATATCTGACGCATCAACAGAATAAAAGCCTCCGTGGGCATTAGTCAGTTGCCGTATTATAACTGCTGATGACTCATGCCCTGCTCATGGTCACTCAGTATGTCAGAAGCTTGGTTGTTTCCTATTCTGACACTTGTGCTGTGCTGAAATTTGACTAATTTCAAAGTCACATAATCAGTTTGTACAGTTAGTATAAATGTTTAAAGTTTTTAGTTTAGGGGTTGATTCTTTGAGGCAATTGCATGCTGCCATCAACAGATGTCTCTATGTGCCTCAGCTGAATTACTGCTAATATCCGAGACACAGAACAGGCTGAGGCAAAGTCTTTACCGAAACGATTGCATATTCCATTTTAAATTAAAAGTGTTGGGAAACTGAGTCATCCTTAATTGCCCATTTATCCCGATTGACATTTTTATTGTGACCAATCTAACTTTATTAATCTATTTTACCAATATACAAGGTAAAGTTTAATAGCAATTGTGACTCACAACTGTTATACACCCTAATTCAAATATATTAACAGTGTGTTCCTGTCTTTAGTAGCCAATATAGCATTTCTTGTCCCTACAGAGCATCATAAACAATGTTCACACAGTCATACTTGAACAGCAGATAGCCAGGGTCCAACTTTACTTTTCACTTCAGTTAGGCTTACGTAGGTCTTGTGAAATGTTAATAGCATCAGTGAGTGTGCTGTGAAGATTGTGACCAAAGGTTCTGTCTTGCCCTAGCATCTACCAGAACTCTCCCTCATAAATGTTCCTCTGCCTCCCTCTAGTGGATGGATCCTGGAACGAGTGGTCTGCCTGGAGCCAGTGTTCTACTACTTGCTCTAACGGCACCGCGCAGAGAACTCGCGAGTGCAATGGACCATCATATGGTGGCTCTGAGTGCCACGGCAGCTGGAAAGAGACCGCAAACTGCTTCCTGAAGGACTGTCCAGGTAATAAAGGATCTTCATTGCCAGATTGGCTGTGCAAATCAAAGATAATTGCATAAATGCATTAGGAACATCACAAAGTTCATGGTTATTTTCTTCCAAATTTGCCTTTAGTTAATGGACGCTGGCATCCTTGGAGCTCCTGGGGCACCTGCAGCAAAACTTGTGGTGGAGGTATTCAGCAGAGGCAGAGAGTGTGTGAGGGGCCTTTCTTTGGTGGAGAGTCTTGCCCTGGTGAAAAGGGAGAGCAGAGACGCTGCAATGAGAAAAGATGCCCCGGTACATTACTCCAGTACATAGCAATGAAACATTATAAGGGTAGCCTCAGTAAAAGATGAACCAATAGGCAACTAGATTTTTTGCTATATCATCTTTTATGCTTGTAACCTTTTAGAGCCACATGAGATCTGCCCTGAACAAAACACCGGAGATGTTGTGTGGAAGAAAACCCCTGCAGGAGACATGGCTGCCATTGCCTGCCCCTCTGATGCCTCAGGTACAGTAACAGTGAAAACAGATGTGTGTTTTATGTTTTTTGTTTTCTTTGATGCATTAAACTCTTTTGCAGCATCACCATGCCAACCACGATTTTCTTACTTTCTTCCATTAACAGGTCTGATTCTGCGCCGGTGTACTCTGGATGCTGTAGGTCTTGCCTCCTGGGAGAACCCAACTCACATTAAGTGTGTTTCCAAGAACTATGAAACTATTCAGATGTTGGTAAGTCCAAAGAATATCTAGAATTAAAATGTCAAGTACTTTCAATTGTGCATCTGTTGTGTTCTTTTATGGTTAATTGTCCAGCAGTGTGATCAAACCAGAGAGATTTTGATTAACCTCTCGTCTCTTCTGCAGTCAAAAGACTACATCACCAGAGCACAGATGGGCCAGAGCGTGGACGGGCTTGCTGAGGTGATTTCCCGACTGAGATTCTCTTCTGATCAGGGAGCAAAGTACAGCGGCGACCTCTTGGCTGTCATGGAAATCCTGAAGAACACTACTGAACTGTTCAAGGGAACCAGGTTGAGATTGAGCAATGCTGATGTTGAGGTAAGAAAAAATTATTTGAATGAGCTGTAAAGTGCACATTTTTCTTAAGTGTGCATATTATTTAAAAATATCACGTGGCATTCTCTCTCATTCTTGTCTGACCAAAAGTAGTTTCTAATTAAGTTGGATTTTGTGTCTTTTTACACAATTTAATGATCTGCAGAACTTCGTCCAGACCATCAGCAACTTACTGAAGGAGGAACATCGTGACAAATGGGAAGAGGCACAGCTGGTACGTGATAAGAGGGTGAACCCATGAGAGAGGCACACTGCATATGTGCAGTGGAAAGAAATAAGTCTGTAACACTACCATTCTGAGAGGATTGTGTCTGAAACAAGGTCAGGGAGAGAGTTGTTGGTGTGTGCATGAGATGTGAAAATTTTAAAAATATATGAGGATAGAGAATCAGTCACGGGTGCGTTTGCACTCAGTACAACTCTTTTTAGTCACCCAAACTGTTCAATACATGACAATAAAAGCTACTAAGAGTAATAAAAGAATAAAAGTAGCACTCTGTCAGTGTTCCCGCTAAAGTTAGTTTAGGTACACTTCCCACTACGAATCACAAGACTACTGTATAGACAGAGACTTACAAACTTGTATGGTGAACTACTAAGACCTCTCCAACAAGACCAAGGAAACACTTGAAGGTGACATTGAAAGAGAAAGAGTGAGATTGAATCAGAGAGAATCACAACGCCCACTTTGCAATCTGTGAGTCTCTATGCCATCCTACACACCAATGGCAGTTGTAAGAGTACGTAGACAGCACATCGCAGACAAGCACACACCTTGCGCCCACATCGCTGCAGTTCTGCGTCAGAGACACGCAAGTCGAGTAGCCCTCCCTTCCAGAGTATGAATCAACAGCCTGCCCATTTATGGCCTGGAGGAAGTTCTGAGGTTGCATAGCAGCAAGAAGTGTATCTTTTCTTCTTTGCGGTCCACTGCTGAGCACTCAGATAGAAAAAGCACAAGCTAGACTGACAGAAGAATAGGGAATATAGACATTCAATCAATAAACTTGCCTTGCCCAAATGCACGACTAAACTACTTGTTTAATTTGCATCTAATTAAATTGTATACACCTTCAGCTTCTTTGCCAGGTTTCTCTCTTTCTGACTCAATCTATTGTCCTTTGTTTCTATTCGATTCAGATGGGGGCCAACATTAAGGAGTTCCTTCGCCTTGTGGAAGACTTCGTGAACATGATTGGTATGCAAATGAGTGGCTTCCAGGACATTCATGAAGTCACCGAGAATTTAGGTGAGCCCCTAATTTCCCTGCCAGCTGCTCTCTGCTCATGTATAGTCAGGATAATATGTGCTCTCCTCACCCAGAGAGTGCATCAATCTTAATTTCAGCCACACAAGCAGCAGCAGACGTCCATCAGCTACACCATTTACTTGCCGGGGTGTTGCGCATTGAATCATAATTTCAGTTTCACATAGCACATTCTGTACTTGACGTTTACTCAAACTTATCAATCTGCCGTTTACTGTAGCAACTGTAAAGTTCACACTCTGAATCACTTGCTGAGACTTGTGGGACTATTTTAGCTCAGTGAACTCTCACAGGACTTAGCGGGAAACCAGAACTTTGGTCAGACACATATGACGCATGAAACCAACATGTCCTTGGCACCATTTGCTTTACTCCATTCAGTCCATTCAATCAACACCGTTTAGGCAAAAGTGTGAAGAAGCACATGACCTCCATCTGCTGTCCACTGACATAGCCTGTGTCTCCCAAAATCCTTCTCAGTGCTAACCATCCACAAGCGCCCAGCAACTACAAGCTCCAACTTCACCTTCCCGGTGAATGGCTGGAGGGGCATGCTGGACTGGGTCAGGACATCTGAGGAGAAGATTTCAGTGTCCCGTGATGCTCTGTCCATCGAGCAGTCTGGTGAGATCAAAGAAAAACATTTTTTAGAAGTTGAACTGATATTCATTGTAATGAATTTGAGCCTAAACAGGAAAATTGTTCTTTTCCAGATGGCAACGATGCTTTTGTGACAGGCATCGTCCTCTACAGAAACCTGGCTTCTATCCTGTCCTTCCAGAGGTATTACAGTTATTCCACTTTGAAATGTATGAAACTGGCTTTGCATGAAATATACTTTATAGTCACAAGGTGGCACCCCAACACTCTCTACCTCTATAATGTGTCCTTCCTTTATTGCCTCAGCTTTTTAAATGTACACCCTCACACAAGCAATGAACGTCTTATTTGCACCCGACTAACTGTGAAATCCTTCCTCCACAGTAACACCACCCTGCTCAACTCCAAGGTGGTGACAGTGATCGTCAAGCCCACACCAACCCTCCTGTCATCCCCCGTTGAGATCGAGTTCCCCCACCTCCACAATGTAAGTTCCTAATGGTTAGCCACCCTAATGGAGCCTTATGAAAATATCAGCTCCCCTCTGGGTGTTTGCTCACCACGGAGCACAGAGCCTGACATTTTGTTGACATTTGCAGTGACACAGTGACTTTTACTTATCTTTGTGTCATTTGAAACCTGGCAAAGAGCACAGAATAACCAAATTGCCAGTTGAGGATGAGGACTCATGCACAGTAACTAATCGGTGCAGCTGATTAGAAGCCGTTTTTAGTTTTGTACTTGTACACGATGTAGGGTGGCAAGAAACGTGCTTGGGTGCACGGCAGCAGGCTTAAGCTGTTGCATCTCACACGTTTGCAGTATGTTGTCTGAAAATCCGTCTCTACAGAAATTCCTCACTGACTTCTCCATCTGCCTCTTTCTTGCAGGGCACCATGAATGAGACATGCCTTTCATGGGATGAGAGTGAAACGTAAGTGTTGACCACATTTGTTTTTCATCTGAAACCATCACACCTGTTTTCTATCTTGAATGCTCCTTGTCAGCTCTTTGTACAGACACTTGTAGATACTCAGTCGTAGCTCAAATATTACCAGGCATGAGTCTGTCCCTGTATATGAACATACAACTTCACTTCAATGCCAAACTTACTAGAGAGAAGCCGATAACATCCATGTCTGTCAGTTGTTGACCCTTTTCTTCCTGCCGGAAGCACTAGACCTTGCTTGGCTCTTTAATATAGTTACTACATGACACTCAGACTCAACGAATGACAGCCCCCATGATCCTCAGTATTTCTAGCTGAGTAACTCCTCACTCTGATCTAACGGTCTCCTGCAATACTTGGAATTAACCTCTTTCCGAGGAGGAAAATCTATACGGGCGACATCTTAACCTCGTAATATTCATCAGTGGATAAAGTCATAGCAGTGTCTCTATAGGTCACTCCACAGTGTCCGTCTGTGGGCAGTTCCCCCTCCTTTGCCCCTAAGGATGTTCACTGCTGCTGAGGTTAATGACAATTGTGTTTGGGAGGTTTTTTTTTATTGAAATTGAATTACTTAGGAGAGTTCATTGTGGTCAGTCCAGGCCCACTCTTCCCTCAGAAAGAACACACAGTTGGACTATTTGCATATAGATAGATTTGTACATTTGTGCAGGAAAGATAAGAAATGAACATGCACCTGCACCCCACACTTTTTGTACATAAAACAAAACAACGAGAGAGATAGCAGAAGCAACATAAGAAATGAATCAAAGGAGGAAATGTAATTAAGTCATATACTCTCAGATGTGGGGCTGATGTGCCTCTACTCAAATTAGATTCATTTTGTATGTGGATGTGATTAATGAGACAATAGAAATGGCAGAGCAGGAAACTCTGGCTAATGAGAGAATCTGGGGGTCAGTACTGCATATGTCTGATCACAGAGAGTGGTCCATTAACTCTTCCACCAATGAACTTAAACCAGATATCTGCAGCTCGTTTGGACATGAAAGCAAAAGATGAGAAACAAAGAACAGAACCACACATGCACTTGCATGATATGGCAGCTTGCACATAGTGAACCGTGCAGCCAAGCTTACTTAGATGTCGTACCACTTAACTGCTGATGGCTTTTTACCTAACACCCATGAGACTCTGCACCAGGCCAGACCTGCTAGCTTTGATGCCCTCTGTATTCAGTCAGAGCTCGAGGGTGCTTCTCATTGCCTTAACATCCCCTTCACTCCCTGGCATCTGCTGTAAACGCTGCTTACACACAAAGACAGGTCTTCGCTTATGTGAGCAAAACACTATGGGTATCAGAAGCTGAAATGTTGATTGACTCATTAATACCTTATGTTTGTAATGTTTTTTTTCTTTTATATAACAATATAAGTGATCCTAACATGAGCAGATATTGCACACATACATACACGAAGTCAAAACCCAATGCAGAGTAGACTGCGTTTCAATGGGGAGATAATCATAATCCACATGGTCTTCATATTCCATGCACAGGAGGGGACACGTTGTCCTCTGTCCCTGGTGCACTGATCAGGCCAATAATCTCATGTCAAGATTAACCATAACAAGAAATGATATAGATTATGCTAATGATGAGATTCATGAAGGCCTATCATAATTGATCATGGCGCAGATGGCTATTAATCATATGCATATAAAAGTATCATCAAAGCTTCTTGAGATGCAGCTGACTACCTCAGGTTATATAAAATAATATGTATGTATCCTCACACTGGATCACAGAACTCATATTTAATCATTTAAATGTCATATGAAATACATGCATGCCTGTGTATTGCTGTATTTAAAATTCAATTATGTCATTTGTGCTGCATCAAGTAGAATATTCTGAATATAGATTTGAACATATGGATAAAAAAATTCCACTCAGATACGGTGGCATGAGGAATATGTGAGCTCTCTCCTCTCCTAACCCGTCGCTGCCTTCCCTCTCTTTCCTTGTGCAGTTCCTCGCTGCTCGGTTCGTGGTCTGCTCGGAGCTGCAGAGCGGTGCCCGTTCATTCATTCAGAACCAAATGCGTGTGTGACAGCCTCTCCACCTTCGCCATCTTAGCGCGCGTCAACTTCGACTCGGTAAGATCTTTTGTCTCTCCTCAGTGTGAGCTTTCTCTTTTGCCAGTGTTCATCTGAAATGTTTGGTGCAGTGTGAACGTGGACTACTTGTTGTTTTCGAGCGGTTTGCTGTCGCGCTGTTCGCCAGCGCCTCTTTGTCTCCGCGCAGGTGCCGCTGATCGGAGAATCACAGACTTCTACTGCTTGTTTTTTCATTTAGGATTAGATAGAAAGAACCGCATTTAGGATTTACAATGAAACCATTATGATTTTCGTATTGGAATGTCCATTTTGAACGATCCTGATAACAGGATGCTTTCCTGCTCCATAATTGACCATGAATTTTATCGCAGAAATTGTGAAATGTGTTATCTAATTGCATGATGCATAGTTTATGTTGCTTGCATGAAAATTAAGAAACTTATTAACGGAATCACTCGACATGACTTTGCGAGCATTGTGTAATGCCGAGCTGTGTTTCATTTCCAGTAATGCATGTTTCATAATTTGCATGTTTACCATAGCTATAGAGAGTTCCGCTGGAGAACTTTACTGAAATCTGTCATTACACGTCGTTGCATCTCATGCGCAGAGACAATGTGTAATTTGCCCCTGTGGACTGTGTTGCCTCTAAAGCTGCTCGCTCTCCAGTTGCCTTGGCAACGGCTTCTGCAGCGCTAACTCGGCCTGTGTGATTTTTGATAAGTGAGATGATGAGGGAAAACACGCATATACACATTCACAGAGCCCCCTCCTCTCTTCAGTGAACAGCCCTCCAGGACAGAAGATATGGTCTGTCCATCTCCTGTGTGCATATGATTGCTGCTGCATGAAAACCAAAAACAACAGATGCCTTATCATTTGGAGAAAATGCACATCTTAAATATGTATTTTGTAACTTCAGTCGGTGGCACAACAGTTGAATTTGAGCTGCAGCGTTTTTTCAACACATCCAGTATTTTCCTTTTCTTAACAAACCTGTTGTTTACATCCTGTCGAATTGTCTCGCTTCTGCCAGTCTGAGCAGCAACCTCTCATATTTGCAAGCCTATAGGCAGCACATCAGCCCTATTTTCAACCTGTCGCATTAGTAAAAAGGCAGCTGTGCCCATCATTCTGTCTGCCAATATCTCTGAATTCTCGATTACATCCACCCCCATCATCCTCATCCTCCTCCCTCTTCAGCCACAGCAGCAAGCCTAAAAATGCCAGCGAGACGGACCAATGAGAAACAGACGTCTGGTCATGCATTGATAGTTCCTCCTCTCTCGCTTTGCCCGGTCTCTCCACACATCCTTTGATGTGTACCTTGGAAATTTTCAATAACATCTTCGTGCAAGCTCTATGAGGAACACAACATCCAGATACTGCAGTGTATTAGCTCCCATTTGATAAGGACTAATTTCTGGACTCCTGTAGCATCATGTGTGCTGGAAACATGATGGTCCAGTGGGAGCAGCTCACATAGTTAGCACAACAGATGCCCTTGACCACTGAGATATACAAAAGAAAACATGTTTTATTTCGGCTTCCCCTGCCCAGTTCTCCTCATTGTCTGATTCAGACGGTGTTGAAAATGAGAACATGTAATTCTGTCAAGGACAGAAAGAAGACATGCTTCATATTTAGGTCAAGCATCAACCCAGATATAGAGACTGGGAAGAGAGGGCACAGAACAAACCGTATCGCTTGCGTTGTTTTATTTTTTTTCTCACAGATTGGATAAAGGCTGAAGCTAAAAGACGGCTCACCACTCATCTATCGACCATCTGTTTTGGGGCGCTTCTGATGTACTTGGATAGATTTTAGAAACAAATTTGCCACACTAAATTAGTCTTTGGCTGCCAAAGGCTGGACTTCACCAGCTGTGCTTTGATATGAGGAGAGTGTATATGGAGCACATTTTGAGAAGTGGAACAATCCTTCAGGTCTCAGTATTGTACTGTTCAAATTTGGACACATGCTCAACAATGTCCAACGTATTACAAGCTGTGCCTCACAAATACAGGAATTTATGGCCACGATGTACACGAAATCATATGAAGGCCAAAGCAGTTTTTTCCCCTCTGTCTGTGCTAATTTAATACCTGCAGATTTATTATATTTCAGGACATTTTTCATTCACCTTTTGGAGTCACTTAGCCTTTAATCATGCAGTTCCCTCTCAACACTTTATCAAATATGTCATCACACTATATGACAACGAGGGCCTTTTAATTTAAAGGCCAAATTATTTTTATCCACCTCAAACACTTTGTGGTGTTGACAACTTGATCAGAGGTGTTAGATTAACTTAAAACCTTATTACAGCCACTTGAGTAGGTGTGAGACAGACAAAGACTAAGAACGCAGTTAGCTGCTGAGGGGTTGCAGGTGTTTGCCAAGCAGATGGGTCCTTCAAGGAGGAAATATCAAGCAGCTGAAACGTGTGTGCGCTGCAGTGCCCCATCTGATCTCCAGGTGAATGAGCAGCAGGACAGACGGGCAAAAGACAATCACTTCCCTGTCTCTTCAACGAAAGGTTCAGTGCCAGGCCTGTTTGAAACATGGGACGGTCACACCGCTGGCAGTGGAAGGTGCTAAGCTGCTGTCAGAGGCTGGGAGGTGATGGCAGATAAATGCACATGTGATTATAGTCCACCTGTTCACTCCTGCAGGGAGATAGCTGGTTGGCCCACAAACACAGTGAGAAAATGCTAAAACACAGATAAATTATAGAGACAAAGGAAGGAACTCTGTCAATTAGGACGTTTCTGTAGCAGCTCCATCTAAAAACTGAATACAGCAACCCCCCCCCCCCCCCCCTTTTTGATTTGTTTAGCAGCAAGAGATATCCGTGCAGCATCCTCCTCGCTCCTCATTTGCTGACTCGAGAGCTCGATGGAGAAACCCGGTGACCGCTTGTTCGGTTCCATCTTTCTGACATGTTCACCTTGGGGTCACCTTGCCTCAGCCATGGCCTGATTGTGCCATTCAACTGTTTGCCTACAGGGAGCTGTCTGCTTTTCCAGATAGCGCACACCCGAAGGCTTTACTTGTGCGTGCATGTGGATTTCAGTGCGGGTTTCCGCTCTGCATCACTGCGTATGTGTGTTTATAATCAGATCTAAGAGGCATGTTTTTTGTTTTCTCTCTGTAGATCATGGACAAGGCCCTGCTCCCGTCCGTGACTCTCATCGTTGGCTGTGGGGTCTCCTCTCTCACCCTGCTGCTCCTCATTATCATCTACGTCTCTGTGTGGAAGTAAGTAAACCTGTGAGCAAACTCTAGCCATGGCAGCCTTTAACTATACAGGCTTTGTGCTCCGGATTGCCTCTCCTTTACCTACTCATCTCTAAAATCCTACTCTTCTTCCCCATTTTCAAATCTTCAGGTACATCCGCTCCGAGCGCTCTGTTATCCTCATCAACTTCTGCCTCTCCATTATATGCTCCAATGCCCTCATTCTTGTTGGACAAACTCAGGCTCGTAACAAGGTGAGGCACTCTTGTAGCCATTTCCAACATCTCCTTTAAACCTCTCTGAAACTTATTGCTTCGGGGACTTGAGCAGCACCACTGACACAGATGTCTCTTCCTCCTCTTGGCCTCCCACAGGTGGTGTGCACTCTTGTAGCTGCTTTCCTGCACTTCTTTTTCCTCTCCTCGTTCTGCTGGGTGCTGACAGAAGCTTGGCAGTCCTACATGGCTGTCACTGGTCGTCTGCGCAACCGCATCATCCGCAAGCGCTTCTTGTGCTTGGGCTGGGGTAAGAGAACCACACTTTTAGTTCATACCTCTTTTTTTTCACCCCACTTTACTCTGTATCTCCTTTAAATATTTGTGTAGACTAACCTTCCCCCATCTTGGTGTATTTTCTTTCAGGCCTTCCTGCACTGGTGGTAGCTGTTTCTGTGGGTTTCACAAAGGCTAAGGGATATGGCACTGTCAACTAGTGAGTCTTGTCTGAGTCTGCCACTTTTGCACCTTATTTTTTTTCTCTGCATTTGCTCTTAAAATAAATGCTGCCTTAGCTTTAAAATTAATATTCTTCCTACTTGACTTTTCTAGCTGCTGGCTGTCGCTTGAGGGGGGACTTCTCTACTCCTTTGTTGGCCCTGCCGCAGCTGTTGTACTGGTTCGTAATCTGACTTCAACTTCCAAAGCCATCACAAAGTGTATTCTCTTGGTAAACGTATAACCTATTGTGACTCTTTCCTATTTCTTTCTTACTCACAAACAGGTGAATATGGTCATTGGTATTCTAGTCTTCAACAAGCTGGTATCCAAGGATGGCATCACCGATGTGAAGCTGAAGGAGAGAGCTGGGTAGGTCTTATTGATCTTGTCTGTACACCAGAGTATTGCACTTATCGCTCTCGTCAGTCCTATTACAGGTATATCGATGATGTGCTTTGATATAAGAGTCGCGATCAAACGACGGGAGAGAAAAGCGCTCCGCCAGTGAAGAAACAGAAGCCCTATGTGTCTAATCCACTGCTTTTTCACCCTTTAGGGCGTCACTGTGGAGCTCCTGCGTAGTTCTGCCTCTCCTGGCTCTCACCTGGATGTCTGCAGTCCTGGCCATTACAGACCGCCGCTCTGCCCTTTTCCAGATCCTCTTTGCTGTCTTTGACTCCTTGGAGGGTTTCATCATTGTCATGGTTCACTGCATCCTGCGAAGAGAGGTAAGCAAACACTTACATAAGATGAAGTGATAGTGATAAAATGTCTTTATGAGGTTACATGAGCTTTAGTGTGAACGCATTTTTTCCCTCCATCCATTAGGTTCAAGAAGCTGTAAAGTGCAGAGTAGTCGACCGCAAGGATGACGGCAATGGAGACTCTGGCAGTTCTCTTCATAACGGCCACACCCAACTTATGGTGAGTTTCTTGGCTTATTGCCTTTTTAATGTCTTGAGTGCATCCTGCATTTTTCTGTTAAATGAATATGTGCATACATTAAGCACTGAAAGAACATTTGTTATTCTTTTATCAGCAGTCGGATAACGAAAAAGATGGAGATTCAAGCAGACAAGGTAAGCCCCTTTTACTTCTACCTCTTAATCATTTTTCCATTTGCATTTCAATTTCTGTGAGCCCTGCACTTAAAACATCTCATCCAGCACATTTATGCATTTTCCGTGGCCTGGTTCTTTATTTATTAACTCACTCTCACCATTTTCCTGAAAGGAATGAAGAGCTCCTCCGAAGAGAAGATGCCCCCTCCTCAGCTACCACTTCCCATGGGCTCCAACTTCCACACCCTGCCATCTAACCCTAGTAAGAGCCACATGCAGGCAGTTCCCGAATATTCCAGCCACACCCTCACCCTGAAGAGGGAGAAGAGCCGGCTAGCGGGAGGCGTTGACCCATGCGGGAAACCTGTGTATGTCTGTGAGGGGGAGATTTTCAAGCAGCTGGATGCTGATCTTGCTCGGGTGCAGGCAGAGGGCAGCGTCTCTGATGGCAGCGGATACGTTCTCATGCCCAACACAACTTCTACCCTGAGGGCCAAGCCCAAAGATGACCCAACAAAATATAACATCAGTGTGGAGCAACTGCCACAGGCCAGACTGATGCATCTCGGTGGGCCCTTTGCCGAACCCCAGGCTGCCTTTGGCATCAAGTCCATCCCCCCTGACCAGGTCAGCGTCTCGTATTCGGAGAGAGACTCACCCATCCAGAACATCCACAACATGTCCAGCGAGTCTCACATTACCCACAGCAGCCTGGAGAACACTTTTGAGTCCATGAACTCCATGATGTCCAAGAGTGAGACCATCTCCACGCTGTCCATGAGCTCTTTGGAGGTAAAATAGATGGAATACTGTGACCTCCTGCAGAACAGTTGTTTTAATAATCTGTGTGTCCAGAGCTAAACCAATTTCTTTGTCTTTTGATTGTCTTTGCAGAGGCAGAAATCCCGTTATGCTGAGTTGGACTTTGAGGTGAATATTGTATTTGTTTGTTCTAATGATTATGGATGACATCCATTTATGAAATGTGCATTGTTGATATTTGCAAGTGTACATTTTGAGATTAAATGACTTTCCTTTTTGCAGAAAATAATGCACACAAAGAAACGCCACCAGAACATGTTCCAGGACCTAAACAGGAAGCTACATCATGCTGAGAAAGACAGAGAGTCCCCTGCTTCTGACAGCAAGGTAACATAATATGATAAAAGGCTTCTTCTATTCGCAAAGACACCAGTGTCCTGGAAATGTAAAGCACCATGGATAAAGACTAAAAAGACAGAGGCATTTGTCAATGCAAAAAATTATTATTTGACGACCTTACAAAGCCACCACTGATTTAAGTGTTGGTTGTCATTACTCTGGGGTCATTTGAATAAGGATTTTTTTTCTTCCTTCCTTCTTACAGTCTGTGAGATGGAGTGTGTCTTCAGGAGGAAGTGACAAAACAAACCACAGCGTGAGTGTTTATCAACAACCTCACAGTCTCTAATTTAGTACCTATAGTCAACACATCTTTAGACACTACACATGCCTCAAAGTGGAATCATTTCCCAAATATGACTTTCTATTATTGATCCACTTCTGATGTAATGAAGCCCATTTCATTTTGATTAAATTAAGAATTGCTCTGGGCTGATGAGCGACATTAGTGCTAAGGTTGCTTTTCTTCACTTTATCAACAGGACAAACAACAGGCTCCTCTGGAGAGGTCATGGGAAGGAGTCCGTGGAATTCCGCAGTCACCCCCCGCATGGGTGCGCAAGGACCTGGAGCCCCTAGCCGCCTCGCCTCTGGAGCTGCACTCTGTCGAATGGGAAAAGACCAGCACTACCATCCCACTAGTGGGACAGGACATTATCGACCTGCAGACAGAGGTCTGAGGGGGAGGAAGGAGGCTAGCAAGGCCACCTGATTTCACCTCAGTCACCTTTTTGGTTTGGGAATGGGATCCTATATGGATAGAATAGAGGAAACCAAGAAAGGGAGAAAGTAAGTCCCAGAATCAAAGTCTTCAAACCCTCATTCAGATCAGGGAGGAAGGGGGAGAGTGAGGGAAGTGGGGGATGATGGGATGTTTAATGTAGCTTCTCTGTGTGGACTTCGAGTATCTCATGTCAGAGTGCTCTGAAGGGCAAAGAGAGAGTGGAGCGATCTGTGGTTTCCATGGACCAGGACTGGCTGTGGTTCCGTTAATGCTTCACTGGAAGTTTCCTGCACCCTTCACTAGGGGCTGACAGAAGATGTGGTCGACATGTATGTGCTTCTTTTTTTCCTTCAACTCAACTCTGAAGAAAAACGTAATGATACATGAACGGTGTGCGTCCTCCCTGCTTCTCGGGGGGGAACAACGTGAACTCTTGGCTGCTTCTATTAGTCAAGTTACCTTCCAAAAAAGGTGCAAGAGCATAAGGCACCGGTTTCATGCTTGGAATCCAATACGCTGCATTTTGCTAGATGGGCACACAAAACACTTTTTTTTAGGAGTTTTTAGGAGGTTGTCTGATTTTATTTGATCAGTTTGTGTGTTTATTTGTACTGCTTCATTGCTGGAAAGGCTTCAGTAGATCTGAATACGAAACTCACTGTCACTGAG
Organism: Microctenopoma stevenorrisi; assembly: GCA_032270685.1. NCBI lineage: Eukaryota > Metazoa > Chordata > Actinopteri > Anabantiformes > Anabantidae > Microctenopoma > Microctenopoma stevenorrisi. The sequence continues at coordinate 5,476,572 of JAUMTR010000003.1, forward strand.
AAAAAAAACTGTCTAACGAAGAACAGGCTAAATCACGCTGATAGTGCTTCTCACTGTTGTTACCAATGTGGTTATTATTATGCCAACTATTATTGTCAGTGACAGAATTATCATTGTTATTGTCATTATTAATTTGTAGTCTGTCTTTTGATTTGTCATTCCCCTCTCATGATGGTCAGGCACAATAATTATTGTTTGTTGTGCTGTGACCCACAACATTAGGCTCCAGAAACAATTCAGTGCATCTGTAATGTGTTGTGAGCCCATATGGACTGCATTGGGACAAACATACGGAGTGGTGAAGAAGTTGGCGGTTAGCTACCTAACATGTCCTGGTTTCTCCAGCATTCTGCTTCTATACCAAAACACCAGCACCAGGATGGACACAGACTCTCACAGTGGAAGAGCAGTGCACCCTGAAATAAACGCTGAGTGGACTTACAAGGAAGCAGGGGATGGTATCCCTCTCAGCTGGCACAAGATGCAGGCTCTTCCATGTCCTATGTGTGGATTTGAGGACTCAGCGAGACCTTTCATCATCGCCCTTTTGTTTCTCAGCCTTGCAGGACTCTTGGACCGAGCCGAGGCTCCTGGCGCTGACATGACTTCCAGTACAGTGTCAGGTCCTCAAGACTTCAACACATTTGTGTTTCAGCCATCAATGTGAAATAGTGCAATATGATGGGCGCTTGATGCTCAAGCAAGACTGATATTATGATTTAGGCGAGAGTTTTTTCTTACCAATGTTTCAAAACTTTTATACCATCTTCCTCATATTTACAGAGCAAATAGATGCTTTATGAGAATATTGTATAACAGATCTGTATTAGTAATTCAAGGAATTTATATTAAGACTCCATATTTGGAGCTTTATGTGACAGGTAGATAATTGTACTTCTATAAAACAAACATTATATAGAATGAATGATAGCCTATGAATATCTCTACACAGGATGTTTGTCTTTACTCTCTGCTGTGTAGCAATGGGTAATAGAACCTCATGTCTTCTGTAACTGTTTTTCAATGACTTTGTCAGTAACTCGTATGTACTACCAGCCAGTTCCCCAGACTCCTTTACCCTGCCCACAGTCCAGTTCATACCTCAAGTTACTTGTATTGAATACCCCTTTGTATTTTCTTGTCACAATGTTGTTTTTCATGTTCCGTTTTACCTCCTGTAAATGTACAGTTTTCACAGCACAAAATGAATGTGACTTGTTTCTAATAAAAAAAACACATCTATAATAAAACAAGTATGTGATGTCATCTGATTATTAAGGTCAATTTGATGTTTTTTTTCTGGTACCACTGTGTAAAGCCAGAACAAATGATAAGAAACATGAAACAAACAAATAACTAAAAAAAAAAGATCAAACATGGAAATACATTTTAATCTCATTCTACATTAAAGCCCCTGGCAAACCTATCGCTCTCTAAATATAGACGAGATTTGAAGATACAAAAAAACAGCAATCTCACAAAAATGATAGAAGTGCAAATCTCCTCTGTTCTATTTTCATGCTTTTCAGGGAGTCGGATCATTACAAAGAAAAAAAAGACATGAAGTTGAGTAATGAGAAAACAAACAAATTTGACAGGGGCCAGAATATGAATGTGATCTCTTCAAAAATAGAAAATGTTGTCAGCAGCTTAAATTTAGTTTTGCCTGCTTTGTCTGCAGTATTGCTGCACTGCTTTCTCTCTCCTCCGCATTATCAGTGCTTGTTCTTCATTTTAAATGAACCATTGTGCTGTAATTCAGCTGCAAGGCACACGCAAAAGGAGATTTGCATCATCCATTTGTTGAGCACTGCTCAATTGGTGAGGTCAGCTGAAGAACAGACTGGCTTCTGTGCAGTGGTGCTTTCCTACAGGCACAGGATTCTTCGCTGCATTTTCATATTTGTTACCACATCACACTATATTCATCATTTTCTCTGTGGCATCTGAATATTTTCATGTCTCTTGCTACTTTATTTTCACACCAGATGTTATCTTTGCAATGCCTGCACAGTCTACTCATAGCAGTTCAGAGCACTACCAGTTTTCCAACATCTGAAGCATGATTGAAAAAAGACCCCGTGAGTCACTGTGACCCCTTGTAATTGTATTTCTTTTATGTTGTGACCTGAAGATGGTTCCAATCAGTGAACAAGAAGACAGATTTACTGAAAAATGGACAGACTGGTGCTGACACAGACAGAAAAAAACAATGTGAACCACTAGTAAAAAAGAAAGGTGAAAGCATCAGTCTGTCTCTGTCGTGCTTTAAGGTCACATATACCTTCAACTAAGAGTGCAAGGAATGTAGAGCACACTCGATTACACAAGTAGACATATTCATTATAGTTAGTATGGAGCTATAAAGGAAAAACAGCCTCTACTAGGATACAGACTCTCTTTCCCCGTCATTTGTTAGCATATCAAATCCAATCACTCACAGTGATTAATTAATATATGCAGATGCAGTCTGTTTTTGTGAGTGCATGCACGCCTGTGCCGTAAAAACCAATCTTAATAGCATCCTAAAGCTGTCGATGATTGTGCACCCCCCATCCGCCAACACATACACTTATGTACAAACACAAGTCTCCGTTCTCATCTCAGCCCCGACCCCTCCCAACATGAGATCCAGTATCAATTAGCACCTTGCTGGCAGTAACAGCAAGGTCCTGATGTCTCTTAATTGAAGGCAGTTGCCATAGAAACAGCAGATGCTAATCCTCAAGAGGGGTGAAAAGGAGAAGGTCTTTAAACTCCCAAAGAGAAGTGAATGAACAGAAAGAGATGATGATTTGTCTTTGTACAGGCAGTAATGTCTTTTTAATGATTGTCAGCAGTACATTAAATTATTATGATTATAACGTGCAAGTTTGCAAAACTGTTAAAATTGAATTTTCCCAATGTATTGCAGCTAATATTTCATTAAAGATAAAATGATATATGAAAAAAACATTTTGAAATTGAGTACCTTTTATTTTACATCAATTATTTGTACACATCTGAAAATTATCATATAGAAACGGACGTTTTCTAGAAGTATGCAATAAACTGATGTGCATCCTCGAGCAAATCTCTGCTACAGTACAGTACTTCCAAAAATACTGTTCTCCAGCTGACAATGTGCTTCCAGTGGGGCTGTAAGAAAAAGCAGAATTTCCCTATCATGCTGCCCATTGATGTTGGTTGACATCAATTGATATGCAAAACCCTGCATCTTATTCTTGAAATTGTCAGTGACTTTTTTCACTGAACGGGCCACATTTCAACTCAAAGTTATCTGCAGCGCACACAGTTTTTTACTGTATACAAGGAGAAAAGAAAAGCCTGAGGAAATCAGCCAAAGTAAAAAAAACGGCTACTGCTGTTCAGGCATGAATTACTGAATAATGCCAGCAGTCATACAAATGGTGGCATTTTATCTGAGGTGCTGAAAAAAACGAGAGATTGGACAAACTGATTCACAATTAAAAGGTTGGCGTGTGTAAACTAAATCACTAGTAATTTCCCTGCAGCATAAGGTACTATGCAGCAAGTATCACCTGTTCACTCACTCATAACACACTTACTTGATGTAATGTTATTGCAATAACATGCAGGTGTGGACACAGTGAAAACAGAATCCTGCACTGTGTCATAGAAACCAATGCACCACTGCAGCAAGAAGGCGGAGTCTATGGTTTCACCACATTTTCTTTACATTTTTCATAACAGTAAAAGCAAGTATCCTCCAAGCTTTATTTAATTACCTATGTCAAACATAAGTCCTGTTCACAGCTGAAAGAAAATGACATTGCTTTAACGCCCCTATAGACAAACCCCTGCACAAAAACCTTGTCTAGTCTTTATTCATATGGAAACGATGTGTTGCTGTTTGTGAACATGGATCAAATGAACTACATATAATTTATTTATAGATATTTCCTGTAAATATCCTGTAAGTTTATTATTTGTTTTTTTTTAATTTATCTGTAGTTTTACAGTTGCCTCGCCTGGTTTCACACACACACACACACACACAAATACTTTTTACTGCACCTTTTTTGCCTACAGGGTGGGGTTGATACATGCTCACTGTAGCCCCATCTGGCTTCCCTAGCTGACAAAAAGAATGACAAAAAGCCAGATGTAGTGAAATGAAGCAGTGTTTGTGCAACATAGTTAAATGTCAGCAGTCTCTTGAGAATGATTTCCTAAAGGGTATTAGCACTTAGCACAGTCTCGCTTTCACAGTGTATGCTAACCCCAGGGGTTGACTGGACCAGGGATGGCTAATGACCAGCTTTGACAATGATGGAATTCAGAGGGCTTTACTACTGAAGTGAACAGGACATTTTATAGAATAAAATCCATTGGAAACTGGTTTGATGTGATGACAAAAGGCTTCATGATTAGACACCAACTAAATTAGATTCTTGCCTCTTATAGCAATGATGTCATGTAATCTTTTATTCCTAAATCCAGACAAAATTATTATTATTTTAAGTTATTATATTTGGATCCTAATCTAGAAATCTAGACAATCTAGAATATAGTTTAAAATCCTGCTCCTCCAGGCCCCAGCGTTTCTTATAGACCTTTATTATTCCAGCAGAGCACTTCGCTCTCAGAGTGCTGGTCTACTTGTGGTTCCCAGAGTTTCCAAATGTAGACTGGGAGGCAGAGCCTTCAGCTATGGAGCTCCTCTTAACTACCAATTCAGGTTTGGGAGACAGACACTCTCTCTATCTTTAACACTAGGTTTAAAACGTTTCTTTTTGATAAGGCTTATAGAGGGGGCTCAGGTGACTCTGAGCTATTTCTTGGTTATGCTGCTAGTGCCTTGAGATGACTTATTTTGTGAAATGGCGCTTGAATTGAATTGAAGATTCCCTTTTTAGCCACTGCTCGGGAGGACAAGAGTGAATTGTCAGTGTCGTTTATCACATAGAAGATGGACTGGCACAACATTTTGTACAGACATTTAAGATCCGCTGATTACGTATTCTTTTGTTTTGGGACATTTTTGCCTTTACTTCTTTAGTATGCAGAGAACAAAAGAGAAGAGAAGGGGCAAGATATGCGGCACATATGAACCCACAACGTTGCAGTTAACATGCATGTTTGGTCAATATAATGCAGCTGCTATGAAGGAGCAGTCTAGGGCTGCAAGGCTCGGGAAAAGTGATGTTACTGTGTAAAGAAATGAATTAATGGGTTCACATTGTAATTTGTTTGCTAAATGAGTCAACTATCCCTTCAAATGCACCTTAGCTGCTTTTGAATCCAGTGACTTGTGTTTGCCGTGCAAAAAAAACGTGTATGTACAAAACACAAAGAATCTGAACCCCGTTATCAGTCCTGATGGTCACTATGGCAACAGTGGCAGCATTCAGGCAGCTCATGAGGGCTATTAGCAGTAAGTATCAGAACCAGCAGACTATGGAGTCTGCAGTCAACAACTAGTGAAATTATAATGTGAATTTGTATTAATACTGCTTCTGTGACTGCAACAACAAAAAGTCAAAGATAACTTTTAAATATTTATTATATTAAGTTGTGTTAGAAGTAAAATATTGAGGCAATTTACAAATTAGAAAATCTTGGGAAAACACTGATGAAGTTCTTAGTTTGTAATCAACTTATGACACTGCACTGTCATACAAGAGGGGAGTAATGTTACTGTTAATAACAACAATGCTCTGTCATGCAATTCATGTCACACAGTTGTTGCTGATTAACTAGGAGCACAATCCATCTTTGTCATGTTATAACACACAAAACAAGCTGTTGACGATGCTGCATGTTGTCGCTTAGGATCAAAAATAACCGTTACAATAGCCAACAGCTAGTTACATGGGCAGCATGCAGCTCGCTCATCTATGAACCCTGCGGTTAATGGCTAGACGCTTGATACCTGCTGGCCACATGTCGAGGTGTCCTTGGACAAGACACTCAAACCCCACAGTAATGCCGTCATATTCAGCAACAAATTCTCTGAGGGGAACAATCAAGTATGTTACTGTAAGAGTCTAAATGTTGCAACAGAAGAAGTACGATGTGTTTCCAGACAGCAATAGGTATGTATGTCACAATAAGAAATGTTCAAAATGTTAATGTCACAAATTCTAAATATGTGCAAAAGAAGAGCCATTGCTAGTTGTCCCTACTATCCCTACTATTTGAACGAGACCTTGCTGAGACTTCGATGATTAGACAAGCTGAATATGCATAAAGGAGAAGGGCTCAGGAAGCCAGAATTAATCAGGGTTTATTCTCACACAGTAGCACAGCTTACAGTTTCCTGCATTGCAATTCTAATGCAACTTAATATCAATTTGTTGCATATTTAATAGGATTGAATAAATGTGCATAAGGTTCATGTTTTCTAGGAAAGGAATGGTTTTCAGCAACTTACACTAATGTGGCTCCATGCCAACACGGTACCACTACATCCACAGAGTGCTGAACTCCTGAACAAGAGGTTTGCTTACATCCCCAGAGGTATATTAACACGCTTTTCTCTAGAGATATGAATGGATTCGAGATTGGAAGCCCACTTTCATACAATTATTGATGTGCAGACGGGGACAGAGCATGGGCATTATTCATGAAGTACCACTCACCGCATTTCCAAACATGTGAATTTATATAAGACTGCACCAAAAAATCTGTGGAATTACTGAATTACTAATAATGCAAAGATGCTGATGGGCTATCGTGACAAAATTGTAATGAATGTCCATGCAAGCAGAGGTTATGAAAATGGATTGTTCATACAAGAACAGAGTGTCACATCTTGTTGTTGGCATGACCTTACTTTGTCTTTGCTCAGGTTAGTGCTGTTGCCAGGAAACCATTTCCTATGGCAACACTTGGGCCAGCGAGGTGAGCAGCTCTAAAAGGATGCAGGTAACCGGTGCCCTGTATCCTGTAGACCGGAAGTCCATACATGAACAAAAAAGAAATGTGCACAAACACGCACAGCTGCTCACAGCCCTGAGAGTTCAGTTTGGGTTTAGTTCATCTTTTCTCCATAAAAAAGCAAAAAGGACTTCCGGTAAAATGCAGCCATGATTGATTACAGTATCAGGATTCATTTTACATTCAAATATATTGATAAGGAAGTTACCTGTGTTTATTAGAAACAATAATATTCCAATAATTGTTGACACTAGTCATCTGAGGATTTGACAGTTATCACGGCTTCTTATCATTGTCACAGTAGCATGTATGAGGAATGCAGCACAATCGGCTGCATATCCGAACACTGGAACCTTCTGTTGAGTAATGATTAGTGCAGTGCAATATTCATTGTTCTATATGAAACTCAATTTCCATTCTCGTTTGAAACTAAGTGAGGGCAGCGCTCACTGTCGTCCAATATATGGAGGGAAGGGATTGTTTTATGTGGATGTTATATGAATGGTAGCATATTCTTATGCCATATTTATTGCAACATGTATCAAATGCTCTCCATCAGTATGAGAGCATACTGCCACCATTTGTTGCAGTGGAGTTACTACCTCGGGTTCCTCTTTTTAATGTGGAAGAGAAATCTAATATCTAATAATTTAAAAATATCTCTGCATGTTTAAATCTATAATATATGTCTGTTACTTTTGTTGAAGTATTTTCTCAACGCTGCACAGGATCTAAGTTGTGCATAGTCTGTCTGTCAGAAAGGACTCTTCTTTGGCAGGACTCCATTGTGACTCCCACCACCTCTTTACGGTGGAAGCCCTTTGTGCGGCTAAGTGTGTCTCATTCAGCACTTAAATGATGAGCGCCTGGTCTCATCCTTTTGAGTAATGTACAGCACAGGAGATGCTGTCTGCACACAATAAAGATTAGAATATTATTTAGACAGCACTGTGTGGTTTCTCAGGAGTGAATCTATAGATCAGTGTATCTGTAGATAAGATAATAAATGGAGGAGAGACACCTCCATCTAACTACATTTATTTACACTGGTGACCAAACTGGAAGATACTGGATTAAATCTGTAGCCTATGATAGGATGAAATGTCTTGCAGATTCCTTGTCTGATACATTAGGCTTCATTTGCTGGCAGTAGTTTTCATGTATGTTGAGAAGTGTTTGTGTGTGTTTGAGCTTTTTCCCATCGCTCGCCGCACAGGACTCGTGCAGCTCGTACCCCTCACCACGCAGCGGCAGTAATTATCTAAGGGTGCCAGAGGTGCCCCTGGACTCTCCACGCCCATGTTTGACGTTCGCTTCAAATTTCCGCGATTTCCCCAAGGAAACACTGAAGTTTTTTTTCTGCCTTTTGGTGCGGCTGCAGGTAGCATCTGAGCGATAATGTCAGGCCTTCTCCTGAGAGCAAACCTAAGGAGATGCATCGTTTCTCAGATGAGAATGGCATCCGACCAGGTAAACGCCAGTGTACCGCGGGCAGAAGGCGTTTTGCATGTTAGCATTAGCTTGCTAAAGCTCACGGACTGTGGAGCTAGTTGCTAACTTGAACGGTGGCGCGTCACTTGATTATGACGTTTAGAGGATGGATTTTAAAGTGCAGCTGTTTAAGCAGGGATGCGTTTTAAAGTGCGGCTGTAGAAAAGGGATGAATTTGCGTAAATACGTCGAGTTATAGCAAGCCGCAGTTGTTTATTTGTAGAGGCCTTAATTAAAGGGGCATTTTATATTGCTTCCAGCTTCTTGCAGCAGTCAGTTAAGAGTCTAAGTTTAGGCACAGTGTTGAGTCTGTGCAACCCTGTATTCAAATAAAAACTTAACTTGCACAATAGGTGAGCCTCTCTGAATGAAAATCAGAATACTGTTGTACTTTAAGAAGTGTTTCTTGTGTCAAAACTGTAACTAAGTATTACCTATGCTCTATCCAGCTTGGTGAGCTGGGCAAGGGAGCAGGCAAAGGTGGAGGTGGAGGAGGCTCTGTGAGAGAAGCAGGTGGTGCATTTGGAAGGAGAGAAGCAGCAGAAGAGGAGAGGTACTTCAGGTGGGAAGCATGTTATTATCTTTGTTTTTTCTTTTTAAGAGGCTGTTTACATATTCTTTAACAACCATGTTCTTCACTTTCCTTCCTCCTGCAGGCAGAAGGAGAAGGAGCAGATGGAAGCACTGAGGAAGCATCACTCGGAGGAGATTGAGCACCACAAGAAGGAGATTGAGCGTCTACAGAAGGAAATTGACCGCCACACGGGCAAAATCAGAAAGCTCAAACATGACGATTGAAGCTGGGAGACCTTGATGATCAGATATTGATTGATTTAGTAATTAGGGCACATCCTGTAGAAGAGTGTATATACTAAGACTTCATACTGGGGAAGAAACAATAAAGTCGTTAATTCACCCTTATTGAACGTTTTCTGAGGATGAGTTATTTTATTTCCCCTTCTCTCTTGTCGAAATATAAACATTTTTTATAAGTGATTTTTTTAGTAAATACACTACGCTGATTCTGTACGTCGATTCTGTGTCAGGTTGAATTTCATTGGGCTGAAGTGGTGTCAGCCAAATTCAACGGCAGTGGTTGGATAGTTCATGGTGAAGTGCTCGATTTGTTTCAATCCGCTGCCCGCTAAATGTTGGTGGCTTGTCCGTAATTAATAGCTTAGCAACTTAACTAGGCTTGTGCCGTTTTCTTACGTGTGGCTATGGATGCATAACTACCTTCGTGTCGTTTGAAGTGATTATAAAGCCTTTTGTCGATCTGCGTGAGAATGAATTGTGCTGGCGTGAAAACGAGCACACCCTTCTCCGCTGCGAGTTTCGCTGACATCTCGCGATGTTTGCCGAGCGGTGGCGTTGTTCGGGCGAGCCGACGACGAGACTGTAGCTGTCTGGAAATTTGTCTCGTGGGTGAGACTGAAACGCATTCTTATCAGACATTTTTGTACACACGTCAAGTAGATCGTTTCACAATTTAGTACACGCCACTGCTATTTTCCTGAATTAGACTGGTAAGTTTTGCTAACTATCTATTTGCTCCATGTACGGCGTATGTGTTTGATTTGTGAATGGTGCCTTTCTGCCCGACGAGGCCTTCGTAAAAGCTCGTTAGCTAGCCAACAAGCTCCACAGTATTGCTATGAGCTCAACACATCACGCACACACAGTTGTTTTACCAAAATGCATATGTCAGACTGCAGAACTCGCACTTGCTCAGAAAAATATCGTGCAAATTATGAAAAATAAAATGTATCAATCGATAGCTAGCAAGCTGCATGTGAAGGGGGCGGGACGCTGGTTCCCGGTTGTGTCTTTGAGTGACCGGGTTGAGTTGTTGTTGTTTTATTTAAAGGGTTTGTCGTTAGTTTAAAGTATCAAATAATGTTTTCAACAAATGTTTCGGTTGTTTATTACGAGGTCCAGAATAGTGTCAAATCGTTGTTTGAAATGACAGAAATGTTTTTATAGTAAATGGCCATTAACTCAAAAGTGTGGTCGCAATGTTTATTAATTTCAACATAATTCTGCTACTATTCTGTATTAACACATAACTGTGGATTATGAAAAATCTATCTCCCGTTTGATCAGTTTGTATCTTAACTTATAATCAGTTGTTATGTTGCAGGAGAATGGCTGCTGCTGAGGTGAACGGTAGTTCTGCCCCGGCAAAGGAGGAAGAGGAGCCTATGGATGTGACAGCAACACACACAGAAAACTACCAGACGCTCATTGATGCTGGACTGCCACAGAAGGTGGCTGAAAGTTTGGATAATATCTTCCAGACAGGTGGGCGTTTGTTTTGTCTCAGATTGTGCTGAAATATATCAAACGATCTCTAACAGCCAAAGTGACTTTTTAATTGTAGGCTTGGTGGCATATGTTGATCTGGATGAACGGGCTATTGATGCACTACGGGAATTCAATGAGGAAGGAGCACTTACTGTACTGCAGCAATTCAAAGAGAGCGATTTGTCTCATGTACAGGTACCCCCATTGATAGATTAGGTTGCCTCTTTCCTCATTGTTGAGTTTAATGTACAGTATTACAGATGCATTCGTCTTTTAAATCCAGCCCTATTTTTTAACGTAGAATAAAAGCGCTTTCCTATGTGGAGTCATGAAGACGTACAGACAGAGAGAAAAACAAGGAAGCAAAGTACAAGAGTCCACCAAGGGCCCAGATGAGGCAAAAATAAAGGTAACACAGTCATATGGTTCAGTCTAAGTGCACATGTTGTGAACTGGCCTCTGCAGTAGTGCAACTGTGTTTCACAGGCTCTCTTGGAGCGGACAGGATACACCTTGGATGTCACCACAGGACAGAGAAAATATGGTGGTCCACCACCTGAGGATGTGTTCAAAGGATTACAACCAGGGATTGGAACAGAGGTACATATGTGAATTTCAAAAGATAATTAGTTGTATTAAAACCTGTCTGTCTCTTCAAGCCGCTGCTTTTTTAAAAACATTTTTATTTACAGTTTTAGAGTTTATCGTATATTATTGTGACGTGTCCACATTTTCTTTCTTCTTTAACAGGTGTTTGTTGGAAAAATCCCTAGGGATTTGTATGAAGACGAGCTGGTCCCACTCTTTGAGTCTGCTGGTCCCATCTGGGACCTCAGGTTAATGATGGACCCCCTGTCTGGTCAGAACAGGGGTTATGCCTTTATCACATACTGCAATAAGGATGATGCTCAAAAGGCTGTGAAGCTTGTAAGTAATATGGCATGGCATTGGGAAAACTATCATTCTACAATAAAACTGTAATATTATCATAATTATCAACAGTTGCATACACAAATTACTGTTTATAATGTATCTCACTCCATTGTTTGTCTCTTTGTTTTACTTTCAGTGTGACAACCATGAAATCCGCCCTGGAAAGTATTTGGGAGTGTGTATATCTGTGGCAAACAATCGCCTGTTTGTTGGATCAATTCCAAAGAACAAGACAAGAGAAAGTATATTGGAAGACTTTGGCAAAGTTACAGGTTCGTTTTAAATACGGAGAGGTTGATTAAACAACGGTGCATAGCAGTAACACCAAGTGTTTAGGGGCAATGTTTCAGTCCAAATTCAAAATGTTGGACCTAATTGTCTCCCTGCCACGCCTCCTGCCCAAGCCAAAGCTCATGTGACTGGAGGTAGAGGCCACTAAGAAGCCCAGCTTGTGTTTTTGTTATAAAATTATGAAGCAGCTTATGCAGATGTTTTATAATTCTGACGGTTTTAGCTCGATGCACGGATGATTATACGTACCAAAGCCAAGGCTAGGCCCATTGTCCTGAAACATAGTAAAATACTCTTTGGAGTTTGATTTACTACTTTCCACGCCCCCGATAACATTGTTCAATTTAACAGGTTTGGTATCAATATTTTCACATTTATTTCTGAGACATGGTCTTATTGCAGACTTTACTTATGTAATGAAGATAGTGAAACCAATTAAAACAGATCACAAAGTATGCGAGCTGTGAAAAGGGATGCAACTGGCATTTTGCTGATTGTTTTGATACAGAGGGTCTCCAAGAGGTGATATTGTACCATCAGCCAGATGACAAGAAGAAGAACCGTGGCTTCTGTTTCCTGGAGTATGAAGACCACAAGTCTGCAGCTCAGGCTCGCCGTCGCCTAATGAGCGGGAAGGTCAAAGTTTGGGGGAATCCAGTCACTGTGGAGTGGGCTGATCCTGTTGCTGAGCCAGACCCAGAGGTCATGGCCAAGGTTAGTAAGTTTTTACTCTTCTGGTCTTGAGAGGACAGCAGAAATGGTCTAGAGCACTCTCATTTTTGCCCATATAGGTGAAGGTGCTCTTTGTCAGGAAACTGGCCACAGCTGTGACGGAAGAGCTTCTTGAAAAGACTTTTTCTCAATTTGGAAAGTTGGAACGGGTGAAAAAACTGAAAGACTATGCCTTTGTCCATTTTGAAGAAAGGGATGCTGCTGTGAAGGTCAGTTTCTTATGTTTTGGACAGAAGTATTTTCTGTGTAAGACATGGATATATGTGTAAATGAAATTATCCCTCTGTTTGTTGTTGTTAAGGCCATGGATGAGATGAATGGGAAGGAGCTAGGAGGAGAGGAAATTGAGATCGTTCTGGCAAAGCCCCCAGACAAGAAGAGAAAAGAGCGCCAAGCAGCTCGGCAGACCACCAGGAATGCAGGGTGAGTCAGACAGACGGAGACACGTGATTGGTCAGCTGCTTGACTTCTATAATAAGCTATAAACAAATGATACACTATCCTCTGCTCTATAGGTATGATGATTACTACTACTACCCACCTCCCCGCATGCCACCACCAGGCCGAGGTAGGGGTCGTGGTGGCCGAGGGGGCTATGCCTATCCACCAGATTACTATGGATATGAAGATTACTATGATGACTACTATGGCTACGACTATCATGACTACCGTGGCGGCTATGAAGACCCTTACTATGGCTACGAAGACGTGTACAGTATGAGGGGCCGTGGTACTCGCCCCAGCAGGGGAGGGCCTCCTCCGCCTAGGGCTCGGGGAGCACCACCGGCACGTGGCCGTGGTGGATACGCCCAACGAGGGCCACCCCTTGGTGGTCCAAGGGGTGGTCGAGGAGGGCGGGGAGCCCCTTTCCAGCCGCAGAGGGGCCGCGGTCCTCGCGGAGCCAGGGGCAATCGCGGGGGTAACGTCGGCGGAAAGAGGAAGGCAGATGTGTTTAACCAGCCTGACTCCAAGCGCCGCCAGACCAACAACCAACAGAACTGGGGGTCCCAGCCCATCGCCCAGCAGCCCCTGCAGCAAGGGGCCGACTATTCCGGTAACTATGGTTACAGTAATGACACCATGGAGTTTTCACAGGATTCTTATGGGCAACAGTGGAAGTAGATGAGAAAAACAACAATAAAAGAAAAAAACAAAACAAAACAGGAGATTGGCCAGAATTTTTGATTGACTTTTTATTCTTCATCCCTCATGAAAATAAATCTGTATATGTCTCAGACAAAATGGACAGACCCCAGAATTGGCTCAAGATGATTGGCTGGAAAGCCTTTTGGCTGAAGAAGTGAACGTAACCGTTGTGGTGAACCATTTCTTACTCCTACGGTTACACCTGGGACATTTGTCTTAAAAAAAAAAAAAACACAAAACACTTTTATTGTTACTTTTTGTTCCTTATTCTTTTAAAGCCAACCATGAACATTTTCAAAAAAGTGGACATTCATCCTCAAAAGTCTGAGAGGACATTAAATAATGATATTGCCTTGCAGAAAGTTTTTGTCCATGCCCCTTTCCTCCCCTTTCCCTCTTGTACTCCCTTTATTTGTGGTTTCTCATAGTTGCTTAGGGACATGCTTGTAAATAAATGCATATGGTTAGAGCTTCATACTTCATTTTTTGCAGTGGAGGAGAAAAGAATCCACAGGAAGGAAGAAATCAAAGTTTTTGTAACGTTCAAAGTGTATGCCTAGCATTTCTAGAAGTAGATTAATTGTGTTTTTTTAAAACTGATACCATAACTTCCTATGTTTTCTTTGACTTGCCCAGTAGAGTTTGGTTTGGCTTACCTTAAAAGCCATAGCAGTTTGTTCTCTGATGTTCTTTGTATTTATAAGTTTTACGTTTGTTCCGTTTCAATAAAACTCAGCTGAGCATCAGTCAATTGTCAGATACTCAAATTCAGTGTTGTCATTTAGTATTTGATTTGATTTTTATCTCAATTCTGACATTTAGATGAACATCTTCTTTTCCAAGTCAAATTTCTTGCAACAAAGATTAAAAAAAGAGACAGCATGACGAGTATTTGAAAGAAGTGAAGATCCAGTAATTAAACAGGATTTTAACCCTTTATTTTTCAGTGCTTGTTACATTAGATAGCCAGCATTTTCTGAATTTATATACTGAATGTTGCAGCAGTATGAACAGTTATTAAATGAGCAACTTTTAACCTTGACTTCTTGTTATTACGCAGAATTATGTCTGTCTGGTGAAAACTTGTGTACACAGGTAAACAGTGTATGTTTTAGTAAACTCTTGGGAAAACACTGGACACATAATTTATAATAAGAAAAGTGCTTTAGGAACTCAGTGGGACATAGCCAAAATTTGTTTGTTTTGTACACAATTATGTACATGACGCTATGTGCAAATTTCAATGAGATATGTTGTAATAATGTAGCAGCAAATATGAGTGATGTAAAATTGCTGTGCCTTGCAGCTCCATTAATATTTTTTAACACCTTTTTACATAAGTTTAATTTGAGATAAGACGACATCTGCTAAAACATACACTGTGTGCACCTGTTAACACACACTTCAAGGACACAGACTTGTATATTGGTCACCTGCACAGTGTTGTCATGATGCTGACACATTTAGGACCAATGTAGTTGCCATCCAGGTCATCTGACCATCCAAAGGGTTAAAATTCTTAAAATCTACCATAGCAACAACACACGACAACCTGTCCGAATTTGTTTATCATAGGAAGGTGTTTGTAGCATTTGCCTTTTAGTACCATGGTGTTGTATTTTGTTTCACGTGTCTGTCCTCTTATTCCAACCTGCCTAGGTGGAGAAGCATTGAGAGCGGCACCACTAGAATGAGGGACTCACCTGAACGGTACTCAAGGGTGAGCTAGCCTTGCACAGAGTACTGTCTCCTCTCCTGTAGCTAATTGTAATCATTGGCGAAACTTAATTATGCTCTGTCCTTTTTTATGCTTTCCTTGCATTATACTGTACTACAAATCAAACTTTTTATATGCCTAGGCTTTTTTTCAGGACACGAAGAATATCATACACTAAGGATGATTGAAGACTAAAATATTAAAATTGTCACTGGCATATTTATTTATAGGGCCTGCACAAACTGCATATTTCTTTCATAGATGCATATAAATACTCTTAAGTGAAATGAGAATTCGTGCAGGTTTAAGAGCCAAATGACTTTTTTTAGACTGCATTTAACAGCCAGAAGTAGTCAACGACTTGGTAAGTGTTATAAACCCTAAAACACCAGCTGATTGTCTTGGCTTCTTGCACCAAAATCACCCCAGCTGTCTGCAAATGCATTGGGTTGGGGGAGGGACCGGCTGTGGCAGTGGACATTTCCTCTCCATGCCACTAGAGGCAGTTTCCCACCAGCACAATTAGAGATCCGTTGTTCCTTGTTCAGGCGCTGCACTTACTGGCTATTTTCAGACCTGAAAGGGGTTTATACATTAGTAGATATTCCTATTATATGAGATTAAGAAGCTATTATTAAAATCTATGGAGGTTGTAGTGGAGATACTTAATTAAATTTCAGGGAAGATGTCTCATATAGGAACAATTGATGATTCTAAAACAGATGTCTTTACTTATAAAACCACAAGATGGCAGTAGAAGGGCTATAATTTTTTTTCCTAATGCACAGGTAAGCTTGGGGTGTATGGAGCATATCCACTAATTATACTAATTAGCACACACATTTTAGTTTACATTTAAGTGCCTTCAAATGCTGGCATGTCCACAGACAGCTTCTCATATCAGAACTGTGTCTTTATATGTTGCCTCTTGTCACCAGGCAGTAAAGGAGCTGCCCCAATCCATGTGAATGAATTCACACAAATGGAAGGGACTGATTGGTAAGATTGTTCATTATCCTAAATAGAACTCAAAGTATCAACATGTCTCTGTTTTATTACATTTTTACAGAGTAAATTCTGTAAGTTTTTTTTGTTTTGTTTTTGTTTATTTCAAATTTGCATCAAGTCACAAATTGGCACAAGTTTTACCCAAACAGAAAATGTTTTTACCTAAAGAATTTGATATTTCTGCTACTATAAATATAAAGGTTTAGTCCAGATTTGTTTGTTGTTTATAGAAAAGTTGTGTTGTTACCTACAGACTTGTGGAATAGTAACACAAGTCTGTTGCTACCTACAGACTTGTGGAATAGTAACAGTAAATGTGTATTTTATTAATTTATAGGACAATATAAACCTCTAAAAAGTATCTATTAATACTGTAAAAAAATATACTGTATTGTGATGTAAAGGGACAAAATATTAATTGATTTGCAGTCTGTAAGTATAAGTACCTGAAACACTGTCAGATTATATACTATGTGTCGGGCATTATGCTGACAAACTGATTAACTAAAACAATTGTTTGTGTCTATTTTCTCAGGACAGTTCCAAGACGGTGTGAGCCAGACCCATCACAAGGTTTAATAGGCCTCAAAATGAACGACTTAACAAGGCTATATTTGTGATTCTGGATTCTGCGCAGGTGAGACATATTGTGAAGTAGTGTTGCAGCTCCTACTGGCAATAGCTTTGGTTTGTAATAATTGCATTGCTTCTTTAAAAAATTGTAGATGTGTATTTATAATAAATATTAATTAATGTTTAATCAATAATATACCATTATCTATATTCTAATATGCAATGTTTATTTTTCCAATTACTCCAGAAGGATATAAGGATGCAGCTGATGGCTCCATCCAGCAGGCTGCTGCTTCCTTATCCAAATAAATAAATCTGTAAATAATTTGTTGCTCCTGATTTTGAAATACATTTGTTTACCAAAGCAGGTGTGTGTATATTTATATGTTTTAATTTGTCATGTACAAGGTACAAAATGTACTTTTATTTTTGTGCATCATCAGCAAGGTCACGTTTGCACGTCTACATGAATAATCAAATGTGTAAACACTAAAAATAGCTGGAAACCTTAGTGATGCGCATTATTAAAGGGAAGAAACTAATGTTTTGTGTGCGAATACTACCTTTCAGGGAGAAACTGTTGCAACTGCAGCTTTATTGTCGCGGATTACATGGGATGATGATAAATTTCCTAACAGACGAAACTGCGCTAGCGGAAGTAAGCTTATAAATATGCGTATTTTCAAAATAAAATATACGCGGTTGAAAAGCCAAATACGTCTCATTATCAATTATGTTTGACACCCTGGCTCCCGCGTAAATAAAGTTTTTAGTTTAGCAGGCAGTTGCTGGTTGGGAATTTTATTTTTTAAAAACCGCTGCCTGTTATCCATATTTTAACTCGTAGAAGCGGATTTGTGCTCAAGTCGCTAGTCACGTGGTGTCATACGTCACATGTAAACCTGAAGGAAAATGGCGGCCGCCGGAGGAGAGTCTTCATGTCAGAGTGTCTCGGATGAATTATTTCAAAACTTTTACACCGAGGTATGGTTATAGTAGTGTGAGTTCGTGCAGGCTAAATATGTCATTTGAGGAACGTGGGCTAAAGTCTGTTACTGAACGACTTTTGCGATTATTACCTGCCTCTTGGCCTGGATGAAAAGAGCATCAGCTAACCACAACGTTTAGCTAATGCCTTGCTTTGTGAGGAAGATCGTTTTTTTAGTTGTATGTGAACCTAACTTTAGAACACAAGTGATACAAGTTAAGGCTAACAACCTAAATCGAACATTACTGGATACTACATGTTAGTTATTTTCATGACAGGCGCTGTTAGCTGTCTGGCTAGCAGCATCAACTGCTGTGTTCGTTTTGGACAGTCTATTAGAGTCGGTCCTCAGACCCCAGTGTCCTGCTAGTTTTCCTCATATCTCAGCCCGACACACTGCTGATTACTTGGATCACGTATGTTCAGTCAACCAGAAACCTGGAGATACCAGGGGTAGGAAAAAAGCAGGGCAGTGGGGCCTGAGAACCACTGGTATGACATTTAGCTAATCCAAGGTAGGTACGTTTCTTTTCCAAACGAGTGAGTAAAACAAGATTCAAAACACTTTATTAATCCCAGAGGGAAATTGTTTAGCCTGTTACAGCTTCTCTCAGATCATGACCATGATCAGCACTAACATAATATAAATACAAAAACATAACATCAATCTCAAGAATGGATAGGTGGGGCGTAGTTATGATTATTGTTCTCCCCACTCCCTTTTATAGAGGGAGACAGGGGAGGAATTGTACATTGTGAATAAATTATTTTCTGTGGAGCACTTAAGACTGATGAGTCTCTGGCTGAACGTGCTCCTCTGTCCAGCCAGGACACTGTGTAGGGGGTTGGAGGGATTGTCCAGGATTGAGAGGAATTTGGAGAGCGTCCTCCTCTCAGCTACAACATATAGAGGGTCAAGCTCCACACCAAGAACAGAGCCAGCCCTCCTGATTTTTTTGTCCAGTCTGTTTGCTGCCCCAGCAAACCACAGCAAAGAAGATCACACTGGACACCACAGAGTCATAAAACATCCGCAGCATGGTGCTGCAGACATTGAAAGACCTGAGTCTCTTAAAAAAGTAAATTTGTGTAATTGTACACAGTGATTGCGTGTTTAGACCAGTCAAGTTTATTGTCACTCCCAAGTACTTATATTTAGACACAACCTCTACCTCCTCCCCCCCTATAGTGAAAGGCATGACAGGATCCCCAGGTTTCCTGAAGTCCACCACCAGCTCCTGTTGATGTTGAGCTGTAGATGGTTTCGCTTACACCAGTCCACAAAGTTGTCCACCACTCCCATGTACTCCATGATGTCTCCACTCTTAATACATCTTACAATCGCAGAGCTTTAGAGAACCTCCCCCAATGTGTTCGCTGGGCACTGGGATCCCACCATGTAGCCATGTTTCTGTAAAACCCAAGAGATTACTCTCCGTAAACTTGTTTTCCATCTTTACCAGAGCCGTCAAAACACGATCCTTGGTGTTTAATCACACACATTGCTCCTAAATGCTGTTTGTACTGTTACCAAAAATATATAATGTTAGAAACCCAGCCGTTAATTAAACAGAGTGTCGTTTCTGGCTACAGTTGCCTTTTTGAAGGTTTAAGTGACGTTTGAATCTTTTAACAGGTGAAGCAGATTGAGAAGAGAGACTCCGTGTTAACTTCCAAGCAGCAGATAGACAGACTGCTAAGACCTGGTTCATCCTACTTCAATCTTAATCCTTTTGAGGTTAGTGGAAAAAATGTTGTTTTAATGTTGATGTTTTTAATACATATAAGTCTAAGTTTGACAGCTATCTTAATCATAGGTGCAGTAAAGCCTAATGACGTAAATATTATTCATTGCCATAACAATATAATTTATTCCTGTTACATAGAGGTAGTCAGTTCTGATGTGGATTTAGGCTGTCTTGAAGGTCTTCTGTCTCTTTATGTAAACCCAGATTTCATAATGTTAAGATCAGGCCATCTGTTTCATAACTGCAGCTATTTATGATTCTCGCTGTATGTTTGAGCTCATCATGTGATAGAATATGGATCAGGCTACACTTAGATTAGAATGTATATACCTATTTACTGTATGTAAACTGTAATAATATTACTGTAAAGTATACAATACATTGATATTAATAGTTGGAAGTTTATTGAAAGTATTTAACAGTTAGTGTTTAGGTGTGATAATGTCACTGCCATTACTCTCACAAAAATGTCCACACATCACAGACCTTATTTTAACAACAGTCACTTGTGAATATACTGTTAGTAAAGTGTCAACATCATTTACAGGTTCTGCAAATCGATCCAGATGCAACAGATGATGAACTAAAGAAAAGATTTCGGGCGGTAAGCAAATCACCAGTGGAAAAATAAATCAGTTGGTCTGTGGATGTTGAAGTACCGTGTTGTGAATTTTTTTGTTTCTTGATCTTTGATCTGTGATGTTTTTAACGGTGCAGCTGTCCATCTTGGTCCATCCAGACAAAAATCAGGATGATCAAGAGAGAGCACAGAAAGCCTTTGAAGGTAAATTACTTATATTATGATGTAAGACACACAGTAAAAGCACATTTATCCTGTCACAAGATCAAATAAAGCTGTAGAAATTGTATTGCTCCTGAATGTTTACTGTTTTCCAGCTGTTGACAAGGCATACAAACTACTACTAGACCCTGAACAAAAGAAGAGAGCACTGGATGTGATTCATGCAGGAAAGGAATATGTGGAGCATATGGTCAGTGTTCGTGATCTTCTTTTAAATTTTCAAGCATTGCAGGCACTTTGCATCTATATTAGTCAGCTCTCCTTATCTGTATTTATTTTGATAATAATCTATCTTCTGCCAATCTGTGCTCCCATAGGTAAAGGAAAAAAAGAAACAGTTGAAGAAAGATGGGAAGCTACAAGATGTGGAAGAGGATGACCCCGAACTAGTAAGTCAGAGTCATATATGCAGTGCTGAAAACAAAGTCAAATAAAAACCTACATAAGACTTATGATCATTTAAATTGACAAAAAATGTGTATTGCTTTCTGTGAGTTCTACCTGACTTCACTGGGCTTTTTACAGTTCAAGCAAGCAGTGTACAAACAGACTATGAAGCTGTTTGCAGAGCTGGAAATCAAGAGGAAGGAAAGGGAAGCTAAGGACATGCATGAAAGGTAAGTGACTTCATGTATTTACCATGTTTCAATGGAGATTCTAATAGCTGATTCAAATTTTAACATATTTCACTGTTGAAACAAAAGTATTCAATGTGACATGGATTTATTTTCTCTTTAAAACTTTTAGGAAAAGGGCAAGAGAGGAAGAAATTGAGGCAGCAGAAAAAGTCAAACGAGAGAGAGAATGGCAGAAAAACTTTGAGGTGCGTTTGCGCTAAGCAATTTATCAAGTTACTTTACGAATAAAGACATAATGAATGCTTTGCTTTTGCTTTTCTTCCTAAATTCACCGATTTGGGTTTTCAGGAAACAAGGGACGGACGCGTGGACAGCTGGAGGACCTTCCAGGCTAAAGGCAAGAGCAAGGAGAAAAAGAACCGGTCCTTCCTCAAGCCCCCGAAAGTGAAGATGGAACAGAGGGAATGATGCTAGAAACTTGGACTTCACTAGAATAAAACTCACTGCTATAAAACCCTCAGTTCTGTGTATCCTCACCTTGTCGTCTACCGTGTAGTCATCAGGATACTTCTTGTACAACACCCTCATCCTGACAAACATAGTTTTGTACTTCGTTTTCTAATGTACATATTTTGATCTGGACTCGGATCATACCTGCCTCATGTAAGAAAGAGAAATGTTGCATCTTCCATCTCTGTAACCACTGGGAAAAATGTGGTTTGTCGTTATTTCTGTTTTGTTTTTTTAACCGAAATAAATAAAGCTTGGTGTTAACAGGCCTACCCCTCTGTTGTCTACGAAGCAGAGTCATGTATTTGTTGGTATAGATAAAGTTTAGGGGACTTGACTGTATGACATTATTGCTGGTTTTAATTGGACATTGCTTGAAGGCTTATAACACTGGCCAGATTTACACACAGCATCATGAACTGTCCTTTAGGAGCAAAAAAGGGAGAAAAAATTAGTCAAGTTCTGCATTTTGTGTCCCATCAGTTCTGCATGTCTGAGATATATTCACTGAAATCCTGTCCGCAAACATTTTCTATTTATGTTTTGGGAAAATGCAATAAAGTCGTGTTAAATACCTAAATTCTCTTTTGGATTTCTAATAACACCAATCGACCAAACTGAAGTAGCACAAATCCAACAGTTGAGTTTAACATTGATATTTAATAAAAATAGACAAATTGTGTTCTGCACCATCTTCAAAACAGTTTTCAAAGAGTTACAAAGCACAATGACCTTCACTAAAGATATTATACACAGTTATAGACATGCAACTTATCCAAACACAGTGGTCCTTTCCCCAAGTTGTGACCCTTTTTTCACTCAAATCCCCTTTTATCCATGATCCCTTTTGTCCTTCAAGTTTCTTGAGCATCATTTAAACAGTCTGATTGCCTTTAAATGTTGGGTCTCACATGACCTTGCACTGATCTCCACCTGCAGCAGGAGCTGAAACAGCAGAAGATCCATTAGCGCCTCCAACCAGTCCGTCCAGACTGAGACCCTGGAAGGCTCCAAAGAAGGAATCATCCTTTACTGGGGCGGGTTTTCTGGCAGGGGTGGTGTGCTGCATGCACGTGAAAGGGCGAGAAATGTTGGATTCGGATACCGACCAGGAAAAATCTTTGTTTTTAGCTTGATTTTACTGTTGACCTACCCTCGGGAGGCAGTGGTGGCTCCTGAAGTAAGTCGTTCTGACAGTCCTTTCAGCATTTTTCTTCGCTAGTATTGCCTGCTGTCGTTTCCTTTTGGCAAAGAGCAACAGAACAACATGAGGCTGGGCACATGGGCAAGCAGCTTATTCATGTGAGGAACAGTGTTATCCTCCTTAAGCCAGGTTTGTCTGGCCAAGACTTTCAGCCAGATAAGGCAGTAACTGAATTCCTTAATGAGTTTGTCACATTGTGTAACACAAGTACAAGAGCAATTCTGATCCACAGAAAAACTATTTCTTTTTAAAGATAATTTAGACTTGGATGAAAGTACTACAATCACATATTAAAACAAAAATCCGCATACCTTTCCCTCTTCAGTTCATCCTGGTACACTCGGAGCCAGGAGTCAGGGACCTTCTGGCTGTTGCAGGGAAGGCTTCTCCTTCTGCTGACGCTCTTCCGGCGGGTGAAGCTGCTTCTGCGGACAGACTGGCTCTTCTTGGCCCCTCTTTTATTTGAGGTGTTTTTCCCTGACATGCAGCTGGTGAACTGCTTCAGGGGAGCACCCAGGGACATGAGGGAATCCATTATGAGAAGGTGTCTTGTGTTGGCTGATTTATCAGGTACTGCTTCTTTGTGGCAATATCACCATAAAGAATAAGAAAATGGGATTTTTTGGAAGGTTCGGGATACAAATCAGTGTTGTAACTCCTCTTTTCATTTATGCCAGGTCAATGCTTTTATCTGCAAATAGAAAATCAACATTTGTAAATGTACATTTTTCCAAAATCACCTGAACATTATTACCCTAAAGGAACCTACTTTCCTTCTACACTGCTGCCTTATACAGCACAAACTTTTACAGGTGAAACAACCTGAAAGAAACAACCGGACTTACCTACAAGTGTTATCTAGTGTAGACGAGATTTGCTGGTGCTGTCATTTGGAATCCAGTCATTGCTTTGCTTCCGTTGCTTCTGTTTGTGTACCTGCTCTGTCACTGTCTGCTTTTATGGGGATTTGACTGATGACCTCACTGGTCCTCAAAGGGGATTAGCTGAGGACGGAAAAGTCGTTTATCTCATTAAGAACAGGACAACTTTGAACACAGCTGAGCAGGAGAACAGCTGCTTGTTTGCATCCGACACCTGAAATATCGCAGAGCAACATACGTTCAAAGTTTGCAGTTTCGAGCAGGCTGCAGGAAACACCTGTGTAGTTTGTAAGTAACAGCTGATGAGATCACTCGGCGCTCGTGCCAGATGGAGCGTGGACAGACCAAACACTGGTGGTTTAATGACGCAGACAAGATGTCTTTCCCACGAAGACAGGAAGGGTGCTTCATTGACTGGACATTAAGCACCTGAGTCACAAACCTGAATGACTCATTTCATTCACGGATTCATTCACTCAGTGAAGTCAGAACAGGATCCACGCCTGGAGACAAACCACTTTTGCAATTCAACAAAACGTTTGGCTTTGACCTTTTAGCCTGCTGGTGCAACTCTGCACTGGCCAATGATATGTTTACAACAAATCATTATATTACATTTTATTTTCTTTAACGCTTTCATTTCAACCGGACCAGCAGACAAGGTGGAATCAAAGCCACCACCAACATGTTATATACAGCAGATGTCCGGTTGTGTCGGGTCCTTTGCTGGTTTTATTATATGTTGATGTACAGGTTCTACATATATTGTTATAGTTGAAGGAACCAACTGCAGCTAGGAGCAAAGGGAAGGGGGGAGAAATTGGGGGCAGTGTGTGAGGTTAATGAAGCAGTGGTAGATGGTTATGTTGCTGACAGATGGGGAAGCTTAAGTGACGGAGTATAAACACACCTGTCTCAATAGATCTTTCCAGTTTTCCTCTCTTCCTGTCCTGGCAGAGTGACAATGAGAGACAAAAATGGAAGTTTAATCGTATGCATAAAATACCTGTGTAAAATGACACAGTTGTTCTATGAAAACACATACAGTGCTTTGAAAAAGTATTTTTAAAAGCAGCCGCAGATCATCATTGCAGCACCACCACGTTCGACTCTCAGTGTGATATTCTTCCTATGAGATGCTGTGGTAGTTTTACGTGAGATGTGTTGCTGAATCATGAACACTGACCTTAACGTAGGAGAGTGAGGCTGCAGTTCCTCACATGTAGCTGTACTCCTTTCCATACCGATACATGTCAACTACTTTTGCTTCTGATTTCTTATTTCAACACATCTGGCAGTATTATGGTCTGGTTATGAAATTGGAATCGGCTTTCCAAATAAATATGGCTAGTCTCTGTTCACGATTTAGCAAGAGGGGGACAATTACTTTAGGCTTAGACAACTTTTCACCGCTAATAAATGAAATCACCATTTAAAGACAATTTGTATTTACTCAGGTCATCTTAATATCTGAACCATTTAACTGTGACAAATGCAAAAAAGATACAAATACTTTTTCACTGCACTACGTGTGTTTGTTGATCATTTTGTATATCATCCGGCAGTAGCCAATAACATTAGAGACAGACTCAGACACAGTGATAGTATTTAAAGACAGGATGCCTCCCTTTAGCTACCAGAGGCCCAAACTGATACTGAAAGCACCATAAACCTTTGGCAAGGAGGACTTAACTTTAATTCTACACAATTATACATATATACATTTTTATACGTTTTAATCTCATACAAAAAACAAGTCATATACAGGTGGGGAGTGGGGACTATGACCTATTGAAACTTTAAATAAATACAGGAGTTGTGTGTGGCTCACTGGCTACCACCAGCTGCTGTGTGCTTAACCTCACTGACGAGATGCCTGACCAAACCACACGTGTGAAAGGCAGTTTGTTTTATTGTTGAACATGTTCCCAAGACTAATGCTGAACTACTGAGAAGTCACCTAAGCAAAACATCAACATGAACGTGTCACCCACTCCATCCACACCCCTGCACTCACGCACGCACACACACACCCACACCCATAAAGCATTGCATAACATAACAAACATATCAATGAACAGGCTACAGAGGCCTGTGTGGAGTGTCCATCACCATTGTCATCTCATTGGCAAACAACAGGCCTTATGACCTGAGATTAAGGGCAAGTCTCCAAATAGGGGATAATTTTATACATAACAAAAGAAGATTATGTGGAATGCAAGTGATCGCTTAACAAAAACGTAAACAAAAACTTGCTGGAGTCACTTGCGAAAAGGAAATATGATATTCAATTCTACTGATCTGATGCTGGCATAAAAGAATATCTTCCATGTTTTCGTATTTGTTGATTATATGGGTGAAGAACCTTTGCTTAGACTTCAGAATTGGAAGACATTCCTTCTCCAAAACAGTTTTTGTTTGACCAACTGTAGTGGTGCTCAGCTCCTTAGAGAGATGAACCGTTTTCCTTGCAGATGAAAAATGAAAGGCGGACGGCTGGAAGGGAGGAAGATGATTCAGAAGTGTAAAGGAAGACAAGAGCTGCATAGAGGGCTACTTTTGTTACAAACAATGTTCAGTTTAAGATTTTCATCCCCTATCGATGCAGTCTGTTTCTATTTGAGTCTGTTGTGATTCTTTTGGTCTCTCTGCTGCAAAACATGCCTCCTGTGACTGCAGAGGTGATGTCAGGAACAGGGAGAAGGAGTTAAGGTGTCCATGCTTTAATGACCGACCACAGAAAACACCCAGTCCCAGTGAATTCAACAATTCACCCACTCCACATATATAAAGACGAGATCTTCATATTCAGTCTTTGCAGGCTCGAGGGTCACCGACTGATGTCCCGGTTGCCCTCCCAGTTCTTGCTGCCTGCTGCCTCACCAGTCCCTCCATTCTCAAAAAAAGGGTGTTTAAGGGAGTCGCCCAGCACCAGCCTCTTAGTGGGCTCATACTCCAACATGCTTTCAATGAGATCAAACAACTGGTGGTGCTCCTCTGCCTCCGACAGCAAGTATCGCTGGCAGGGAAAAGGAGGATGGAAAATGGGAAACAATGAGAGTAAAACTGATAAAGAGATAACTGCTATATAAAACAGATGTGCCTATCTTCTTTTAGAGAAATGTATGCTTTTCAGTGTTTGATCAACTTCACATCCACTCTTTTTACCCGTAGAGGTTTGCAGTTTTCTCTGACGTATTTCCCTGCCGAGGAGCTCTCATCCCAGTCCAGTCGGCCACGATAAAAGTATTTCTGCTTCCTGAGACAGCATGAACATCGGTGTTATTTGTGTTTAAGCATGTAAATGTAGAAGACAAAAACATTGAAGGTGCTCTCTCACCTCGTCTTACGAGTCATCCTAGAGGGCACGGGTCCCAAGATTCTCTCCATCATGGCCAAATGTTCCCTGTTGTCATGAGTCTGAAAAAAGGAAGTCAAATAAGCATGAAAAAAAAAAGTTTTCATACAGATAAAATTACAGACGACTCCACTGTGGCAGTGTCCAACTGAGAATAAATTTACAAATGACCTCAAGGCTTAACTGGCACAAGTAGGCTGCTGCTGTACCTGAAACAAGGTGAAGCCCAGGTAGTACTCGAAGAGGATACAGCCAATGCTCCACACGTCACACGGATGGCTCCATCCAAGCTCTGAACAACAGAAACATGTCACAAATACATAAAGGACGCCTATAAAATGTGTTTTTATGGAGTGCACACATGGCTGATGTGCTGACGTCATACAAGACAAATGATTTAGTGTATTAACAAAATAATGCAACACACTTGTGTACAAACCAGTAATTCATGTCTACGATTAATGTGTTATTTTATACTCTGCTAAATCCTGAAATATGACTGTGAATGCATGACATGTAACCTGACATGACACAAGCTTTAATGTCCAACAGAAAACAAGTGTGAGGATGAAACCTGGTTGTTACAGGAACAACCAGGTAAATGAATCTGAAGTGAACTGTGCTAGTGACAAACTGCATTCCCTGCTGAATATCCCATCCTTATTTTGACTGGTCTGATTAGTGGAAATAATATGCGTCTCTTTTTCTATTATTATTAATTAATTAATTAATAACCAACAGCCTACAGTCAGTCTCACCTAGTATGACCTCAGGAGCACGGTAATGCCGCGTTGATACGATGGTGCTGTGATGCTCATGGTCAAAAGTGGCACTGCCAAAGTCCACTACACGTATTGCTGTGTTCTTTACCGTCCGCTCTTCTCGTTTCTACAGAATGGAAAACAGATGTAATGCAACTGTTGCACATAAACCTTCCTTATAGATGCTGCCATGAATCTTATTAAAACGTTGTTTAGCAATAAAGGAGGCCTCACTGTGTCTCGGCAGCTCTCTTATATTAATACAACACCGCTGAATAATTCATATCTATTTATGAGCCCTAAATATAATGCCTCTTACCTTCTCTACATTAAAGGACATTGTAAAGTCTGAGTTAACAAACAGGATGTTCTCAGGCTTCAAGTCCGTGTGTGTCAACTTATTGTCATGGAGAACTACAAAGAGAAAGAAAACACGATTTAGTCTTCGTCTACTTATGTTAGTTCCCTTTAAATTAAACACATTAAAATCTGTAATAGTTGTAAAATCTGTGATGCATAAATATATTAAGAATTATACCAAAAACAGGACAGTGAGAACAGGGTTTACATTTATAAAAAGTATCATATAAATACTGACATTTAAAATTGTAAACTAAACTAATACCCAGTCAGGATTCACAGTTCATTTTAGACTTACGTGGTTACTGGTGGTCTACCACAAACATCCACAACTATTAATCCACCGTAAGATTTATACTTTATACTTGTAGTAACTGGGATCTTGGTCTTCTTAATCATAAAAATGTCTTTAAACAGGAAAAACAACACAAACTTACATTTCACAGCGAGACAGATTTGGTAGGCCATGTGCCTGACCTGACCGATTGAGTAGGGCAGGTAATTGTTTTCCTTTAGAAAGTCAAATGTGCTAAGAGATAGCAGCTCAAAGGAGAGACACATATGACCGTGGTAGTCGAACCAGTCATACATCTGTACACACAGGCTGCAGGGCAAAGAGAACACAGGGGTGTTTGTGAGTGATGTAGTAGGTCAGTGACACCAACATCAGTCGATTTTCACAACAACTGACGAAATATTGTTGTTAGTACTAATTATAAAACTGTGTAGGCTCAAGATCGTTACTGGTGAGTAAAGTTAATGTGATTGCAGTGCTACGGTACTCAGTCAAAACTTACAATTTGTTATCAGGGTCCTTCTCATTGATCTTCTCTAGTACGTTGATTTCAAGGCGAGCTGCTTCCTTGTACTTCTCCACATTCTTGATGATTTTCAGAGCAACGTGTGATGCTCCTCTGTAAACATACAAATCACATATTTACATTAGCAAATAGATCTCACTGAGTGCAGGTGAAGTTCCTGTATGCTCTGAAACTATTTACATTCACCGCATCAGAGACAATACATTTTCTTACAAAAAGAACAAACAGTAACATGGTTTTCATGACGTCGCCCAAGCAGAAATGTGTTCAATAGCATTTTACTAAATCTGGTTCCAAATCTAATTAATAAACATCACATTCTGTTTGTTTAATGCAGCATCAAAACAAATCGGTAATCTGCTTTAACCGACACACACCTGCGATGGTCAATGCACTGCATTACCCTGCCAAAGGTGCCTTCTCCCAAAGTGCTGACAATCTCATCTGCAATACAACACAGAGAGAAGAAGAGAGAGGGGAACAGGGAAAGAAAAAGCAGGAGCATTACACACATGGACTTAAGCAGGAATACATAATGCACAACTGCAGACAGGCGTATCAATGCTAGCGCCCGTCCCCTTTTCAAATGGCTGCCTATTCGATCTGGCAGGCTTGAAACACTTTGAGGTAATCTATGATAATCAGATTCATTGCACTATGATAAGGGGGCAGAAGTAAGACACACCCCTTTCTTTAAATGACCAATCTGAAATAATCAAAAATGAGGACACATCTTTTCAAAATGTGTCCATCTCGGCCCAAATGGAAAACAAAATAATGTGTAGAAATATTAGTACATCTGTTGACCAATGCATGAGCTTTAAAATAAAGTGTTCATATGAAGGCAGTGTATATGGGTGTTTGTTGTACTAGAAGAAAACTACGTGAGTGTGCATGTTAGGTGCCTGCAAAAAACATACCTTAAATCCTCACAGTGGGAAATAACTATCTTAAATTACAGATTTGAAACTGCGTTTTAATCTAAACCGCAACAGAGGCAAAAAGCTGCAAATGGGATTCTAGGTTTAGAAAAGTCGAGTAAGCTGTGAAAATGCTCCACAGCTTAAAATCCTAGAACAAAAAAGGAGAAGGTATCTAAAGTCCCTCATAAAACCTTCAACATTCTTGCAATCCACCCTGCTATTTCAGCTAGAGCGAAGAGCATTCTAGCAAGGCATCATCATCATCATCAGGCACTCCCATGTCATGTAAATGCTCTATGCTTTAATACTCATATGGAGAAGGGTTACGATAGAGTAGTGGCAGTGAGTACATCTCTCTTGCAGGACGTCCCCACTCCGACAGATCAGGTGCCCTTCCTCGTCGTCCCTCACACTCAGTGCCCGCGTCCGGCTGTCGCTCCGCTGTTTTCACACCCAAACCGCCATCAGCAGGTCACGACACGACCGAAGGGAACAGGGAGTTATCACGGGCAGCCGCAGCCACAGCGTCAGGTGGCACAGGTAGACGAGTAGGGAGGAGGAGGGTGGTGTTGTTGGTAGTTGTGGTTGTAGGTAGGTTTGGTGGTCATGGGGAGATTCACGCATGACACCACGTGAAGGAAATATATAACGATAGGGATATAGTGCAAGGGAACAAGTCAAAGATCACATGTTGTTCTCTGCTCATCTCCCCCCTCTACCTTTAAACCACAGCTGCTTACAAACAAAGAAGCCACTGGCATATCCATTCATCAACGCAAAAACAATTATGACAGTAGCATGACTAATTCAAAGCCTGTCTGACTTTTCAGATTAAACAAAATGGAAAATAAAATGGAGGACTACATGTAATTAAGCAAAAAAATATCTAAATATGGCCCCAATATTTATACCATATCATCTCTTGCTCGTTCAAATTTGCAGTACTTCCAAATAATAAATACCATTAAATTCTAGCAAAAGTTGACAATTAATTTGAAATATTAATTTCACAATGTTTGGTAGAACATTTTCACTTTTGTAAGCTTATTTGCACTTAAGTTCACAAGTGGCCAAGCAACTGGTCTTTTCCAATACAACACACTACTTAATGTTTCAATCAAAAGAAAGGCCAGAGATACGGAATATAAGATTCAAGATTCAAGAAGTATTTATTGTCATTATGCATTACACATAGCAAATATCGATCTGTGATTCTAAGCTTTGGAAAGTCAAATCACAGAAAAGAAGTGCCCAAGTGTAACTAGGCTTTCCAAAGGGGTGAGAACGCCGTGGCCGGTGTAAATCTTAAGCAAAAATGAGTGGCTGACAATCAACCATCGCAAAATATTTGGCATAAAAATGAAAATGCTCTGCCAAAAAGAAATGCCAATTTAAATAAAACCCACTTAACCAAAAAATAAAGCAAAAACAAATCATAAAGATTGTACTACTTACCAATTCCAGGGGCTGTGAAGTATAAATGGTTAGGAAAAGAGAGACAGATGGAGCAGAGTGAAAGAGACAGACTGAAGAGGGAGGATGAGCAGAGTAAAAACACAATTCAGGTCTGGCTGTACTCACCGAGGAGGATGGGCTATAGGACCTGGTTCTACGCCGCCTTCGTTTGTGCTTACGCCTGCTGCCTTTTCGCCTGTACGATTCGTCCCTCTCACGTTCCCTTTCACGGCCGCGTCGGTAGTCATACAAGTTTGGAGTAAAGTCACGTGGATAGTAACTTTCAGCTGCTCCATGTGGCTCCCTTTCTCTGTCGTGGTCTCGGCTCTGATCTAAGCGTCTGTAACCCTCGCAGTATCTTCGGTCAAATGGCCGGTGCTCCGTTGAGCGATTGTCATAGCTACGACTGAATGAGAGGACAGAAGGACACACTGAACCCTAAAGAGTGACAACCAGCCAAACATAAAAAAGATCTGCAGAGCTGTTACTCAAATTTCACTATAGAGATATATATAACAAACATACCTCCGTGAGCGTACATAACTTCCTTCCTGTCTGTGTCCTCTTCCCCTTCTATCTCGGTCTTTGTCACTGCTGGAGGAGTAAGAAGGTGTTCTTCTGTGCCGATGTCTCCGTCCTCTGTCTCTGTAACGGTCTTGGTAGCTGCTTCGACTGTCTCTGTCCGAAGACGAGTGTCGTCTATTGTAAGGCATCTAGTGCATTATTAGAAGGAAAAATGACATATTTGACAAATTTCCCACTTTTTAACAGTTTAACAACACTGTTCACACCAGTGGGACAGCTGTCCACTGCCAAACTATGATTTGTGGGAGTCAGTGGGAGTCAGCAAAACACACTGAATGAGCAGAAATAGAAACAGTATTTCTAGCCCCATACACCTGCTGTATATAGGAAATGCCTCTAAAGGATCAATATTTTTAAACTTAAATCTTAAATCAAATTTTGAATTTCTGCCTAAATCATTTTCATGTTTAGCAAAGGAGCCCTTAAGGGCTAATAAAGTTACTTCTCAAAAGGGGAGCACTACAGACTGATGACAACAGGTTAGTATTGTAACTGTATTTCGTAGGAAATTGGGTTTTGCAGGACCCCAAACCTACAATGGACTACAGCCAACTACATAAACACACATTCCCATAATACAATGATCACCAAGAGGAAGCATACCGCCCCTGACATTAAATCTGTGCAAAAATAGTTGCACTTAGTCAGCCAACCGCTGAGTGAGACTTATGTTAAGAGACAGCGATCAAATGACCTGCTACACGATCATATTTAACAAGCAGAAACACATCACTGAATATCGTAAATACTCCGGTGTTAAAAAACAAACGACTATGAATGTAACATTGCGATATAAGGTATTTGATAAGCCTGAAACAGCGTTAACATGCAAACGTTAGATTAATAGCATAACATCATTAGTTTCGGGTCATACTTCTTAGAGGATATACATCCATAAGCACAGCTAAGGTTAATGCTTTTTTCATACCGTGTAGGACAATACAAGCCAAGCGTTTATAATAACTACAGTTACATTTCAGTACGCACTTGGACAATGAGTATTATAACTCACTGCTTTCTATTTTAGACATGTTATGAACGAATGTAGCAATAAACTCCAAACAGCTAACTGACCAACGAGCAACGTTACGGCAGTTAGCATGCTACGCTAGCAACATTAGCTGGCTAATGTAAATAATTTGACCGCCATCTTAGCTAAGCTACGTCCATCAGCTAAACAGATACTCGGGCTAGCTGCACCGCAAACCGTGCATTCATAATGCGAGTTTTTCAACAGCAACAGACGGCTTTGCGTAATAATTACCGTTTTAGCAGCGAGGCCTGTACGTTTATCCCACAGGAAATCCGTGGTGGCGTTCCAGTGTTGCCCTTTACTTTCTCGCTAGCCCGACGTTCAAAGCTCTGATGCTAACCGGCGGCCAGCTTATTTTCCGCCCGATCAGTGTGAAGCTAGTTCGAGTTCAGACTAGTGGTGCTAACGCGTCCCTGCAGCGAAAATCCCACTCAGCCCTGTTTCCAAAAACACAGCTGTCATAGTTCACTGTCCTGATCCAGCAGCACTTATAAAAAACGCCTTATAAAAATAGTAAATGTTACATTTATATTAATGTAAAATAACACGGAAATGATGTTTAGCATATAGAAATGCGATTTGATTTTTTTTGTACAATCTTTATCAGAAAGTTGAACAAACCAAAATTTAAATATACAGATACACAGGCTTGTGAGACTGTGGAATATATCTAATATAATAATATTAAAACAAATTATAAAGGGAAAAAATGGAAACCAATAAAAAAAAATATACAAACTAAAACATATTACAAGAGAGAATAGAGATAGAGATAGTCTCAGAGAACCTATGAAATTCGCCCATGAGAAGCAGAAGATTTAAAATATCCAATACTTCTTGGTTGTTGTTTTTGAATTGTGTGATAACATCTCTAGCCCCAATTACTATAGTATGGCAAATCTGACTCTAGGTCTCTCTGGAATACAGATGAAAAAAGACAATTACAAAACAAATGTAACACATTCTGTTCAAATGTACATTTGTCATCCATGTCAGCAAATTTATAAATTCTCATCACAAAAATTATGTAATATCTTAAAGTGCAGTTATTTTATCTTGTTTAAGATACAGTATTGAAAGAGACATAACCACATTTTTCTCCAATTTATACTGTCTGAGAATTCCGCCAAAATTTTCCATTGGTCCAACTCTATTATGACTTCGTATGTTTCTCCTTATATGCTTGTTTGTTCATTTCCTATCATTTCCTATATTTATGATTCGATTATTTAAGCTGGGTTTCTTCATAGAAAAAAACAAAGATGTGACATAATTTATGCCTCTTTTAACCCAGCTCTCTTTAAACAAACCTTTGTGATAAACCGTAATTTTGGTTTAGTTCTATATCATTTCCATGTGTGGGGAGAAATTGTGAATAGAACATAGTTTCCAGGATAGTTAAGCCTGTTGATGGAATTTGAAGTTTTTGTCATGTAAAATCTGACTAAGTTTTGGGCCAAAATTCAATCGAAGTGTTCAGCAGCCTGATCTTCAAAAATGATCAGGCAAAGTGGCAAAATTCAAAGTGTAAAAGGTTTATTGTCAAACAGCAGTCAGACACCAAGCCAGTGGGCCAGAGGTCCGGACCTCTAAGACTGAAGTTTTGGGGGCAATACATGATTTTTTATGTATGTCAAGGACACCTCCCCTGGGACTGTCCTAAGTCAGCACCCTATACCTGGTCCTTTAAATTTACTATCGTACACAGGTGTTTTGGAAATTTCTATCTAATTAAAAACACTGGAACAGTAAATTTGTCTCTGTGATTTTATTTCCTATAGCAAAGAAAGGAGCAAAGAAAATGCACTTGGTAACACAGACACTGGAAAAGTGATAATATGCTTATTGTTATAATACAGAGAACAATACAAAAAGCTGAACTACTAAAGAAACCACTTAATAACTAATGAAATTATTTTATGTGCTTCCTATGAGGAAATATCATAGTGCTCAAGGTTTTCAATGTATGTATATTACTCTACAAAGAAAAAACATTTAATAACCTGATAAAAGGCACTTAATATGAATAAAACTATTTAGGGCTTATTAAAAGCAGCATAAGAACATGTCAAGTCAGATCTAGTAAGTAGAAGCATTTCTGATGTTTGTCTGTTTCTGGACTGGAGGAGACCAAATATCTTATTTATAACTCTAATTGTAAACAGATTGATACTGTAAACCTCGAGCAAGTGCTTCACAGCTGTGGATTTGACCTGCACAACATTCAGGATGAATTCTGGACCATTCTTTTTTACAGAACTGCTTCAGCACAGACATATTCAAGGGTCGTCTGGTGTGAATGGTTCTCTCAAGTTCGTTCCACAGCAGCTCTGTTGGGTTAAGGTCTGAGCTGTATTTTATGTACTATTGTTATTATAACTGCATACCACACAGCCAAGTGTTACATCTGAATGAATTAACATGTAATACAGAATATGGTCCCAGCCACTTAGGTTTTAGGGGTAAATATTCCGTTGTGCCTCATCGGTTCATTTTGTGACTTTATGTTTACAGTTTGTATATTGACATATATATAAAACAAGCTGGAAGTGTTCTTAGAACGCAAACAAAGTTGAACAATGATTCTCTGTTATGATTTACAGTTTCTAACGACTCCAACAAGATTTGGCAGCATAAGAAAATCCCATCCATGGTCTTATCTCAGTCCACACAGCAGAACTGTTTTACGAGGCAGCGCTCACGATTGTAGCTGAAACTGCAGGTCATGTCACATGCGGGGTTGGATGAGATGACAAAGGTTTTTATGCATCAGGTCTTTTTAGACACAGAGTTCTTTCCCATGCCCAGATTTTCTTTCAAATTGGCCATGTGCTCCAGGCGCATGGAGCCTCGGTAGATCCATTGCTTCTGTTGGCTCTTCTAAGAATATTGACACACAAGCTACAATCAGCGACACAATTTAAATATAACTGGAGAAAAAAGAAAAATAGTTGAAGCTGAAAGTACTTCAAGTGTGATGTCTGAAGTTACTGACCTGAAAGAGAACCTGCATTAAGCTGCTGTCCACTACCTGAACCTCACACCGCTCCTGAATTCCATTTAATTCCACATTGATAATCTGTCCAACCTTGTACTGGGTCTGGCGTGGGTAAGGCCACATCTGCAAATAATCCTTAATAAAATTCCTGTGAGCATCGTCTGGAATATCGTTCAAAGAATCCGGCACTGTAAAAGAAAGATGGAAACTTTACTGCTCTGCTCATCTTAATAATTAAAGATTTTTATTAAAGAGTGCTTTTCAGGTCAAACACACACGTGTCATACTTAATTTTAAAATGAAAGGGCTGTGTTTTTAAATAATAGTCACATTGCATTTAGTTGTTTTGATCCTGGTGGTGCCAATGTTGTTAATAATCTCTTTGCATTTACTACTCCAGATAAAATGTCTGTCTGTGCAATGAAACACAGCTTATTATTTGGCACACAAACAAAGTAAAGCCCAGTGCCGACTTTATGAGATCCACCCTAAGTGTTCTTCTATCTTAGAAAAGATTTCAGAAACAACTTGAAGTATCTGTTTAAGTAATAGTGTCACACAATACAAACTT
This sequence comes from Microctenopoma stevenorrisi, assembly GCA_032270685.1. NCBI lineage: Eukaryota > Metazoa > Chordata > Actinopteri > Anabantiformes > Anabantidae > Microctenopoma > Microctenopoma stevenorrisi. The sequence continues at coordinate 5,513,246 of JAUMTR010000003.1, forward strand.
ACATGGTCTGCACACCAGATGCAGTAAAGGTAAGCCAATGTAAAATGGTTTATGATCATCAGTAAAAACCAGGAACCTGAAAAAAATAATTATAATTATTATAAATATTTAATTTTCCATTAAACACTGCAATTCATTCAGAAAAGTATTTCTTACAGTAGAATATTTTAATATGATTATTAAAAACACACACCTCATGCGGTTTTTTCTGCTTGGGAGTTCTGCTAAGATGCCAGGGCAGAACGGGGGATTTTTATCTGGACACTTGATCACCACACGAGAACCAATAACCAGATGCTCCAACTTAGGCTGGCCATCAAAGGCAATGTGGTGACCAGAGACTAGGCTTTTCCCTTTCTCTTCAAAATGTATCTTATATTTCATTCTACCATCATCTGCAAAGAAAAGAAAAGTCCAAAATACTTCATACTCCTTCTAAACAATTTCATATGTCTGCATATTATCCTAAAAGTCTGTTGCCATGGCCTGGTTACACATCAGAGACTGTCACAACATCCTAGGGTCATTTTCAGAAAGGCCTCTGCACTGGACATCCTTCACTTACTTTTACAGCTACGGTTTTTACATCCCCTTTATTAACTTATAACAGATGTTTCCCTGATATTTGTTACATAAATACACACAACTACAATCATGGAAACTACATAATAAGACCCTAACAGACATTTATATGACAATAGTTTCAAAGATTATTCAGTCTAGTCTCTGCTGCATACCCTTTTCTAGTATTTCCATAATTTGTCCCCGTTGCCAGTTCAGTTCCCTCCTTCTGGCCAGCACATGCATGTTCACACTAATCACTCCTTGTGGCACAGTAGGGGTTGTTTTCTTAGAGGGTTCTTTAGAAAGAGGTAACTTGCATACCGGTGTTGTTCCTGTCACTGCAAAGTAAATATACAACACATGAAAACTTAAATTAGCTGATATTAGGTGAGAGCAGAGTAGGCAATAGATAGATAACAATCCTCTATTCTCTTGTTTTGCAATGCTTGCTCTTTAGATGTTCCCACTGACAAAAATGCTGTGAAGGCAGATTATATCAAAGTTCACACCAAAAAAATAAACACGCACATGCATGATTGTGTGTGGTGGTGTGTTTGTGGCCGTTACCATTTGTGCTTTTTGGTGCTGACGTTTTCCCTTCATTGCTCTCAGTGTTGTCATTTCTGTTGACTTCTGCCAGTAAGGTTTTTGCATCTGCACTGGTTAAGGTTGATGACGTTTTTGCTGTACTGCTCTTTGCATCAGTATTTGAGTTGGCCTGGGCTGTTGATGTTTTCACCGTATTACTCTTAGCTTTACTTATTTTGTGTGATGCTGCACCGCTCTTAGCTAATATATTATTCTTTTTATCCATTTTTCTCCTCTTATTTGGCCCACTTTCAGAACTTGGGATTGAAGAATCAGAGTCACAAGAGTAATCGTCTGGCTCCCAGGGTGTGTCAGAATCTGGGCTACTTAAGGTTTCATCTTCAGTGTAGCTTTTTTGAGATGTTGATGGACGTGGCACACAGATCTTATGTAGAGGCAGCCTAGTCAAGACCACTACTGCCTCTCTCATTAGACTGGCATTACTGTTTTTGCCATTACTGCTTTTCAGATGCTCACTGTACTGCACGTTTTGTAATACAGATGAAGGTTCATTAGTTTCTAAGGAATGGTCTTGCATCTCAGAGTCAACAGAGTCATACTCGGATAACGGGGAATACCCTAAAAAGGTAGAAATCGCAGGTTAAAATTGTGAGTTTTAAACAAATAAGTAACTAAAAAATGTTAATGACAACAGCAGTGGACACAGAAACAGTCGTGCACCTTACCACAGTCAGTTATTATATCGTCATCATCAGAGTTTGTGTCTTTGTACTCCCATCCCAGCAAAGAGTACTGTTTCTTTACAATAGCTTCACATGTTTCCACAGACCTACAAAAAACATTAAACACCACACAACGTGATGAAAACACTGGCAAAACGTACACACAGAGCACAGGCTATTCTTATTACCGCCTTGGTGATTAAACAGAATATGGTGGTGAATCCAAAGGGCTCTTACAAGACGCAGAAACACCAGTAGAGAGTAAATACAGTACTCACTCACAAAGCTTCAGGAGGTGTGCAGCCCGTTGCTCCCTCTTTTTCAGGAGAGACTGCAGCATTTTGCATTTCTCCAACACATCTGGGAAAATTAGTTTGCGCTTGTCTACTTCCTCTCTGATCCACTTCAGAAGAGCCTCTTCGCTCATCTCCATCTCATCCCCCTCCATAATCACCGAAGGCTTGGTTTTAAAAAAAAATATGTGCAAAGGCAGAGGCAGACGACGCTGTCGGTTACTATTTAATACTTTAAAAGCTAGTTACCAGCTTGTGCTAACAACAGGAACACGCGTTGATAAAATAAACACACTTCCTCAATCAGAAGGTGTTTTATATTATAATGGTAAATATTTTGCATTAAAATTATACGCCACAAAAAACAAATCGTACCGCTACACAGCTTCCGCAGAAGTGTTTGGAGTTTGTTTTTCTTCTTCTGCTACTATTATTATTATTACCGCCACCACCAGTTCTTCTTCTTCTTCGACTTTAGTGGCAAACAACGACAGTCCCGCCACCAACTGGTAGCGAGAGCTTCTACCTCCTCACCGTCTCCTCGCTCTTCTTAGGTCGTGGATGCAGAGTCAGGTTATGTTTTTTTGTTGTTGGAATTGTCAGAAAGCTGATAATTCTACTGTATGTTTATTACGGAGGTCATATTGGAGTTCAATTGTCCCTATTTATACAAATGAGGGACACATTGGGACACTGATAAATGAGTGTTTAAATGTCAATCTAACTGTAGAGTAATAACTACAGCTGTCAAACCAACGTGGTGGAGTTTAAAAGTACCTGCCAAGCAAAAGAAAGTTGATATCAGAAAATACTTTACTTTACTTTGCTTGGCAGATGCTTTTATTCAAAGCGACTTACAAGGAGCTAGCGCTGGGTGTCTGGCTCAGGGACACACCTGGTAGGAGATGGATTAGGAGTCAGACTGGGATTCGAACCTGCGAAAATATATGAATTATGTTTACAATTATACAACGATTCTTTTCTAAAATGTACTAAAAATCTGTCATTTGTTAGTTTGCCTCAACATTTATTTATCTAACAAAAATACAAGGAAACAATTTAGTGTTCTCACTGACAAACTTTATTTTACATATTTTGTAAATGGAAGCAAATTTAGAGTTGGGACAAGGACACAATTACCGCTGGGTAAATCACTTCTTTCAATTACACATTTATCGTTTGGGAACTGAGGACACCAATTGCTGCAGGTTTGCAAGTGGAATATATTACAGTCCATATTTGCTGTTGTGAGTCTCTTCTTCCTGACACTGTCCCGCTGAAACATCACTGGGAAAATACGTCTCTTCCAACAAAATATACCTCCACATCAGTGGCACCATAGGCACTAATACAGTGCTCACAGCAAGTTGCCCACAGGAGGGGATGATTCACCATCATACCATCAAATGCTGGCTTTTGAACCTTTTCCTGGAAACAGATGGGGTGTTTTTCTGTTGCGTCTTACACAGACACACACACACACACATATAGCTGCTGTCTGTTTTCTTGCTTTCAAAATTATATTTACTTCAGATGCTGAAAGACCTACCGGTCAATCCTTTGCAGTCTTCATTCAATTATAAAGGTACACAAAAGGTTTTAAATTGCACGAACAGCCTTGACAAAATACCTTGACTTAACGAGATAGGACGTGCATGAGTTGTTTAACCATTATTCAAGAGAGGAGCAGTTCCAACACAAAAGGGCCAAATGAGGATCAAAACTATTTCAACTGGTGTCTCTCTTTTATACCAAAAACATCTTCCCACAAGTTAGCTAGTCACAAAATCAGATTAATCTGGTTCTCATTATTTCTCCATCTGATAATCACCAAGGAGACTTTTATAACCAATTAAATGTTGTCTGCTGCCTTGCTATGACAGTGTATCAGAATCTGAATCAGCTTCATTCACCAAGTATGTCGCACATACAAGGAATATGCTTCTGGTCGTTTGTACCTTCTCTAGGAAAGTACAGACAGACAAAAAAGTACATGAAAAACAAATTACAACAAGACAAAAAGGCAAGACAGTATGTGTGAGTGTATCAGTGCAGTGTTCGAGCTGTTTGCAGTTTGTGTCCATGTGAGAATATCTCTAGAACATTCTGTGAACAACTCTCTGTTACGTGTTTCCCTCTTGCCAGCAAGAAATAAACAAGCTTGAAAATCCTGTTTGATTATTGATGAGTAATAACATTATGCACTTTAACTACATAGTTATACGTTAACATGATCCATAACCACCTATTACTATTTATATATTCTGATATATAAGTAAGAAATTAGATGTATATTTTCCTCTGTATTAGGTTTCAGGGAACATGAAATAAACTATGAATCGATATTTAACAGTAACCTTTCATTGTCTCATCTCAAAATGCATACATCAAACAAACATCTGAAATAGTGGTTGAACTGAACACTTTCTTCAAAGTCGGGGAGGATTCCGAGTGTCTGTGGTGTCATTCTTAGGTTCAGATTCTTAGTAAAATAAAATAAACTCTTTTCGTTTTAACATTTATTTACAAAATTAAACAAACATTTAGAAAGAACAAAAGAAATTTCAAATGGAAACGTGTGTTTAATATGCAGAGCATTGATCAGGAAAAAGTAAATAAAATTAAATTCTACTGACTTAAATGCATAAAGATTAAGAAACATGTTAGTCTTACATTGGACAATTTCACACAAATATTAACAGGTGATCTAACCTAAAACAAATAGAAGATATCATAATAAACTGACATTTAAAGCTATTAAACATAGACAGCTCTAAAACATTTACTGTGACGGATGTTTCATCCTTATTTCATCCTCACTAAACTCACAGCGAATAGTAGAGATGCAACAACTTCTCTCACATTTTTAAAATGTTTTAATCATGTTAAATGAGTATTTTGCTTGCTGTAATTTTTGGGGGCAAAAAAAATGCCTACTCGTTATATACAAATGTTTCAAATGTTCACTGTAACTTCTCTGTGCTCTTTCAAAATAAGAGATATTGTTTAATAAAGAGTCTTACTTCCTGACAGACTGAAAAAGACCATTTCAGTATGTCGTCTATGTTCAATGATGAACCACATTTGCCCAACTGGAATTTTAGAAAGTCTCATGATTACTGCAACTCTTGTATTAAACAAAAGAGTTTCAGTTGATGTTTTCTCAAATAAATCTAAAGGCACATCATTTGGACGTGATTTGGACATATTTTATTGAAGCATCATTCTTTTACATTTGATCTATATGGTAATTCACTTGAGTCTTTAAACGTTTATTTAGGGTCATCCTGATTATGTTCTTCCCTCTCTTTCATTTCCAAAAACCTACTCATGTGTTCCAGTCGTATGGAGCCTCGGTGGATCCACTCCTTCTGTTGAGAATTCTGCAAATGACACAAAGGACACATATCAAAATAAGCCAAACAAAAATAATTTGAACATATAGGAACATGCAGTATAAAATATACAGACCTGAAAAACGACCTGTACCAAGCTGCAGTCCACCACCTGCACCTCACACCTCTCCAGAACACCGTTTAGTTCTGCATTAAAAGACTGTCCAACTTTGTACTGTGTTAAAGGTGGATACGGCCAGTCCTTTAGGTACTGCTTTATGAAAAACTTGTGAGGGCCGTCAGGTATATCCTCCAAATTGTCTTCCACTGTTGAATAAAAGAAGTATTACCTGTCTTAATTACCTTTTCACCAACAAAACATGTGATGTTAGACTTCATCTATGAAAAGACCAAAAAAACATTCAAGTGAGAAACCCGAACTAACCAAAAGATGACAATTTGTATATGTATAGCACACGGTAAATTACAAATCAAGCTGTTTTGAATAAAGTGTGGAAAGATACACTCACATGGTCTGCACACCAGGTGAAGTAAGGGTAAACCAACATACACCGGCGTGTGATCATCAATAAAGACGAGGAACCTGGGAAATTTTAATATGTTTTACATGTTATATAGATTAATATTATTAGTTTCTTGTCATTCATATATAGAAAAAACCTTTAAACTCACCTTAATCTGTTCTTTCTGCTCGGGAGCTCTGCCAAGATCCCAGGACAGAATCTGAATTTGTTATCTTGACATCGGACCACTACACGAGCGCCTACATACAGCTGCTCTAGCTTCGGTGGGTGGGCAAAGGCGATGTGGTGTCCAGAAACTAGGCTCTTGCCCTTTTCTTCAAAACTAATTTTATACTTCAGCCGCCCATCCTCTGCAAAAACCAACATGTCAATGAAAGACGATGTCTGCATCATTCCGGTTTTAAATTAATTATCTTTAATTATATTAATTATCCAAACACTGGTGCTCATAGGTTATTTTCAAAATGTTTTGAAATTTCTTACCTTTCCTTAGTATCTCTGATACTTTCCCCTGTTGCCACTTCATTGGCCTCTTCCTTGCTAGCAGCATCATGTCCACACTGACCTCTTCCTCTGGCAAGTTAGGGCTGACATTTGTGGTTTCCTGCGAGCAATGGCCAACAGCTGGGGCCACTCCTGCCACAGAGGTGGGAATAAACCACAAATAGAACAATGTAAACAACTAATAAGTCATTTCTTTTTAGGGCAGGTTTTCACATCACTGTGTTCTTCGTAGCCTTACCGCTCTTGTTGCCGTTGTTGTTACTGGTTGTTGGTGTTGGAGGTGGTTCACTCTTTGTTGGTTTGACTGCTTTCTCCTTGTTTGAAAGTGAAAAATCGGAATCACTCGAATCACCCTCTGGCTCCCACTGCATATCAGAATCTGAGCTGCTATGCGACTCGTCTTCACTGTAAAACTGCTGAGGCGTCGGTGGTCGTAGGGCGCTGATTTTAAATTCAGGGAGTCTTGTCAAAACTACCACAGCTTTTTTCAGTATTCCAAGAGAGTGACAACCATTCTCTAAAGTCACCGTAGTGCTAATAGCCTCATTCATTGAGGGAACAGACTTGCACAGGGATTCAGACATATTTCCTGCAAAACAGAAAAAAACACTGGTGAAACTAACTAGTAACAGACCAAATAAATCCTGCCTTATCAAATGTCAAACGCAGTGACAAGTAGTGATTAGCCTCGGTCTCCATGTAGCCAATCAAGGTGTTTTGGGGCTAACTTCAAATGTTTTTTTTAGATGTTCTCTGAACTACCAATGTTTATATTATGACTTATCAGATTTGCTGAAAGCACTATTGTTTATTGACAATGTCTGGCCTGGGGAAACTGAGAAGCGAACCATTGACACAGCAAATACCACGTATGTCTGCTCCTAATGATTGTTTAGTACAAATACAACTTTAAACTTAAAATGTGCATTTGTCCTTTCACTGTGCAAGTTAACAATAGTTATGCTAGTGTCCATCGTGATAGCCATTATTAAATGCAAAACTAAATAATTAGCAAGTAGTTACAGTTAGGGGCTGTTACAATTTAGATAGCATCATGTATATATATTGTTTGTTGCTTCTATTGAAGGAAATAGGAAATAATAACGCATTTCTAACGCTTCGCACGCTAGCATAAATTAGCTTGGCGTTAGCTAGCTTCAACGGGAGAACCGCCAGACGTGACAGTGGTATTCTGTTGTGCGCCATTATCGTTCCTGAAGCAGGTACGGCGACTTACCTGTTCTGTTTACACACGACAAAGACACAAAAGACTGGTACCGCCGCGACAGATGTGTTTATGTTCCGTGTCGCTGCGAATAACGCTTTAGTCCGGAGCTAAGCTACTGGCATCCTATACAACACACACAGTCACACACACCGCAAGCATCCGTTAGCGTCCGTGATTTTGTAACTGGACTTTGTGTAAATTATTCACGAGAATATCGTTCCGCTCAAACGTGTCCTAAACTAAATTAGCGTCCACGTAAAACTCCGCTGCCTCCATTTTAGACTGCTACTAATGTTGGTTTGTTCTCCGCCCTTCACTCGCGGCTGGAAACCAGCGTACAGGAGCACTAGCGCCTCCTGCTGCTTCGGAGTGTGGATCTATTTGGACATGTTGATCCCACGGTGGGGAATGTGTGCGTTACCACGGCTCCATACAGATAAAGTAACAAAGAGGATAAAACATAATAAGATAAAGGTACAGATTAAAACCAAAATACTAGCTACTGTACGCAGTACAATACAAACAATACACAGTAAATTAGGTGCATTGGGCATGTGTGAGGGTGTCTTGGCCTCACATACGCATATATAGGGTGGTGTGGGTTGCTTAGCTGACATCCTCCTCTCACCCACCTCTGCCCCAGTCTCCAGAGGACACCCCAGCTTAGAGCTAGACCTCCGCACCAGTTCGTCGATCCTGCTCCTGTCCCTGCATCCGCTCCCCCAGCAGGCCATTGCATAGAAGAGTGCGGATGCTACCACAGAAACATAAAAAGTCCTGTCCTGCAGACTCCGAAGGACCTCAGCCTCCTCAGCAGGTGAAGTCGACTCTGGCCCTTCTTATACAGGACGTCTGTATTTGTACTTCAGTCCAGTTTATTGTTGAGGTGGTAGGTACTTGAGGTACCCAGGTAGTCCACTGTCTCAATGTCTTTTCCCTGGATGCTGGAAGTGCTGTACGGGGTGGCTTCCTCCTGAAGTCAATGACCATCTCCTTTGTCCTGCTGGCTGAAGAGCGCTGGCCGGCAACGTCACCGATGACCCCCCTGTATTCTCTTTACTCTTTCTCCTACCTCTGTGTATGTGTACTGACTTGACTTTGCTGTTAAGGCCAGTTTCTCAGTTCCACTTATCTTGCCACAGCCCCCCTACTCTATGCCACATTAAACTCTTCATTACACCTTTACTTAACTGTAGTTGTAGATCTATTGATTCCATTTATGATTTTTTTTTCTGCCACTTTACCCACTCCCTCATTTACCCTCAATTAAACACACTGCGTTGCCTTGGACTATTCTTAATTAAAAAGTTAGATATCGGATCCTGCACTACCCAACCAAAAACTAGGTGTTGCAGTAATTTCTACTGAATAGGCTCCCAGGTTGTCAGAAGCACAAAATTACTGAGATAGTTTTCTTTTCTAGTACTCTATGCTGACCCAGTTATAGGGTGATGTGGATCATTTGAGCCATCTGCATATATCAGTGTATAGTTTATGTAAAGCTCACTTATATCATATGCAAATAATTCAATGAGTCTGCTTTCACTTCATTTTCACTGCTCGTCACTCATCAGTTTCAGTGAAAGCGCAGGAGTTTGTGGTCCGTTTCTTCTTCTGCTTCTTATTTTATTGTAGCCAGTGGTCACAAACAACAAAACTGTGCACTACTGCCACCAGCTGGACAATGGGATTATAAACAAAAGTCAGCTTTAGAGTGTACAGTCTATTGTACAAAATAAAATGGACCACTTCTTGCCTAAACATCAGAGAAGTGAGCTTGGAAGCAGAAAGCTGACAGTTCAATTCACAGACCATACGACTTAAGTCTAGTTGGGACAAGAGAAAAAGCAAAGCTTTTACCTCCCTCAACAACACCACTGTGCCATGAGGCTTTTAACCCATTGCTCCAGTGTTTGCATTTGTGTAAACACTGCTACAAAAGACAGATGCCCTCTCAGTAAAGCTTCCTTTGATAGACAAACGGGCTTCCTGCCACTTGCTTTTAAAATTACAAAATCACTTTATGCTCAACCTTGTTGTTTAATATTCAGTTTAATATTCATTCAGCCAGTCTTGGTTTTGCAAAGAAATAGATCTTGTCGTTAACACAACAGAGAGCCAGGATTAAGCTCTTTAATGTGGGTGTGTGCTCAGTAATTCACCCTTAGGCTTTTCCTATTCCTTTCAGTCACTATTTCTAATGCAATGACATCACTGCAGCACACAAATAGACCACGTCATGCTGAAAAGTGATACTATTTACCTTTTCTTATGTAGTAAAATACCAGCAGTGAAAGATGATCAGTTCTCCCCGGGGTGAATCAAAAAGACCAATAACCTCGTCTATGTTTTGTGACTTCCATGACAGTGTTAAGATGACAAGAAGTTCTGGCCTCAAACTTTTTTATACATCTCTCTCCCTCTCTCTCTCTCTTCATCCATATCAATTTAAACCCTTGTGGCCCAAAAATATGCAGCAATGAGCATGGATGAAGTAAAGTCACTAGAGTCCTGCAGAGCGACCTCACTGACGGCTTTTACCCGCATGTCTCTCAGGTGATCTGCTCCTCCTGGTAGGTGGAGGTAGAGATGGAGCCGTAAGGATCCACCACCGTCTGGGCACATCGTACAATTGTCACCAGCAGAAAGAAACACAGGAGGAAGAGGAAAAAGAGAGCAAAGCCCAGGTCCACGTCCACTTCAAACTGTGCAGCAGGGTGAGAAGCCTGGTCCATGTGGCCATATGACAGCAGCGGATTTTCCTTGACCGTTTCTTCCCCTTTTCAGTTCACCACCACCAGAGGACGTTTGATAAGCTCACGCTAGGACTGACAGAATAAGACGGAGAAGGTTAAACCAGATTTCTGACTGCATGCAATCTAAAGACAGCACACTATAAACCTGTGACACTGGTCCGATACTGATCTGGAATTGCATGTTGCAAGTCAGTTTCTTGGAATTAACAATGGTAAATAAAAGTATTTCCTTTGACATAGCACCCTGCAGTGTTACTGAAACACTGCTGACTGTCAACTTTAAGGCTATTTCAACTTTTAGATTGCATTTCCCTGCATTTGCTTCATATACCAATCCATCATTTCCTCACACTATAAGTTCATTGTTCAGTTTGTAAAATACAAACTACTGGTAAATTACATCACTAAAACAGCTTGAAAGCCAAAGCCAAGTCTGGATGTTACAAAAAACATTTAGTTTACCATGACTTAAGACAGAAAAATGCAAGTTCTTTATTTGTAGAAGGCTTAAAATTGAAAATAAAATAAATTTCTCCATGCAGATGAACTAAAGAAACATATTCTTCTCCTTCCTGGGTTTCATTTTCAGGTATACAGCACAAAATCTTCTACCAAAAGATTTGAGCTCTCACCACACTATTGCTCAACACCTTATGAGAGGAAGCAGATTTTTACGTTTTAACGTCTGTTTCTATGAATGTGCCGAAAAAAACAGAAATCTCAAAGCAGAAGCGCTGCAGCAAGAAAACATCACAATAAAAACAGACTCACCATTCTCCATGTTTCGTCATCAGTGACCCGTCATCAGTGTTTGCTGCTGCAGAATCTCTCTAGCAGCCTTTCATAGCATCTCCATCAAAGATCCGTCTGAGTTCCTACTTGAGTTACATTAGATGCTCATCAGTTACCTATAAGTCTCTACTGTTCCCTTCTTCTCATGATCATCACGGGAAAAATGAGCAGCCCTCAAATGAGCTCCCGCGCACACACACTCATGCATACACATGCGAGATACACTTGCATACACTTGCACCTTGCGACCTCCCCCCGGCGTGTAAGGCCTTTATTAATACTTAAGCAGGAATTGAATAACGGTCTACACAGTTCACAAGTGAATCAAACACCCCGCAGCTTTTGTTCTCCTGTCACGAAGATCTTCACCGCTGTCACCAATTAGACTTCACACCACCGCAACTCAGGCACCTCAGGTGATATTGAGCTTATTCATTACAAGGGCTGAAAAGGCAACAGAGGAAGGAGGGGAAACCTAATGTGAATAGGAAGGCAAAGATTTAAAAAGGAGGGGTAAGACTGGACTCAGAAGGGGGGCGTGGAAAGGAAAGGCCAGACTAGAGAGTAGGAGAAACAGGAGATGCACTCCCAATTAAAGTGTAGGGCAAGATGTGAGAGCAGGATGGAAGATGACCCTGCCTCTTTAACATGGAGATTGTTACAGTGAGGTTGCCAGTGATGAGAATAGTGTGGAGGCTGAAGTGCGGGGCGGGGAGGTAAAATGATCCCACTCCATTCGCAATTAGCTAAGAAGGCCCGTTAGGCTGCAGCAAAAAGGACTGTATGGGAGGGAAGCAGAAGAACCAAGAACTCATTTCTAGTAAAGACGGCTGAAGACAAACAGGAGATAAGCATCTCAAACATTTTCTGAGGAGAAAATAGTAAGGCAACCTTTGACACATTTTGGCAGCAGCGTTCATCCCAGAAGTGTGCCAGCCAGGTGCTGCCCGGCGTGTCACCACCTCATTGAGCCATCTGATATTGTAATAGCGCTGTAGTGCCCTCCGGTCTACTCTACACCAGTGGAACCAGTGACTGATGGGTAGGGCTGCACTGTATTTGCCCCCATTTCCACAGCTACGGCCTTGTGTTTTTATGACGGAACTAAAAGGCATAAAGAAGAAGAAGAAATATTTTCTGATAATGTCCAAATCATTGCAAAAATTGCTCTTCAGTTGCTCAAACTTCAAACCGACAGCCTACGTCTCTTTGACCCTAACCGTTTGACCAATTCATGGTGGAGTTTTTTCACCCAAGCATTAATTCAAACATTTGATAATCTGACATTTTTTTAGATTGATCATCTACGCAGTGTCGAGAGAGTTTAAATGGCTTTTGAAAAGTAAAGATTTCCAGCTATGGCAATCAAAACGTATTATGTAGTTTATAATGTGATTAATATAGTCGCTCTTTCAAGTCTAGTTAAAAATCCATCAGTGGTAGGAACACATGAAAAACTACGTCTTCTCCTCTCTACTCACTCCTTTATTTGGTAGCTATTGGTATTTAAATCAATTTAAAGATGAAAAGTCAAAAGAAGATCTTTATATCCGAGTAAAACTGATTTCTGATTGAAATGAAAAGAAGAAACAGGAAAACGTGCACAAAATAGTTTTCAATTATTTTTATCATCATTATCATCATCATCAATATGATTTTACAACTCAGCAACACATAATGCAGAATAAAAATGCTTTCTGTAGAAGCGGAGCTCTTTAGAAGGAGCTGCAGAGAATTGGTCATTGTGAGCTGAGGCATACAGGAAAGTTAGAGGCCAACAGTTACACCCTTTCTTTTGTTTTTTTGAAATGATAAAGGCACTTATGAATGAAGAGATCGAACTAAATGTAAACCATACTTTGGTGTTTAGTTCTTACCTCTTAAGATTTCATTAAACAGTTTTTTTAACAAAATGAAACAGAACATAAAAAGAGGAAGACCTTGGGTAGATAAGAATAAATATTAAACAAAATTTAAATCATACTCCAACCTGTCTAAACTAAAGAAAACTGACTTTGAGTTAAACCTATCAGAGCTCTCGAAGACTGTTTACTAGATATTTAGATTTTAACCATAGAAAAGACGGTAAAGTGCATCTTTAGACGGACGAGAAAAACAACTCCTTGAGGAAGTGCCATCAATTATTCTAGTCCATAAGAATTTACCAACAGTTACTGATTGCTCTGGGTTACACTTAAACAAATTGTTCCCAAATTTAAAAAGGCTAGCTGGGCAGAAAACACATAAAATCAAACAACTAAAAAGATATTAAGCACAAATTGCGCGTTCCGCTTCATGTCAAGCGAAGCACTTTAAGACAAATTTCATGAGGAAGATGTAGCACCTTTTGGACTGTTTCAAACTTTTAAAAGACATTGTTTATCACCACTTGTTTTTTCTTAGATATCAAATATATTTAGCAGACACTGGCGAAAACCGAAGTGACAAAACGACAGCTGCAAAACTAACTGGTGCAGATTCATTAATATCCGACACCTAAATCAGATTATGGTCCATACATAGAAATGACCTCCAAACAATGTCACCGACCTCAATGTGATTATTTTGAGCTAAATTCTGTCATGTTTAAGGGCTGTTATACTGTAACGGGAGAGTGTTAACTGACTGTGCAGGTAGGCAACGCCTGTCCTTGTCACAGCATTTCTTTAAAACACTTCCAGTTACAAAACGTAAAGCTACATAGCAGGCAGATTCGGTAACTTGGTCAACAGCACAAAAATCTTGGCAAAATAGCAGAAGACACTGCAGCGTAAAGAAAAGAGGAGAAAGTGTGTTTAGTGAGAAAACCACTCTGCTGCTTTGTGGTTCCCCAGAACTCTGGCCTTCCTCTCAGTCATCCACAGGGAAGTAAAATTATCCACATTAGACTCTACATACATACATATATATATATATATATATATATACACACATATACATATATGCAGACACACACACACACACACACGTTTTTATACTTTATATGTTGCTGCAACTCACTGCACTTTTGCCGCATTTCTGTTCTTTGGCTTTCTGTTGGGGGCCACATGTTCGGGCCCGTCGTCACTCTGCACATGGCTTCATCTCCAGCTCTCCGTCTGATCAGTCCCTCTTCCAGTGGTTGCTGTTGACGGGGGTGTGGCCGTTCTGCACATGGCAATTTTTTGATTTTACCCTCCGCTCATGATCGTCATCTTCATCTTCAGACTCTGTCTCCTCTTTATCGCTCCGCTCATCCTCAACGATATCCTGTCAGGCATAGGAAGACACGATATGTGTACAGTTGCCTGTTTGAGGTGATTGTGGCACATAGCAGGAATGTAAACATTTAAAGTGAGAATTCATACATTTCCTGGCAGGAATTTGACGACCATCTGCAAAATGAGAGCAGCCCAGAAGATGTGAAGAATCTGCAGCACAAACATCAGCCCGTTGAAGAAGTAGAAGCCAAGGAAGGGGCGGTAGAGGGTCTGGGGGTACACCCATGTCGTATGTATGATCCTGAACAACATGACATAAGCAGAACAGAGAGTCAGTCAAAGCCACCTACAGTCACCATCAAAAGGCCATTGAGAGCAGCCAAGGGAGTAGACAATGTGACTGTTGTCTTTCCAGGGTGCTTCACTAAGTCTGATACATTAGTTTCACTGCTGCCTCTCAGCAAAGATATTTTCTTAAATTAAACTGCATCTTTACAGCAACATAGAGAAGGTAACGAAGACCCAGGGAACGGCCTATGTGACCTTGTTTGTATTATGTTTAGGTTGTTGGCGGGGCTGGCGGGTGTTACAGCAACTCAGGCACTACTAGTGAGGTAGAAACATTGACAGAGAACATTTAAAATATGCCAAAACCAACATGTGTCAGTCCAACTGCGACACGGAGCCAAAAGCCTAGATATGAGGACAAATCTTAAAAATGTAGTAAATACAGTTAGTTTGAGCTGATAATAAATTAATCTTATCGTTGGTGCTTTATGGTGTTTATGAAATGTTAGGTCAGCCTTTATTGTTTTATCCTCTACATGATAATGTCAGATGTCCAATCTGAGGTTCCCATAACATCAACATCTGGCATTTCTACACATAAATTAAGCAAAATCTACATGCAACACGTTGGCAATAAAACCTACTAACCAAGTATGTGCCAGCAAGTAAAAAAATATTAAATGGTTCTTTAGAGACAGCAGTAAGTCTGATGTGACGTTGTTTTTACCAGAAGGGGAGGATACCAAGACGTGTGATGATGAAAACCGCTGCAAACGCAGTGAAGATGAAGTTGCAGGTTTTCCTCCAGCCTGCATAGTTAAACATTTTTGCTGACTGAAATAGAAGAGAGATCAGTGTAAGTTTTTCTTCAAATCCCCTCTAGAGGGCAGACGGTGAACTGTTTGAGGACGCCATCTTGAAGCTAATCACCACTGTAAAGTTTACGAAGCTATAAAACAAATGGTGTTGACATTTTAACCACACAGTGCTGAACACACCTGTAATAAGTGTATCAAACTATCAACCTTCACTTTCTGCCATGTTGGCATGTTGTCATACCTCCAACAGATAGTCTGAGGCATCATGAACCAACATGATCAAAGTCCCTGCCCGGATGTAGTTGACCAGCCAGGAGAAACTGATGAGGAGGATGGTGGCTACATGGTGAATTATCTGCTCTTTGAAATCCTGAAGAGAAAATACATAATAGAGAAATCTGTTTGTCACTTATTGATGAAGCTGTAAAGATTGGTCACTAATCAAAAGTGTGTCCCTTGATTGATGCTGGTTTCACAAATGATTAACTCTCCGCGGATTATATGGCTTTCCAGCTATAACAAGAAACTAAATCCATTAACAGACTCAAAATAAGGGACTTTTTTTAAATTGCAAAACAAATCATCTAATTAGAGACGGATTTTAACAAGGTGGCTCTACGGGAAAATACAAAAAAACTGTTGTTTTGGTTTAAAAGATTAGTTCCTTGCACTTGTGAACTGTGGTTATAAAACAAGCGTTGGCACAGAAGCCTCACAAATATTGCTGACACCTTTTGAAACAACATTTAGAACCTGTGGACGAAATGGTCAAACTGCATGTCCACACAGTGATTTCCCCACAGACCTCTGGTCACACATTAACATCTGACCTGGAAGACAGTTTGCTGTTCGCTGACTAGGACTTTACCAGGTCTTACAAAGTGGAAGGGGTGAGTGAAGCAGAATTATCTTTAATGGTCACCGTCACAATCGATATCCAGACCTCAAAATACACAACAGATCTCTCTCATTGATTTAAACACTCAGCCAGGGACCTCTCTGGGTGAAAGGTTTTTTGTGAAGACACGCAAAGGGTAAAAAGCGTTGCCGTATCACTCACCTTACGTTTGACATCCGACGCTACGCTAAAAAGGAGCGAGAGATAGAAGCCTAATTCAATCATGTAGTACCAGTACTGGGACGTCAACAGTGGCTGGAAAACAAGAAAATAACCTTACTCAGTCAGTTCTACTAGTGACTTGGTAAACACATTAATACTTTCTGATAAAAATGAAAAGCAACATGAATGTGAGCTGTACACGGAGAGAAAGGAGAACGGGTATACCATTTTCGGGAAATCCTCCCACATCTGCTTCATATCATAGAACCACGGTTTCTGAGGAGAGATGCATTCAGTTTTAATGGTGTTTGATTGTCGAGCATCACACCTCAAGCACTCACGTGTACAAACAACAAGAAGACATCCGAACCGTGAGTTCACCATGTTGACAATGTCACGTTTAGCACTTTGATCAAACAAAGAAACAAACAATGGCTGTTTATCTTTAGGTGACAATAACGGTGTTAGTAAACGAATAGAGATGGAATTAATTTCATGCTAAAATACAGCAAAGTTTCGCTAGGAGCACCAATCACATCCCGTCGGAGTACTCACGTCTATAAGGACTGCCAGGCCAGCAAAGAAAGCAAGAAGGTAAAAGGTAAATCTCCAACTGTAAAAGAACGCAAACTGATCTCAGAAACCCTATAATGTATCACACACACAGCAGAAAAGGCCATCACCTATACGAAACACAATTTAACCCCTGACCTCTAAGACACATTCAGGGTCTGCAGCAGTTTGTGGCTCATTTCGCAACAACCTCTAAGAAAAACCTGCTCTGATTAAAACCCAAAACACTGGTGATGAGTAAGTGGCTTCCGGCTGAGATCGTTTACGTACCTTGCTTCCCGAAATTTCTTGAGCTTGCTAGGCCGATCCTGATTCCTCCGCTGCCTGAACCATCGCTGGACTTGCCGCACCGAACAACTCGTCTGTTTACTTAAACTCTCTATGGAGCTCTAACAAAAATAAGCAGGGTAAAGAAAATCTGTCATTGGTGTCTTGACATTAAACTTGGCAGTGAAGATCTATCACGCTGTGAACATGCACAGAAAAAGTTTTTTAATGAAGCTCAAGTTGTTTCGTTCCATTGCCAAAGGACGCACAAAATGTATGAGGCAGTGCTAGAGTCTGGGATTATGCAGAATTATTACCTGTGTGGGATGCTTTGATGTGCTGCAGAAAAAGGACTCCAGGGTGGGATTAGGAGGAGCACGAACACGCTTCTTGTCACTCACTCCTAGCAGAGAGGCCAGAGGAATCGCTATGGTCCTAGAAGGAGAAATATATCACAAACCAGGAACATTACTTATACCAGATAATAGAACATGCAAATCAGGTAGAGGGGTAAATTAGTAGTCAAATGGCAGCTGACCTACCTTTCGAATACCTGTCTGACAATCAGGAAGCAGAGAGAAATGGGGAGAACGGGCCAGAGGTCCCGTGTTTTGGGAAAGACTTTGCCATCGTGGTCCTTCAGATCAGACCATCCGTGGCCTTCAGGAAACCAAATCCAGTCTGCCCATAGCTGCTCATACAGCTGAGACAACATCCTAAAGATGAAACAGAGAGAAGAAAGAATGTGAAGGTTTGTTGTAACCTGTGGAGGGAAATTGAGACATCTATTAAAAAGAAGGTCTTGTCAGAGAGGGTTGGGAGGAGGGAGTATTGATTAAAGGGGATTCATCTCAGTGGGCATGAGGAAACTGGCACCATATCTGGCCACTTCCTGTTCCAGATGAGGGGGAATAATGAAGGGATTTTGTTAATCTGCATCCAGTAAAGCAAACCAGAAAACCACTTACTACAAGCAAGTAATTTCAAATTTCCTCCAAAAGCTATGTCTGAGATGATGACAGAAAACAACATCTTGTAATAATGACGTGTCTCACTTCATATAATAAAGTTCTCATTCATTTGTAACATACAGTACATCTGAATTTGGCAAAGGATATTTCACCATGTGCTGATAAGAGCTTGAGCAAGATGACTTGTGATATTTGTGTTACGTAATTTCCACTATAACAGCCCCTCTGGCAAAACTGCATTCTATACTTTTTAAAAAACAACTTGGAATTTTACTACAGAAAAGACTATATAACCGTTTAACAATGGTGTTTTGAAAGCACAACATATAAAAAATAAATTAATATCGCAAACCTAAAAGAAAGGGTGAGATCTTTGAGTCAAATTATGAGCATCCTTTTGGAGGCAAATCATTTAACAGGGAAATGTAGCTTCAACAGGGTAGCTGGTGCAGTTTTAAAGATAAAGCAACTCACTTTAAAACAACAGCAGCAAAATATCAACTACCCTATCTTTCAAAGTTAATCAGTGTGTGGATTTCACCAACCCTGCCATCTTCTGCTGGTTGCTACTAAAGTCAGCAAACTACTAGAAATAGAATAGAATAGAATAGAATAGAATAGAATAGAATAGAAATAGAAAAAGATATTATTTTCACTCATGTCTGTCTAAGCTTACCTGACCACAGATCATGTTAATCATTTAACAAATTCAAATAGGGGAACACAGATGCGACTCTTTGTCGATTCTGGTAAAACATGGCATTGAGTGCAGTATGTGGTTTGTATTCAGACAGAAGTGTGTTTTCCGACTAACAAAGAGAAAGTGGAAACAAGTTTTGGGGCAGCAAAAGCCCTCAGGTGAGCGTCTCACTTCTTAAATGCATGTACACAAAATACTGTACTGTTTACTTGCATTGGACAAACACTGAGGAATTGAACTCCCAAACTGGTAGCATCACAACAACCATGCATTAAATGTGATCATAAAAAGATCATATGCAGTCAAATCCTCATTCTTCCCTTGTGAATTTGTATTAGAGGAAAATTACAGAAGCACTGGTATTTTTTTACCCCCACAAAAAGACTTTAACAAAAGAATTTAATACCTGCCGGTATTTGATTTCCCTATGAGTCAACTGACAGGAAGCTATCAAAAGCTGACAGAAGTACAGGTCAGACGCCAGCAGCTTTGATCCATGCAAATTCTGCAAGCCAAAGTATACTAAACAAGCCTTTCTGTTTGCAAAACTCTGAGGAAAAACCATCCGGTCACTAGAAGTGAGACAAGTGGAAAGCTTTATATGGGTCGCCCCAGACCTGTCTAGGTTTCAAATGTAACCTATTTTAGTAGTAGTAAAACACTGAACATGAATTTTACTACTCTACCAAAACAACAGGCAGCTCAATTTGTATATGTAATAATAAAAGGTTCTGACTGACTGAAGCCTACTATACCCAGTATTATTATAGGCTAGTGCTTACACATTTCCAATATCAGGACAGTTTTGCAAAAGACCAAAGTACAACATGTCACTTTGACCAGCTACCAAAAAGTTGACTTCACTTCACCTTTGAACTTAATTCATGTCACTCACAAAGCTCAACAATATCAAGAACTATACACAAAAAAGGAACATCAGTCTGTTAGTGCTGTCATGTGTTGTCTCCCAACCTAAAGGTTAAATATGAAACACTACCACCATTGATCCTAGAAAACAAAACCTTCCTTTTTTCTTTAGCTGTTGTTACTCGGTTCAACTGTCACTACACCCTAGGATTCCATCTGAATGTTATATCCAAGACATTTTAATTTTAAAAGGTGAGCTCTGCTGCATAGTGACCGCTGTGTGTACACCATAGCGAGGTGCAAAGGTCTTTGAGAGTTTAACTCCATTTTAGAGACACTACACCACTGGTCTACAGGTGTTGATTATGTGACATTAAATGACAATGTATTCATAGTACCCATAAAATGGCAAATAATGCAGGATTTAAAATCTCCTTAAGGGAAATACTAATTTGGAGGAAAATGCATTCAATATATTTGAATCATAGGAACAAATTCTTGCCTCCAGCCGAGGCTACTGTGGCCAGTTTACTTGTTTTTAACTAGATGTTTGAGAAGGCATTATGACTAGCTTGAGTATCCCGTATTCGCTGAAAGAGTTTGTTGCCAAGTTAAAGCCATACAGATGAAATGCCACAATGACCAGTAGGCTTTTTGTCTGCTAAGTTAAACACAATGAGCATGTCTATTTGGTTATAAATTGTGGGTCTTTAAAGATAGAAAATTTTTAACTGCTATTAAAAAGTTCGCAATAATGATGCAGTCAGGGCATAATGTGCGTAAGCATGCAAACAAGGACAATGGCACGACAGCCGTAGTCTATGCAAACATTGATTATTTAGGATAACCTTGATGACATTTTTAGGATTACATTTGGCAGAAGAACGGGTCAGACACCAGCAGTTTTTGGTAACTGCAAATGCTGCAAGCTAAAGTAAACTAAACATGTCATTCTGTTTGAAAAGGTAGGTTAATAGACCATCGGGTTGTGATAATGAGTAGTTAGATTAGACTTTAATTAGATCTAGTTAGACTGCTTTTTAAGTTTTAATTGAACATATTTCTTATTAGAGTACACATCTAAACACATTTTTACTACTCTGAAAGCAATGGGAACCTGTATTTGTGCATATTCTTAACAGGTCCGACACCTCATCTAACTAGGCCCAGTATCATTCCTTGGCACTCAGCTGTTGGATAACCTTGATGCCAAATTTAGGATTAGATTTTAAGACTTTGAAAACTCTTTTCAGACCTTCGAAAGACATTATGCAACAGCTTGCACAGGCCACTTAGTTCTCCTCAGAATTAGTAGAATTAACAGTGTACAAAAAAGTGGAACCAAAAAGGTTCCTATAAAGGAGTTTTATACAAAACCCTTGAAGACTTGAAGCTGTTCGGATTGTCCAAGTCCTTGAAGGCAAATTATCTATGTGAGCAATGTAAATATGACTGATTTGACTTCCTAGCAGGAGACAAAAATACGTAATATTACGTAATTGTCTTGTCTTTCTAATGTCCACTGTATGTTGTGTTTATCTGTCCAGGGCCTGAATGCGTTTGTTTTTTAAGTAGTAGAAGTATGCAACCCAACATAAAAAACAAAAATGTCTGAATGTTTTGTGCAGTGGCACACTTTATTTAAAGAACAGTCTAGAGAGGTAGTCACACAATTTTAACGTCAGCTCATTCATTCAGTGATGTATAGTGCATGGATTAGAGAAGCAGACTGAAAACTCTTTAACTTATACATTTAACTTCAAAAGTGACTAATTGTATGACTATTTTTTATTATCATAATAATCACATAACTGTTTTTAGAACCTTTAACATTTAGCAATAATTAATGTGTATTAAACTACTGGTATTGCAAATGTAATTATTGGATTCCTTGCAGTCATGATGACTCAAAACTCTTCCCATACATGTAGAGCATGTAAAGAAGAACATTCTTCCTTCATTCAGCAGCCAGAGCCCAACCCCTGGACGTCGCAACAGCTCGGGGGGAGACCGATTCTCCCACGCATAGAGCAACAGAGGTAAGAGCATCTTTGCAGCTGGACAGATTGGATGGGACGATCTTAAGCAACTAGAGGCATTTATATATGTGGGTTTAATAATCTTAAAGATCATCGAGCAGTCACCGCCTGATAAGTGACTTAACAGCTCCGGCTAACAGCTAACAGACCTGGTGCCTGGTGAATGAATAAAGCAACAGATGTTAGCTGATGCCAACTGTAACCAAACATAGCATGAGACTGTCCAAAGCAACTAACACCACTGATGTGCTATTTTGAGAAATTAAGATACCAAGTACTTAACTGTAGGAATACTGAAGATGATAGTCAGCTACTCGTTAACCTTTCTGCCGTGAATGTTTGGTTTGCAGCACAAATGGTAAATGAGTCACAAATGGTTTCTTCACATTAAACTTCACAAGACCAGAACACTTTAGCTTTCTTATGAAATGTTATTTACAGAGCACGTGTCAACCAAATCAAGAGTAGACTTGCATATTCTTGTGATCAAAAGCATGAAGTTTAATAATGTTTAGAAAGCGTACTTTAATCAGTGAATTGTTTCGACTGATGCTCTGAGAAGTCTTATTTATTGGAGAGTATGGTAACTTGAACGTGTCCTTAGTACTTTAGATAGACTACCTTGAAAACGGGTGTTTGTGCAGTTGCATGCGCGTTGCATATTTGACCATCGGGGTTTCTGCAATCATCTTAAAAGTTTTGCATTTTGTGTCTGTCACAGCAGTCTACGCCGTTTGCGTAAACTCGTGCAGGGAGTGGCGCGTGGCGCAAGCGGGGAGTCTCCCGGACATAGTGGAACAGATGGAGCTTCAAACAAGTTTCCCCACCGCTAAACTTATTCTTACTGTGGCGAGGTTACCGCAGAGAACCGCACATAATACGGAGTTTGAATCGCCCCGTGTAAAAAGAGACATTTAGCGTCACGTCGAGCTTACGTTAGAAAACTTTTTTTACGCATAAACTGCACCGTGAACGCTTATAAATGACGGTTTATCTCTTGCAAACAACTTCTGTATTTTCCCCCACACGCGGCGGTCATGTTTTGTTGGTCAGATATGAACGCCTTCCTCACCTTTTCTTATCGCGGTGTCCTTTAACAAATATCGCCGGGCGTCAGAGGCCTGTTAGCTAGCTAAACTTCCAACGGCTGAACGTGCGGGCGAACTTTGATGGGTATCCCCCCGCTGAAAACCTCATTTAAAGACGACTCTCCCGTTTCGAGCTAAAAATAGAACCTCGGGCGTGTGTGTGCCTCAGGATAAGTCTGTAGACTGGAGGCTCTGAATCACTCAGCGACGAAGTTACACGCTACAGCCCCCGGACCGCGCATCACGTAACGGTGCATCCTCTTACCTCTCGTCGCTGTGCGCAGGCAGGTAATGGAGACTTCAAACGTGTGCGGCTGCCGCTGCTGCTGCTGCTCTTCCTGTCTTCCTGTAGTAGCAGCGGGGATTTCACGTAGTTCTCTCCATCCAAACGCGGTACAACTTGTTGATCGTTCAATGAGTTGCAGCCGCCTTTTTTTCTCGTCTCTAAACCTTTGGGGTCAGTCACATTCTCAGAAACCGAGACAAAAAAAACACAGTGTCGCACTTCCTCCTCAAATCATCCTCTGCCACGGTCGTTATTTCAGGCTGGTTCAGAAGGAAAAAACTGTTGATAAGAGCTCAACTACTCCGTCCGATCAATGTGGGGTGAATGAATCTGAGCTTGCTGTAGTTGAGTTTGCAGCAGACACTGTGTAGTATGTTAGAGGAGGACCGGGGGCGGGGGGCCGCACTATTTAATGTGACGCGAGCCTCCGGCGGGTATGGGGGGTGGTTAGTGCCACAGGACCGCGCTCTCCTCTTTTTAATTAGCTGCGATTAACATACAACTGGAGAGGACATGATGTTGTATTAAGCCATTTCAGGCTGTGCAATATTATATATTTTCTTCATTTAGAATGTTGGAAAATATCTTACCAGTTGCTGCCCACCAGTAGAGGGCGATAGCGCAATGCCCCAACAGTCTCACATGAAGAAGACATTTTAATAAAGAAGAAGAAGAATCGACTATATTTTATCATTGATACATTTTTTACATGTTACAATGAAATTTCTTCTCTGCATTTGACCCATCGAGCAGTGAGCAGCCACAGTCAGCACTCGGGGGGCTAGCGCTGGGTGTCGCTCAGGGACACCTGGTATGGTTGGATGGGCTGGGTGACTCAGCTGGGAATCAATCCTGCTATCCTGCATCCCAGCCATCTACCTTAACCACTCTGCTACCAGGCCACCTACAGGGCGACCCAGACAAAGTGTTAAACTGCTTAAATGGTAAAAAAAAATCTGCCTATTTTACTTTAAATATCTTAAAAAACATGCATTTAAACTATGTCATAAATTCTACCTGAATAAGCTACTTTTTCAGCATATGATTATGTGGCATTATTCGCCCCTCATACTACAAGGAACGCCAAACTCAACAAAGGCGTGTATGGACTCATCAGACCAAACCCAAAATCCTGAGAGGCGCTGCACAACCCAGCTATGTTTACACACCTCAGCCTTTTCTTTAGTCTCATACTTGAGCTACATATTTATGCAGTGATCAGTCAAGCACGTGAGGCCTTTACAGAAGTAGGATTATCACTGGTTTAACACATGTCCATGAACTACCAGCTTATAATTAGACTCAAAGCAGCAAATAGCAGTACACTAACATTTCTATTATTTCATTCATGTAGTTTTCAGTTTGGTTCATAGTATTAAATGGAACCAAGTCTCAGCCAGATGGTGTCCACTTTCCTTAGTACTTCTTCAGGCCTATAGAGAGCAGCAAACTCCCCCTGGACAAATAATTTATGCACACACACCAAAACTCAGAGAAACCCTGCACGAAAGTCTGTTCTGTCTAAAATGCCATTTTTCATTTCCACATTTTGTCACACTGAAAATGCTAAATTATTAGGTAAAATAACACAATATTAAGTAAAGTTCAAACACTGGTATTTTTTTCTAAACTGTACTTTATTTTCTTTTAAAGACATATGTTTTAAAACAGCAATTGTAGAGAATAAATAAAGAAACATTATTATGTTTTTTTAAACTTCCATAAGTACATATATGCAATTAAAAACTCTGTAATAAGTGTGTTCATTGTCTTGAAGACTTGCAGGAATCCTCTTTTTTTTCTTCTTAAATAAAAAAAAAAGATCACGTTTTCCCCCAATCAAATTGATTACCAAATAAATTAAACGTAAAAAATCAAGTTAGAAAAATTCCCAGCCCTTCCTTCCTTGTTAATTTGAAAAGTAGTGGCAGCAGAGACTCTTAACTCATGAAGCTTTTAAGTCTATTTAACCTCTTTTTTTAACCAAGGTATGTACAGTGAGAGGAAATCCCTTTCTTATCCAACTTACTGACCCCATGTTTTTAATTTACGTATAAATAATAAAACTAACTCTACATAACAATGTTACCAATGGTAATCATACAGAATATTATTTTCTTTTGCCTCCAACTGTGTAGACTGGCCTTCTCTTCACGCCATAGACCACAAATCACACTATACAGTAGAACCCTGTTCAGTAAAATAACATCAGTGATATGCTTTTTCTTAACATGTACATCTTGTTGCGCACAATAGAGTATGTACATAATATACTGTAAATGAGTCCAGCTGTGGAATGATACAGTAGGAAATCCGGAGCACTTCTGATATTGCGGAAGCTGATTCAATAAACGTATTTCTTCCTGCTATTACTGCCGTTGTCGATTTGTAAGCGCATACACGTGATACTGCTTTTTGGGAAGTGTTGCTCCTGTGCTATACGGTTGGTCAAACAACCAGAAAAGGCTGGGACATCCCAAGTGGTTTTCTTGATTGAACTCTTAGGTTTTCCTGGAAGTAAAGAAGGAGAGGAGAGAGAGAGAAAGAAAGAAAGAAAGAAAGAGAGAGACAGAGAGAAAGAACACAGAGCATATTAAACCCAAACAAAAAATAATACAAAATTTAACACTTTGGAAGTGGAGCGGTGTCTGCAAAACACACTGCTTGCACTGATGTCTCAGGAGGAGACTCAGTAGTCAACTAGTGTCCATGCAACTCAGAAAGTGACATTCATACTGCTGCAAGTATATGCACGTTCTTAGGAAATAGTTTGTCATCTCTTTTAGCAGGCAAATTAATTCAGAACATGCACAGTAGGAATTCTGGTGGGGGGTGAACTTGGCAAATTTTTGAAGACAGTTAGAGTTGGAGATTATGTTGCAGTTATTCTAATAATATTCAGGACGATGCTGTTCGCCAAGTTGTGGTTTCTTTGGAGAATAAGGCTCAAATCAACCCAATAATTGATTTGCGGTGCAGGGTTCCGCGGACAGGGCATCTGCAGGGACCAGAAAAATCTCTTTATCAAGACTGAAGACCTGCTAACTGTCAGTTTTAGCTTCATGTATTTTTTGTTATATGTATCATCTGTTGCTTATAATATTAACTACTTTATATTAAAACCCCCTTAACAGGCAGCCAATACTTTCATATGCACTTTAGTTTCTCTAATTTCTGGTTTTGAATTAAAGATGCTGACATTTTCCATTATCAACGGACGACTTTATAGGAAGCCTGTATATTATTATTATACACAAATAATTGAGAATATTTAACACTATGTTGTAGCTCTGGAGTGCGGGGTGTAAAAACGTCACTCTGTGCAAATTATTCTAGTTAAAACTAACTAAAGAAGAAGATATTTGCCACTGTCAGAGCCTTTCAGACAGAAAACTGTATGTTGAGGTGTGTTTAAAATAAAATTAATTAGTCAGTGTTTTTTTTTATTCTGACTTTTAATGGACATCCTTACATTATAGCTTAGCAAATAATATGTAATGTAATGTAATGATAAATAATAAGCAAATAATTTTCTTTTTAAAGCATGATCATCGTTGTTGGTCCTGTTATTTACCTGCAGATACCCTGTGCATAAGCAAGTCAGGCATTTTTATTTGCATTTTGCATAGTATCATTTGAGCATTTTTGATAATTCTTTCCTATGTTATTAGTGTCCCAGAATTCCTACAGAGGAATACAGTTCCTCAGCCAGCTGAACGTGTCACAGGAACCAAACAGCTTTACCCAAAACCTTCTAAAGTAACGTGAGTGTCTCAGTTGGTACAACACACACACACACACACACACACACACGCACACACAGCAACTTACAATTTTGTATACATCTACTCAATGTACAGCACTCGCATGATATAAATGCACACAACCTCTTCTGTCTCACAAACAGTCACTCATACACAAATACTATTTTATCAACCATATACAGTACAGGGGCACTTTTAGTACATTGCCAGTCGCACAAAAAAACAAAACAAAGTTCAGGCACAAAGTCACTTGGCATTGAGTTACAACCAAACAAAAACCCCACGCTCACCGAAAACTACCACATCAACCAACTAAACAGAGGGAATATGTAAGAATGATAATCATGACAGACAAAAAAGGAAACTAATCAAAACCAAAAAGGTCTAAAATAAAAAAGTCTAATATATCCATAATTGATGGACAGCGGGCTAATTTAGCTGTTGGGTGTTTTTTTTATTAGAGAACTTAAAAAGCAGCATGTCATGATAATCAATTGCTTACAGACGCTGAGGTAAAGTGACAGTTATTGATCAGTGTTTGCAAGGATTAAAACCAGGACAAAATAATAAGAGGAAACTCACAACGCACCAAACACAGTTCATGGTCGCCACAGTAACCCGCCATGCAGTTGAGCATGGTGAATCAAGGCAACGGCCCAAAATAAAAATTGCTAATGGCAACCATCACAGGCAATATCGCCACAGCAACCAACAAAGGCCAATTAACTTACAACGCAGTGAGAAGGAAGGGGGGACGTTTTAGCGGTTGCTAGGCAACCGTAGCCATAGCGACGCACGTCTCCACGATATATGTATGGACAGGACAGTCTTGAGAGTGGTGTGATGTTTTTTTTCAGGAAAAATGGCATATGGCACAGCACAAAAACAATAAATGAAAAGTAAAACAAAAATTAATGACGAACAGTAGTTGACATTCGTCCTTGTGACAGAACACTGGTTAGACAGAACATCTGAATCAAGTAAACATCTGCAGAACACTGTACTCACATAAGGCAAATAAGGAGCCACTTTTACACAGTATAAGTATCCTCTGACCCTTGTAATGCATTTCAAATTGATGGTATTTGTAGAGTGCTGTCACCTCATTAAAGTTAATCTACTGTAGAGTTATTGACATCTTCAGTTCCAGATGAAAGACAGCCGTTTAGGTACTGAGCCCCCAATTACTTCCAATCTGTCTCTTTAACTTCTAGACACATTTCCAGCTGTCTATCAACCCCCCTCCCCCCAACCCCCACCCAGGGCATCATCTCTTACTACATGTCGATACGCAGTAACTCACCTTCTTCAGTAAGGCCTGTTTGCATCCTTGGGCCTCTTCAGCTGTACCTTCAGTCTCTTCATGCCGATCTGGAAGCCGTTCATGGCCTGGATGGCAGTCTGCGCGCTGGATGGGTTGTCAAAACTCACAAAACCTGAGGAGGATGTGGTGGAATTAAATAATAAAACACTGGTTCTTGTACTAAGAGGTGACAGTAGCTATCACAGACACCACCATGACTCACCGAAGCATTTGCTCTGGTTGGTGGCGCGGTCAACAAAGACCTTTGCAGAGATGACGTTTCCGAAGGGCAGGAACATCTGCAGAATCTCAGAGTCGGTGAACTCCTGTGGCAGGTGGTAGATGAAGATGTTACAGCCCTCAGGACCTGCATACGGTGACAGGAGAGAGACAAAGATAGGACATGCAAGACAAGACAGCCCTAGTTAGGTGATGAAATTCCACTCAAATCGCAAAGTCGGGTTGAGAACTGGGTTTGTTCTGTCCAGAGGTTACAAAATGAGTCTGTCTACATGAATGAGTGAGCTTCAGCAGTTGTTACTGTACATTTAGACAGGACCAGGTTAGCTCTTTTCCCATTTCCCTTCCTTTTGTTTGTCAAGTGGTTATCTGTGATGTAAAGTGTGATTTGTGGTAAAAGAGTTAAACTCGCAAAACCACTGGAATATTTGTCTAAGACACGATTACTCCGCAGCCCTGTGACTTTACCTTCTCGTTGCTGCAGCTGCTGCTGCTGTGGCTGCTGTGCCACCAGCGTGGGCTGGTGAGGGAACGGTTGTCCCACCAGGCCGTAGGCAGCAGGGTAGGTGGCTGGCAGAGAAGAAGAGCGGGGGAGCAGAGAACATAGGTGAGGCAGGCAGGACACTGCAAACTCATTTCTGTTTCCTCGAAGAGAACGACAGAGCTGCAACCCCACCTGCAGAT
This sequence comes from Microctenopoma stevenorrisi, assembly GCA_032270685.1. Classification (NCBI taxonomy): domain Eukaryota; kingdom Metazoa; phylum Chordata; class Actinopteri; order Anabantiformes; family Anabantidae; genus Microctenopoma; species Microctenopoma stevenorrisi. Next base: position 5,542,682 of record JAUMTR010000003.1, read on the forward strand.
CTGCTAAAACTGGAAGGTGTTTAGCATTTAGCTTTTGACTAGCATGACTCATTCTATAGAGCAGCAGGCCAATTAAATTCTGTAATATATGTGCGTGTTTTGACTTGCATGCTGGGTAATTGGAGGTAATGTAGGTACATTTTCATTAAGTTACATAAAACTATTGCATTCTGGTGGCAATCTCTAAAACATTATTTCTATGAATTTAAAATGGTAAGTATTTTTGATAAAATGCGACTAAGATTTCTCAGATAATTTGCTTTATTTACATCTTAGTTTTTAGCTTTGTATAAGACTCGTTTAGGGAAAACTCACCAGTGTAGTGCTGCATGCCTGTATAAGCTTGTTGCAGGGGGTCCAGGACAGGGCTCTGAGCTGTGGCACAGTAAATATATCATCACAAACAAAAAAAAATCCCAAGTGCTACTTGGAGCACATCAGCATGCTCCAAATAACATATAGTGCTTTTCATCTCATTTCTCCTTAATTAGACTCTCACTGTTGCACATCAAAGCAGAAATCTGTGGATCTGTGGAGGAACATTTAGTGACAGTGACACAGTTATTCTTTACTTATGTGATAGCTGTACCTTGATAGGCATGAACCCCGTTGGTGTAGAGGGCCTCAGTGGCTGATTGGCCGTTAGGCGGAGCTGGCACAGAGGGGTAGCTGTTCACTGTGATCGGTGGGGGTAAAGCAGGAACGGGTGTGGCTGCGATGGAGGGTGGACTGCTGGTACCTGCACACACACAAATGCACAGTTCACTGACAGCATAGAGATGTAGCCAAAGCAAAGTTCGAGGTAGTTCAGAAACACACCGTAGACCCACCACAGGAGAGCACTGACAGGTATATTAATATCTATTATAGATATAGATATTATTATTATATCTATAATATAATAAGGTCTCAAATATCAATACTGGTGTGAGCGTCAAACATACAGTTTAAAAGATACTAGAGACTCTCCAACTAGTTGTAGGGCACAGTGAGCTTTAATCCGATTACCACCTTCGTGTTTTTTATACTGGAAAAGTAATAGCTAACATGACAGGTCTGAAACAAGAAAAAACTACAAAATAGATGTTTGTTATTTTGTCCTCTTAGGTCAATTTCTCCTTGTGTATCTATCCTAATACTTTAAGCAGAAATCTAATAAAGTCCGGCTGGGGCCAGACATCTCTGCCTCTCATTACCTGAGGAGGGGGTGATGGATGCGATCGGCGTGGCAATGATGCTGCTGGGATTGAGGGCGGCCAGCTGCTGCATCTGAACCGCCGCCACAGTGGCAACAGGAGAGAGGTAGGCCGACTGCGCCACCAGGGCCTGCTGCTGCATCAACTGAGGGACAGAGGGAGAAATTTGAGAGGAGCGGTGGAGTCAGATCATGTGTTCAGAGTGTGGAGTACTAGCTTGTGTGGAGGGATGTGTAGAGAGAGAGCTGTGAATGTGTGAGTAGAAAAAGCTCAGCATCAGACATTTGGTGACAGAGAAAACACGGTTCAGTTATAAAACTCAAATGTCTGTAATGTGATTACAACGACTCTACTTTAAAGACCAGCTCTCTCTATGGCAACCTGGTCTGCTCTGTCATTAGAGCCTGATCAAGGCAAAGAGCTGCCTTCAAATTATCTGATCTAATGTGTTCTCGTTCTACCCTGTGAAGGCCATAACTGAACACTTTTCATTCTGCCGATGCTATTGTGTGCTGCTCAAGTGCACCTGCACTTTTCCTTTCATATTTTTTTTGACTTTATGTACTTGAGGTTTTAGTACAAGGTTTTAATGGTGTGTAGCACTTTGAACACAGTAATTGCAGAATAAAAATGGTGTCAGGCCTCCTTAAGCATCACAAATTGAACAACTGTAAATGAACCAAGTCTGAAACCATTTTCACTGAATGGTCAATTAGCAAAGACGAGAGCAGTAATGTGACTTCAGTCTACACTGTAAATTGTCCTGTTAAAATAATCTAGTATGACAATAAAATCCTTCTATTAGAATCAAATGACACATATCACATAAAGCAAGGTTTGATTTTCTAGTCAAATGTTTTTCACTGTCACTAGCTTTTATTTCCATACATTTAGTTATTTCTATGGGGCTTCTCAGCCTTTTTTTCTGAATATTTTAGGTTAAAAATGTCTTCGTTCACCAGGCGCTGGTTGTGTTATTTTCCTTTACACAGTAGGACACAATTAGACGACTTATTGATTTGTATTTAATTGTGCATATTAGTAAAGAGCTCTCAGCAGCACTTACTGTACATATTGTTCGATTATTGTAGAGTTTACTTCTAAACAAATATGTACTTTATTCTGTAAGTATATCTGTATTACTCACTGCCTGTGTGTAGGCATTGTAGGCCCCGAGGTGCAGGGTCATCGGGCTGATGACTCCCAGCTGAGAGGCCACCTGCTGCATCCGCCTGAGCCCTCGCTCCTTTTCTGTGTCAGCAAACTTCACCACCAAGCTGGACGAGGCACCCTGAGGACAAATCACACGTCATTTCTTGTCAACGTAAGTCTCACAATCAGGAAAGTCAATCGCCACTCCGTAAGGTTAACACCAGCAGGAATACATGAGTGTCTAAGACTGTTCACACATAACCACAATATGTATCTTGGTTTATGTTGCTTTTTGCCATATTTGTGTTCTTTACTACCTGCCATCACATAAAATATGTGAAATAAATACCCAAATATATAAAAAAAATTAAAATATTGTAGGTAGTTTATGCTATTAATGACAATAAGTGTGCCTATTTATATAAAAAATATCACCTAAACCAAGGTAGATCATGTATTGTGTGTGTGTGTGTGAGTGTGTGTCTTCACGTGTGCATATGGGTGTGTGTAGGCGAAAGAAATGAGAAGTGGTGACTATTAGCTGAGTCACTATGTTGAGTGTATAAATGACTGGATTTGGAGCATCTGAGTATATTTAAGCTTATGTGTAACAGTGTATATATATATATATATATATATATATATATATATATGTTTTCTGTGTGTGTGTGTGTGTGTGTGTGTGTGTGTGTGTGTGTAAGGGGGGTGGGGGAGTCTTACAGGTAAAGTACGACTCCCATGCAGAGCGCTGATGGCAGCCTGAGCCTCTGCGTTGCTCTGGAACTTTACAAATGCACACCCTGTGTGAAATGATAACACCATTAAATATGACCTCACACACACACACACACACACACACACACACACACAGCATAAAGAAACTACTTCTCCTTAAAAATACATTAACAGCCGTCTTACATCTATTATTTTCATCAGTTACCGAGGCATCATTAAACATGGTCCACAAAACATTCATTGCTTCATCAATCACAGCCCGTAAACCAGCAAACACATCATTAGCCATGACCCATAAAATCTATTGCACCATTAGTCATGCCTCATGCAACAAACACAGATGCAAAGAATCTTGCATGTGTGTTTGGACTGTCGCTGGACTTTGATTTACACTGCAAATACCATTAGCATTGTTTCCAGTGAAGATAGTGATTCACATTAATTTACTCTAGGTGTAATTCTGAGAGATCAATTAACAAAGCCAATGTCACTGCAGTTACAGGTGCTTTAGAAGGTATTGAGGGTGGTGAAACTCACTGAAATCATCTTAACACTGCATTATTTAATATGAATTTTGCTTCCTTTTAAATATAGGTCATGTTAAATCACTGAAATGGTTAAACATGGCTAACACTGTTGATCATTTAGCTTAAAGTCATGTGTATAAATGCTTACTGTTTGGCTAAACTAATATATGTGAGTTTCTGTGTGTGCGTGGGCAAAACCCTGGAATAAATTACCAGATATTGAGAGCTATTTTTGGTGTATTACAGTTTTTAACAAACAAGTGGTTTCCATTTCTAGATGTCTGCATGTACTTAGTAATGCTGTATTATATTCTGTATATATAATAATCATTTGCATGATGTGTCATACTGACTACTATGATTAAACACAGCCATCAGGGGTTGGGTCAAGTTCTTTTAACTCTTAGTTTGCTTTACTGTATGGCTTTACCTTTGCTGGTACCATCGGGCCCACGGAGCACTGTGCACTCCTCTATGCTGCCAAACGGCTCGAACATCTTCCTCACATCGGCGTCTGTCTGCTGTTTTCCCAGCATGCCCACAAACAGCTTCCTGTCTTCTAACGGGAAGGAGAACACAAAGATGGGAGGGTAGAAAACAGGATAATGTGTGGATAATGTGAGCGAGATTAAAGAGGGGAACAGTGGGAGTAGATGTTTTACGACAGAGAGGTGAGACAGGCAGCGAAAAATGGGGAAAGAAGGGAGAAGTGCAACGTCACCGTACATGCATGAATAATAGAGAACAACTGTGCACCGAACAATAACGAAGCTGTGGACGTCAGAGTGCCATACTTCAGCAGCGCCACCAGAGTGCAGTAACATGAACATCACAACAAACAAACAGCATCTGGTGGTGACTCAAATGTTTGTCACCCTCTGTGTTGTCAAAGAAGCTGCTCCGTCTGTCCCCGTCTGTGAAGGATCAGACCGGCATTTCTTAAAGTCACGTGCGCGTTACACTCCTGCAGGCTATTTTCCAACACACATGGCACATTTATCGATGGTAACCTTTATTTTTCCTACAATCCCGTTTTTTGTCTGAGATTCGGAATCTGTCAGTGAACGTGTCATCATTGTCTTATTATGTTAATGTCACATAACACTGAAGTTGAAAATGTGGTCTAATTAGAAACATCTGTCTGCGTTGTGTGATAGTGTGGTGGATTTGACTACTGACTACAGAAAAGTGTAAATATTTTAAAATATGTTTTAAAATACTGACTAATCAATCTATATAATAGAACATCTTCCAGATGCATTTTGACAAACAGAAACTACCATCGTGTTGACTGTGAGACATAATCCATTTAAGCAGAAATGTCTTTGATGGCAATCTAAAATAAAATGTCGGTATATAATTGAATAAATGAACTGATTTAACTTTAACAGGCCTGTTTTATAGCAGACATTTCTACTTGTTGCTTTGACTGCACATGCTAGTTAATCTTTAAACTCTGATATGGCAAAAGTATCCTGTAAGTGATTTGTGGTAAATGAGCTGTTTAAGTGCTTTGGAAAGAGCTTAAATATATTATAATGTGGTAACACCGATTTAGTGACTGCTCAGATGTTAGCACAGAAGCATCCTTGGTGGCAAACTGCTAAGCAAATGTGTCAAGGCTGCGCACAGTGTGCACTGAAATCTCGCAATGCTGAATGTTCAACTTGTTAAAACAATAAAAAAAACTCCAGAACATTTGCTTTTCCACTTGTTTCTAGAAATTTCCTTTATTATCAGCTAATTTATTCTTGATTCTTGAGTTTTTATCAGTGAACTTTTGTTATTTTGTCGACACATTTTTAAAATCTACAACACAATTTTTGTGTTAAGTTTTAAGTGTGGATGCAAAACTAAATAACTCGTTAGGACAGACCGTCTCTGATTGTGTACACTGTGAAGTTGCTGTTTGAACAGGTGCTGTGTGTGTGTGTGTGTGTGTGTGTGTCTGAGAGGGGACAGGTGTTTCTTACCTCCTCTGCTCTCACTGTCCGCCGGCTTCACTTGGATTGGGCGGTTCATCTGGAAAGACAGAGGCCACATGACACGGTTAGTTTAGGCATAGGACAAAGGCAGTAAAAAACAGAAAGACGTTTTAAAAAGTTATAGATCTAAAATGCAGAAAACATGCAACCATGGCCCCTTAAATTTGACAAAAAGTACCAAGAGTAGCCATTAATGTCCCATGAAGTGCAAAAGATGACATTTTTAAGTACAGACGTTATGTAACACATCTGCTATGGCTGTGACATAAAGTGATAATGACATATGTGTGAATGTATGGGTGTCTGCTAATTTCTCTCCTTTCCTTTTTTTCTGACACTGATATGTGTGATATTATGTCTCTCTGTCTCTCTCTCTGAGTCGCTCTCAGAATCTGCTCTAATCCCGCTGTCTATCGTTCCTTCTCCCCCTATCACACAAAACCGGGAAAAGCACACACCCACGCAGGATTGGGGAAGTGATAAGATTAAGAACACTCGCCAGCTAATCTGGATTACAGAAGCACGCAGCATCAGAATAGTGAGAGATTCTGAGCCTGACGGGGAAGCAGGGACAGACCAGGGTATAGGAGGTTAGAAAGGAAGTAATATATAAACACTGAAAGAAACAACAAAGAAAAACCACATGACACAGAGAAGGATCGAGTGACCTTTACATAATTCATCAAAAGACAAGCTGCGAAATTCCATTTTCCCAATTGTCCTCCACTATTTAACAAAATCCCCATATGGAACTGTGCACACATTAATGCTTCAGAGCCTCAAATGTATGGAGCACAAAGCGGTGAAAAGATGTGCTGAATTAAATATAGAAAAAGAGGGAGAGAGGGCGGAATTGGGAGGGATTGAGGGGAAGGAGAGAAGCATATGGAGGAAAGGGTGGAGGAGGGGTTTCTGTGTGTCTGCGAAGAGGAGGATGAGGAGGAGATGTTGGGTAGAAGTTGAGGAGAAACAGTGGGCCACTCTGTTAACGGTGGCTTAATGAAGGTCTTAATTATGGAGCTGGTGACATTTCAGCCAGTCACTGATCCCGTGGCACTGATTGATCCAATGTGATCAGTCATCAGGAGACACAATATTGATTGGTGACTCTGCTGCGCCGCACGCCACCACCATACTGAACTATCCGCTGAAACTCCGCCAACACCTGCTGATGGTAGCAGCCAATTATTTGCACCAATTAATGGGATGATCGAGTAGAGTCTCAAAACCAAATTTCAATCAATCAAGTCAATGGAGGTCTGCTGTTTCAGTGAGTAGCAATTTTAGATTAAACTTAAGGTAACTTCTGTTTAACAAATGTAAAATGTGACGTAACATCATCCTGACTAGGTTTGCTGGTTACTGGTGGTGATGTAAAGCACTTAACAAATCACTCCATTCATTGTCCAGTGTTTAAACAAACTTCTTATGCTATTTATACCACAACACAAACCACACAACAAAAATGATTTACTACAGTGCACTGTTATACATTTACTCTGAGAGCGTGACCGCGGCGTCGTCATTGGCTGCTACAGTCCTGTGTACTTGCTGTGAATTTCTGAGAGCAGAATACAAATAGAACCAGACTCAGAATCAGATTTTCTGCTTTTCTAATGCAGAGATAAAAGACAGTTCACACTCTAATAACTCTAAAGTTGGGTAAAGCAATCAGAACTGATGCTACAGCCTTACAGCAGTACTTTAATGTGTCATCTTTGATTGATCATCTGTTTGAATGATGCCTGTATACAATCCCTTGGCCCATATTTCAATGTATCAAGACAGACAGTGAAGGCTGTGGTGGTGGTGATAAGGAGTACAGCAGCAGATGGTTCAGGAGATTGGAATTACAATATACAAGAGGGAAAACAGAGCGAAGTGGAGGCTATCAGGGCTGTGATCCTTGAGATCGGCACAGCAACTGGGCCCACTGCTATCACGGAGACCGCTCGCATGGCCATTGTCATGACAACGCCGGTGATGAGAGCCCCACATCAGGTAAACAAGGTTGCCCTGAACGACGAGTAGACGGGATGAGTGAAAAACAAATGAGGAGGACAAAGGGTGCTTCTAGGTCGAGAGATAGCAGGATTAGATGCGTGAGGGGGGGTGTGGAGGGGGCAGAAAGTAGGGGAAGGAAAAATGAAAGACGCTGAACAAAAGGGAAAAAAAATGGATGACAGAGGGAGCGTTTGTGCCTGTTGAATGTTGGCGCTGCCTCGAGAGCAGATGCAGATACAGGGAGAAAAAGATCTCGCTCTAAGCCTAAACCACTAACACACACTTTACAGTAATTTGCTCTCTCCCCTCCTCCAGTCGCTCCCCTCCCCGTTCTCTCTTTGGCTTGTTTACAAAAATAGTCCCATACTGTGCACAGACAACACTCAGGCAGAACCTGCCTGATCAACACACCATTTTACTAGTGTGTTTTTGCTATTTGATTTTTTTTTTCTCCCCCCTTCAGTGCCTCCTGCAAACACGCTGCACACCCATTATATACAATCATCCACCGATTAAACACACATACATTATTACTGAACACACACGCGCTCTGTCTGCTGCTGTCGGTCACGGCAACACGGGCACACATCTACACATACTTAATCTTTTCACTCTGTGATGCTGCAGGGGATTTCGCGAGGATTATGAGATATTAAATCCATAGATTATCCAATCAAATCACAGTTCGACCAGTTCGCCATAACGCATGACCCATTCACCCCCCCCCCTCCTCCACGGCATCAGTGTCCATGCGTACATGGGAGCGGCACACATCCATACACATCTAGTGTAAATGCATTTTTATCTACAGCAACATAAATGTGTTGGGTTTTTTTCAAAGGCTTGTTTCCAGTTGCAGTAAGTAAAACGTGTTGATGATGACATTTTTCTCGTCTTTCTCTTGATGATAATCTCTCTGCTCTTAGCTCAGACGGCCTGTGTTGTTAAGTCTATATAGCAGGCAGGTGCTGCGTGAGAGTGCCACATTTCTGTCGCCTGTTTTCTCTCCAATTTACATCCATTCGGCTTCTCTGCTCTGAAAAGCAGCCACTCTGAATGGTAAATATATCAGCACGGACCATCTCCCTGCTCTTTCAAGAACATTTACAGCAGGGAGGCAGAGTTAGAGGTGGAGGAGGGGGGTAGAACGGGGGATGGGGGTGTTGGGGGCACAAAGACAATTTTCCATCTTCGCCTCCCCTCCGCTCCATCACACAGCGCTGGTCATTGCATCGTGCTGGTCGCCTAGCAACCTGGCATCCCTTGTCCCCGCCGTCTCCAGGCAACGAGACCTGCGACCGTAATCAACCTGCCACCTCCCGCCTCTCCCTCCCCTCCCACTCCTCCCCGTTCTGTTCTTCTCTCGTCTCTGCCTCGTAGCAAATGCACTTACGCTGGGAAGCACTTGTGAATTCACCCGGGGGAAAGAAGCACAGGTATAAATTGGCATATTCACAAGCGAACCCCCCACCCAAAAAAAAAGAAATAAAAGAGATTAATAGACACAGATGACTGTGCGCCGGCACACAAAGAGTTGGAACAAAGCAGCAGAGGCAGAGGAAAAAAAGCGGAGACGCACGAGTACAGTCTGTTAATGTTTCCACACAAGGGTACGCACACAGATGTGCACACATGGACGGGCAGGCACACAAAGCAGAAAGAAACAGCATCTTTTCCTGACATCAGCCAGTCGTTAAGTCAGTGAAACTCATCGAGACTGACAGCACAACGCCCGTTCAGTTCAATGATATTTAATCAATGATCCAGTCTTCAGCGTCAAAGCCACTTCCCAGTTTTGTCTCCCACTCCTACAGGGTTCACTAATCTGTCCAGGATCAAGACGAAGCTGACGGTTCTTAAAGCTGACTTTCAGCCTCTCTGTCAAACAGCCAAAAAAATCCTTTAAACAGGAGAAACTGAATAACAAAGAAGAAATTTCCATCACTACAGTTGACTCTCAATTGTTTTGTCTCTTCTGACTGTTAAATATTCATGTCAAGTGTCGTTTGACTCAACTCGGTGGAGCAGAGGGGGGAAAAACTGAATCACGGACAGACTGTGTGTGTGTTTGTGTGTGTGTGTTACAGATATGGTCTGCTATGTCCTACTTTTCTTTTTTAATTCGGGCATAGTTTACACACTTTAACTCTGCTCTAGTGCAGTGTATATGCATGCTCATTAGATAACCAGCCCTATGCCAGAGTTCAAAGAGCCTAATGAGTTTGATGACAAGAACCCCTCTTCCACTTGTGTGTTCACCCTGCACACACGCACACGCACGCACACACGCACACGCACACACACACACACACACACACACACACTTCCCAACCCCCCCAAAAAACAGACTATTTCTCAGTAACAGATGTCTGTATTTAAGCTGATAAACACACTGCCTCAATGCACTTCCAACCCCCCTACCCTTACTGCCACCCACTGTTCATTATGTCAAACTTTAATTCATTTCTTCCTCCCCTCCCCCACACTCCCTTATTGTAACCCCCCCCTTTCATTTATCCAATTTTGCTCAGATTCACACCCATTTACCACCTCTGTAAATCCAATCTGCATTTATCATTACAGTTGGCCCAGAGTGACGTTCAGGGAACAGGCCTTTTTTTCTTGTTGTCAGTCGCGCCGTCCCCTTCATGCATTGATATGCATGCATATGTAAATGAACCGATGCATTTATGCACACTTCACTCCAGATAAATTCATCAAGTGAACGCATTTGCTCTGTTAATCATCTTCCCCTCAAACTCAGAGACCTCAAGCTATAGGCTACATATTGAGCCACTGTTTTATCTGCCTATTATCAGATGCATAAAATGACATGTTGGCAGGTTACATGCTTGTGCATGCAAAGCAGACTATTTCAGTATGTTTTCAGGGTCCAGTGAACCAAAAAGCATCTACTTTGTGTTTGTTTGCATTATTTTGTACCTTGTTACACATTAAATATCACATTTCCGCCTATCTTTGCTGAAATCATCCATGCTAACAGTCAAAGAAGAGTTAAAATTACCTTGCGACTGTTTATAGCCCATATATCTACATACAAAACCTTTGCTCAGACATTAAGGGCACGAATTACAACACTCTGGCACTACAACTTCCCATCTCATATCCTGTGTAAAAGCCTAGGCTATATTTAGCATATGCATTTATTTCAGACTATTGATAAAACCCCTCTGTCTGCTCTGTCTGACTCCTTATGGCTGAGTAAATGTCAGGCTTAGTCAGATGTTCCACTCAAAGAGGGCTCTTTCCTCTCGTATGGGCAGCTTAAACACAGAAGGCCTCGCAGCAGCACAGATTTTACTCTCACACACCAACTGCACATGGTGAATGAAGCAACCCCATAATAAACCCAACAACTCCATCCATCCGCCCGTCCACCGCTCCGTATCTTTGGATGTGTACTCTCCACAGAAACACATGCGCACAAAGGCAAACAGACAGTTACAGAGACACACACAAAAGCACACCCTTTATTAAACTGTGTTAGTGTGAACACCTGGCCTCCCTTCCCCCATTGCACATGCAAACACACACACACAGCTTTCTCACTAGGGCACAGTCACACCATTAAATAGTTATTGCATTTAAAATTAACTGTGAGGCATTGTTCCAAATATTAATTCTAGTGTTGATGAGGGGCAATATATTGTGTCTCTGCTCTTGCAGATACAAGCTTCAGGGCTGGAACTAACGATTGCTCGTTTTATTGATTAAAGGAAAAGTTTGACACTTTGGGAAATTTGCTAATTTTCTTTCTTGCCCAGAGGTAGATGAAATGTTTGATACCTCTTTTACAGCTGTTCTCTTGATATTCAAAAAACTGGCCAAGGGGAAACCTCTGACCTGTACATAAGCAAATTACACATAACGTGTTACTGAGTGAACTCCGGTGGCGCCAATGGCAGATTATGTTTCCTTTACATAGTTTATGCTAGGCTAAGCTACCAGGCAGTTGTCTGTTAGCTTAGCCTAGCACATATTTAATAAACCTCTCAAAAAATCTAAATCTCACCTCTCTGTAAGAATATATTTCCCATATTTCAAAAAGCTAAAATGTCTAAACTTTCTTTAAAACTATTATGTTCTTATTTGATTGATTTATTATCTGTCTTTAAAATATAAGGTTATAGCAAAACATTAGCTGATATTAAACTTACTGTCAGCTTACTATCAAGAAAAAAATAGATTTCTGAAAATGTACTTTAGTTCTTAGTTGAACCTCTAATAACTCAATCATTCAGCATATTGAGTAAACATTTATTTAAAGTAGCTGCAGTGTAAAATGGCTTCTTTTAATGTGCTGTTACTGGATGTTTGGCTGATGATTGTCTCTGTGAGCTTCACAGCAGCTGACGAGGCCGGACAAACTGGCCCGAGACAGTACAGAGATAAAGTGATAAGAACAGAGAGGACAAGATGTCCATGCAGGACAGAATGGGAGTACAGCACAGGAGTGAAGTTTGCCTCTTGCCAACCTCTATTTCCACACTTCCTCTCATAGTGAATCTGTTTTACTGTTCATGCCTTTTTTTTTTTGCTCCTGTTCCAAACGCCGCAATTCTCTCACTTTATTTCCTCACTCGCAGCTATGAATGTGCTTTTGACACTCCTCCTCTCCCCATCACTTAGATGCAGACTCTTTCACTTGAAATTAAACACAAGGCCAGGTGCTACTCCTGTACAACCATCTGTTCGCCTCTGCCTGACTTTCTTCCTTTTCCCCATTGTCATCAAGAAGAAAAGAAATTAGTCAAATAGCAAGAGAAAAAACAGTAAGACTCTCACTCAGAAGAGAGCGCTGAGTGTGAATGACATCGCTCAGCTTTCTCTAGATTCAGGTGAGCTTTCATTTGAGCCTGCTCCTCTCAGTCCTATAATTGCTTTCATGTTTTTTTCTTTTGTATTGCACCAGCCATGAGATGCCAAAGTTAATTATTCTTTGGCAGTGCAGGTGCAATTAGATGACAATTACACCACAGCTGGTAGCAGGGGTGGGAAGCAGTTCTTGTCCGTGTGGGCGTGTATGGAGCTAATAAGATGGTTTTCGTCTTTTTTTTTCTTTGGCAAGGAAGGGGGAGGGCAGGGAAGGATTGAGAGAGAGCACAGGAGGGTTTAGCTTGTTCTACAAGGCTTAGAGGTAAGAGGTTATGAGCAGAGGAGAGCTGGGGTAGAAACACAAGGGAGGAGTGTGCTTTAGCCACGCAGCAATGGGCCCTACTGATCCCCTACAGGAGGTCAGTAAGGTCACGCTACTGTCACGCTAACAATGGGATTTCTTTTGTTGGCAGCCTAATACCAGTCTGCTCCTTCAAACTGTCTCTACATGCTCCAGTAACCCCCTGTCTGCCTTTATAACTCTATTCCAGTTGTTAATGTAATTTTCACTTTTTCAAACCATAAACAATTATATAGGTTGAGGAATATCATTCATCAATAAAAATAATCTAAATATTTGCTGCTCAAAATAGGTGTTGCTGTTTGTCTTTACTACTGAGCATCAACTAATGATTATCTTCTCAATCAATAAACCATTTGCTTTGATTCATGATTATATTTTGTCAATAACAGGTGCAAGGATGATTCCCCAAAGTCCAAGGTGATTAACCACCAGATCATATTTAGCTCTGCCAACAGTAGGATACACAAACATATTCAGTTTATCGCTCATAAAACATCAAATCCTCAATGTTAAGAAGCTGGAACTGGAGAATAATTTAATTTAATAGATACTGAAAACCATTTCTGATTATTTTCTCTTAATCAACTATTTAATGAATTATCTTTAAAATGTTCTTTCCGCTTCTCACATGTGAATATTTGCTGGATTTCTCAGTCTTCTAAGATAATGAATTAATATCTTTGGCTTTGGGACTGCTGCTTAGACAGAAATAAGCCATGTGACCATATCATTTTGGATTGTGAGAATGTGTTATTGGCATCTTTGGTAGAGTCGATTAATCAATTCTTCAACAAAAATAGTCACACTCATAGTTATTTGCAGCCACTGTTCACTTGCTTCCTCACTCCTGTCAGAAAAACTGAGCTGCCATTCAGGAAAGAAAAAAAAAGGAGTGAATGATGTAGATTTAAACAAAAATAACAAAAAGGAACCAGGGGTGTAGCCTTGTTAGTAAAAGAGGAAGCAGCAGTAAGTCTGGGAGCACACTCTGTCTCAGTAATGCCTTGCCTTGTCGCCTTGTCTCTCATAGAGTCAGTTATTATAGAGACGTGGCTGTCATGTCATATTTAGCTCTGGAAATGTCATTTGGCAGCACACCTGCTGCCTAGCTATGCTAATAAAGCTAGGTTTAACTTTGATTAGAATTCAGAGGGAGAGAGGGAGAGAGAGGGAGAGGTGAGCACGGGGGGTGGGGGACACACACAAAGAGAAACATCAGAGAAAATAGGAACAGGCTAAGTCAGTCCAGCAGTGAGCCTCGTAGCTGTCTGTTTTGACCCATGACATGTAGCAAGATGATTCATGCCTTAACTGGATGGATATGTCTGGATGCATCACATATGAAACATAAGAGGGAGAGCAGCCTCTGACCTTTATTGGAGCATATCAGCTTAAAGGGGAAGTCGGGCCTGCGCGTCAAACTCGGTTAATTTCCCCGTGTCACTGTTCCTCCATGTGTGTCTGTGCGGTGCGTTCGGATAGCCTAGCATGTCAGTTATCCTGCTCCTTTATATATACTGCAAAGGACTCAACGAGACGCCGACACACTCACCCCTGGTAGCGTCTTCTGCTCGTGCAATGCATTCTGGGCCTTGAGGGCGGACTCACGTGCACAGTATGTCAGGAAGGCACATCCTGGAGGTGAAGTCAAATGGCAGAAGATCAACGAATTGCAAATCTCTGTAATTTTGACGGCAGCTTCATTTGCTTAGCAGTGCCATGTTATTGCATCCTAATCTTCAGTGGTCCTTTACATCATTGTGCTGTTAGAAATTGCGGGTTGGTTCCATTTGACAGCATTTATGGGTCAGCATGTGTTTGGATTTTCTAAATATTGCTCCTCTGCTTTAATCACGCCGCCAATAGTAATATGTATTTAAAGCTGAATAAAACAGAGACAAACATGAAAACAATCTACAAGATTCATAAAACATAATACCTGGAGACTATTCAGACACAAGCAGAGTTTTAATATCATGCTGTTGAAGTAAAATGTATGCAGTCCCTCATAATAGACAAAGGTCTTCATTAACCTTTAGGGCTCCCACAAACCATGAATATGTAAATGTATGCAGAATAGGTGTTATAGATGTTAGAGGCCTGATACCACCTGGCCTATAAGTCTCCCGAATGACTGATGGCCGATGTGGATTCATACAAGTCTTTGTTTTGTGTGCTCAGATTTGCATTAGAAATGACAGCAAGGATCATTGTTTAGCTTAGATCACTTCACGGGCTTAAGTCCATCTGTCAAACTGAATTTTGAGTCTGTTGAGAGTCTGTTTCTTCCAAAGCACCGTAAGCCTGTTCACCATGTGACACAGAGAATTTGTAATAGATGGTGCTCGCGTTTTCAAACTGATTGATAACAGCGCATGAAACCAATTACCAGACTGACAGACTGACAAAATGCTTTTCACCAGGTTCTTCTTAAGACAAACACATTTATGGCCTTGATCATTTGAAAAACTGATAGCAGTGCGTATCATTTTACAACCATGTTCGTTATAATTATACACATATCTTCAGATTTCTAATTGTAGGGAACCTCCCAGTTTGCTCCAGGTGGTCCCCACATCTCCGTAATAGTTGGCTCACAAAAACAGGTCAGTGCAGTAGACCTGTCGTCAGGAGTGTGTTGAGCATTTAGTCGTAATAGTTGGTGATTATGCTTAGATTGGTTCTTATGGTTCCTCTTGTAAACACCCAGAACATGAATCTCAAAGAACAGGCCATAGTCCAGATTCTATAGTTTAAACACTTTTTCTGAGACATAAAATAAAGTCCAAACATAATCTCTACGAGTATATCTACATTTATATTTGAAAACACAAGTATACAAGCAGTCAACTGTACAAAGGAAGAGTTTAAGTTCAAACATACCTGCGTTATAGACTATTAAAGGAGCAACTTTTATAACACATATTTGGCTCTCACCACTTTTCTGCCACAACATAATAAATATTAAATAAACATTGTTCTCATATTGAGTTCCCTGAAACCAAATCTTGTCCAATGGGAGTTTGTGATGCTTACCTTTGTGCATCCCTGTGTATTTGTCCTTAATCACAGTCAACTCGTAGATCTTGCCAAACTGCTCAAATATGGGCTTGAGGTCTTTCTCCTCCAGGTTTCGGGGTATCTGCCCGATGAAGAGCTTGATTGCGTCAGGCTCCTTCATTGAGAAGTCTGGGGAGGAATAATAACACACACACACACACACACAGAGTGGAGGCAGTCAGGAGGAGCAGACAGGAGCCTGCAGGCTTGAATTCACACTGCACAGGAGGTGCGAACACGAGGCCGTGGATGGAGGTGCAGATGGGAACATTCAGGGAGGGTGGAAGGGTGAAATAATAGGTTCTATATCCTCTGTGTGATGGAGGTGCTAATTCTCTAGTAGATTTCAGGAACATGACAGACATATATCACAGCTAAATGCATCAATAATGGTAGGATAACATATTGGTTATGGTTTAAAATATTGGAGAATAATATATTATAATAATTAATAAAAATTCCTAATTAGTAACCCGAGGCCACTCTGAGCTTACTGTTGACTGTCAAACATACAATGTAGGAGGTACAAGACAGAACATGTAATTTTGTATTTTGGGTTTAAATTTGCTATTTCACGCATTTTTCTTTGCTTATTTGCATAAAACGTAAAAATAAAAACAATTCACTTGGAGTAAATTGAATTAAAATCTCATAACTTTTATAGTCTTGGCATTATTTTAAGATTTGGGATCAATAATAAAGGTTACTATCTACAAATCGAGCGTAAACAATAAAAGGAAATAACTGTCAATAATAGTAAACACAAGGTTTCTTCGCACTGGATTCTGTCTCGGCTGCCAATATTCAAGCCCCCACAGAAACATGACAGCGTGTCTGTCAACACAGCTGGGGACCTGCGCTCTCTTTGTCAGGACGTGGGTGACAACAATGACCTGATTTCCCACATCTGACCAGAAACACGAAGCAACAAAGAGTTATCCTAATAACAGTAATAATAAGGATGAGAGGAACAACAACATACCTGTGGTGCTGTTCGTGGCAGAGAATCGGCGGAATCGGTGGCAGCCTTTTTTCTTCTTTGCCTCGCTGTCTTTTCTAGTTAATAAATCTCAATGATTCAGTTCATTTGACTGTGAGAGCGTCTTTGAATCCGTTAACAAGTTAGGCCTCCCCCCCCCCTATAACAACACAACTAACATCCAGCGACGGTCCTTTATTCTGCATGAGCGTGTTTTTTTTTCTAGGTCTGCTTGTTGTTGTTTTTTTTCTCCCGCTCTTTCCTGACAGATGCTCCGTATTATTATTTATTTTTGCAAATAAATCTAATATAAAAATAAACAAATCTCGCAGTGGCTTGGTTGAACGGAGAGTGGTAAATAGATAAATGAATTTTTAGTCTTCCTTCTGTGGGGGACTGGCAGTCTGCTTGGTTGTCCTCTCCTCTCCTCTCCTCTCCCTGTGTATATGTGTCTGTACTCCTTTGACGTCGTAAGCCGGTGTCTCCCTCCCCGTCCATCTCAGCTCCATCCCTCCCCTGGGCTCTACGAGCCGTGATGTCTTCCGCTAGGGACCGTCCCTAATCTACCAGCCCCGTGACAACCGCAGAGACTTCAGGAAGGCCAGAGAGGAAGGGTTATACAGTTTACAAATGTTCTGTTGGTCACCAAAGATTAACATATTATGGTATTATTTGAGATTTAAGGTACTTTCTTTCTCTTTATCACCCCCTCTATTTGTTTTCACTATTCCCAGAATCTGAGTTTTGTTAAACCTAGAGGACTTTAGTGCTGTTTTTCTATCATTTAACACCCTATTTGCAACTAGCTATTATTTTTAATTCAAACTAAGTAAATATAAGCAACAAACAAATAGCTTAATGTCAATGGTTGTCAATGTTACATTTCCCAAAGCCTGAGCTTGATGCATTCATAGTTTGTTTTGTTCAATGAATGGCTCAATTTAATGTAACAACAAATACAAGATAGACCAACTACTCTATTCTCATTGGACACGCTGGAGTCAGAGAGCTTTTGGTATTTTTTGAAATGAGTCTGCTGATTAAAGTGGACATTACCAACAAAGCTGCTGATGTATTTTTAATTAGCTAATTGATTACTTAACTAGTCACTTCAGCTTATCTGATATGAGAGAGTGATGAACCAATATCACAAAGGTTTATGCTGGATCATGTTTCTTCTCCTTGCTTGTTGCCAACACATTTGTAGATGCCTGAAATGCGTTTACTTTACTTTAAAACAGAAAATACAAACAAACCAGAGCATTGTTGCACAGAAATAATGTAAGATATTTTATATTTATGTCAGGCACACTAGACGAAGACACAGAGGCACTCCAGTTCACAAGAAAAATACTCGGTGCCACCCACTGAATGTCAACATCAGTGTTTGTTCCAACTTTAGAGACATTCAACGGTTGCTGAGAGGTTCACATTTCCTCTGTCTGCTTCCACGATTTGGTTGTGAAGTGGATGCTAACCCTAGCTGTTTATCTACACCTAATTACAGGGCAATCCCAGCAATAGGACCCTGGAAAGGTCATCAATCTGTGTGTACATTTTCTGTATAGAAAAATATTAAGCTTCAGATTTATATAGAAACACAACACCATTTACGCACAAACACTGGGAATCGGTCACACATACAGTTTAGGTAAAGACTTGAGGAGAAAAGGCACGTGTTAGGTAGCGTTGGACATTCAACACTTGAACTGGGTTGATTTCGTTTTTCACGCGGGCTGTTAAGAAGCAGACGCTCCCTGACATCAAGCCTCGCAAATCCGCCTTTTGTTCTCGCAGTGGAGCTGGCCACGGTTCTGAAATTGCTCTGCTCGACTAGTCACACATCATCAGTGCTGCAATATCAACGCTGTGTCCGGGAAAGCAAACCATTTCCATACGTAAAAGCACGGGGGCCGTAATGTCACAGGACGCACACGCCCTCTCTGAAAGCTCACCAGCATGTAAACAATGAGCCCACATGACAGCGGGCTGCACACACCCGACATGCGCACACGGCCGCACTTCAAAGGAGTCACGATCCGGACCCGTTTGGCTTCGGTGATGACGGCGACATGACAGCGGTGATTAAAAACCAAACGGCGTTAGTGCAGCTATGAACACGCAGGCTGGTGATGCGTTTATTTAGTGCAGAACATCGCATCTTTTTTTGTAACGCCAACACTGACAGCTGCGATTGGTTTCTAAATTCAACAGTGGTATTAATAGAGCAGGTGAAGGGAAGCTTTGGGGGACTGATGCGTAACTGCGCTTGGGAAACGTGATTTCTGTCATTTTCACAATGGATGGCGATTTTATTTCAGGGTGTAACCAACAACGACACCTGGCGACGACATGTGAGACCAGCCGCTTTATGACTAAAAAAATGTGGTCTTTCTTTCTTAGTGACAAATACATGACTATAAGTAACAGACTTCCATTTGAGGCGTGTTCATCAATCATTATCAATCAATCTTCCTGTTTGATGCTGACCACGCCCTCCCAGGTGATGTCACAGGTATTAAATTGGGGGAGGCAGAGGCTGATTTCTTATCCTGTCCCCAATCTTCTGATTTCTAACAACTTTATTTACTGTACTTTATGTACCATTATTTGTATGAAAACTCATTTGTTAAAGCATAACACAATACTTCACTAAATGTGCGGAGGAAAAAGTAAAATCACAAAGTTGTATTAGAAATATGCACACCAAAGTTGGACTTAAGTACAGTAAACTAGCGAATATAATCTATGTGTTTAATTTTCACCACTGGTTTAAAGTGTTTTTTTACTAGAGCAGAAAAAAGGAAACTCAAAACAAAAACGAGCTAAAAGTCAAGAACACACAGTTTTAGTCGTAGCTCCATAGAAATTTAGTTTTTTAGAGATAGAATATGATCTTTCATATCACCTAGAGCATCTGTAAGATGTAAATAAACAAGCCAAGCTTATTGAGCAATTATACTTTATTTCGCAAAACGTGCATTAACTGACACCCAAGCTGTGCAATAGTATTATTGTGTGCAGTTAGAGACAAAGACAATATATAGTATTAGATAGTATGCAATCATCCGGGCTGTATCTACTCACGTGGGCGTCGCTGTCCAGGTCACGAGACTTCTCAAACACACGACTAAACACAGACAGACAAACATTTTCAGTGTGTCGCTTTGACTCCCTGCTGTTTGCTGTGTATTGGCCTGTAGGCTTACCCAGCTGTCTCCGTGTCAGGCTTCAGAGAGGCCAGGACGACGCAGGAGGAGAGTCACCGTGGCATCACGTCAACCTGTTCACGCGCGGCAAAGGTCGCGCATCACATCCGACACGTCAAAGGTGTGTGTGTCCCTGAGGGTGAGAACAGGAATGAGGAGGGAAGATAGGAAATGGGTTAACATTCAAGCAAGAGAACAGAGATCTGCGCGAGGTTCGATTCAGAGACAAAAATACTAATCACAGGTCGCACTTCAGTACTTTCAGCGCCGTGAACAGACTAATGTGAAATGTGGCAGTTTTAAGAAGTCTAATAAAGTGAAAGTGCTCCTGAAAAGATCTGCTGACATCTGGCGACTGAGCTGATGGCACCATTTAAAAGCGTCGGTCTGCTGAACCCGTTTCTCCACATTCATTACTCACTTCTTAAACGTCGAAAACGCCAAGAGCGCGTCGAACTAAGTGCGCACCTAGGTTTATGTTTCCCATCTCTTATTTCTCACAGAAACTCCCAAATAAAATCAACTCTCATTCCTCTAATCCAAACAGGTCTGAAGTAAGGACCATTTGAAACCCAGCACAGTAATCAGTTAGAACAATATATTTAAGACGCAATAATTGAGTTTAAGGACGAAGAGTAAACATTTACTGACAAGCCTAGTTTAGTAGAAACGTCTATTTTGATAATAAGCTATATTTCAAATAGAGCAAATTAAACATTTATAGCACTAAAGTTTGATTTCAATTTAACACGGTACTAAATGATTATAAAGTACAAACATTTAATTGTCTAGTTGATTTTCTTGCAAACGAATCAACCAAGCAGAACTTTTATTACACTTCTCAACCAGAAGACCTATGTGAAGACTAAACCCTAACCTCTTCTCTACTAAGGCCTGGTGTCTCAATGGGTTAAGCGTCAGACTGGGATGCAGAAGGTCGCAGGTTCAAACCCCGTCTGACTCCTAATCCATCCCCTACCAGGTGTGTCCTTGAGCCAGACACCCAGCTTTGGATTAAAGTGTCTGCCAAGCAAAGTAAATAATCAGACAATGAACCCTCACCAACCCCAGGACTGAACCAGAAGGTAAAAAAGAATTTACCAGACCAGTTAAACCTCATAAATTAATACAAACATTTAGTCTACTTCTGTCTGCTGGTAAGAAAAGCTGATTTCTAACTGCAGTAAATACATTTTAACCCTGAAAGGACAGGCCACTGCAGTAATGAATTAACTATGCAACCAGTGGAGAACAAGGTAAAAACAATTAACTAAATAAAAAATCCATTCTCATACTCAGTTGAACTTAAAATTTAGACACAACTTTTTTTTTTATTCTACTACTAACAGCAAACGAAGATAAAGTGCAGACTGTAATAGAAAAGTTCTCGGCCTTCTGATGACCCTAAATAACCTAAACGCACTTTTCAGAACACCAGGAATGTCCACGGTGGCTGAAGTTTGAAAGTTTTAGTGGGGACATTTCTTCATTACATATATTATTTCATATGTAGGTTAAATACAGTTTTTCTTTCTAAAATATCATCAACTATGGTTTTTTACCCATTTTAATGCGATTTACTTCAATACAAAATTGTTTTGATATTTACTAAATAGTAACAACATTATGTTTTCTAACAACAGGTGTTAAAGACATTTTCTGGCTGTAATATTATCTTTATTTCTTGAATAAACTTGTATGATAATGCAACTAATTTTCAACCTAAAACAAAACTAATACTTTGGCTGTACTTTGATTTTGTTTTTTTAAGTATCAATACATGCAAATGTATTGCAAATGTAAACTAAATTTTAATATATTAACATATTAATATGTTACTTCAGTTTGGAGACACTGGAAAGCTAATTCTACTAGTAAGCACAAAAAGGAAACTTTTCTAGTATAGACATACTCAAATCTATGCAGAGATGCTTGTCCTTCAGGGAAGTGGTGCAACAGGATCACACGAAAGGAAAGGAAAGAAAACAACAGTTTTTTAAACTCAGATTTTTATTAGTCAGTACAAGTAAAACGAAAATGAGGACGAAAATCGCCATTGCCTCCAAAAATGCACTTCTTCTGCGTCAGCGTTGGAGGCTCTATGACTACTTGTGTCGCTCCCCTTCAAGGAACTGAACGAGACGTAAAACTACCGCCGAAGGGATTTTACGCAGCTGTAGATTAAGCAGTGTTTCATAAATATAACATTCGAAAGTTCAAACAATGAAAATTAACTTCCCCATATTGGCTTACGTGTATTGTAGAGGAAACAGAAATTCTACAACATACACTCGGTTCTGACTCATACCCGCAGTTGTGTTTTACCAAAAGATGCTGCTGATGTGGAAGAGAAGAAGTCATCACTGCTCAATAAAAAACTAAAAATCCTCAGAAACATTGCACCAACTACATTCTTAACTATCTTTAGATTCAACTTGGAAAAAAATGAGGAAGGGCCTGGGACTAGTTGATTTATACTTAACCGCACACGAACACCCATACCATGCACACACACTGACCTATCTCAAAGTGATTTTGCTTATTTAATGCAAAGCTTCATACTGGGGCAAATAACACAAAAGTGAATTATGTATATCCACCTCTTACTTCCTTTAGTCTTCAGTCTTCACTCCTCAGCTCGGCAGCCCTCTCAGAGCCTCCACTTCCTTTTACATCTCTTGGTCTCTTGTTCTCTCCAACCTTGTAAAATCTTTTACTCATCTGCATTTTATTTGTTCTCTTGTCGATGTTGAATTAATTCTTCGTTATTATTACTTTCTGGTGGCCATCTCAGTATGTGCACCTTTATCCACCCACATTTCCTATTTCAGATGTTCAGAGGCTTCTCGTGACATCAATACAGTCGACAAGTCTTGTCTCTGCCTTCACGAAATCCACAGTGATTTTGGGAGCTCAAAGCTAGTTGTCCAGTCAGTACTGTGGGGGTGGAAAGGGTCTTTTGGGGGGGAACATAGGATGAGCAATTCCCCCTCCCCTTGGACCTGGACGTTTGCCTCTTAACCTTGGATCTGGGCCA
This sequence comes from Microctenopoma stevenorrisi, assembly GCA_032270685.1. NCBI lineage: Eukaryota > Metazoa > Chordata > Actinopteri > Anabantiformes > Anabantidae > Microctenopoma > Microctenopoma stevenorrisi. The sequence goes on from JAUMTR010000003.1 coordinate 5,565,766, forward strand.
TGGAAATGAGGAAAGGGTGGACGTGGGGGTCCTCTGGGGTGTGGGTGGTGTGCTGGGTGTGGAGGTCGTAACCCAGGATGACGGATCTGCAGATGAGGTGGTGGCGGTGGTCTTCTTGGAGCGTAATGAGGAGGAGGAGTAGGGCTGTATTTATGGGGGTGGGCGTAGTAAGGGTCCTCTGAGGGTGAGAGTGGGGGAGTAAGGTGTCCTCGACCTCTGGGGTAGTGGTGTGGAGGGCTGCCTGGCCTGTAATACCGCTCGTCTGGGTGGTGGTAAGGGTCATCTTGAAAGAACGGGGCATCGTGATGATGGAGCTCATCGTGGTAATGCTCCTGGTAACGTAAGTCTTCATGGTGTAAATCCTCATGGTGATGAGGCCGCGGTCGGTCAAATTCATACAGTGAATCTTCTGGGTGAAACATGGACTTATGTTGGTGGTCGTGCACCACCATCCCACTGATGACACTGTCGCCTCGAGCCCCAGTCGCCTCCGCTGTGTTCGCGCAGGGAATCGGCTGCTGCTCTAGGGGAATCATTGTGCTGCTACTTGCAGCAAGGGGGGCTTCAAAGTCATGAGTAGGTGGGGGAGGTACATTTGGGAAAGGAGGGAGGTTGGTTCTGAAGAAATCAGAGGTGGTTGTGGACTGTTGAGAGGGCAACTCTTGAGGTTCCTGAGATTGCTGGGTTTGGTATGGATAAAGTCCTGATGTCATGTTTTCTCCAGCTCCCCCAGGCAATGGCACACTATAACCTCGGGGTTGCTGAGAGCTGCCTTCTGGGTAAGTGTCACTGTACCAACTCCTTTCGCTCAAGGAACCGCCAGGGGCTCTCTCTCCGGGCACTGGCCCTCCTATTTGTGGAGATATCTGCTGATAATGTGCAACAGGTGCAGTGATCCCATGCCCTGACATCTCCTGTAAGCCATAAGGGTGTGACTGATAGACCTGCCCATTCTGAGCCACACCTGGCTGCAAGTGAGCCTGCTGTGGGGCGTGGCTGGGGTTCTGTTGAGAGCTGCTCTGTTGTCCAATAGGTGCTGGTTCACCAGCACATAAATGACTTGTGTTGGAAGCGAACTGGACCACCACAGGCTTCATTTCATCTTGAGTTGGCGTGCCTCCACCTTCATCTCGCACTGGTGTCCCACCCTGGGTGTCCGTGCCAGTTACTGGGCTGAAATTACCCCCTCCCGGCGCTGGGTCTGAAGAGAATCCCTGATCAAATGCACCGAAAGCAGGGTTCCCTTGAAGGAAGCTGTGGATTTTTGACTCTAAAGATAAGGATGGCTCTGGCTCTGTTGTCAAATCCATGTCTCTATGAAGAGCCTGGACCAGTGCAGATGCAGGGTTGGAAATCGGAAGGCCTTGGGAGCTTGTGCTCTGCCCTAAAACTGAGCTGTATGAAGAAGGCACAGATGCAGAGGACAGAGACAGGCTCTGAGAGGGTACTGCTGATGCAGATGTGGATGAGGGAGAGGAGGGAATCTTGCCTGTACTGGAGGAGTCCAATGAGACAATTGCAGCTGGGCTGCTCAGAATTGAAGAGATGCCTGAAGTAAAGCAAGAAAGAAATACAGAAATGTTGAAACGTAGAAACCAACTACAAGCAAGTGGGTTTCCTGTAATTATTTAGATTCATGATACAAGTTTTCAAACGAAACATTTGAGGTTCCTTCTCACCCTCAAGGTTGCCTTGGCCCTGGACCTTGGACAGAGCACTGAGGAGCTCTGCAGGACTCACGTCCACTTTTGAGAGAAGGTTTGCCAGCGAACTCGCATCCTGAGAAGCCACAGGGGCAGCTGGTGTGGTCTTCACCATGGGGCCAGCGAGTGGTGCCACGGGATTACTCTCACCTAACGGAGCGGCAAAACAGCCAGGAACAGAAAAATCCCAATAAGTCTAATAAGATGGTAAGTGTGGTAAAGGTTCAGATAAATGATGACACATGGTTACAGAGAGACGCTTACACCACCTTAACTAAAAAAAATTGTTTCAACACCTGCGCTTACCTGTATTCTTCATGACTGAGCTTAAACTGTTGAGGATGGAACCAATTTTACTCAGGTCCACATTTGCCACAGCTGCTGCGGGAGTGGTTACAGGCTCCGTCACCTCTTTAAAAGGCGGCGCCATTGCTACTGATGGCTCTTTAGTTTTAGAGACTGGAGCAGATGCCTTTGGGTGGGTCAGACTTTCAATCTGCTGCTCAACTGTGGAGGAAAAACATGGTGGAGGAGCATTAAGAAAGAGGTAGGACAGAAGGGCACTCAATGCAACGGTGGTAGGTGTAGTTTTTTTATTTTTATTTTCAGGCTATACAATTATTTTTAATTAATTTACTATGGGCGATGTCAAACCTTCATTCACTTTCTGGACTGAAATGTCTCAGCCACCGTAATTTCACTACTTATCTCAGTTATGATTCTGTTTTTGTACTAAATTTGTGTGTGTGTGTGTGTGTGTGTGTGTGTGTGTGTGTGTGTGTGTGTGTGTGTGTGTGTGTGTGTGTGTGTGTGTTTTGGCCTATTTGCTTTTAAAAGTTTTATTTACCGACGCACATGTCTTCATGTGTACACATCACGGCAGATTAGAGAGAAAGAAATGGTGCCGTTATGTAAATAACATAAATAACATGAGGCGGTTTAGTTAGTTTAATGAAAGAAAAACATAGAGACCGTTCGTTAAGAAAGGAAACCTGAAATAATTTCTAATGTGATCTGGCACTATATGGAAAATCTAATAAGAATTGGGGGGGTGTTGCTGTTTTTTTTTTTGTTGCTGTTTTTTTATTTATTTTGTGTGTGTGTGTGTGTGTGGGGGGGGGGTCTGTCCATAGTAAAACTGATGTGACATTCATTTACAACAAGATGAATAGTTTAAACAAGCTTTAATTTGCGTTTTGTGACTGTTAATAAGTTTTTTAAATCCATCTGGAGTGCACTTTAGATTGCCTTTATTTGTTTTACCTTATTGTTGGTTTATTTATGCAGTGTGTGTGAGAATAAATTGTTGTTGTAGCCCGTTTTCCCACTAAAATATCTTTTAATACTACATTTCAAAGCCCTCAGTCATTAAATTTCTAATCACCAGACCACTACTCACCTATAATGCCACTGCTGTCCACTTCTTCGTCAGAGAGCTCCATGTCCTCCACTTCACGATTGTCATTGTTACCAGAAGTCTCTATAGGTCTGGGGGATCCGCCCAGTGAGGACAAAGGGCTCGGAGCTGGTGGCTCTGCATCATCATCCATCGCAGAGCCATCGAGATCTGGATCTAGATGGGCCAGATCCAAACCACGGAATGGGGACTCGGAGCCTGTAGGAGATGGTGCATCCGCAGAGGGTGAGGGGATGGGGGACTCGTCCAGGTCTGGTAATGTGGCCTTTAGGGAGTCCAGTTTACGCTTTAGGTGCAACACCCGGTTAGCAAAAGTTTGGTAGGCCTTGAGAGAAAACAATTTAACACAAATAAAAACAATTATGAACTCATTAAATACAACTTTTGTCCTGCTGAGTAAATGTGACTGTACTCTACTTATTATTATGACTTATTTTAGGAGCAGATTGCTGTCTTTACAAAGGTTATATTTAATTCAACTTTAATTCAACAGATCCCTTCACTTACCACACTTAATTGTGTTCTAGATTTAAAGATCTTCAACAATTTACACTCAACTGACCTATAAAGAAAGAATAAAAATACTAATGGCTACTAATCCACGACTCACTTACATTGGCAACAATCTTGACCTCCTTGTACTGCATTTCGTAGAAAATGTCTGCATTTCTAAGGGCCTCCATGACAGGAGGCCCAGTACTGCTTTGCTTTTCAAGAAACTTCACAAACTCCTGTAGCTGTGCACTTCCTTCTTCAAAGTCCTTGGAGAACTTCTTTCCCCCGGCCTTATCTGTATAAATCCACGAGAAAGAGACACATGCTGATCTGGCAGCCAAGACGTATTGCAGCAGGTTATACGGTACAGCAGTGGACGATGACTCATTTAGGTACCTTTGAGTTTCTTGAGGGCATCAGAACTGCAGATGTCAACCGTCATTGCTGTCAGCTGTTTTTCACTCAGGTCCACCTCCTGCACAGATCTTGTGTACTTTGATAGTTGGTCTATTAGTGCCTGAGGCTAAAGCAGAGGAAGCAGCGAGTTACAGTTTCATATCATCCCAGTATTTGAGTACAGGAGGAAAAAAAGGGCAACTATAGACATGACTATGTTTTTTTAAACTTCAAGTGAAAAATAACAACGCTGTAATTTAGTTACACTTAAATCTTTTTTGCTTACCACAAACTCAGCAACAATCTTGGATCGTAGATCAGCCTTAGACTCAACTGGAGCTTTAACAAAAATTAAAAATTCAGATTTAGAATTTAAGAAATAGAGCAAAATGAACATGAAAGACTGATATAATATAAATACTAGTAAATAAAAACTAAATATGTCAATCCTAATGGCAAAAATCAGCTGAAAGCTCTATTTGTTCCGTTTGGATTACAAAGCAGGAAAAAAGCAGTTACACTTACTTTTTTGCTCCACAGGTGTCTCAGGTGGGGACTCCTCTTTGACTAGGCTATTCCTAAGATCAGTAATGAGTGTCCCTGAATACACACCCCTTTCCTCCCAGATGGAGAGTATCCTTTCCACTGATTTAATCACCTTGAGGTCACCATCGTTACTACACAACATAAAAGGGATGACAGAATAAGAACCAGGGAGGCCAGAGCTTTGTTATTCATTTTATGTACGCGTGGAGTTTATCTGAATGAACAAAACACATGGAAGGACAGAAGTGAAAATACATTTTAGGAAACAGGACAATCATCATGTCATCGTCTTCCTTCTCTCTCTCTCTCTCTCTCTCTCTCTCTACCCGTTGTGTACATTATGTCCTGTCTCCTTCTCTGTCTCTTATGGTCTCTACTCCCTGCATGTGAATTGGGGTTTGTTGTCTTTTCCATGTCTTCACTTTAGACACAAATTATGTCTGTAGTATCTGGCACATAAATCACTATCCTGATGTGTTTTTAGTCATTTATTGCATATCTGTCCATCCTTGAAGAGGCATTAACTCTCGGTTGCTCTCCTGAGATATATGCAATTTCTCTGTCTTAATTTTTCTCCTTCTTCAATTTAAAGGTGAAATTGAGCTCACTGAAGAAAAGATGTGATTCATGATGTTGGATTACATATATTACATTTTAGATCCCATCATCTGGCCACATATTTGTCAGCTACATAACTCTAATAGCATGACTGTGTAGAAAGAAATATTATAATGTTTTATCACCCAGCCATAAGTTGATCTATCAATTAACATCTCTGCAAAAAAACTTACTTGACCAGCAGAAACGCATCTGGAAGCACTCCAGCGAATGCCGTACGATAGACGATGGCATTTTTCCTCTTACAGTTCTGAATGACATCGTTGGCGAGGTAAAAGAGATTGAGTCTGTGTGAGACATCAGCTGTCAGAAGACACAGAGACAGTGGTGTTAACAGTTTGCAGATACAGTATCTGTAGACATCAGTAGTGAAGCTGCAATGTACTGAGGATCTTTATGATTTACCAAGTCAACTACTCAATAAAATGATAAAATTATGTTACAATTTAAAGAGGCCAAACACAAAATGTATTTTTTTTATTTCAAATGAGAAAAACAAAAATTTCTTAATATTAATTAAGCTGTAAATCTAAAATATTTGTGTTTACCTAATAGATGACAATAGAATAAAATACTCCCTTAGATTAATTTAAAGTCAGATTAATTACTGATTAACTCTCCATCAGTAAACTTCACTAAATAAGTGATGGAATGTCTAAATTCAATTCATTTGTAGCCTTTGTAATCAATGGCCACGTGACATTTAACCTACATCAGACCACAGTGCCATTTATACTTTTTTCGATGAAAACAGAGATTGTATTTTGTTTTACTTCCTAATACCACAGTAGTGTCATCAAATAATAAGTGTGCAAACCAGATAATCATTCCAACAAAGCTGTACCGGCTCTAATAACTGACCTACAGACAAGGTGTAATAACGAGATTTTTAAATGCCAAATAATTCCATTAATAGACAACGTGTTCATAGCAGTTCATGAGTAAATAGTTAAATAGTTCTACAGGAAACAAAGGGCTGTTTAAATTTTTAAATTGTAACTATTTAATCAAAGTACAAACTGTTTGAACACTTGAACAACAGAACGAACACATTTCTTAATCAAACTTTACAGGTCACAACACTTAACACTACAACTAGGTAATCACCAAAGGCACCATCATCATAAACTGCTTCATTTACAACTTAATCTATCCAGCAGAACCAAAACGGATAAAGCTGGAATTCATCCAGAATTGTAGTTTGGATAATTCTCAGTCAAACCAATAGATAATAACCAGCACATAACTACAAACACAACCAATAAAATCAAGCTACAACAAACAATGCAAAAAATATCATGAATATCTTCAGGTTAGCAAGTTATAAACAATAAAGTTTTCCAAAGCAATACAGAAAGTAACCGTTTGTCACAAGTACATTTTCAGCTTTTCTGCTGTAATTAAAGATAACACAAGATCACAACTAGAATCATGAGCTAAACTATTTTTCCTGTTAATCCATAAAGACAATTAATTAAATGGCAGACATGAAATCAAATAGGCATCACTGAAGGGTTACAGATCTATCTGAATAATAATTACTTTATGTTAATTAACACTTATTCTGTCACTTGCTCTTTTTTCTAGAGAATATAAAAAAATGCAAAAAATTGCATTCACACAGTCTATTAGAGCATAGTGACGTTTTCATTTAATCAATAAAAATGTTTCGTGTTAAATGTGATCCAAATTTCTCTTTGGCTTTATCCACACTTTCAGATAATTCTTTAATAATGGTTGCTCCAGCATTAGGCCTCTTATATACCACTGGCAATGGACGTTACCATGTATGTGTACAGCGGTGTGACTGACTTTATCGCATATTTGTCAAACAAGATTCAGATCATCAAACAGATTTAAATATTAGACAAAGATAACCCAAGTAAACTTAAAATGTAGGTTTTGAGTGATGATTTACTAAGGGAAAAAACTATCCAAACCTTATCCGACAAAGTAACTGAACCCTACTTAAAACAAGTAGTGACTGCAGCTAAAGTTAACACCCAAGTTGACCTTTACCAGCCTCACAGAGGCCTGATTACTGACAGACCTGTTAAGAGTCATCATCCGCAAATGGAGAAAATTAGAAAAAGTGGTGAATCGTCCCAGAAGAAAAAGAACATGTAAAGAACTGCAGGCATCACTTGCTCAGCAGGGTCAGTGTTCTCGACTTAACGGTAAGATTCAGGCTGGGCACAACTGGAGTTCCAAGGAAAGAACCACTGCTGATCAAAAAGAACATAATGGCTGGCTACTGTGGGCACGGAGCTGGACAGCCTGACATCTGTGGCAGAGAGACAGGCACTGAGCAGGCTCCTGTCAATCATGGAGAATCTACTGCATCCACTGCACCGCATCATCTCCAGATAGAGGAGCAGCTGCTGTCACTGCCCTGCTCCACTCATAGACTGTGGAGATCATTCATCCCCCACATTATATGACTCTTCAATTCCACCCGGGACGTGGGTGGGCGGCAGTAACTGTACTGTTATACTGTGTTTTTATAATGCTATTATTACTACTATATTATTAGTAATTATTTTGATCTTTAATCTGTATGCTGCTGATGCAGTATGTGAATTTCACCATGGGAATAAATACAGTATCTATCTTATCCTATAAGATAATAGATTCTGTATTATTTGTTACATACATAGTTATACAGTGTACAAGAAGCAGTTAAATTAACCCTATGCATTTAACCAGAGCTACCAAAATGTATCGCTCAAGGACACACCTAGTATGAGCGATAGGTTGGGAGTCTGGAGAATCCAATTTAGATGTTGTGCCATGACCTTAAAAAGGCAGTTCATGCTCAAAAACCCTCCAATGCGGCTGAATTAAAAGAATTCTTCAAAGAAGAAACCTCTGCAAAGCGATGTAAAAAACTCATTAGCTGTTATTACAACTTCTTGATTGCAGTTGTTGCTGTCAAGGGTGGCCTAAACAGATATTAGGTTTGGGGGCAATGACTTTGTCACAACAGGCCATGTAGGTTTTTTTCCCTTAATAAAGAAAATCATCACTTAACTGCATTATGTGTTACTGTTCATAAAACATTAATATTCAGTAAGGGGACAAACACCACTTTATATAAAACTGAAGTCTGTAAGTAATTTATTGACCTGTCTTGATGCTGGGGCACATCCAGTAATTGTTGAGGAAAGAAAAATTCTCAATAAAAAAAGAACACCTAACTCAAAAGAAAACATAAAGAAAAGAAGTACAACCTCTTTATAATCTCGCACTCTGCCTGCAGGTAAACCAGACTTTAAGTAGTTTGAATCTTTTGCTCACTGCTCACACAGAATCAAAGAGCAGACATAGCACAGACCAGGAATCCATTTGTAAACATGCCTTGTGCATGCCCTCCCTCCCGTGCGATATATATCGCCTGTTGTGATATAGCCTAAAAATATAGCAATATTGTTTTTAGGCCATATCGCCCGGCTCTACTCTCATCAGGTAAAGTGAAGACAGCTTTGAAATATGTAGTATAGAGATCCAAATGTCAATGATTATCTATAGGCCAGCATCTGAGCACAACATAAACTAAAATAATAACAGCCTTGTTTCAGGGCACTCCACAGAAATATGTAACAAAGCAATCTAATGATTGCCAAAATACACACTTCCTGTTTGTGGTGAAAATGTTTTCAAAGGTTTATCTGAGCATATATAAGTAAAGCTATATAAGTTGGGTTTCTTCTAAGTTATTACTTCTCTGTGTCTAAGTCATTCTTTCTCTGTGTCTAAGATATTCTTTCTCTGTGTATGACAAATCAAACCAAAGCAAGGTTCACACAACTTTTAAAAATTATAAACTATATTTGAAACCACTGACACTCAAAGCAATATTATTGTAAATAACTAAAAGAAAAAATATATATAAACTGAAAATTAGAACTGAACTGAATTTACAATTAAAACCTACATTGACTAAAATAGTCAAACCTTACTTTAAAATATTACAAAACACACATAACATAAATAGAAATGACAAGTAAAAAAACATTTTAGACTACCTAAAATAAAAATATTCAGGAGAGGGTAGTAAAATCAGAGCAAGAGCAACTATTTATCCCAAGTTAGCCCCAGAGACACTAAACTTTTTGTGCACCTGCTTACTAATCATTTGTAGAATAATTTTCTTTCTGCGTGTGAAAAGCAACCAAAAATCAATGACATTACGCCTGAATGAAGGTAAAAATCCTGTCTTTCTCATTGTAAACAGTGGCTATTAGAAAAGAACAATTCAAAGTCAGTTGCTGTTTCACAAACGTTGTGTGTAAAGCATCTGAAATTATACGTGGAACAAGAAATACAATTGACTTACAACTCGTTTAAATTGCTGGATGTTGTAAAAGCCAGAATGAAGAAAAAATATGAATAGCCAAAGCAAAGCCCTATAGTCTGAACACACTTGGAAATATGTGGGGCTATTCCTATACCATTCCTTCCTATAACACCTAACAAAATCTAATACAGCAACGGTGTACCGTTAAGCTGAAACTAATCTCAGATAAAACGAACACACTACTTCCATCTAAAGGTGACTTATCGTAGCTTCTCCAATGACAGCACAGAACTGGGTGCCAGTCTGGAGGAGCGCACGTTTTAAACTCCACGGATGCCCGGTGTAACAATCTGTCCTTGGCAAGTGGAAAAACAGGAAATATTCTCTCATAGTTACTGAACAACTGAGAGGAAGGTGGCTGTTGTGTCTAGAGGATTTTACCATTACAACTGAAGTAACGATTGCTGAATAGACAGGTAAATTAACCAACGTTTAGTTCAACGGTAACTACTTACATTTCCTCAAACACTTCATCCAATGTCGCACAATCAAGCTGTGGTATTTCTTGTTGTCGATACACCACGTTGACAGTCCTTGAATTGAATCCATTGTGTTTGTGACATTTTGAAACTTCTTGTCTAGAGTAGCCTCCAGAGAGCCGCCAGACGCGGCTGCTGCTCTCGCTGCCATGTTCGGAGAGGCAGAGAAGCTCGCTCGTTCTCCGGTGGACGGGCTAGTGCCTAGCTGACCATGCTAGCTTAGCCTAGCACAGATACAGTTATTAGGTTCAGCTACCGCTCGGCAACCATTTTTGGATTAAAATATTAAATGCGCGATATGCTGTTTCCGATCTTCTACTTCTAGAAAAGATATCCACCATCAGCTTCTATTTCGCAGATAACTCTTTAAAACATTTGCAATTTCAAGATAGGACTTTGCGCCTTACGACATCCTTGACGTCTGTTTACTCGTTGCTGGTAGAGCGGTGAACACCACTTCCGCAAACACGAAGTGATTATGGCGCCACCCGGCGTCGCGGAGCATGGACTTAATGTTTGTTAGCGCCACCTGCTGGCGAAAAAGAGCTGTGACGCATTTGGATCTCAACTCAAAAATATGTTTTACGCTTTATAAATTTAGTTTTTTTATGTTTTGTGTTGATATTCAACACTGTGTTTTGCTAAATGCTGCACACTATAATTTAATATTTTCAACAATAAAGTGTGCGGTGTACAGTATTTAATTCCAAACAATGACAAATTGTATTTTGATGAACCATATTATTTAATATATAAAAATATGTGCATTTATCAACTAGTTAACAAAAATGACAGTTTCATTATAAGAAACAAAAAACAACCAATATCTAAAAGAAAGGAAACAAAAAAATTATAACATAAAACAGTGGAATAAACATTTTGTGTTTTTCTATTTCACAAATGTTGTTTCACAGATCTGTAGCCCAGCACAGTAAAACATGTGCTATGTTTCCTTTAGTAAACCAAAACAATGCTACACTATAATATTGTTCTCCACTATCTCCACTTCAAATAGCCTAACCAAGGCTAATAATGACTAACAGTGAAGCCTGAGGAAGATGTACACAGCTGCACATTTGGTTTGCAAATGATAAATGTGGTGAAATGATAAATTTACCATCATGTTTATGTACATCATAAGTAAGGCTGACTGGTGACAAACTACCAGAAATAAAAAGCCATTCAACATGAATGATTTTTGTAGCCAAATTCCCTAATGCTATGAGTTCAGCAATGGAAATAGTTTTATCACATATCAATTATAATATTCCGTGTTACATAAATCCATAGTAAAGCACTTTGAGTGATACAGATTTTTTAACGGTGCGTGAGTAATGAACATCCATTTTAAAATGGGACAGACAGGCCTTCACAATGACACATTGCATTTGGGGAAATTAACGTTTATAATGAGCTAAGGAAATTAGAAGTTTCCTATGAAGTGACTAAGCTACCTATAGAAATGCAGTGGTTGGCTACAAAAGTCTGCAGATGGAATAATTATTCCAAGCAAAGCTCTTGAGTGACAACTCTATACAACTATTTTGACGTTAACAGATGTGTGTAACACTGTCATTCAGTGTCAGGTGCTGGAGCACTAATTCTAGGTCACCCAGGGTCAAAATGTAAAGACATATTACATTTTCAAGTATTTATAACCTAAACAAGCCCTCTCACAGACTCCCTAAAAGACAAAACATCCAATCAAGAATCTACCATTTCTACCCAACTCAGAAAAAATGTCTGGTTATTGTAGTCTTTTTACAATAAACACAACTACACATTTTCTTATTTACAAAGAAGCAAGTATTCAGTATTTTAAAGAGAGACAGACGTGGTGACTATGATGATATGATAATGCACTAACATTTTAGCAGCAGCATCACACGCAGGAGTACTGATCTAATGAATAGGACTTTTTGCTTGAACAAATCTTTGTGTTCCACAATTTAAAAAAATTATACAAAGCATTGCTTTAATGCATTACATATGTGAAGTAGTTCCAATACATGTTACCTTAGTGAAAGTTTACATACACATGAACAATATACAGCTCCTAATAATATAGTGCAACATGTTTCGCTTTAAATATACAGTTCTACAAGCATCTGTACTTTCATTAGAAACCAGGGTTTTGTGTTTGCACTGAACAGATTCACCAGAATCAACAGTGACATATTCTCTTAATAAATTCAATTAGTAATTATGCAGGTTATAATGAGAATCCTTTGCCGTTCGTAAATATGATTTAGAAAACTATTTGAAGTAATATGTAATTAAAATACTGCTGATGTGTGTTTCTCTGACTATACAGTGGGATTTTCCATGATGCAGTTTAAAACAAAAATGGGAACATGACCTTATTTCATTCATCAAACATTCAATTAACATGGTTCCCACTGTTTTAAATAACTGTTGAAGCCGAACAGAGGTAAAAATCTTAACTGATATAACAGCGAAGTTGATTCTGTTATTTTCTGTGGTATAAAACCCAAGTGAAATACCAGTAAATACTTGTGTTTCATGAGTCATTCACATCAACAAAGGGTTCTGTCTGTCCAATCACATACTTCCACAAAGGATGGGCTTATGCCTCACTCTCCCCTAAGCCGCTTGCTTGCTCTTCCAAACAGATTGCACAACTGTCCTTTTTCGACGTCCGTTATGGAGTACTGAGAGGATTTCCATTTCGCGCAAGGAGCGAGCGAAAAAAGGCGACGAGAAGCACTCGCTGCATCTCTCTTCCTCCTCCTCCTCCAGTTTTACGTGCTTTGCAGCCATCACAAACTGGAACTACGTCTAACTTTATGCTCATGTAACAGAGCCCGCCCTCTGCCTTCACTCAGGCTGGCATGCTGCAGCACCTTCAAGTGGTAGCAAGGTCATTTAAGGCCAGCTAGGGTGAGTCATCTGTAGTAACGGTGTCACTTGAGGACACAGAGCTGTCCTGTGTAGCCGGGCTGCCAGAGGGGGAGGGCAGAGAAATCGGAGACTGTTCCCGACTCTCATTTTGTCTCCTGTTGTGAACATATGGTCTGCTTAAAGCACCAGTGATGTCTGTAAACTCCTGTCTAGCTGAACAGCTGTTTCCAGATGTTTCAGCCATTTCTTCCTCTAGAATTTTCCGTCTTTTAGGCAACCCAGGTAAACATGTGGAAACAGTGTGGGGCAGAGTTGAAGCCAGGCAGCTCCCATGTTTTTCATGTTGATGGTGCTTCTGCTTGGTTGGGACTTTGCCAGCAGGCTCAGGGTTAGACCAGCTCAGTTTTCTTTTCTGGAATGGAAAAGTCAAGCTAAAAATAACAACCATAACAAACGCTGTTCTTGACGAAAACCCCCCTTATGTTGTTCTCCTGTCTTTTGTCTAACTCTACTTCACACATTTTAATAAAAAAAAGGTTTAGTATTGTTCATATAACACCTAGTCGTCATGATGTTTATGGTTTGATGAATGCATACTTGTAAGGACATTCTCACGTGGTTAAGAAAAAAAAATCTAATCAAGTGCTGAGCTTACCTTGACTGGCATGTGGAGCTGATTCTGATGCCAGTTATGTCGAAGCCTGGGAGTTGTTGTCTGGTTTGGCGTGTCTTTGCACTGAAAGGTCACCTGAGGGAACCACATTTTAAGCATAATTTCTATCTGCAGCAGGTTTTGGAGGTACTTTTCACTGCAGAAAAAAGCAAGTTAAAGCACAAGCATTAATGCTGAGAATGGATGAAAATGTTAATATATGAATATTATAATAATATTGGACTTAGGACTTATCTTACCCCATTTCAGGTTTTTGGATAATTCCAAGAATTCTCTGCAATCTATCTATGGCAACACTCTGCTGGAAACCAGTTAAACCTGCCAAACACATTAATATAAATTCCAAATGTTGAGGAACATAGACAGTAAGAGGTTTCAAAACAGGGTGGGTAACAGACATAGATAACATTTATATAATTAATATTGTTTAACCACACACCTTTGACGTATCGCCCTATCTTTAGTCCATGTAGAAGCTCAAGCAAAGGATGAATAAACCTGTGCAAGTCTGCACACTGAAAAAAATAAGGTGAAAAACAAGGTTTACTACTACAGCTGATAGAAATATTGAAACTAAGACGTAGGAATCATTTTAGGGATGTTTACCTTTTGAGCAAAGGCCAGGTCCCCTGGTGTCGCCAATGATGAGCCTAATGTGACAGCTTCAGGAGGAAAGGCTGAATTGGGATGCTGGCAGTGTTTAGACTTGTCACACTTTGATCTGGAGTGAAGCTCATCTGATTGACCAGGGAAGTCAATGTAATATACTGTAGACTCTGACACTTCATTAGCAGAAAGGCACTTTATTCTTCTACTGTAGCGCTCTCCTGACAAGATATCTGTTCCACCCTCAGTGTGGTAACTCTCACGGAGGAGAAAACTTGAGGCAGAGGGTGGCGAGTCATAACATGGCCATTTGGAAGAACTGCCCAGTGAATTCATCTGTGGAGACAGGAAGATTACAGCAGGGAAAAGGAGGAGAGTTAGACCAAACTACTATCCAAATATTACAGAGCAGTTATGTCCAATCTGAACTACATTTGTCTCACCTCCCGCTTATGTTGCTGTGAGCAGCTCTGACTGATCAAGTTTGTTTGTGTGGGAATTAATAAAGCTATCTATGTACATACAACCCCAATTCTAATCTGTGAGAGATCTGTGTAAAAACAGAATGCAATGATTTACAAATGTCATAAAAGTCCTAAAAAAAAAAAGCTAATGTACCATAATTCTCTTTAGAGAATGTTATGGCAGTTAATAAAAGCAAAGACATGAAGATAAAGCGAGAATGTAGCGGACAGTGTCGCTTAAAATGAACTGTAATCCACAAAAAGCCAAAGGAAAAGACTCTTACCTTCTAGCTGGACCAGAATCCAATTAGAAAAAGGCTAAAACAGCACCCCACCGCTTGTGGAGTCACGTTACGACTCAAACTACTTTAACAATTTCACGTGTTACAGCAATAATTTCAGCAAAGCAATCGACTATCTTCGTGACCAACGATGTCTTGGTTAAGCCTGTTCGCCTGGCCCTCAGTCTCTTCTGTTTCTGGTCTCCCCTGCTCGTGTTTCGTTTACTTTGTCAGACCTCCAGCCCGCACAGAAAGTACTCAGAGAAGGCAACCGACCCTACACGTGCTGAATGGGTAAAGAGCCGCGATTGGCTGACGAGATGTTGGGCTGTCTGTCATTGGCTCAGAGCTTTGGCCAATTGGCAGCATCGTCGGCGCTGATTGGCTGGTAAACGCGTGGCTCCCACGCCGCTTACATAGGCAGCACGTGTGGGTGGTGTGGCTGGAGAACGAGAGGACGAGCACGCGGCAGCCTGCATGTTGAAAATGTTGGTACGCAAATTAGGTAACATTTGGCCTGGTTAAACAGACCAGCTGCAACAGCACATGTGAGGAAAGTCACAGCGTAATTCAAAGTTTGGGTGCTAGGTGCTGGGTGCTATTAGCTTTTTGAGATCTTTTTTGTTTCTTTGTTTATGACGCTTATTGTCTTCATTGTTTCTCTAAAACCATACCCCAGGATGTTTTTGACCACCTGATCCTATGTGTCCATGTCAGTGATTCCTCTGTGGGTAGACGGGCTCGAAATCCGACAATACCGATACTATATAAGTAAATGTTCATAAAGGATTAACAGAGGCTAATACAAAACATTTGTAGCGGTCTGAAATGTGACACGTCTATTTAAACTGGCTGTTGGCCATGTAGGTAGGTAGTTTCATGAGTGGCAGAACCTGAAAGGGTGCAGCTGGTACAAAACAATATGTTCATAATAAATGTAATAGTGATTATACTGTCATCATTATAAATTACCAATTCAATGCGACACACGCAAACCTTGCTAAGTGCAAAGCAAAACACACCCACCATTATTCATTTATTGAACTTTAGCCAAGGCACGTTTATTCAAAATGCCGCATGGCAGCCATATTACCATAACAGCAGGGCTCAAATTTAGAGGAGATGCACCCCTGGCTAGAATATCAGAAGACAAATATTAGTTGTCTTATAAGCAAATAAGGAGGCTGATCAGCATTGCGTAAATAGTATTTACCATAAATTAACCAGTATTCAACAATGTGTAGATTCATTATTTTTCTCACTGAAGAGTAATTGTCACTGGACTGTACTCACTGTAAGTAAATTAAAGTCTGATCTGATCCAATACTTCAGCTCACGAGGTCATGAACTCCTGAGTTTTGACCACTTTATTTACATAAATGGCAGGGTCAAAACATTAGCAACACTGCTCACTATTATTCACTCCAATTCAACTCTACCACCCACTGTTACCTCATTAATCATTCACATATAGGAATAACTGCCACTGTCATAAAAAACAAATTATAACTTTTAGGTAAGAAGTTTTTTATTTCCTATGATAGTAATCTCAGTTTTTTTTATTTTTAAACATACTAATGTCTCTGCAACTTTAGGCAATAACAATGAAATTGTATAAAAAATGTCTGAAACGTTTTTAGGAAGCTGTAAACACATTCAAATGGCGCACATATTGGCTTCTTCTTTTGTATGATGCCAGGAGCTCCAGTACTATTGTTCATGCTGAAATAAATGTAAATAATGAGATTAGGTTGGTAGTGCCAGAGACGCAACATTGAGGAAACAGCTTTACGTAGTAACAAAAGATTTATGCTACAGATATTAAACTATATTTCTTCTGTTGTTGATGTTGCAACTGTGGAGATAGAAGGATAGCACCTTTGTCCCTGGTTCCATCATGCTGTTGTAAACATGCAGATGCTCAACTGCATGTGTCCCTGCTGTTGGTGTCAGGGTTTTAGGTTGCTAGTGTCATGCAACAGCCAATCAAACCTGTGCTGCTGCTTAAGTTAGAACTGTCGAGTATGGATAAGGAGCCTCTGGAGGTTTTTTTTTTTATGTCTTCAGCGTGGCTATTAGTCTTGTAAACTGATATCCAAGTAATGACATGTTTGCAGTTCTGTCTAACATGTAGCTGGTATTTGTAATTGATAAAGAAGGTGGCAGTGTCACAATGCACCGTTTGGTGAGCCAATGAAAACATTTGCACATTTCACAATTATAACCTCTGTAACATAAACAATGCACCTGAACAAGACCAATAAAACTGGATGTGCTCACATTAGTCAATAAAAAAATAAACATCCTTGTCACTCTGAACAATTAAAAGTCAACAGTTCTCATGTTGACTTTTTCACTAGGTAAAAGTTCAAATAAAATACTACTAACGTCTTCTATATGTGGACAGTTAAAACCAGTTAGTGTAATAATTTTAAATGTGACTGAATAGAATTGTGCATTGTTTGAAATTCCTCCTGCAAAGGAGGTCAGATACGTATTTATAGAAATATTAAAAATCTTTGAATAGACTATGTACCAGTTTAAATGTGATAAATACTAAAACAACTTATTTACCAACAGAAGACCTAAGACATTTATTATAATTTCCATTGTGCAGGAAGATTCGGACAATTTACTCAATTAAGTTTTCATAAACCTGCTCATGGTATTAGATTTTTCGCTTATTATAAACTCTGCAGTCAATAGCTCACTGCTGATTCAAATGAATTCACATCGCAAAACATTGTGTTTTTTTTAACAATTACAATGTGAGAGAATAGACATCACAATTTTCTTGTCTTCATTTAGATGACAGTCACACTATGCTGATGTTTGCTTCTCCCAGTTTGCTGGTCCCATCATAACCAGTCTATCGATAACGTTCTGATTCATCACACCTCACTCCTTTAACACCCGAGCCAGGGATCCTCTCTGTTGGTCTTGGAGATAAAGGCGATTTTCCGGCCCATTTCCGTGTGATAGATGCGTCTACAGTTCTCAAAGTTCTTCCGCTGTCGCTCTCGGCAGGGTTTCTCGAAGTAGCGCTTGCGCTTCACAGTTTCAATAACGCCATCCTGAGTGAGAATCCTTGAGAATGGGGAGAAATGTGCAAAACAAATGACAGACTTTACAAGTGGTTCTACCCAGTTTCCAGATTATTTATAGGGTAATGGTTTGTATTTGTAAAATCAATTTTATTTTTTGACTGCTTAAAACGACTTTTGAGTTGTCTTCAAACTAAGATATAAATGACATAAAAGAAAAAATAAAAGAAAATAACTATTCATTTATCAAATTATGTGAGCTTAATCTAAGAAAGAACTTCAAATAACTAAAATAAAACAAAATCAAAAATCAGCTGTAACTGCGCAGTCGCAGCTCTGTGACATTGAGCTGAAAGCTAACGTTAGCTTATTAAGCGTTAGCTTGTGGACTCCTGCATAATAAAACAAAGTTTTATTTTATTACGTTTCTTATCTTGAATACTCGAGTCTGACCTGTTTAAAGTCTTGTACGCCGCATCAACATTTCTATCTTGAACCATCACTGTCCGTGCAATGAAGCGGAGGTGCCTCGCCATGATTACGCCGGTGCTTACTTTAACGTCAACCGTCAGGAAACGGCACACGTAAAAGGTTCCGGGTGTGCTTTGGAAAATCACCGCTAGGTGTCGCCTCACTCACCCAGAACTCTTGAATAGCCACTGTCATTTTAGATTATTTTTGAAAAGGTTTCTTCAAATATTTTCATATAAATAGTTATATTGAATGTTGTGTTGTACCTTTTTATGATGGAAGCCTCGCCTTCTTACCCCTGTCACTTTTGTGGGAGAGTTTATATTCATAGAGATAAAATAAAGTGACAGAAGAAAAGAATCACAACATTTTTTACAAATCATTTAGAAGTCTACTAAGCTGCAAAACATCAAATCAGAAACTCCTCAGCTCATTGTAATTTATTTTTTATTTTCAATAAGCTTTTAGTACATTGTTATAATTGGCTAGAATGGAAACAATGAAAAATAATGGCACAGTGCGCTTTACATTCCTTGTTAATCTTCTTGTTATTATTTCTCTGACTGCTTTATGTCTCAAAAATAACAGAAACCGTAGTGTCTAATGCTGTTCTTTGTTTAGAGCCATCTCTTCTCCGTCTCATCTCTGGGCTGCTGTTATCCTCTGCTTGTCTCAGGCTTAGATCAGTTGGCTATGAGTGCCACCCTGGATGGTAGGTCTAATTTGCAAGGTGATTTTATATGTCTTTTCTCTGCATATATAGGCTGATAAGGTTATCATTAGTTGCTGTAATAGGGTATCTGCTTGGTGCCACAGGGAGGAATTCACAAACAACCTGCACAGATAACAAGATGACTCCTTTTGTTTAGTGAATGCGTTGCATCATGTTTCCAGAGACACTGCGCCTGATCCAGACCTGTTGAAATATTCCTGGCAGTGAGTGAGTGTGTGTGTATGAAAGAGTTGGAAACAGAAAAAAGGAAAAGAGAAAACAGCCTAGTGAGAATCAGGCTTACAGACTTTGTCATCCAGTTTTATTCCATTTGTTATACAGTGATCAAATACACCTATATTATAATAACAATCATTAACAATACAAATTATATGGTCAGCTACTAATCCAGCTTGATTAACTTTATTGGTTTATTTAGATTATTTTCTTGTTTACATTTTCTGGTTCAGTATTGTATTTAGGTTTTTTCTCTCTGCCCATGTAGAAGGTACAGTTGAACATGTTGCTATCTGAACCACTATTGACAGTGCCCCCATGGCAAGTGAAGTATAACTGACATGCATTTGGCATTTTGTCGCCTTTGTGAAACAACAAACAAACTTTTATCTACTCTAATTGCTTAATGTTATATTACTATGTGTAAACATAATCAGACTTCTTTTTACAGTTTTTATAAACAGTTTCACATTTTAATTAGTCATAAGTTGTCACGTAGTACCATATACCCTAAAGGTCCACTCCTGCACTATAATAATAATAATAGGATGTAGAATATAAACAGAGGAAAAGTCAGTGAGACATTTATTTAAGTGTCCGTTCAGTGTTAAGAATAATTCATTATTATCTATCACTTAAAATGGCACCCACCTAGAAAAACAATTAACACATAGCCTTATATCCTTGTTGGCTGCTAATCAACATGAAAGGACTTACTGAAAGTGCATTTTCCAGCTCGTATCCAAATCTTTCACCAGGCTGACAGAGGTGGAGGCTACAGATAGGGGTAGGGTGGGGGTGAGGGGGCTCATTATTGGACCAGCTGCAGCCAACGAATGAAAGCGCAGATGCAGGCAGCACATATAGCTTTACCAACCGGTTATGGGAGGGGGGCAGACAGACATAGACCGAAGAGTCTGAGGTCAGAATAGTCTCCTAATCTGCTGAAAATCTTTGTGCAACTGTATCGAAATGGAGAAAGAAGTGACAGACTTCTCAGGAAAATGGAAAATGAAGTCTTCGGAAAATTTTGAGGAACTTTTAAAGGCGCTGGGTGAGTAATGTATTTGCAGAATCCTTTTTTTTATTACATTTTGTTATTGAAAATGTACAGTATAAGTGTTGATGTTTCAGGACAAAGTTGCACTTAGTTTTATTGTATATATATATATATATATATATATATATATATATATGTTTATATATGGAAACACTTTCCAGACAAAACTTCACAGTTTTATGTCACTGTAGTGTCAGGTTCATTTTTGGAACGCACTGAAAGAACAGGGAATTATCAGGGAGTGAAACACAGACACTTTTGGAGTGAAAGCAAAAGTGGTCTGCAATGGCTCCCTGTGATAAATGTTTTTCCCGCCCTGTTAGAATTCAAAATTTCCTGACAATATAGAACTTGTTGAGCCACAGGTGGCTTTGGGTTCCTCTATGGGGAGAAGAGGAGAGAAAGGTCAGGTGAGGGCAAGATGGTGGCATCCATTAAACATTCTAAGACAAATAGCCTGTGAAGGAATGTTGTTAGATCAGACTCATCTGAAGCAGGGTCCTGCTCATGCGGTTGTAATTAGAGTCAATGTAAACGGAACTAATCCTTGACATGGGCCCCAGCAGCTAGCCGCATCTAAGACTAACTTTCCTTCACTGCCCGGGGCCTCTCTGACCCAGGACCCAGTCTAAGGCTGTGTGTGTATATGTGTGTGTGTGTATGATCTCAACTGATTCAGATTTCTGAAGCAAACCTGCCAGTCCAGTTCATGTGAATAGTACCAAAAAGCTCAGCAAAAGGTAGTTTAACATGTATCAAATAACATTTACATCTCTACTGACCCAGCAGATGGATACTTTCAACTTCCAGCCCACATAGATTTTACATGTCACAGACTAAGCTGTTGTTTTCTCATATATGTTGTACCAGCCTCTTTTGCCAGATCAGGTTTTTATTTTCATTTTTGGATGAGGCAAAGCTATATACTCAACATCGACGTAAGGTTTACTGGGTTTTGTGGAACTTGCATCTCAGTCTTTTTGCAAACTATTCCTTAAAAAGCGTCACGGTAATGAGGACTTTAAGGATATCAGTGGGTTTGCATGTTGTGAACTATTGGGAACAAATCACACATGCTTTAGATTACTTGCAACCATTTTCTGCAGCATACCATGAGACCAGAAATCAGTTGTAATGAACATTTCACTGACCTGTGTGTTTTTAAAGTTTGGCTGTTTTGTCTCGAGCCTTCAGAAGTCTGATGTTGGATCTGTCTGTGTGTGGTCAGGTGTGAACGTCTTTCTCAGAAAGATTGCGGTGACAGCGGCATCTAGCCCGGCATTGGAAATCACCCAGCAGGGAGAGAGCCTGTCCATCAAGACGTCCACCAGTGTCCGCACCACACACATCTCGTTCACTGTGGGTCAGTCCTTCAGGGAGACCACAGTGGATGGACGCCCCTGCACGGTACACATTCCTCTGCTTTGAATAAAACAGTCCTGGATAATGTCAGTCCATGCATACCAGTGTTTGACCAGGGACAGCATAACTAGCCATAGTTCTGCACAGAAGAAACATATGGAAATAGTTTCAGTGCAGATCACTGAGTTCAAGACGGAGTGAGTGGTGAAGGACATAGTTCCTGACTGGCCAAAGATATTTGGATTTGCAGTAGTCGGCTCACTGCACAGCACATAAATGATGTCAGTTATTAATATACTCCTTGTATGAATCTCTGCAGAGTTTTCCAAAGTGGGAAACAAACAGCAAGATCAGCTGTGAACAGACTTTACAGAAAGGTGATGGACCCAAGACAGCGTGGACCCGAGAGCTGACCAACAATGGAGAACTGATCCTGGTAATTGTTTGTGTCACAGCACTGATGCACAACTTCATGGAGGGACACAAAGGTGTAACATTAAAAAAAGAAAATAGTTTTTTGGTTTATAAAATCAGTTTCAACTGCTTTACACAAAACTGCATTCATGTCACACTTATAGAACTATACTGAACAACCAAGTTGGAAAAACCAAATAATTAAAGTGACCGTAACAGCAGATAAG
Organism: Microctenopoma stevenorrisi; assembly: GCA_032270685.1. Classification (NCBI taxonomy): domain Eukaryota; kingdom Metazoa; phylum Chordata; class Actinopteri; order Anabantiformes; family Anabantidae; genus Microctenopoma; species Microctenopoma stevenorrisi. Next base: position 5,588,190 of record JAUMTR010000003.1, read on the forward strand.
TATTTAGTAGATGTATAATATAATCATCAACCCTCAGAGCAAACATGAAGTGTTGAAACACAGCACCAGAAGTTCAAACTCTCTCTTTTGTTGCTCTTTTCTTTCAGACAATGACTGCTGGGGATGTGGTCTGCACCAGAGTTTATGAGAGGGAATGAGGAATTTTTCTTTCACGACTGTCATACAATACTCCAGTGTTGTGCTTCATGCATGGTTTACATTTACTGGTCTTGTTTTCTTCTGTGTCATCCACCTCCCAGCCCCTCAAATGTTCAGATCTTGCTCAATGACTTGTTTAGTTGCAGATATGCTTTATAAAACCAAATCTGAGTTTACTCACACGTAGTTTAAAAAAAAACTTCACTGCATTGTTAAGTTTTTTTTTAATGATGGTAATAAACTTTTTATATGAGTTTATTGTTTGAATATTCTTTTTTTTAAACACTAATTCTCTATGTTGCCTCCTCCCTGCACTTTTCCCTTGTTGTACGCCTGCATATCACTTTCTGCTATACTCTCCTGATCATTCCCCACCCTTTACATTTCCATCTTCCAATGCAATCCAATACTTTGTCCTCTGTGTGCTCTCTGTCATCATAGCTCACAACAATATGTGCTCAATTATTTATAAAAACTCCCAAAGACTATTCAGATTTTATAATCTCTGCTTTGAGGGACATTTGGCAAAGACTAGGTGAGAAACTAGGAGTGCAAAAGAAAATGACAGAGGGCAGCCATGAGAAATTATTTTGTAGCATGAAGAGAAGATTATACTTCCCACTTTCCCCTCTACAGCTGTACCTACTTACAGAATGAGCTCAATAAAAATTCCCCCACCCTTTTGCTCTGATTTTGCACCCAGACACAAAGTGTTATATTATTCCTCTTGTTTTCAGGGAGGTTCCCAGTTGTTCCCTCTTGAAACGATCTGTTCAAGATATATACAAACAGACTTAACAGAGTCCTTAAAGACTGTATTTTATGCAGTCAAAGCTCAACATCATACATCAGCCTGAGACACTGTACTTTAATATGAAAAATGAACCATCACCGGTTGTCAGGCACTTCCTGAACAGAGTACTGCTTTGGTTCTCAAGCAATGATGGTTTTTCCAGGTTTTCAAATAGTGTGCAGACAAGCATATCTCTGAAGTGCTTCCCAGTTTATACTCACAGTGCTGAGCGAGCGGCAGGGGGGACTGGGCCTCCTCCAGGATGAAAGTCTCAGAAACCTTAGAGGCTGAATGTACCTAGATGCTGTAGGAGTAAAAATTAGTTCGACAATGGGAAAATGCTGCATTACAGAAGAATTATTAACAAAATGTACTTAAAGTAAATAATTATTTGATTGTTGACAATGATGCATGAGCCGAATTATCCTGTTGAAGACATTTTTACTTACAGTATATGTTAAATCTCATGGGAAATGCGTGTAGTGCATTGAGTTTGCATGTGAAAGTAGTATAGTAGTAGCATAAAATTGAAATACTCAAGTTAATTGTTTTTTTCCTTTCATGAAAGAACGAGAGTGAAAACATCAAGTATGGATGACTTTCACAACTTCACCCATGTTCGGTATGTGTTTTTCCTGTATGTCCCACAGTATGTTTCCAATGTCAGGAGTGAAACCCATCTTATTGTGTAAGTGCTCATCAAAACCACAGCACTTTTAACTGCGCTCTGGAGTGGGCGGAAAAGTTCCTCATGATTTGCTCAATAAGAAAACTAGCATGGCCTGCTCAGACATTCAAATACACTCAGGCCAATTCTGTCAAATGACCGCTTTGACTGATGTTTGTTAGTCTCACAGGAGCAGGCTAACCCACCCAGTCCCGCCTTGTTAGCTGGGTCACTTTCCACACACTGTTATGCCAGTTCATTCCTCAGGCAGTGATCTCATGGAGCTTTGCATTGCTCGATTGGTTGAGGAATGCTGTGGTTTTAGTACCGGGTGGCATCCAAGTCCAGCGTCTGAATCAGAGCCATCTGGACCAATAGTGAAAGGCTAATTAGAGGAAACGATGACTCACATGCATCAGCTGCGAAACACAGATGCTGATAGATGAAGGTTTAATCACAAATGAAGCAAAGCCTCCTAGAATGTCCAGACAGACAGCTCAGGTGGTGATCAGAGCTCATTCAGCCACAACGACTAAACTCTAAAACTCTAGCTTTAATCATCAATTACATGATCTGTTTAAACCATCCTAATGACCTCTTTTTCTTTTCTTTTTGCTATCTATGTCGAGTTCATTTTCATTTCAGCAGCCAAATGTATGTTCAACTTCTTCATGGTTCCTCCTAAAAAATGTAATAATTCTCACATGGTCCTCATTATACGAAACTTTAAATGGATATTAACCTCCTGTTACCAATCAGGCCTTTTTGCTGCAAAAATTATGGATAACTCTAATTAAAGATTAGCACCTTGACCCTTACTTTAGGAAGCTCTTTAATACAAATGAAAGAATAGGGTAAATATTGGTATCTAAACTTTTTTCAAGATACATAAACATCAATAAATATGTCATCAGAAAAAAGACTCTCTTTACAGTATGTTTGCGTTAACAGGTCTCTGATAGACAGTTCAATATTTGAAATCACATGACTGCTCTCTCCCATGTGACCCCATGTGACTTGTAGGAGAAGAGAATACAAACAGACCAGGCTTGTTAATGACAGGTCATTAGGCCATGAAATGTGTATGAGGAGCTACAGATGTAATCCTCCCTGGTGACACCCCTGTAACTGTAAGCTCATATATGGGGAATGGGGAGAACAGCGTACGGAGAGGTATTCTCAGCGGGCAACATGAACACAAGCTGGCATCACAGGAGACAATCAACAGTTGTAGCACAATATTCATCACACACTCACATCTAATGACACATTGGGTGTAATGCAATAAGGTCCCTGAGTAAATATCACTTTTGGAAGAATTATGATTTGTTTTGACATGAAATATGTGTCAATCATTTATTTTAAAAACCTATTTTTTTCTACTACCTGGACTGTTGCACCTTAACATCTGAGGTTAAAACCTGACTTTATTCCACAGAGACACATTTTTTGGGGGAAAAATTATTCTCCAATGGACCATGAGTGACATCTACTGGAGGAGGAAGATGACAAGGCTCCATTTTAATCTGTTTTTAAGTTTAGTTTATTTAAGATATAGATTATAGAAATCAGTTTCTTAGTGAAGTACTTATACTTGTAGAAGCAACATTTTGAGCGTACACTTGTTAGGCCTACAATGGGAAGGGGTACTTCTACATGTACTGGAGTAGACGACTATTTGAGTGAAGCAGTGAATATTTGTGTACTTCTACCTTCTTTTATATGAATTCTACGTTCAGATATTTGTTGTACTTAATGTATTTGTATTTTAATGTAAGCCAATATACCAAAACTACAGAATGACAAATTGTTTGCATATTAATAAAAACGCGCGTGCCACGCCCCCGGCGGTTCCCACGTGCTTCTCTGCCGCAGCAGCGGTCACATGACCGTGTCTCCCCGTGCCTACTTCCTGTACCTCGATTTGTTTTCCTGCGGAGAAAAATATCTGCTTTGCCTCCCTGCGACATAGAAAGACCCTAAACCAAATCCCGACAGTCCGGGCTGAAGAGGGTAAGAAGCCGATGGGATCCACCTTTAAGCTGCTGTGACGTGAGGTGGTGCTTTACTGTAATTTAAAGTGCGGAGATATGATCACGAGAGAAGGGGCGGGCAGTCAGCTGATTTTCTGATCAAACCGAAACACCGGCCGCCCTTTCGCTTTAAAGAAGAGAAACAAAGGCCGCATTCCTGGGGGAGACGTGGGGTATTTCTCTCCCCAACATAATCAACAAGTGGGGGCCACCTGAGGGTAGCTGTCAACCATCCATATGTCTAAATACACTAGCTTCCCAGAGCCGATGGACGACCACAACCCCTTCCAGGTGGGTGTTATGTGCGACGGTGCAGCCTGTCATGTCGTGTTTGACAGTACAAAGTCGGTGTCTCTTTGAAATAGTAGGCGCATTGTTAGTCATGTGACCTGTGACTTTCTTGCTTCATAATCGTTGTCCACTATTAGTAAACTAACGGAAGCCACTGAGGCTCAAGTCTAACTGAATAACCCCTTTATTTGTCTGTTCTGTCAGGACCCTGCAGTGATTCAACACAGCAGCAACACGGGATATGCCACACTGGACCTCTACAACCCATTTGATAACACAACTGGGGTGAGAACTATTTCTCACTTACATGTGTCGAGTTGGGAAGATTCACAATGCTCTCTACAGATAATAAAACAAACTAGGGCTGCAACCGTGGGTCCATTATGGTGCTTCTAACTACTGACCGCTGTCTGCAAACCACATTCTCTTTCAGGGACAGTTGAGCTTAACTTTGACCTATTCTGTCTTCAGTTCCCTAAAAAAACGGAATAAATAAAATGGCTAGCAAAGAGGTGCAAAGTAAGCACAACATGATGCAATTTTTATATAACGAGACATAAAACAACCTCAGAGAGACAAACATTAAAGATGCAAATTTGCTACAAAGAGACACAAAACCACATCAAAGACACAAAAAATGTCATCAAGAGGTCATCAGAGAGTACAACCTCAAGATAGGACAGAAAACAATCACAAATGCAAACAAAGTCTAGTGTAAAACTGCTATAAATAAATAGAAAGAGTATAACAGCAAAGTTGGAGAGTGACATTTAAATTGTGCAAAATGGCTGCAAAACCACAAACTTGTAACAAGGAGAGACACAAAGAGAGAAAATGACTAGAAGCATGAATTTCAAATGGGCAGCCTTGTTCTCATGTAAGAGAGGTGGGGGACTTACACGTGTCCTTTGATTTCATAATACTATTGATGGGCAGATGAAGTCTTATGAAGGTGCAGTGACATCTGGTGGCTTAACGACAGGGTTGAAGCATAAGGCATCTCTGGTTTTCAGTCTCATGCGGAATCAAGTCCATCGAGTCCAGGAATCCTGAGTGTTACTATTAAATATCTAATACTTAAAAGTACATGTTACTCCGCCGGGATGGTGGCACAGTAGGTAGAGCAGTCGGCGATTGCTGACTGCCCGGATAAATGGAGTGGGTTATATCAGGAAGTGCTCAAATATGCTGAGTGTTCCACTGTGGCCACAGTGAAGTAGCCGAAAGAAACTATGAGGCGCTAAAATAATTGGCTGGATTTCAGCCACTTTATGTCATTAATGTATTGAATTGTTCAGCTACATCAAGACTGATCAGCCATAAACATTGACGCGTGATCTACATGTTTTTGTTGCTAGGATACAGCTGGGGTCTAAGTGTGTTTCACTTAAGTGGGACACGCCCATCTTGTGTAAGCCTGTTACGACCAAAGGCAGAGTGCGCTCTTCATCTGCTACTGGCACTAACCTCTAGCTGTTATAGACAACCATTTGTCACAGCCACTCAACACTGTAGTCTTATGATTATGGTAGTCTGTTACATTACTGTCCTATGAAATGTCCTATTCAAAATAGTGGACTGTTTGTAACTGTGTCTCAAGCCTGGAAAAGAGACAAAAGATAATTAACTGTATTTATGATTTGTTGTACAGTATCACACAGAAGTAGGACTTGACAAAATGTCCTGCTCCAAAATAATTAGTATTTCCATGTGCCACATGTCTGCTTTTTCTATATATGTTCTAGCCTCCACCTCCATATGAAGCCACATCTCCTTCTGCCCCACCTGTGACTGCACAGACACCACCCAGCAGGACAACACCCACCGAGCCTCGCAATTATGGCTCCTACGACACACAGGTACACTCTGTAAAGACGCGTGGTGTTGCACTCTACTGTAGACTTGATCTCAACCTCATCATTAATTAAATTCCAGTTGGGTGCACAAAAAGGGGATTTTTACTAAACTGCTATTGTATCCTCTTACATTCCATATGTCACAGCAATACTATCTGAATGATTCACTGAAACCAATACACACTTCTCCATTTGTACCTACATACCTGGATCCATGTCTTTGAACCTTGCCATGTTCACATTGGACAGCATCTCCTCTAGAACTCTGTTGATATGAGGCCGTTTTGATAATGCTGTCCATTATTTATGGCTGTAACACATTCCATCTCTTTGATACATGACATGCATTTCTAAAGCATCATTTCCATCGTGTTTTACTGTGTTAGTCTGCAGCGAATGCTACCTCAGCAGAGCTGCTGAGGAAGCAGCAGGAGCTGGAGAAGAAAGCCCAGGAGCTGGAGAGGAGAGAGAGGGAGCTCTCGTCGCACAGCCTTGGACCTGGAGCCTGTAAGACAATAAGAGGGTTTAAGAGGGAATATTGGAAAATGTAGAATTTATATAATTACATGATTTACTTTATGTAATGTAATTTATGTATTTTGGATGTTGTAAATACTATCAGAACTAGTGTGTGAGAAATGAAATGAGGAAACCACACATATTTAATAATATATGTATTTGAGTCATTGTTTTCAAAAACCTGGAGTAGTAGACCTTGTGAACTTTTTCATTTTCATTAACACATTTCATCCTGCTGAAATTAGAATGAACGTGTCACCAAAGATCAGGGGTATATTGAAAACAACCAATAGAACTTACCGCCCCAAATTTGCATTTTAAAAACATGTAATAGAAAAACCACATCTTTTAGTTATAAGCAGAAATAAGATGTAGAACAACTCTTACTATTACTGTTCTCTTCTGCAGCCCGTCAGAATAACTGGCCCCCACTGCCTTCGTTCTGCCCGGTGGGCCCCTGTTTCTACCAAGATATCGATGTGGAGATCAGCCAGCATTTTCAGCGCACCGTTACAATCATGTACTACTTTTGGATGTGTGAGTGCTTCTTATTATTACTCTGTTATTTCAGGGGGGTTTGTGTGTGTGTGTGTGTGTGTGTGTGTGTGTGTGTGTGTGTGTGTGTGTGTGTGTGTGTGTGTGTGTGTGTG